>OU696696.1:238561435-239761435 GCA_916050605.2 Platycheirus albimanus | reverse complement strand
AAGAAAAAAACGGCAGAGGCTCAGGCCCACTGGTGCAGTCCTTGGCAGCTCAAATATGTAGAACCTGAACCTAGATAAGATAGTTCGATTCACTTCCAATAAACTATTAAAACTTCATTGAACTTTCATACCTCTGAAATTATTGGCGAACTGCAATCAAGATCTTCTATAATCTTCCTTTTTGGATTTCCAAATTCCAGTTCTCTTTGTAGTTATATATATATAATATATATATATACCTATTTATTAAACTGATCAATATAATCTATCACTTGAATCATTTTTCCACCTTACCTACAATTTCCTTTGTATTTAATCACTGGTTATCTTTTGCTTTTCTTAAAAAAAAAAACTTCGGAACTTTAAATCGCTTGAAAATAATTTGAATTTGCGATTCAAAAACAATGGCCGTTTATGTTATACTTTGCGAATTTAACTTAGCTATGACCATGAAATCCAACAAAGGTCAACCCCAGTCTTCATTTTCATATAAGTAAATAGATACCTCTACATCTGAGCGAGATAACTATTTCAATTCATATCTATAAGGAAAAATCAATTATTCGAAATATCTCCTATCCTTATCTTTAAATTGCAACTACCCCTGGCCCACATACTTAAAATTTAACTTACATATCTATATATTGCACTTATAATGATGGTTTCCATCATACCTTAACTAAACATAAACTTAATACATATTACAAACAAAAATACCTAACTTCCTCACATTTAAAAAGTCTACACACAAATAATGAAATTTCTTTTAAATTCGCCACATCTGGCAATGCTACAATTCATTTTGATTTGACTTCTCAAACTGAACGAAATTCTTTTAGTTTACCTGACCCCCTTTCCTTCAGGTGCGAGGAAGAAAGATATCTACTTTCGCATGCGCACCTGAAGAGGTAAACAATAAACCTAATTTACAAGACAAATATGAAGTGTCAAAATCAAACATAAACAAGCTGGAATTGCAGCAAAACATAGAATGTGAGTATTATTTGTTTAAATTTATTAATTTAAAATGTATAGATTTCAATTATTGTTATTCAAATTTGTTCTCCAATGTATTAAGAACATTTTTGAATAACAATCTTGGAAATTGATAATGTTTCCAGTGCATAATGTTTGTTCTGAAAAGTTTCTGTGTTGTCACATGGAACTTTTCAGAACACAACAATCTCATTCTTGGTATTTTCTTTTACATTATTTAATTTCAAAGACCAATTTGATAATTTTCTTTTCTTGTAGGTGTTATGTATGGTGCCAACAGGAAGGAGCAACCCAGGAACACACAAAAAAAAAACCAAACAAAAAAAACAAAAAGGATTTGACCTATACCCACCGCCGGGTTTTATTATTATTATTTTTTTTTTTCCACCGCCGCGGCAAGCGGCAGGCAGACGACGTCTCCGTCCAGGAGTGGTAGTGGGTGGTATATATTATACAATCATTTGGATTGTGTGGCTACCAGGTCATAGAGATTGACCAGCCTTTTGGATTTGTCCAGGTAAGGTGATTGGAAATTCTCACGTAACAGATGGCAAGTTAAAATCTCCTAAAATAAGTACATGCTGATTTATCTTTAAATTTTCAAGCACATGGCAGCAGTTATTTATATGCAATTTATACAATTCAACTGAGCCATTTGGAGGAATATAACTTAAGATAATAAATAAATCATGAATCTTATCTAAGCTGACACAAACTATAAGTTGGTCAATATCATAATTGACATTAATATTATTAGATAACAAACCAACCTCGATACATGTGAATGATGAACGGACCGCTATCAAAACACCTCCACCCCTGTCAAGGCCTGTTGTGTTGGGACATCGATCTTTGCGGAAAACATTATAAGCCTCGTTATTAAAAAGCTCGGAAGTATGATGATTTTTATTCAGCCAAGTTTCAGAGAAAGCAATGATGTCATATTGTTGAGAAGAGGAAAAGATTAATGTTTCGTTGAATTTTGTTCGCAGTCCACCACTATTGAGGTAGAAGAATAGATACGAATTCTCATGCGTGGGCGATGAGGCAACGACTACAGGGTTGGGCGACAGCGGAAGACTTTCATATGTTTTAGCACCAACATTTTCTCTAATTAAGTATTCGCGACCTGTTGATGATGGCCCGATTCGTTTTTTGGATGGCTTAAAAACGGCTTAATTAGAACGCCTGTCGGCCATATATCAGCTTGAAGAGCGTTTTTAAAAGATGCAGCAGGAACACCAAGTTTGAAGTTTATAAAATGAAGATTTGTAGTATCAACATCCTTTTTTACTAATTTAGAACATATCAAGCTTGTTATTGGTAAGTTAAGCTTGCATGCTATAAAATTAGTGACGTCGGCTTCGGTTACTGTGTTCTTTAGTCGAGATATGTGAATAAAACGTAGCCTAGGTACTGAAGGAAGAGCATTGATAGCATCAGCATCGCAGCCAATCAGCTGTTTGTGTTTGGGTTTTCTGATACCATCACCAGTGGATACAATTTTATCCTTCCCATCATTAGCAACGTTAGCAGTACCATCTTTGGAACCACCAGCAATATTGCCAGCTAAAGTATCAATTGAAACTCCAGCAACAATACTATCTGTACCATGGCCAACATTTTGGTGTTTATTACATTGGCCTTCAGCAACATTTAATGAATCTGCAACTTCAGCATCACCAGCAGCATTTACTGTGTCAGCAACTGCAGAGGTATCTGCAACATTGTTTCTTATAGCAACAAAATTCAACTCAGCAACATTATGGTCAACATCACCAGCATCATCAACATCAACAGTTTCAGCAACAATTAGTTCATCTGCAGCATCAGCAGCAACAGCAACAATTTGTTCAGCATTGGAAGTGAGAGTATCATTTTTAACTGAATCGATTACCTTTGCAACATCATCGGTAGCACGGACCAAGAAGATACAGACCGCCAACTCACCATATGGTCTCTCTTTTTGCCACCAAGCTAAAAATCAGCTGATATGCCATTTATTTTGAGAGTGTGACGCTCTCCCTTGCTTTAAAACCCATTTAGCAAACACACCTAAAAAATAAATCGCATACGCAGGTATAGTTGCCATTACAAAATGCACAGAGAGAGATGTACAGTGTACACGTATTCACAGACTGAAAAAAATATTTCGAGGGTGTTTCAGGCAAGAGGAGTACGAGTTGGCGGTCTGTGTATGGTCTGTGATCGGTAGTATCTCTTATGGTGGAAGGAGAAGAAGATGGCTTTGTTTGAGGCGTCGAATGTTCAGCAATAGAAATTTTTTTTTGTACCGGGAATTGAAAGCCGTTTAATACTATCACTTGCTTTCGGGAGTCTCTGAGCGCGAGTAGTATCACGTATTTTGCGACTTGTATTTAATTTAGGAGTATTAGTATTTGCTGACTTTGTAACTGCACTCTGAGATGTTAAGTTTTTGGGCACGTTTTCAGCAAAATACTCTAAAAGTTCCCTCACTTTTTTAATACATATTTGAAGTGGGACTTTTATACACTTGTCACATTTAAAGAACAAATTCTTATAAGATTTTATTGTTTTTAAATCATTTTTGTTGATATTACAGCAGGAAAAATGTGAGTTTATGCCACACATATTATCATACGTCAGATAAACAGTATCGGAAATAATTTTGAAGCATTTATTGCATTTAGAATTCATCTTTTGAGAATTTGAAAGAAAGAGCTTATAAAACACATCCGTTTAGTATGAAACTAGTCGGTAGACTTGGATTGTCTGAGGAAGAGAGATTGTCATTTGCAATGAAGAGGCAAGTGTGTTTCTCCTGCTTAGAACCTTCTTAGCACGATTGGAAGCTGTGTCAGAAAAAATCAACTTAAGGGATCGGTGGATGCAATCGTCGTCATCATCCATTATTACATCCATCATCGATTAGTAATGCGGTTAGCCTAAATGCTGCCGCTACCCCTTTTGTTTCACAACCGCACATCCATTCTTCACATGTAGGATTGAATGCATCGGTATTTTTCAAGATTGTGCCAGTAAGAGTTTATGGGACAGGAAATAGATTTGTTGATACGTTTGCCTTTCTCAATGACGGATCGTCATTATCCATGGTGGAAAAAGACATTTTTGATGAACTTGGCCTTGTAGGTGAACCCGAACGTCTCACTCTTCAGTGGAAAAAGGGGTCTCACGTCATGAAGACTCAATGCGCACTTGCTTTTCTGTGTCTGGAGTAAACAACCGTAAGCACCACATATTGAAGAATGTTTATACGGTAAAAAATCTAGAGCTACCATCTCAGACTTTATACGCTGCCAATTTACAAAGGTTGTACCCCCATCTACGAGGGCTCCCATTGTCGGATTTGGTCAACGCTAAGCCTAAGTTACTTGTTGGTTTGGATAAAGCAAAATTTCTCCTGGGTTCTGGTCAGCGTCACGGCAAAGACGACCAGCCGTGTGCAATAAAGACACTATTAGGCTTAGTATATGGAACCGCATCACCGTCGCTTGATATTACCTGTCTCACCAAAATAGGGAAGCCGTCAATGCATTTAATGTTTCACGATGCAATTAAACATGAAGATCAACTTCATGAGCTGGTTAGATTACACTTCACCACAGAGGATTTTGGTGTTATGGTTCCCAAGGGTGATTTAATTAGCAAGGATAAAAGTCGAGCAATAGACATCATGGAACGTACTCTACGACGGGTTGGTGAATCTTATGAAATTGGCTTGCTTTGGTCCAAGGACGATATAAAACTGCCAGATAGTTATCCAATGGCTTTAAGACGACTGGTATGTCTAGAAAAGTCTCTGAGAAAAGAACCAGAGTTGCTGGAATGGAAAAATAAACATATGAAGGACGTGTTGGCAAAAAGATACGCAAGGATTGTTTCTTCCGAGGAATTAAGTACAGAATGGCTGAGGATTTGGTATTCGCCAACCTTCGTGGTAGTAAATCCGAATAAGTTTCCATTGAAACCGAGGGATGTCGCTGATGTTGCTGCTAAGGTAGGTCATGTTTCACTGAATACCTACTTGCTAAAAGGTCCGGATAACCTTGTGCCCCTTCATGCTGGATTTTTTAAATTTCGGGAACGAGATGTTGCGATAAATGCTGATGTGAAAGAAATGTTTCATCAAATAAGATCAACAATGCCAACGAATTTTGTGGAGAGATGGAGATAGTTCAAGACAGCCCACAGTCTATGTAATGCAAGTCATGATGTTTGGACCCAAGTGCTCTCCCACCAGCTCCCAATTTGTAAAGAATCACCATGCTCAATTATTTCGTGAAGAATTTCCAGAAGCTGTAGAGGGTTTGACAAAGTATACTTACATGGATGATTATTTCAATAGTCATGATTCCGTTGAGGAGGCAGTCAAAGTTACTCGAGATGCTATTCACATTTGTAAGATCTAAAGTCGCACCAGTAAAAAAATTGTCTGTCCCAAAACTGGAACTACAAGCAGCTGTTCTTGGTGTGCGACTAGCGACTACCATCAGGATGTCACATTCAATATGTATTGGAAAAACAATGTTCCTCTCAGATTCAAAAACCGTCCTGTCATGGATTTGCTCTACAAAGTTTAAGTTTCCTGCTTTCGTATCCGTCCGAGTCGGTGAGATCCTTGACACAACATCCCATGCCAATGGTTTCATGTTAGAACCAATGAAAATGTTGCGGACGAAGCTACGAGATGGAGTGACCCATCTCTAGGAGATACTTCATCAAGATGGTTTGTAGGTCCTGCGTTTCTGAGATCGCCTATAGATTCGTGGCCAATCTCACCAGGCAAATCGGAACTAGTCACAAAAATTGGTGAGTTGGATAGTTTTAACATCTTTTTAATACACAACAAGAATAGTAAGGTTTCATACTCCATTTATGAAAAGTTGAAGGAAAGATTCCGAGCAAGATGGACGTCGTCGGTAAGAGTAATAGCCTTTCTCTTACGCTACAAGGAGATCCTGCGGAAAAAAACCATCTGACCGAGAAACATTCATTACACCTGAAGAATACCAACAAGCAGAAAACTGGATGTTCCGTAAAATTCAGTCAGAGGTTTTCCCAGAAGAGATTGAGTGTCTGCAAAAATACGAAAAGGTTAAGTTATCAAGTTCCATCGGTTCCTTTTCTCCGTTCTTGGATAAGGAAAACTCCATTCGAATGAGTTCAAGAGCACAAAGGGCAAGAATATCTTATGCAGCTCGTAACCCGGCAATTTTACCCCAAAGTCACGATATAGTCAACTTACTAATCGAACATTACCATGCAAGAAATCTACATATGGGGTCGTCTACCGAATTTGCAGATATTCGAGAACATGCTTGGGTAATTTCTATCCGAGGTGCTTTGGAACGGATGAGATCTAGATGTTACATGTGCAAGAGACTGAAAGCAAAGCCCGTGATGCCATTGATGGGTCAATTGCCCGAAGCACGGTTAGCTTTTCATTCAATACCCTTCACCTATGTCGGGGTTGATTGCTTCGGACCTTTACTAGTCAAGTACGGAAGAGGAACTGTAAAACGTTACGGTATGATATTTACGTGTCTAACATTCCGAGCAGTGCAAATTGAGATGCTAAATGACCTCAGTCTAGACCACTATGGCTGTTCGACGATTTTCTATCAACCGTGTCGTTACCCGATTTATTTACAGCGACAATGGTCTTAATTTCATCGGTACCAGAAACCAGTTGGAGAAAGACATTAAAGAAATGGAAAATGCATTGTGTGAATACGCAGCTAAGTATGAAGGCATTTGCTGGTGATTCATCCCAGCTTATTCTCCCTGGTTTGGAGGAGGTTGGGAACGACTCATTAAATCAGTGAAAAACAGTATCGAATTCGTGCTCAGAGGTGTCGTACCACGTGAAGACGTTTTACGTAATGCATTAATTGAAGCGCAGGGTCAGATAAATCATCGTCCACTGACACACGTTCCTGTTGACCCAGAATATCTACAACCACTCACACCCAATCTAATGCTTTTCGGCGACGAAGAAAGAGATATAACAGCCCCTGGAGTTTTCACCGATAGAGATTTGTGCAGTATGTTGTATAGCCGACGATCCCAGCACTTAATGGCGCAGATAACTAAGAGATGGTACACAGAATATCTCCCAGATATAACACGACGTTAAAAATAGTACGTGGAAACGAAAGCAGTCGAAGTGGGCACTATTGTGCTTCTAGTCGATCCTAACGAATTGCGATGTGCTTGGCTGCTAGGGCGCGTTGAGAGGGTGGTCCAGGTGGTGTTCTCAAGTTGAAGAGATCTGTTGGAAGGCTAGCTGTGTTAGATTTGGAGTCTTCACTATAGCAGTTCAGGCGGGTCCCGGGATGTCATCGAGCCACATCACAACTTATATTTTTTTGTATTAAATTATTTTCTTATTTTCGATTACTGAATACATTTAATGTAAAAAATAGGGAAGTCAAGTGAAAGATCTGAATTTTTGACTAGTTTAAAAAATGAAAGAGCATGTAATGTTTAAGAAGATAGTTGTCCCTTTCTTTGAAAAAAACTCTTATTAAAATGCGATCGATAAAAGAAAAAAAAAAGTTGAACAAAGAAAAGGTGACTCGTGACTTGAATTGTACATTGTATAAAAAGAACAATTAATTGAATTTTGCTGAATTTGGTAATGATTTAAGAGAATTTAATCTCTTAGAATTATTTATGAAACATTAATTTATAGATATCAGCAATATTGTGTTAAAATACGAGTTGTATAAAAACAGAAATCTTGCAAATAAGAATTAGTTTCGCTAGGAGTGTAAGTAAGAAATATGTACAAATTATAATTTTATCATAAGTCTCATAATTTATAGAAAATAAAATTGGATTTTCTTATGGTTAAGAAGAAAAGCGTTCTCTAATATAATTCTTATTAAGCGAATCTAAGGTAAGCTAGTTTGTTGTAGCAACATAATATTATTTAACTCAGTTTTGGGTAGCTAAAATCGAATCACCTAAGAGAGCTGTTTTTAAGAAGTCCACAATATGGAAGGTGAGAAGCATAGTTGCAGTCTGAGCAAGTGTAATAAGCCCGACGACGATCACATGGTTGCATGTGATACATGCAAAAGGTGGTGGCATTATTATTATTATTATTGTGAACCTCGCGATGATGAGTTGGAGTTAGAAGACCAAGGTCCGTCTAGTAAAAAGGATTTAGGTGACTCTGTAAACTTGCTGATAGAAGCGGCAGCTTCAAGCTACTGTTCTTCAAAAAGACAGTGATCTAGTTGCACTTCACAAGGAAATGGACGAGTTAAAGTCGAGACTTGCTAAATTACTGCCAACCTTTTCACGCGAAAACAAACGTGAATGGCCTTATTTTGTAGAAGTTTACAACAACACAACTGTAGAAGGGCGTTTAAGTGGGAAAGAGAATGTATCTCGTCTTCGCAAAGCATTGAAGGGTGAGGCATATCAGCTAGTGAGCGAACATTTAAAATATTCCTCTGATGCTGATGCTATTATGGAATCGCTTCGTGTTATATTTGGAAGATACGATGTTCTTGTCCACGATTTAACAACAGATCTTTTTTGCCTTCCTGTGTTATCTTCAAAATGCGACTCAAAAATTCGTTTATGGGCTGTTAAGCTGAATGGTTTTGTGGCAGACATTAAATCCATGAAGAGAGATGACGACTTAAATAATGGTTTTGTTTTGACATCCCTTGCATGCAAATTAGGACCGGGGTTGTACCAGGATTGGGTAAGAAACAAAAGTGAAATACTGAAGCTGAATTTAGAACATCTTGCTGATTTCTTTACTGAGAAGGTCATTAATTTACCACCTGACCTTGTCAAGCAGATGCGTTTATGTGATGCAAAAGGATCTCAGAAAATTCAAAAGGTGTCAGGACGCGTTTTAACCCATCAACCAGTTTCATCGGATGCTGCACCAGAAAAGTGCATCAAATGTGGCCGGAGTCAACATAGTTTAGAGCATTGCTTTGAGTTCAAGGGATTGTCTGCGGAAGAGAGATTGTCATTTTTTTTTTTTTTTTTTTTTTTATTGTATAGAATAGCTAACAGTTTTTAATAAACTTACGTCTATTATAAACCTTTTACAAGCTATATTCTTAATAAATTCAAGTTAAAAAAGAATTCATAAACTTAAACTATAGATGTATACAAAAAGAAATATTATTAATTCAAACAACGAATATATTATTTGGATATTAGTAATGATAAAAGAGATTTCATCAGGAGCCAAACCAAAAACAGACCAAATGAGACAAAGAATTGTAGAAAGATTTAATTTAAAAAATTCAAAATATGGAAAGATTTAATTTAAAATGGAAATGAAAGATGAGCCACATTCACTGACAATTCTTAATATGACATTTTTAGGGTTTACATTAGAAGAATTTAAAATATCAAACGTTGTGAAAACTTTATTATGGTACTTTTGAATCCTTATCAAGGGTGATTTAAAAAGTAAGTTATTACGCGAGAAAGGTATATTAAATGTAACAAAATGACGGCTAATACGAATCGAATTATAAATACTTATTGCGTTGCGTAAGTCTGGTGATTCTATTTTATTATTAATGATTTTGCAGAGGAATAACTCATCGAGAGTCATTCTGCGTTTAAATAACGAAACCATTCCGAATAAATTTAACCTTTCATTATATTCGAAGTGGTTCTGGTGAAGTTTGTATTGTAGAGTTCTTGTAAATTTTCTTTGTACACTCTCTATTTTGTTCGAATGCGTCTCATATATTGGACTCCATACAGTCGATGCGTATTCAAGAGTACTGCGAACCAACGAGTTATAGAGTGTCGTGAAGGTTTCAGGTTTTCGAAAGAATTTACCTGTTCTTAAAATAAAACCCATAGTTCTTGCTGCTTTTTTTGTTATATGATTATAGTGTACATCAAACAAAAGCTTTGAGTCAAATATAATTCCAAGATCTTTTTGCTCAGTAACACGGGTTAAATCGGTTTCACCTATACGATAGTTAAAAACTGTGGAAAATCTTTGACGTGAAAAAGACATAATACTACATTTGTTCGTATTTAAAGAAAGCTTGTTTGTAGAACACCATGTTTCTAGAGTATCTAGATCTTTTTGCAGTAGAATGCAATCTCTTATACAAGTAATTTTTAAATCATCTGCATATATTAGTGATGAAGCTTGAAATTTATCCGTTATGTCATTAATATATATTAAAAATAAGAGAGGACCTAATACTGAACCTTGTGACACACCAGAAGGAGGGAAAAAAGGACGTGATTCATTTTGGTTTAGAACTACTTTGTGTGATCTATTCGTCAGATAGGATCCAAGCCATAGGATAACATCAGCATTAAAACCCATTACTTGCATCTTTATATAAATAATTACGTCCGTCAAGCTGGCAGGTCACTTTTCGCGGAGGACTCCAAATTTTTGCCTGATTTAGTTGCTAATTAGTTGCGCAAAAATTAATTTTGTTGCTCTTCTACTTTTTTTTTATTAACTTTTCTGCCAGCTTGACGTCAAGCTGGCAGGTCACTTTTTTAAAAATGATTTTTTCAACTTTTTTTTTTGTTGCGTATTTAGTTGCTATTTTGTTGCTCTACAAATCCAAAAAAAAAGTTGAAAAAAGTTAACAACAAATTAATTTGTTTAAACAATTTTTTCCGAAAATTTTTTTTTTTTTTTATTTTTTAGTATTTCTTTTAGTTGCTAGTTAGTTGCTAATTAGTTGCGCAAAAATTAATTTTGTTGCTCTTCTACTTTTTTTTTTATAAACTTGCCGTCGTCAAGCTGGCAGGTCACTTTTTTAAAAATGATTTTTTCAACTTTTTTTTTGCCGCGTATTTAGTTGCTATTTTGTTGCTCTACAAATCCAAAAAAAAAGTTGAAAAAAGTTTACAACAAATTAATTTGTTTAAACAATTTTTTCCGAAAAAATTTTTTTTTTTTATTTCTTATTTGCGTGGTAGGTTTTGTTTGTAGGTAGGATGTAATTTACATAATTTAGGTATATTTTTAAGATTATTTTGTACAGACTTTTTAATTTTAATTAGAAGCATTTATTTATACCTGACTAGAAGAGATGTTTGTTATGTTCCTAAAGTTTGCGAGTAAATTTAGAAGATGTGCAACTCTAAAGCAATACAGTTTGCCTGTTTCTAGATAGGTGCTTTTTCATTTCTATTAACGATTTTGTAGGTAGGTGAACAATATTCATTTAAGGTCGATTTGTTTGTGTTTTTGGTTTTTCTTCTACCGAAATTGATCTAAGCGAGCAACAAAATCAAACATACTTTTTATATATTACAAAACCTATTATACGTCACATATTAACCGCATTTCATTTTCTGCTCTAGGCAACTTAAGCAAATTACATTTTCGTGATTTCGCCTAAAAATAAAATAGGTAAATGCTTTGGTTTTACTTGTACCAAAATCGATCCAAGCGAACAGCAAAATCAAAGAAGCTTTTTATCTATTACATAGGTACTATAACTCTATATCAAGCTAGCAGGGCACTTTTTTAGTTACATATGATATTTTCGACATGTTTTGTGTCGCGTATTTAGTTGCTATTTAGATGCTCTACAAATCCAAAAAAAAAAGTTGATAAAAGTTAACAACAAATTAATTTGTTTAAACAATTTTTTCCGAATTTTTTTTTTTTTTTAATTTTTTAATATTTCTTTTAGTTGCTCATTAGTTGCTAATTAGTTGCGCAAAAATTAATTGTTTTGCTCTTCTACTTTTGTTTTTATAAACTATATATTTAAGAAATTGCTAGGTGTCAAGATAGCAGGTCACTTTTTTTGATTTCGCGTTTTCCATTATTTTCTCGACTTTTTCTTTGTCGCGTATTTAGTTGCGATTTAGTTGCTCTGCAAAACAAAAAAAAAGTTGAAAAAAGTTAACAACAAATTAATTTGTTTAAACAATTTTTTCCGAAAAAATTTTTTTTTCTTTATTTTTTAATATTTCTTTTAGTTGCTCATTAGTTGCTAATTAGTTGCGCAAAAATTAATTGTTTTGCTCTTCTACTTTTGTTTTTATAAACTATATATTTAAGAAATTGCTAGGTGTCAAGATAGCAGGTCACTTTTTTTTATTTCCCGTTTTCCATTATTTTTTCGACTTTTTCTTTGTCGCGTATTTAGTTGCGATTTAGTTGCTCTGCAAATCAAAAAAAAAAGTTGAAAAAAGTTAACAACAAATTAATTTGTTTAAACAATTTTTTCGGAAAAAAAATTGTTTTCTTTATTTTTTAATATTTCTTTTAGTTGCTCATTAGTCGCTAACTAGTTGCGCAAAAATTAATTTTTTGCTCTTCTCCTTTTGTTTTTAGAAACTTTTCTGCCAGCTTGACGTGTCAGCTAACAGGTCACTTTTTTAAAAATGATTTTTCCAACTTTTTTTTTTGTCGCGTATTTAGTGGCGATTTAGTTGCTCTGCAAATCAAAAAAAAATTGAAAAAAGTTAACAACAAATTAATTTGTTTAAACAATTTCTTGTGAAAAAGAAATTTTTTGAAATTTTTTCAATTTTTATTTCTTCCACTTAAGCTTTAAAGGAGATTTGCACCAACCAATTTTATTTTATTTGAGTATAAACTATATATTTAAGAAATTGCTAGGTGTCAAGATAGCAGGTCACTTTTTTTGATTTCCCGTTTTCCATTATATTTTCGACTTTTTCTTTGTCGCGTATTTAGTTGCGAGTTAGTTGCTCTGCAAATCAAAAAAAAAAGTTGAAAAAAGTTAACAACAAATTAATTTGTTCAAACAATTTTTTCCGAAAAAATTTTTTTTCCTTATTTTTTAATATTTCTTTTAGTTGCTCATTAGTTGCGCAAAAATTAATTTTTTTGCTCTTCTCCTTTTGTTTTTAGAAACTTTTCTGCCAGCTTGACGTGTCAGCTAACAGGTCACTTTTTTAAAAATGATTTTTCCAACTTTTTTTTTTTGTCGCGTATTTAGTTGCTCTGCAAATCAAAAAAAAAAATTGAAAAAAGTTAACAACAAATTAATTTGTTTAAACAATTTCTTGTGAAAAACAAATTTTTTGAAATTTTTTCAATTTTTATTTCTTCCACTTAAGCTTTAAAGGAGATTTGCACCAACCAATTTTATTTTATTTGAGTATAAACTATATATTTAAGAAATTGCTAGGTGTCAAGATAGCAGGTCACTTTTTTTGATTTCCCGTTTTCCATTATTTGTTCGACTTTTTCTTTGTCGCGTATTTAGTTGCGATTTAGTTGCTCTGCAAATCAAAAAAAAAAAGTTGAAAAAAGTTAACAACAAATTAATTTGTTTAAACATTTTTTTCCGAGTTTTTTTTTTTTTTTTTAATATTTCTTTTAGTTGCTAATTAGTTGCGCAAAAATTATTTTTTTTGCTCTTCTCCTTTTGTTTTTAGAAACTTTTCTGCCAGCTTGACGTGTCAGCTAACAGGTCACTTTTTTAAAAATGATTTTTCCAACTTTTTTTTTTGTCGCGTATTTAGTTGCTCTGCAAATCAAAAAAAAAAATTGAAAAAAGTTAACTACAAATTAATTTGTTTAAACAATTTCTTGTGAAAAACAAATTTTTTGAAATTTTTTCAATTTTTATTTCTCCACTTAAGCTTTAAAGGAGATTTGCACCAACCAATTTTATTTTATTTGAGTATAAACTATATATTTAAGAAATTGCTAGGTGTCAAGATAGCAGGTCACTTTTTTTGATTTCCCGTTTTCCATTATTTTTACGACTTTTTCTTTGTCGCGTATTTAGTTGCGATTTAGTTGCTCTGCAAATCAAAAAAAAAGTTGAAAAAAGTTAACAACAAATTAATTTGTGTAAACAATTTTTTCCGAAAAAAATTTTTTTTCTTTATTTTTTAATATTTCTTTTAGTTGCTCATTAGTTGCTAATTAGTTGCGCAAAAATTAATTTTTTTGCTCTTCTCCTTTTGTTTTTAGAAACTTTTCTGCCAGCTTGACGTGTCAGGTAACAGGTCACTTTTTTAAAAATGATTTTTCCAACTTTTTTTTTTGTCGCGTATTTAGTTGCGATTTAGTTGCTCTGCAAATCAAAAAAAAAATTGAAAAAAGTTAACAACAAATTTATTTGTTTAAACAATTTCTTGTGAAAAACAAATTTTTTGAAATTTTTTCAATTTTCATTTCTTCCACTTAAGCTTTAAAGGAGATTTGCACAAACCAATTTTATTTTATTTGAGTATAAACTATATATTTAAGAAATTGCTAGGTGTCAAGATAGCAGGTCACTTTTTTTGATTTCCCGTTTTCCATTATTTTTTCGACTTTTTCTTTGTCGCGTATTTAGTTGCGATTTAGTTGCTCTGCAAATCAAAAAAAAAAAAAGTTGAAAAAAGTTAACAACAAATTAATTTGTTTAAACAATTTTTTCCGAAAAAATTTTTTTTTCTTTATTTTTTAATATTTCTTTTAGTTGCAGATTAGTTGCTAATTAGTTGCGCAAAAATTAATTTTTTTGCTCTTCTCCTTTTGTTTTTAGAAACTTTTCTGCCAGCTTGACGTCAAACTGGCAGGTCACTTTTTTAAAAATGATTTTTTCAACTTTTTTTTTGTTGCGTATTTAGTTGCTATTTTGTTGCTCTACAAATCCAAAAAAAAAAGTTGAAAAAAGTTAACTACAAAATAATTTGTTTATATATTTCTTGTTATTATGATTTTTTCGACTTCTTTTGTGTCGCGTTCTTACTTGCTAATTAGTTGCTCTTCAAATTAAAAAAAAAATTTAAACAAAATAACAACAACGTCTCATTTTTAAAGAAATTTGTAGGTAGCTTTAATTTTATGGTTTTTCACAACAGCAAAATCCAAGCAACATTACTTGAATATAATATCCACTTACTTTATGTTGCTGGAATCGTGTGGTGAAAATTCAGAGAACAAGCAACATTTATCAGAGGTGAATATCTTCCTTGAGAACGAGAATTTCTTAATTTTGTTTTAATCCCCCATTTCTCATAATAAATGTACAAAGCGAAACTGGTTTTGAGTAGAGAGAATGAACAATATTGTTTATTCCGTGGTGATTTTATGTCATCCATTAGAAAGAAAAGGAGGGAAGGACTTTTCGATCTTTTAATTTTCTTTTCATCCCTCATAATACAAGTGCGAAACTGGTATTATTATTTTTGTATGATCAAGGTATTTTAGTGTTTCTCTGACCTACTTATTTTTTGTTGACCTAGGACAAAGAGGATATATACATAGAGTCCAATCTTACCTACGTTCCATCCTCCTCTGCTAAAATTTTCGTGGTCCCTTTCCTATTGTATTCATTGTCCGTGTGAAACAACGACAAAAAACGATGAGGTAAGTAGAAGGTGTGAACGCACACATGTTTAACAAAAAGAACAATATGACAGCTGTAGCACACACACATGTTTAACAAAAAGAACTATATGACAGCTGTAGCTTGTAGGCAAAATCAAAACAAGGCACAAGATTGGACTCTATGTATATATCCTCTTTGGACCTGGGACGAATATAAGAAGAAACGAATGTTTCTATGAATAAGAGGGTTGAATCAGATATTTTTCCTTAAACGTGCTTTTGTATTTCGTGAGAAAAATAGGAGAAGGTTAGTTTTTTGCATTTAAGATTTTTGAGCGACATTTGCGTCCTAGGTTTTATGTTTGTAGGTAGGAAGTACATAATTTACATAACGTAGGTAGGTGTATTTTAAGATAATTTTTATTTTGTACAGATTATTAAATTTTAATTTTTAGCATTTATTTTGTTAGTCGTCCGATTAAAAATTGTTTAAATGAAGTCAGTCAGAAATATGTACCTACATAATGTCGAGCGGATTTTCAGAGGCTAGGTACCTATAGAATACAATGGAACGCATGGAATACCAAAATATACCTTCTTACCTACCTATGTACCGATAATGTTAATTTGTAACAACTTGGTAGATAGGTGCCAATTCTAAACCCATTTAAGCTTTTTATGTTTATTAGTGAGTAGATAAATAATTGATTAAAATTATTTTAATTGCCTGGCAGGTACCTACCTACATCTACCTAGGTATAGGTACCTACCTATACATAGGTATGTGAAAACCTGGTATTCTCCAATTTAACTTTAAATAGGTACATACATTTAAGTAAATATCTACCTAATTGGCAACAAAAATGTCACATATTATGTAGGTAGGTACGTTGCCCTTTTCTGTGTCTGTCTATTGAGTTTTTTTTCGCAGCCAAGCCCAGCTTCTGTCTGATGCCATTCCTGTTTTAAAAATATCAACTGTATCCTAAGAACACTGAATTAAAAAAATGTAAGCAGGTACCCACATATACCTATGTGTCTATCGATTATAAGGTAGATCTAGATACCTATAAGAAAATTACGTAAAATCGAACACATAAAATCAACATTGTTTTTACTTACTATACAGGGTGATTCACCAGCGTTGTGCCAAAAAGCTAGAGCGTGTAGGTTAAGTTGAGACAAGAAAAAAATCGTATGGGAGGGGGTTCTATTCCCCTCCGTTTATCCGGGAGGGGCAATTTTCTGAAAAATTGACTTATTTTGTAAAAAAAAATATTTAAAATCAACGGGTTCGTTTACAACACCGTGTTATACCTTTTTGGAAAGCCAAAAACTTTTTCTTTTATTTTGTTTTTAAATTAAATTGTTTTAACGAATAGTTTAAAAAATATAAATTTTCAAACTCAAAATTTTGAAAAAAAATTTGAAAAAATAATTTTAAAACTAATTTTTTTCAAAATTTTACGTAATTAAGTATAATTTTTGTTCTCAGAATTCAACGCTTCCATTAATCTTTAATCCAACACTGAAAACCGTATGGCTCTACGATTTTTTGTTGCCAAGGTATTCAAAAATAACCGAACCTACTTCTTCACAAAAACACGAAAAAATTGGCTAAATGGTCACTTGTGCCATCCCGTAAGGCTAGGTTTTCTTGTTTTTGTGAAGAAGTAGGTTCGGTTATTTTTGAATACCTTGGCAACAAAAAGTCGTAGAGCCATACGGTTTTCAGTGTTGGATTAAAGATTAATGAAAGCGTTGAATTCTGAGAACAAAAATTATACTTAATTACGTAAAATTTTGAAAAAAATTAGTTTTAAAATTATTTTTTAAAATTTTTTTTTTCAAAATTTTGAGTTTGAAAATTTATATTTTTTAAACTATTCGTTAAAACAATTTAATTTAAAAACAAAATAAAAGGAGAAGTTTTTGGCTTTCCAAAAAGGTATAACACGGTGTTGTAAACGAACCCGTTGATTTTAAATATTTTTTTTTACAAAATAAGTCAATTTTTCAGAAAATTGCCCCTCCCGGCTAAACGGAGTTGAATAGACCCCCCCCTCCCATACGATTTTTTTCTTGTCACAACTTAATCTACACGCCAGCGTTGTGCCAAAAAGCTAGAGCGTGTAGGTTAAGTTGAGACAAGAAAAAATCGTACGGGAGGGGGGGTCTATTCCCCTCCGTTTAGCCGGGAGGGGCAATTTTCTGAAAAATTGACTTATTTTGTAAAAAAAAATATTTAAAATCAACGGGTTCGTTTACAACACCGTGTTATACGTTTTTGGAAAGCCAAAAACTTTTCCTTTTATTTTGTTTTTAAATTAAATTGTTTTAACGAATAGTTTAAAAAATATAAATTTTCAAACTCAAAATTTTGAAAAAAAAATTTGAAAAAATAATTTTAAAACTAATTTTTTTTCAAAATTTTACGTAATTAAGTATAATTTTTGTTCTCAGAATTCAACGCTTCCATTAATCTTTAATCCAACACTGAAAACCGTATGGCTCTACGACTTTTTGTTGCCAAGGTATTCAAAAATAACCGAACCTACTTCTTCACAATCTGTTAAACTAAATAAAAGAATTTTCGAAATTATTTAAATTTTTTTAATATCCATACCTATGCACCTAATAAGTCACATAGTGACTTATTTTGTAATATTTGTATGTACTTACCTACCTACATATGTACCTAAATGACTAGTGGGTAGGTAGGTACCTATATCCTACCCACGCATCTTATTTTTAAGTTTTAAATATAGGTAAATAGCCGTTTTCATTATCATAAAATATATTCTGTAAATCATAGGTACCTACCTACATTTTTAAATCACATTTTTTAGGTACCTATCATAAAATGAAAATTATAAGATCAACATTCAAAAACAGACACATTTTGGCATGGCAAAAGTTCGAGCAACATTTGTGTACCTAAGATACATATAGATTCATGTTGCTTTGATTTGTTGATATTTAACATGAGAGTTCCAAGAGAGCTTTTTTCACACATTCATATTATTGTAGTATGAAAAGAGGAATGATGGTAACGGTAAGTATAATGTATGAAGTATGATCATGATGTTGTTCCTAGTTCCTCTGTCTAAACGAGTGAGTGAAAAAGACATTTTTCTGGCGTTGTAAAATATATACATATTTGTGTTCAAGTTAAGAATGACCGTAACAAAAGAAGAAATAAAGAAATTGTAAAATGGTACAATATTGTTCTTATTCCTTCATCCTTTAGTGTATGCAGGGAAACGCGGTAAGGGACGAAAACGACCAACAAAGTAACAAATAGGTACCTAATTAGAAATTTAAACGCTCGTGTTCACTGCAGTATGTGAAAGACGTAAGAAATATACAAAAGAACATGGGTAACTAAGTTATGTTTTTTAAGGGATGATTTGTACCCGTACTCGACCGAAAACGGGAAGTTTGCAGTCTAGGTATATGTTAAAATGTGTAGGTACATATTATATGTACCTATGGTTCATGTGTACGCTGTAAAATTAAATTTTTTTTTAAATTGGCTTAAATGTTAAAATCAGAATATACGTAGGTACCTAGACCTACCTACCTCGTTTTGTTTACTTTTCGCATTTCCATATTTTTTTTATAGGTAATTATGCGTTTATGTGAGACGGAATGTTTCATACAATTTCATCCAAACTACCCAGTGGGAAATTTCATAAAATTCATTGAGGAATAACCTGCTTTTTCCTTGAGGAAATGGGAGTTGCAACCGCTTCTTTTCTGCTGATTCCTTTGAGGAATTTAACATGGGGGTGTCCTATGCCAAGAAGCACATGCTTACATTCTCGATGAACATTCATTAATGAAATCACTACTTCCTCAGAAGTTGGTTATTCATCAGCTTGGGTGATGGAAAACATGATGTATTCTCATCAAACAGAAAGGTGGATTAAGGCAACGAACTGATGAACTTATGCATGACTTTTCCTTATGTGAATCACCGCATACTTTTCTTTAATAAAATAACTATTTCAATTCCGTACAAAAGACAGTTGTTTTCTTATGTGTCCCAATCACAAAAGCAGATGATGGGTTTCGAGTCATGAACTGAGGAAACGTTGCATTACTTTTCACTGACTTTATCATTGCATTTAATTTTTCTACTTATTCTGCTACTGAATTCATTGAGGAATTCAGCAAAAATTTTCATTGACGCCGAATTTCCTGCTGGGTACCTATATATACAACCTATAAAATATATTTTTTCTAAACAGTGTGGCAACGAATATTGACTTGGTATTCGTAACAAGCTGGTTAAAAGTTCTTGCGAGTTTCTTATTCTCTCCTTTGGATTAAATGTCTCAAAAGAAAAGAAAAAAATGTGTATAGGTACATTATGTAAGATACGTGTAGATTCATGTTGCTTAGATTTGTTGATATTTAAGATGAGATTTCCAAGAGAGCTTTTTTCACACATTCATATTCTTGTAGTATGAAAAGAGGAATGTTGGTAAGTATGATCATGAGATGTTGTTCCTCTGTCTAAACGAGTGAGTGAAAAAAGACAACTTTCTGGCGTTGTAGAATTTATATTTGTGTTCACGTTAAGAGTGAGCGTAACAAAAGAATAAATAAAAAAATTGTAAAATGGTACAATATTGTTCTTATTCCTTCATCCTTTAATGTATGCAGGGAAACGCGGTAAGGGACGAGAACGACCAACAAAGTAACAAATAACTAATAAGAAATGTAATCGCTCGTGTTCACTGCAGTGTGAAAGGAGTAAGAAATATTCAAAAGAACATGGGTAAAGGGCTTTTTTTTAAGGGATGATAACCCGTCCTCGACTGAAAACGGGAAGATTTTAGTCTATATGTTAAAATATGTAGGTGCATATTATATGTACCTATTGTACATGTGTTCGCTTGTTTCAATTTGTATCCAGAAATAAAAATTTTGTCCTATCGCTGTAAAATTAAACTTTTTTTTTTAAATTGGCTTAAATGTAAAATCAGAATATACATATAGGTACACCTACGTACTCTCGTTTTGTATATTTTTCGCATTTCCATTTTTTTTATAGGTAGGTATGCGTTTATGTGAGACGGAACGTTTCATACAATTTTATCCAAACTACCTATACCTATATATACCTACAACATATAAAATATATTTTTTTAAAACATGTGTGGCAAAGAATATTGACTTGGTAGGTACTATTCGCAACAAGCTGGTTAAAAGTTCTTGTGAATTTCTTATTCTCTCCTTTGGATTAAATGTCTCAAAAGAAAAGAAAAAATGTGTATATACATATGTATGTATACCGGTAGGTATTTTATTTTTCAAATTAGTTTCAATATCAATAATTCTAATTACTAATTTTCATTCCAAATCCAATGCGTCGAACACATTGAGATCTGAGAATTATAATGGAATTGCTGTCTTCATCTTTTTGGTGGTTCTACGCCATGCCATTCTTTTCAATGAATAGGTAGGTATGACATGTTGCCAATGGATCTTTTGTTTCCAAAGATACATAGGTACCTATACCTATTATATATGATCGGGTATGGACCAAGCCTGGACATCACGGGGCTATAAGTTTTTAAAAAGAATATTTATTAAAAGGTAAATATTAAAACAAAAAGTAAGTATAGGTGCCTATACCTACATAATATAATTTGTAGTAGGTGTAGAAAAATTGTATCAATACATCGTACATTACTAAGACAGTAGGTGGGTACCTAACCTACCTACCTACTAAGGGATTTTTTAAAGGTATGATTGTATGTACCTATACCCGTTCTTTACCGAAAACAGGGGTTTGTACATAGTCTATACGTTAAAATGCGTACGTACTTAAGTACGCCAGTTTCAATTTTTATCCAGACTAAAAATTGTTGACTGACATTTTGAATGTACCTAAGCTGAAATGTGAAAACCAGAATACCTATAATAGTCTTGTTTTGTTTACTTTTCGCACTCCCTTCCACTTCTTTTATCCTAGTAGCTACCTAATAATAAATGTACCTACCTATGTTTTTTTTCTTATATGTGAGACGGATTCGATTTCACCCAAACTATAAAATAAATTCTTTTCAAAACGTATGTGGCAATGAAAATTGGATTTGGAATTCGTCACAAGCTGGTAAAGTTCCTGCAAGTTTCTTACTTCATTTTTACTTGCGATTATAGGTACTATAAGGCAAGTTATGGATTCGTGCAGAAAAAAAAATTTGAGATAACAATCACACATAACATTACGATGATGGAGAAGTCGAAAAAAGTGGGTCTGGGAATTCCGTCCGTCTGTCTGTCTGTCTGTCTGTCTGTCTGTCTGTATTTTTTTTTTTTTTTTTTTTTTTATAATGCACACGCGCTCAAGGGGTTTGTTATAGCCCTTTTAATGATAAGTCACAGCGCGAGCGATAGGAAGTTAGGAAGGGAGGGAAAGGAGGTGTCGATGAACATTGATCTTGAATGATTGAAGATCAAAATGGCAAGGAAAAATTGTGCCAGGCAATCCATTCCACATTCGTGTTGTACGGCTAAAGAAAGAATCTCTATATTTCACGGTACGTCCGAAATTGGGCTCAAGTGTAAACTGATGAGCGTTCCTAGCAAGACGAGTATTACGGGGGAAATGTTTAAGGGGTGGAACGCAACTGGCTACCTCGAGTGAGCATTTTTTGTAAAAGAATCTGTAAAATAAGGAAAGACATGAGACATTTCGACGATGTTCAAGTGACGGAAATGTTTCCATAATGCTTCTCTCTCCTATCAATTTTAACGCTTTTTTCTGAACTCTGTCGAGCAGGTGAAGAAAAGTTTGAGAAGCACCTGCCCAGAGATGGGAGTTATACTCGAGTTTAGGGCGTATAAACGCTTTGTAAATTGTAGCCAGATCAGAAGGGGTGAAAAACTTCTTGCATCTATTAAGAAAGCCTAAGCATCTTGCAGCATTCTTGGCAATCTCAAGTATATGATCATTCCAACGAAGATTGTCACTGATACACATACCGAGTACTGATAGCTTTTCGGCCTCCTCGATGCAAGTACCATTCATGGATAATGGCATAGGGGGTATGTTTAGCTTCAACGACAAAAGACAGCATTGAGTTTTCGACGCATTAAACTCCACACGATTTCTAGTACCCCAATTCACAATGCTGTTTAAATCGGAGTTTAACGAGCTTATCATACGATTTCGTTGTAATAACACGTCCGAAGGCGAAGGCCGTGAATTATCAAACGTATATGAAAAGCTGAGGGTTGAGTCGTCAGCAAAACAATTTAATGGATTAGAAGTCACAGACAAGAGATCATTTATAAAAATGAGAAAGAGAGTCGGAGACAGAACGGAGCCCTGGGGCACACCAGCATTTATTTTGTGGAGATCAGACTTGAAACCGTCTAATACAACTTGTATTGAACGGTCCAGAAGATAGCTTCTAATCCAACGAATAAGAGTATCATCGATACCAAATGCACGCATTTTCGATAAAAGAGCTTCATGCCAAACTCTATCAAATGCCTTTGAAATATCAAGCGCAATAATCTTGCTTTCGCCAAAGCGATGCACAGATTTGTTCCACTGTTCGGTGAGATATGCCATCAGATCACCAGTGGAACGATTGCTGCGAAAGCCGTATTGCCGGTCATTTAAAAGCTCCCGATCTTCGAGATATTTCTTGAGCTGACGATTTATCAGCGTTTCCATGACCTTGGAAAGAAGGGACGTAAGTGCAATTGGTCGGTAGGAGGAGGGGGAGGAGGAATCACCTTTTTTTGGGACGGGCTGGACAAATGCTGTTTTCCATCTACTAGGAAAGATTCCTGAACGATAGGAGCGATGGAAAAGCTTACGCAGTGATTTTGCCAGAGATGAAGAACACTTCTTCAGAAGAATAGGGGGTATACCATCTGGGCCAGCGGATTTGTGTATATCAAGATCTTGAAGTACTCTTGCTACTGTACGAGTGCGGAAAAATATCTGTCCCATAGAAGAATTAACGTTCTCAAGTACAGGAGGGGCATTGTTGCTTGCAGGCAACGTAGAACTTGCAGCAAAATGAGCTGCGAGCATATTTGCCTTCTCTGAAGAGCTGACAATAGGTTTATCGTCGACGATGAGCGTTGGAACTGATGATGACGTTGAGTTCTTGACATTTTTTACAAATGACCAGAAGTTTTTACTGCCTTTGGGACATTGCAGAATTTTTTGCCGTAACTTCTGGTCATGTAAAAATTTCGTTTTGTGTATAACGGAGTTGCACGAGTTCCTAACTTGTTTGTGTTTCTTCCGATTTTCCTCAGTTGGGTTGGCTTTGTAGGATCGGAAGCTTACTTCTTTCAACCTGATAGCTTCTTTACACTCTTCGGTAAACCAAGACTTTTCTTTTGGTTTGATACATTTTGTTCTGTGAGGGACAAAAGTTCTCATTCCAAGAAAAATCACTTCTGTAATCATTTCAGCACTGGCATCAATGTCATTATCGAGGAAGCATAATGACCAGTTAAAGTTGCGAAAGAAATTATTCAGACCGTCCCAGTTGGCTTTCTCGTATTGCCAAACGGTCCTAGTGGGAATTTTTTCTTTAACTGGATGGTTGGAGATCGAGAAATTAGCTGAAATGACACAATGGTCCGAGGTGCCAAATGGAGAAGTTACTTTAATAGTATATTTATCAGGATGGGAAGTAAGGAACAAGTCAAGAGTATGGGCGGAATGCCCATCAACATCCGGTATACGAGTAGGCTCATCGACAAGCTGGGTAAGATGGTTATACTCAGCAAAGATCTCGGTATACCTTCCTTCGAGTGTTGTCTGGCCAGAATATCGGAGCCAACTTGAATTGTGTACATTGAAGTCGCCCGTAATCACGACTTCAGTGTGAGGACAATGGGAAACAATTCGGGAAATTGAATCTGACAAAACATCTAACTCATCACAAGTAGACATGCTGTCAAGATTCGGACTCCTGTAAAGAAAACAGTAATGAATGATATGCTTGCGGACAGTGAATTTGAGCCACAGGAAGTTAAAGTTCGTATTAGAACAATGCCCATATTGGGGAAGGCTCTGGCAAGCAATATCATTCCTAACATAAACGACAAGACCATGGTGGGAAAAAAGTAATGGCACTAAGTTATATCCAAACAAACAAAATTCTGATAAATCAGTATTCTGTCCAACCTGGGTTTCACTTAATGCCAAAACAGCTGGCCTGTATTGCACAGTATGGGCGTACACAGAAAAGAAATTCTTTCTTAGCCCACGAACATTTGAATATACAACACAAAAATTACTTACCATTTTGAAAAACTAAACACAAAAGATTCAACTTTGACGAAACTAATTTCAGCCGTGCAGTATAGGCCCATATTAATTCCAATTATAAACAAGCTGTCCTAGGTGTTATGCCCATAAAACAATTTGTAAACGGGAATTAATATAGACAAAAAACACGAAAGAAATATACATCAAATGCTGCTCACCATCCAATGCAAAATCTCTTGCGATAAGCCCCACAAGAGGCTTGCATTGTATAGAAAGCAACTGTTATGGGTGGCGCGGGTGGAGAGGGTGGGTATTGTTGGATGCTGTGCTGCGAATGCGAGCGAGGTATTTGGTGTATTTTTTTTTTTTTTTTTTTTTTTTTTTTTTTTTTTTTTTCTTTTAATTGGCACTGATTCTATTTATTTTTCAAGTTTAGGGCTGAATTTAGTTTATGGCTTTAGATTTATTGCACTATTTATTTTTTTTTTTTTTTTTTTTTTTTTTTTTTTTTTTTTTTTTTTTTTTTTTTTCGTATGTCTGTTCGCGCCTCTGGAGGCTGAACGGGTGGGCCGATTTGCTTCAAATTTGGTATTTAGGATTTATTTGGCCGTCCCTCGGAACATATTTTTTATTTTGGCTCTAGGTCCAAAAATAACGGCACCTGCCATACAATCTTGAAGACAAAAATTGATTTTCTCAAAAACGGCCCTAACGATTTTGATAAAACTTTCAGAATGCTATTTTTGCAAGAAAATCTATCTTTTGGTTTGAAATTTTTTTTCAAAATTTGTCTAATAACGGTACCTCTCATAGAACCAGTATTTTCAAATCAAATTTTTTCGTAAACTATACATTCGATTTCAATAAAATTTTGACCACAGGAAGTCATTTATAATTTTATTAATATGGCATTTCAAAATTTTCAAAAACTTTTTTTTTGATTTTTTATAATTTTTTCAAAAAAATTTTTGGTTTTCGAAATATGTTGGAAACGGGTACATTGATTTTTTTAAAAATTATTTTTCAAATGTAAACTACGGATTGCCATATATTTGCATACTCAAATAAATTTCAAAATATTTTTTGAAAAAGTTTTTCAAAAATAACCTTTTTAAAAAAAAACTGGTCCAACGATTTTCAATATTTTTTTTCCTAAATTGACGTATAGCTTTGAAATTTTATTGCATACTTAGTTTTTCCGAGAAAACTCTTAAACTAATTTAAAAAATAAAAGAATTTTCGAAATTATTTAATTTTTTTTTAATATCCATATATGCAGCCACTACGCAATTGCTTATCATAAGAGCAAGTTCGTGCGACCCAGTCGTGCATTTTATTTTACTTACCTATTTACTTCAATATACCTACTAGGAACTACCTATGCTATAAAATAAAGAAAGAAGAATACCTACATACATTGTATGTTTCATTTTGATTATATGTTTATATTTGATTTCTTATGCGTCAAAAGAAAATAATAATAAAAAAAAAAAAAAAAAAAAATAGGTAGGTTACATAGAAAACATTGTTTTGTTCATTTTTTTTTAATTTTTCTTCATATTAATACAAACATTAAGTATACCTTTACCTAAATTATAATAATATGTAGTAGGTTTATCAAAACTGTGTCAATTTATTGAAAACTTGTGATCTGATATTTTATACAATTTTATGCATATTACATATTTGTGAAGGCATTTACTAATACGAAACATTTGTATACATTTACTTGTTTCTTTTTCGGAAAAGATATCAATAAATAAATATACTATGAAATGTTACTAAAAACTGCACAGTTGTTATTATTTTACAAATTGCTAAGAGTGTTGTTCATATTATTGGGCAGAGCCGCAGAGTTGGAGTTTGAATAACACGATAATATCTAGAATATCCGTTTGCAATCACTTGGAAATAATCAAAAAATTCAACAATCTTTTAAAGAAAAAATATATTCAAAAATAAAATGCACGACTGGGTCGCATTAAGGCTCTAATGCAGTCTAGGTTAAGGTTCCCGAGCTGTTTTATCAGTTAGAAAACCAAACATTTGGCAATTCTTAACCGCCATCTTTGTGTCCAGATCAAATGCAAATACCTCTCCTCCTTCAGCCGCCGAGTTAATGGATTTACTAACAGTTGATGAAAGTTCGACTAAAACAAAAAACTTCTTAAAAGTGAAAGTAATAATTTCACCACGCAATCATTTCAAAACTGCTTGCTTTATTTTGAAGTTTAAAACTTTTCTAAATCAAAATATTGATTCTCTGAATAATCCTGAAAATTTTTTGAAGTTTAGACAAAAAATTAAAAAAATCGTCGTGTAGAAGTCGTTTTAAATTTACTTGGTATCCATAAAAAAATCTTGAAAAGTCTTGTATATGAACATTTTTCGAACTATTTTTTAGAATTATAAATGGTTTTCGTCATCATTTATGAAAAGAATCTTGTGACTCAGAAAGGTTTAAACTTTCCATATCAAACAAAAAGTTCTGAATTGATAGCGTGGAGTAAGTAACAATTTTTAGACATTTCTTCAAATTTGAAAAAAATTACTTTAACATTGAGATTTCCATACTAGCCTCACTACTGAAGTTTTCTGCAAAGCATTTCTTTGGCATAAGGACGAGTTTGAGTAATGAGATTTGACAACATATCCTATTTTCCACCATCGCTAGTTGGATCCTATGTAACTCAAGTACCAATCAAAGTAGAAAGTTTATTACACATTCTTATTTGAGCACATTGCACTTACACCTTACACTTAATAAAAAAGACACAAAACGACCGTCAACCTAGTTCTGGCGTTTTGACAACGTTATTCAGGAAATAATTGCATCGTTCGATATTTTCCCAGTAGAGCAAATTTAAATCTATGAATTGGTTTGAAAAATATAAATATGTCATATTTTTCAATTTAATAAATATGTAGTCATTGTAGTCATTTTTAATTATTAAAAAAAAAATATATTTGATTTTCGAAATATTTTGATATTATTTATATTTTTGGCATTTTTCAATATTTTTACTTGCGATTATAGGTATTATAAGGCAAGTTATGCATTCGTGGAAAAAAAAGTTTTTTTATATCGTAGAGTTTTTTTTTACATATTGTAGGTACCTACAGATGGGAAATTTAATTTTTTTATAAAACAAAAAATAATGATACCTGCCATATAACCGTTAGGTTTAAATGACTAAAAAAGATACTTTCCATAGGACCGTTTTTTTTACTTTCGACTAGGTATCTCAATAACGGCTCAACCGATACTTTTGAAATTTCACACATATAAAGGTGTAGATAGCTCAATTTATACTGCATACCGATATTTCTGAAAAATATTTTTATGTACCTATTTTTAAAAGCATTTCTTAATTTTTTGAAAAAAAGTTAATATTTTAAAAACTGCCCATTAATTTTTTTCAAAAATTATAATATGAATGTATTTGCTGAATACTTATGGACTGGCGTTTTTGAATTTTGTTTGAAAAAAGTTTTCAAAAAGTTTTCCAAAAAAAACAATTTTTGAAATTTTATTGCATTTAATTTTTCTGAGAAAACTCTTAATTGAATTTGAAAAATAGAAGAATTTTCGAAATAATTTTAAATATAAATTATGCAGCCAATAAACAATTCTCAGACATTAGAGCAAGTGTGTGCGACCCAGTCGTGCATTTTTTGTTGCAAATATCTATGACCAGCCCAGTTAGCAAGAATTTGCCAAATTTCAATTTCAACACAATACACTCACACAATCACTTCCCAATAAAAAAATCACTCAATAACAATTTTAGCTAAGGATGTTAGAACGGTGAAAAATTTTGCTGCAAAGATTTCAAACGTACTGCGATATGATTGCCACCTCTACGGGTTTCTGCAAAATTTATATGGTTTTTTTTTACCTTTAATATAGTAATTTCCTGTGTAAATATTTGCGTATGCATTTGTAAAAATTTTGTTTCTTTATACCTATAGTCATTTGTGCAATCGTTGTAAAAATCATATGCATAAGTCTAGTTTTCTTTAGGAAAGGAAAGGTTAGAATTATTTGAAAAGAAAGAGTTTTATAGAAATTTCTCGTTTTTAGTATTTCAGAATATAGGTACTTATTAAGTTCAAACACAGCATATCATGCTAACCGATTTTTATCTAAGAAAAGCGGCAATCAAATAAAGTAGGTTGCATATATTAATAATTCTAGAATTCATGTGCTTTATTTTTTTTTTCTTGTTTCAACCCATATACACCTCCTCGATTTTTAATACACTTAACTTATATAGGTAATCCTCAAATACCGCATACCTATAATCCTTTAGTGCATCTATACTAGAGAGCTGCATGAATGCATTCAAAACGGCTTTTGAGTGATTCAAAGCAAAAATGAATGAGTGAGTTTCCGCTACTTTTTCTAATGAATGTAATGAATGTGAGTGTTGGTATGAGAGAGACATTAACACCATTCAAATCAGAAGAAAACGAATTGAATGAATGTGAATATGAATATTGTTGCCATTCATAACCCAGTGTACTCAGTGTACTCAGTGTATTTTGAAAGATTTTAAACTTTATCGTATATACTGTCACTATTTCTAAAGGGAAAATTATAATTGCAATTTAAGTATTAGAAATTCAAAGACAAATGATTGTTTTTTTTTGTGTTTTATTTATTTAAATTGTCAACATTGGAATGGAGAAACATAATTTTGTTAATGTTGCCAGAATTTTTGACGAGAGCACAACGTTTTTCCGTAATTAGATTTCTCGCGTCTGAAAATGCTCTTTCAGAAGCAGAGCTACTTGCTGGTATACATAATATTTTGCAACTTGTTTTAAATAGAAGAGGAAAATAATTTTTGTGCAGATTCCACCATTGAATGGAATCAAATTCGGGGGTAAAAACAACATTTAGATTACAATACCTATTAATTTCTCCATCAATTTTATCTTCTATACTGGTTTCATTTTCTATTTCAATAAAATCTGCAAAAACATTGTTCTTTTTATCAGTCGAAACTGGAATTGGTTCATTAGTCATATCTATGTTTTCCAAATGCATTGCCATGATTTCTTTGCACCCTTTTATAGTATTAAGTTTATCAAGTTCCGAGAATTGGATTAGTTTATTTGTGGGTGTGAATAGAAAAAGCCCAATTTTATGATATGTTGTCACATTTTGTAAAACAGTAGATGTTAGAAGTTCATCTAAAACGGATTTTAACTGCATGATGATCATATTGTCGTTTGTTTCGGTAACGCATGTTTTCTTAAGTTTATTTATATAGGGGATTACTAAATGAATTGTTGGTAATTTGCTGGCTTCAAGTTTTTTGGAAGCGTCTTCAAATGCAGCTAAAAGCCGCACAATTGAACTTACATAGGTAATATTTATGCCTTCCATTCGATTAATTTCATTTTTCTCTATTAGTAAATTTGTTATATCAACCCAATTTTGTTCAATGGATTTTAGCAAATAATAAACTGTATTCCAGCGTGTTGGGCAGTGACTTTTTAATGAAACGCGCAAATTGCAGTTAACGCCCGATTTTTTGAAATATTTGACCAGTTTGCTGCATATGCTCACAATTTCAAATAGTTCCGGAACTCTCTTCACAGCTTTTTCAATTATGTTATGTAGCAAATGATTAACGCAGTGAATATTGTGACCTTCTCGAAAAGCCGCAATCATGTTCGACCCTCTGTCAGTCACAATAACGGGCTTATCTTCTTCCAGATCACATCCAAATTGTCTTAAAATTTGCGTCATTTTTTCCTTAATCTTAACCCCTTGAAAATAATTTAAATTTAAATTTAATTAAAGTAGTTGCATCCTTATGCTTACCGGTGCAGGCGTCTCCTTCCATTGATTTTATAGACAAAAGACGATGTACGAGCACACCCTCTTTTATGTAGTGAACAGTGCAAGATAAATAAGATGACCTCAAGAAATTATCCGTCCATATGTCGCTGGTTATCGAATAACCGAAGCATTTATATTTTAATATTTCCTCCTTGATTGGACCGAAGTGTAAGTCATACAATAAAGTTATGTTCCGCGAAATCGTTGTAGGATGTGGCAACAGGTTTTCAACATTAACATTGGATCCAAACCTTGCTCCTACTTTAATCAAAAACTTAGCAAAATTTTTGAGACCTGAGTCGTCAATCAGTTTAAAAGAACGGCAGTTTTTTACCGCCCACTCCGTTACCATAGTTATGCCTTCTTGTTTTGTTTCCGTGTCCACACTTACCTCTTTTATATTCTTTAGATTAGAGCTGGCACTTATTATATAACATTTGTGTTTAACTAAATTGGATGTGCTCCCTGTAAACGTATATATATTGTAGCATGTCCTACAAGCTACAATGTCTTTGATCTCTTCTCCGTTAGCATCGTTAATTTTAGAAAATGTATCCCACACTTTACTGCGACCTCTTTTTAAATTGAAACTATATTCCTTATTGAGAAGCATCTCTTTTATTTTCGAGTTTCTCGAAACTGTATTTTCAGTAATATCAGATGTCGTATTCTGCAGTTTAATAAAGTTTCATCAAAATGATTGGAATTTTTATCAGCTGATAACAAACCTACTTACAAAAACACATAGCAACGACGCAAAAACAAACACTTCCAACGGACAAAAAATATCTCTAACAATTAGTTACATAATACATTTAATTAATAATATTTTCATATATACAAATACTTACATGCTCGGAAGAACTTTGGTGATCCATTTTTTTAAATATAAATATAATTATAATAAAAAAATAATAAGGCTATGCAGCAAACGCACATATTAATTTAATGAGTACACTGAGTACAGTGAATGTTTGTTCGGCTTACCTTGTACTCCCTTAAAAACTCACTCATTCAAACCGGTCGCCACATTCACTCACATTCATTCATTTGGCTTTGAATATTCAAAACATTAATACACTAATCACTCATAATAAGTTGTACTCAATATTCATTGTATGCTGTACCCGAATTTTCGTGTATCACTTATGAGTATACTGAGAGCCGAAGTTTTTGAGTGCATTCATGCAGCTCTCTAATCTATACACTAAAGTGCAAGCCCCACAATAATTACCTAAATCACCAAACATTATTATTTTGCTAGACAAATTTATTTATTGGCAACCATGGCTGCCACATGAAATATGAACGTTTTCATACATTTCCTCTTCAAGGCCAACAAAATCCATCACAGCAATTCAAAAAAATTCAAATTAAAGATGGCTGCCATACATTTCCACCAAAATCCATCAAAGCAAACAAAAAAAAATAAAAAAATCCTACTAACACACAAACCTATCCTCAAAAGACAATTCCACTCATGCAGAATTCATATGCACTCAATTGTTATTCTTTCAATGTTGACCTATTCTCTGCAACTTGAGTCTCGTCATTCTTAAAGTCCACACAAAGTCTGTAAATGAGTAAATTGTGTGGAAGCGTGCGAGGCCGACACCGTCGATTCTGCACGTTCCATTACTATAGATTTTATATACAAGGGGGCTACCCACAACACTTTGAGGTTGAGACAGTTCCATCCGTAAGCAAATGACACTTTTGACGAGAATTTGGCTTGTTGATTAGGGGAATTTGAGGACAAAGTGTTGGAAAAGACACATGCCAGAAAGTCTTTGACTATATCTACAAGAAAAAAATAAAATTATGTTTTACAAAAACATACAAGAATTGATTTGTTGCAATATGGAACCATACCTTTCAAAGAACTTTCACATCTCTTATGGGAAAAAAGCACAAAGAAGTCTTCTGAGATCGTTCCATTGGTATGCGATGCGAATGACACTTCTGCCGATTCTGAGAAGACGATTTTGTTTCTGGATTTGAAGTCAGAATCCAATCAAGTAACACATATACAATTAGAACCACAATATTCACTGGGCAGCAGTGTCGAAGGTTTTGGTAATGTCGACACATGTGACATATTGGTCAATACACATTTATAGCACTTTCCATTGGACGAAAAGAAGCGTCTAGAAGCATTCGGAAGTCTTCTGAAACCGTTCCATTGGTAAGCAAATGCAATTCTGACGATTCTGAGAAGAGAATTTCGCTTCTGGATTTGAAGTCAGAATCCACTCAAGAAGCACAAATGCAAATATAACTCAAATGTCACCCATAGAATATTGACTGGGGAAATGTCTATTCGCATGCAGCAATGCCGAAAGTTTTGGTGGTGTCGACAAATCTGATTTATTGATGAATCCAAATCTGATGGTGAAGACGTCGAAGGTCAGCAACGGAGTTTAGTGAGTAGTATTTAATACGAGGAGTTTTCAGAATGAGTGGTTCCCCGAGTGAATCCAATGGAAAGTGCTCTTAATGATGAAGAGGTCGAAGGCCAGCAAAGAAGTTCAGTGGGCAGGATCACTTCGCATACAGCATCGGGAGTTTAAGGGCAAAGTGGTGGACAAGCCACTTGCCAGAAAGTCTTTGAAAATATCTGTAAGAAAAAAACAAATTTATGTTTTTAGATATGTACAGATTATTAGGTTGCAATATGAAATCTTACCTTTCAAAGAACTCTCGCAAATCTTATGATCGGGATTTTAAGGGCAAAGTGGTGGACAAGCCACTTGCCAGAAAGCCTTTGAAAATATCTGTAAGAAAAAAACAAATTTATGTTTTTAGATATGTACAGATTATTAGGTTGCAATATGAAATCTTACCTTTCAAAGAACTCTCACAAATCTTATGATCGGGATTTTAAGGGCAAAGTGGTGGACAAGCCACTTGCCAGAAAGTCTTTGAAAATATCTGTAAGAAAAAAACAAATTTATGTTTTTAGATATGTACAGATTATTAGGTTGCAATATGAAATCTTACCTTTCAAAGAACTCTCACAAATCTTATGATCGGGATTTTAAGGGCAAAGTGGTGGACAAGCCACTTGCCAGAAAGTCTTTGAAAATATCTGTAAGAAAAAAACAAATTTATGTTTTTAGATATGTACAGATTATTAGGTTGCAATATGAAATCTTAGGGTTGGTAACGTTTGCCCCAAAACATAAGCCCCAAACGAAAATCCCCAAACGCAAAATCCCCAAAGTAAAATCCCCATCCCCGAAATCCCCAAAGAGAAAATCTACAAGCCGAAAATCCCCAAACCAAAATCCCCAAAACAAATATGTTCAAGCAGTGCATCATGCGATCAAATCGGCTTGTAGATTTTCTCTTTGGGGATTTCGGGGATGGGGATTTTACTTTGGGGATTTTGCGTTTGGGGATTTTCGTTTGGGGCTTATGTTTTGGGGCAAACGTTACCAACCCTAAGATTTCATATTGCAACCTAATAATCTGTACATATCTAAAAACATAAACTTGTTTTTTTCTTACAGATATTTTCAAAGACTTTCTGGCAAGTGGCTTGTCCACCACTTTGCCCTTAAAATCCCGATCATAAGATTTGTGAGAGTTCTTTGAAAGGTAAGATTTCATATTGCAACCTAATAATCTGTACATATCTAAAAACATAAATTTGTTTTTTTCTTACAGATATTTTCAAAGACTTTCTGGCAAAAGGCTTGTCCACCACTTTGCCCTTAAAATCCCGATCATAAGATTTGTGAGAGTTCTTTGAAAGGTAAGATTTCATATTGCAACCTAATAATCTGTACATATCTAAAAACATAAATTTGTTTTTTTCTTACAGATATTTTCAAAGGCTTTCTGGCAAGTGGCTTGTCCACCACTTTGCCCTTAAAATCCCGATCATAAGATTTGCGAGAGTTCTTTGAAAGGTAAGATTTCATATTGCAACCTAATAATCTGTACATATCTAAAAACATAAATTTGTTTTTTTCTTACAGATATTTTCAAAGACTTTCTGGCAAGTGGCTTGTCCACCACTTTGCCCTTAAACTCCCGATGCTGTATGCGAAGTGATCCTGCCCACTGAACTTCTTTGCTGGCCTTCGACCTCTTCATCATTAATAGCACTTTCCATTGGATTCACTCGGGGAACCACTCATTCTGAAAACTCCTCGTATTAAATACTACTCACTAAACTCCGTTGCTGACCTTCGACGTCTTCACCATCAGATTTGGATTCATCAATAAATCAGATTTGTCGACACCACCAAAACTTTCGGCATTGCTGCATGCGAATAGACATTTCCCCAGTCAATATTCTATGGGTGACATTTGAGTTATATTTGCATTTGTGCTTCTTGAGTGGATTCTGACTTCAAATCCAGAAGCGAAATTCTCTTCTCAGAATCGTCGCGCGCGATTTGATCGCATGATGCACTGCTTGAACATATTTGTTTTAGTGATATTTGGTTTAATTCATATTGCAGGAAATGTAATCCAAAAAGTGAATATAAAATTCTTTTTAGTGCTTGTAATGTTTATTAAAATAAAAATACATTTTCAAAATGAGTAAGCAAATAAATATTCATAAAGTCTTAAATGAAACGAAAAGAAAAACTTAATCATTGTCACTTATTAGTTAGATTCACAATAAAAATAATTTCATGAGATTTTTCTGAAAACTAAATGCACATAATTTAGATGTACACGGACACTGGGGATTTGGGGATTTCTTGGGGATTTTGGCAAAAAAGATTGTTGAGGTGTTGATTTCATCCATGTGCATTATGAATGTGAGGATATTAGCTAGTTGGATTATAACTTTTGGGGATTTTAAGCCATGGGGATTTTTTTTTTGGGGATTCTGTAGTACACCCGAAATCTTACCTTTCAAAGAACTCTCACAAATCTTATGATCGGGATTTTAAGGGCAAAGTGGTGGACAAGCCACTTGCCAGAAAGGGCGTGGAGGTTTTATAGCAGAGGTTGTCAATTCCAGGGTCTATTCAGGTTTTTTTTTTTGTTATTATGGAGGAGCTGTACAAATATGCGAATAAGTACATTTGAGTACAAATTTGTTAGGAGTATGTATACTTACAGTATTGAGACATCAACCCGAACATAGAAAAAAGCCTAGGAAGAACACTATGTTTCTCCTTTCGTCTTATTTCCTTGTCTTGGTTGTCATCATACTCCACCCAGTGCGAGTCTCACAGACAAACTGCAGTAAAGTGCGCTAGCGGCACAACACCAGTTTCTATAGAGCGTCGTCCACATGCAGGCGGAATAAATGTGACAATGCCTACCAAATCGTAAGGAATAGCATTATACACGAAAGTTTTTGTCATTTCGCCCAGGTTCACTTTGGAGCTTTCATCTCCATACTCCATTTCAAAAACGATCAAATTTCCTAAAACCAGGTGATAGTTGCATTAATCTTTTATTTTGCTTTTATTGTTTCAACTTACCCATATCAATCTGTGATGTCTTTTTATAACCATCACAAGTTCCACCACAGACATATTCTATGTCCAGCCCTAACGCAGCTTTAAGTTCGCTACTCCCGCCGGTAATTTTATTTATACCGATGGACGATATAATGGGCGTATCTACCGTCTCCAACCCACATTTGCTGCACTTCAATGTACGCTCGTACATAGGGCTGTCACAAAATAGTTGCAGGACTATTCGGGCGGCACTTGTAACGCAGTTCATTTGGATGGAGCCATCCACCAGAACATCTTTGGGAAATTTGAATTCCGAATAGAGTATCTGGGTCCTCGCCTTATATGTTGATGAACGTATGCCTTTACGTACAGTTTTTAGCGCCAGTTTGAGCAGTCGATTGCTTCTTTGCCGGGGTGAATTTGAGACCTGTAAAATATCGTTTTAATGTTATTAATACGTAACTTATGTTTTGACAAATGCTTACCTCCAATTCAAAAGAAGGTTTTTCTGAAAGGGAGGAGATCAAAACAAACAAAACGCTGTCAAATGCACAAGTCCAAATTGCATACACATCCTGGCCATCAATTTTGACTGGACAAAGGCTTTGGTGGCTGCCATTTTGTATGCATTTAATTTTGGCTGTGCTGCCTTCCCACTTAATTTGCTCAGCAACTGTAGCTTTGTTTTCGCCGAGATACTTCGACGCCCTTTTATTCACCTTCTTTTCTTGAAGGTTCAAACCACCCCAGTTTTCCTCTTCAAAGCAGGCTGCCATACTGTTCTCCTCGATGGGATGCGATGGGCCGGGGGCTTCGGATTCGTTTTGCCTCATTCTTGCATCGACGATTTTAACAGTTCCGTTGAGGTACGCCAGAGTTTTTTTTTAAAACTCCTCCGGAAGCATCGGCTGGCATCCTTGGAGCAAGTGCGTTTTAAGTTTGTTAAACTCACCCTCTGAAGGTGCACTCGAAGCGGGAATCCTTCCATAGCCGAAATCACTGGTTTTTACATTCGACCAGAGAGGCAATAAGGCAATGTCCCTTAGAAGCCTCTCGGCGAACGCTGGCATGAAGTGGGCGTTTTCCCGATCGCCTGTTTCCCCGCTGAGTACATCTTTAACGCTTGCGTCTATTCGTTCACCAAACTGCCACCAAATGTTGCGCCCCAGCTCGGTAGGTTATTCTAGTTCTTCTTCTGATGGTTCCACAGCTGCACATCCAGCATCGTTCTCGTGGCTTAAATGGGCTGCACTCCCAATTATGAGGCTTTTAATGAAAAGTTTTTGCTGCTCGGTCTGAGAAATTAGACCATTGTCCAGCTGGCCGTCAGTCTCGTTTCGAGCAGTAAAAAGCAGTGCCATTATAATTTGTTTTGCCTCTGGAAGACTTTTTGCCATTATCAGTTGGCCCATCGCACCCAAATAAAAGACTTTTATGCGCTTGGCGGTGCTAGCTTTGCATAAAAAGGACGAATACCCCTTTAAAAAGTGGGCATTGTCTATCCTTATATATGTTTTAGGCATCGAACCTTGGAAGCATGAGTCCGCATACTCTTCCAAGCTTTTCGAGCCCGTAAAAACTAGCACCGCCGCGTTCAAGAGAGCTCTTGAAAAGTCCGTCACCACTTCGTCAGGGCGTGGGGCTCCTGAAAGTACCCAGTTTTGTAGCCAATTTGCAATAGCTGCGGTGTTGTGGCGCTCGCTCAGCATTTGAACCACTGGGAACTGCCCTTCCAGTGGATGTATCACTCCTTGGTACAAAAATATCACTTTAGTCAATTCATCACCTAATTTTTTAAATTTTTTGACCACGGACCCAGTCGCATCAATAGTTAGGCATGACTTTTCTCTGGTGGCGTATTTTTTGTAGATATTCATCTGTGCTCTTGTCCAATAATGAACTTGGAAAGGCTCAACAGGTATGCTATGCATAACATTTGCTCCTTCCCTTTTCATCATTTTCCTAAGAGCCCTGGTGGGTGAAGCATCCGTTTGGTGTCTTTTCTTTTCCTCGTACCGAGCGGTCCTCAAAACACCCGTTGAGTTGAGGTTGGCAGGCTCATCCTCGCCTTCCTGCATCAGTACTTCAGCCTTTTCGGCTCTAAATACATAGGCGGATTTGGACCCCATCCCCTGCACAACCTGCGACCGCTTGGCCCCCCGGAGCCATCTTTTCCCACAGACACCTTCGCCCTTCTTAATATTTACGTCTATTTCGGTACCATTTTCGGAGCCCCGTATAGTGCCTTTTAAAAAGCCACCACATTTACAAAAGGCTAAAAAAAAGAAAAAAATCAAAAAAAAATTTTAACTGAACTAAAATTTGCGGTTTTCAACTTCAAAGACCTCATTTCACTCAATTTAAAGCAAACAGAAACAAGTTAATGGTCTTAAATATAGTCAAAAAGAACAAAACCTGACCATAAGTAGCCTTTATAGTACCAATAATCGCAAATAACGGTTGGCGACTATTATGTATTAAGTAATAGTATTATATATTATTATATAGTACCCAAGTATTAAGTATTAGTATTAAGTAATAGTATTATATTATATTATTATATAGTACCTAACATTGGCAACACTTATTATGTATCAAATGATTGTTCAATAAAAGAGGTCACTTTGTGACGAACCACGTAACGAGTAAGTCTTGGTCTTAATATATTTTATTGGCGACGAGTCGATTTGATCGAACCATAAAACACTAAAATTTAGTGATTAGTTATTTAGAGCACATATTATACACATAAGTATATACATACGAATACGAATACGAAAAAACTTGCGTGCTGTAGAAATAAAAAAAAAATGACAGAGGAGGACGATAAAAAACTGGATGCCATACTTAAACAAGTCAAGGCAAACCACGTGATCGGAAACATGCCCACCTTCATACCTGGAAATAATTTTAGTACATATGAAGTTCGACTTAAAATGTTCTTTAAAATAAACAAAATACCCGACGAAGACCAAGTGGGGATGCTTCTTACGCTACTGAGTGACGACGTTGTGGAGAAATTAATGCAGTTGGTACCATCGCAGAAAAAACCAGAAGAGATGGCCTTTAAGGATCTCATAGAGTGTCTTAAAAAACATTACTCACCGACCGGTAACGTAATCGCAGAAAGATTCAAATTTTATAACCTAAGACAAGCACATGGCGAAAAAATCTGCGACTTCGTTGTGAGATTAAAATTTTCGTCTCAAAAATGTGAATTCCCGGAGGCGGTCTTGGGAGAGATGTTACGAGACATATTCATAGTGGGATTGAATAATAATAATTGGCAACAAAAACTAATTGAGATCGGAAAGGCATTAAAATTTGACGAAGCGGTCACAAAGTCTCTAAACTTTGAGTTAACAGAAGCTGAAACACGTGCCATTAATAGTCCAGCAACCATCAATCAGTTCGATAAACAAAGAAGCCGCAATGCTAACAGGATAAATCAAGGGAACGTCAAACACAGTCAACATCGAAAATTCAGTCGCAGGTCTTTAAGTCGTCAGAGGTCCCAGTCAAATAGTCATCGTTTTAAAAATTCATCGAGAGACGAGTGTCACAGGTGCGGTCGTAGTCATCACCAAAACAATAAATGCCCTGCAGTCAATTGGACCTGTTATCGTTGCAAAAAACGAGGTCACATAGTTTCAAAGTGTCGAGCGAAAAAAGTTGTGTACTTTGTCGATGAAGGAGAAGCAGAGTCGGTCGAAGGAAAAGGCTCTGAGGTTTCGTACAGTAATAGTCAAACAGACTTGTATGACGGACTCTATTGGTACTCCAATGTCAACAGAATCAATGCTCCGGTATTCATTGATGTTATTATTGCGAAAAAAAACATACAAATGGAAGTGGATTGCGGTGCTTGTACGAGTGTTATCAGTCAGGAGGGTTACGAAAAATATTTTTCTAAGTTGAGTATTTGTCCTTATGATAAATTATATACTGTTACTGGTGAAAACATTTCTGTTCTAGGTAAAATTGTGGTACCTGTGCGTTTGGTTGGTCATCGAGGTGGTTGCGATAAAGTTTTGGACCTGGTTGTAATCAAGACATCCAATAAACATTTCTTTCCACTCATGGGACGAGTATGGATGGATTCACTAATTCCAGGTTGGCGAGAAAAAATAATCTCAGGTACGAGCTTACATCAACGGTTAGGGACTATTCAAGCAAAAGAAAACACAAACCTGAAACCCAAATCTAAGTTGAACGCAGTAGCATCCTCCAAGGAAGAAAAATTAAAATACTCAGGTATTGAAACAAGAGAATCTTTAGTAGAATTTTTAAAAGCTAAATTCGCAAATGTTTTCGATGCAACCCTACAAATTCCAATCAAGGGTCACCAAGCCCAAATATTTTTGAAGGACAACTCAATTCCAATTTTTTGTAAACCATATAGTCTCCCATATGCCTTGCGTGATCCAGTCGAAAAAGAATTACGGAAAATGATAACCGAAGGTATATTGGAGCCGGTCGAAAAGAGTTCTTGGGCAACACCAATAGTCGTCGTAGAAAAAGAAAATAAGGCGATTAGAATTTGTATGGATTGCAAGATAACAATTAACAAATATGTTAGTATGCAATACCACCCGCTTCCGCGTTTAGACGATATTTTCGCGAGTCTTTCAAATTGTCACTATTTTATTAAATTAGATTTTTCGGGTGCTTACCTCCAATTATCAGTCTCCCCCGAATCACGAGAATTCCTTACAATAAATACCCACCTGGGACTGTTGAGGTACACACGATTACCATTTGGAGTAAGTTGTGCTCCTGCGATATTCCAAGCTGTAGTAGAAAAGATTTTATTAGGAATTAAAAATATCGCATGTTTTTTAGATGATCTGATAGTTGGTGGACTTACTGCTGCCGAATGTATTAGTATTGGTCTGTCCGTCTTTGAGAGATTAAGTAAACATGAAGTCAAAATAAATTTGAAAAAGTGCGAGTTTTTGGTGACCGAAGTTGCATATTTAGGTCATGTATTGTCTTATAACGAAATAAAACCAAACCCAAAAAAGATAGACGCTGTGATTAAAGCTCCAGCTCCTAAAAATCTCCAGCAACTACAAGCTTATCTTGGTCTTTTGAATTATTATTCACACTTTATTCCAAATTAATCTACTAAATTATCAGTTTTCTACAAACTTTTAAGAAAGGACGTAGAATTTCATTGGTCCAAAGAATGTCAAAGAACTTTCGAGGAATCAAAAACATACCTCTTAAAAAATAAGGTTCTTGCTCTTTATGACCCTAAAAAATCTTTAGGTATGTACGCTGATGCAAGTCCTTATGGTTGCTCAGCAATATTAGTACATTTTACAGATGGTGTGGAGAAACCAATACTATTTGCGAGCTGCACACTAAACGAAAGTGAAAAAAATTATTCTCAATTGCATAGAGAAGCTCTAGCAATAATATTTGGCATTCGAAAATTCCATAAATACATATATGGGTTAAAATTTCAGTTATTCAGCGACCATGAACCTTTAAAAGAGATTTTTAACCCGAAAAAGTCAAACTCTGCCGTCGCGATTGGTAGACTTAAAAGATGGTCCGTAATTCTATCAATGTATGACTATGAAATAAAATTTAGACCAGGAAGAAAAATGGGCCATGTAGATGCACTATCGAGATTACCATTAGATGAACCAAGTGACGTCCCTCACGACGGAATTGATTGCGTAAATTTTTTTAATGAAGGTCATGATGTACCCTTAGATTTTGAAACCATTCGTAGGTGCCAACAAGAATGTTCCTTTTTAAATAAGCTGCAAAATTTTGTAAAATACGGTTGGCCAGCAAAACTTGATATAGAAATGCGTTCGTATTACTTGAAAAGACATGATTTAAGTACAGACAATGGATGTCTATATTATTTTCACCGGATTGTTGTTCCTTTTCAACTAAGAAGGGATGTATTAAAAGTATTACATACAAATCATAACGGTATGGTTCGTATGAAAATGTTGGCCAGATCATATGTTTGGTGGTTGAAAATTGACGATGACATAGAGCGATATGTTACAAATTGTTTAACTTGTCAATCAAATAGAAACTCTTCAACTAAGAAAGTTAATTCGAGTTGGCCTAGTACTACGTTTCCCTACGAGAGAATACACATCGATTTTTTTTATTTTAAAAATCAAAATTTTTTAATAATTTTTGATACTTTTTCTAAATATCTTGATATATTTACAATGAATTCTACAACTGCTAAATCAGTTATATCAAAGCTATATAAAAACTTTAGCATTTTTGGCTTACCAAAATTACTTATATCTGATAATGGTCCTCCATTCGACTCAATTGAGTTTGCATCCTTTTTGAAAAGCCAAAATATTAAGAAAGTACCTATTCCAGCTTACCATCCATCCAGCAATGGCAGTGCCGAACGTGCCGTCCAAACCGTAAAATCTAGCTTGAAATGTTTTTTGTTGGACAGTCTTGATAGATCAATTGATATACAAACTAAAGTCTCTCAATTTCTTTTTGCATATCGGAACACACCATCAACGATAACCAACCAAACACCAAATGAACTTATTTTTAAATATAAAAATAAAACTATTTTAGATTGTTTTCACAACTCAAACATAAATATAAATAAGGAAATTGACACTAAAATTGTAAACAGTCAAATAAAACAGAAAAATTATAAGAAACACATCAAACAAAGTGAAAACCAATATAAGGAGGGAGAAGTAGTGTTCTATTTAAACCATTTTAAGGATTATTGCAAGTGGATACCTTGCAAAATAATTAGGATTGAGAGTCCTCTGGTTGTTTTAATAGAAATTAAAGGGTTTATTCGAAGAGTTCACATAGAACAAATTCGAAAACCTTCACAATCAGAAAAACTATCAGAGCATTTTCAATCTTTGCAACCTTGTGTACCAAAACCAAAGAACTTGGTGGTTAAACTAAAAGAGAACAAATATACTCCACAGAAGTTAAAGACATCACCTAAACAAAATATAAGTCCTGAGGTTTATGGAACACCACTTCCCCCACCTATAGAAAGATCCTTACGATCAAGAAAGGATATAAAGAAACCTTCACGACTGCAATACTAAACAATGTATGAAATTGATTTATTTAATTAATTAAGATTTGAATTATGGATTATGAATTTATTTAAATCAATGTTATGAACTATTTATGTGATATTGACTACGATGTATTATTTTTAATTATCTATTATGTATCGTAATAGTTGAAACTTAAGAAGGGAAATATATTATGTATTAAGTAATAGTATTATATATTATTATATAGTACCCAAGTATTAAGTATTAGTATTAATTAATAGTATTATATTATATTATTATATAGTACCTAACATTGGCAACACTTATTATGTATCAAATGATTGTTCAATAAAAGAGGTCACTTTGTGACGAACCACGTAACGAGTAAGTCTTGGTCTTAATATATTTTAGCGACCTCACCCACGCATTTCAATAAATACGTAGTCGTGCCATAAATACTGTTACACAATTTTTTTTTAATATAAGGAAAACGAATTTCAAAAAAGTTATATATTTTATTCAATGTGATATAGTATAGTATTATAAATAATATTTTTCACTTTCTACTCAAAATGGCCGCCCTTAGCCTTTATACAGGCCTTGAGTCGCTTCGGCCAATCATCTATGGCGGCACGCACCTTTTCCACAGGAAAATTCGCCACTGCTCGGACAAGACTTGCTTTTAGACTTTTCAAATTAGGATGTCCTCTGTGGCAAGCCATTAGCTCCAACTCTGTCCAAAAAGAATAATCCAGTGGATTGAGATCGGGACTGCCTGAGGGCCAATCCAATGCCCTTATGAACTCAGGAACGTTCTTTTCCAGCCATAGCTGAGTCGTTTTTGCTTTGTGGGCTGGAGCTGAGTCCTGCTGGAACACCCAATGACTTTTATTGAAGAGGGTATTGTTGAGTGGTTTTACCACTTTCTCTAAAACGTCTTCCTGGTAGTTTTTTGCTTTGGTTTTTACGCCTTGTTCACAAAAATGCAACTTGGTGGTACCTTCGTAGCTTACTCCCCACCAAACCATGACCGAACTAGGATGATGACCCCTTTCGACTCTGCCAATTTTTTCCTTTGCTTCCTGAGAGCTGCGAGCATAGACCTTATCATTTTGGCGGTTAAATTTTTCTTCAATGGTAAAAATTTTCTCATCTGAAAACAAGATTTGTCGGTGGCTCCCATCAGCGTAACGTCTGAGCAATGCTTTTGCTCTTTCGAGTCTTATTTTCTTCAGGGCATTGTTCAACCTCTGACCAGTCACTCTCCGGTAAGCACCCATCCTAAGATCATCTTTAATTACCCGCGACATACTTCTTTTAGAAATACCCATCTCTCGCGACATGATTTTCTGCTTACGTAAGGGATTTCGGCGGATTCGAGCTGCCACTGCTCGAATGGCGTTTTTAGTCCTCACACTTCGTGGACGACCGGGCCGAGGCTTACCTTTCACGCTTAAGGTTTCCATATACCGTTTAACTGTACGCCACACAAACATTCGATTGATCCCGAGATCTTTTAGAGACTTGCAAATAAAAGAATTTGATTTTCCTGCCTTATGCAGCGCAACAACTGCAATTCTCTTTTCTTTCACTGTTGATTCCATGTTTTTGCTTTGAAAGTAGAACTTAAACTGTGCTTTATTTTAAAGCTATCTAACAGTAGTTAGCAAAAACCTTGAATGCCCTTCATTGTTTGAAGCTGAATATCAAATACTACAGGTTCAAATAGTTGTAACAGTATTTATGGCACGACTACGTACATACATAACTTAAAATTTTTATAGATTCTAAATAGAAAATACCACACAAAACTGTTTTTTTATGCCCATATGTAAAAAAGCTTTTAAGCCTAATTTTCGTTATGACCATTAAAGCCAAAAACAGAAACGCAGTACATTTCATCAAAAATGTCCAAGGTTTAGATCAAGTCCAAAATGAAAAAAATCATTGCTTGTACATCCGTAAATTTTTTGACAACTCTTTGAGTTGGAGATGTAAACGAGGAATTTTCAATCCGGCTTCATTTTTATTTATGGGAGCGGGGAGCAGTGCACTGGGGTTCCAAACGGCAGCAAATTGTGGAACGAAGCACATCGATGAACGATACCATTTCGTACGAGAGTCCGAAGACATGATAGCGGACGAGCTGACGAAAGCCTTACGGAACCATATGGGCGTAAACATCTAAATGCTCCATACACATACATATGTACATATGTATGTACAATTGTACTTCTTGCTGTCAAAACTTAAAATCAAAGAGTATCTGATGTCATTTAATTTAGAATCAAAGTTTAAAAATCAAAGAGTTCTTGATCTCAAAAAATGTACATATGTACATATTAATTTCTTTGAAGTTTATTATAAAGATAGTGGATCATTACGAAGTCGAGAGGTGTAGGTCAAGTTGAGACAAGAAAAAAATCGTATAGGAGGGGGGGTCTATTCCCCTCCGTTTAGCCGGGAGGGGCAATTTTCTGAAAAATTGACTTATTTTGTAAAAAAAAATATTTAAAATCAACGGGTTCGTTTACAACACCGTGTTATACCTTTTTGGTATTCAAAAATAACCGAACCTACTTCTTCACAAAAACACGAAAAAATTGGCTAAATGGTCACTTGTGCCATCCCGTAAGGCTAGGTTTTCTTGTTTTTGTGAAGAAGTAGGTTCGGTTATTTTTGAATACCTTGGCAACAAAAAGTCGTAGAGCCATACGGTTTTCAGTGGTGGATTAAAGATTAATGGAAGCGTTGAATTCTGAGAACAAAAATTATACTTAATTACGTAAAATTTTGAAAAAAAATAGTTTTAAAATTATTTTTTCAAATTTTTTTTCAAAATTTTGAGTTTGAAAATTTATATTTTTTAAACTATTCGTTAAAACAATTTAATTTAAAAACAAGATAAAAGGAGAAATTTTTGGCTTTCCAAAAAAGTATAACACGGTGTTGTAAACGAACCCGTTGATTTTAAATATTTTTTTTTACAAAATAAGTCAATTTTTCAGAAAATTGCCCCTCCCGGCTAAACGGAGGGGAATAGACCCCCCCTCCCATACGATTTTTTTCTTGTCTCAACTTAACCTACACGCCCTAGCTTTTCGGCACAACGCTGGTGAATCACCCTGTATAGAAGCTAAAATATGGGTGGCCAAAGTCACCCTCCCATTTCGGGTGACTTTGGCCGGAAGTACGTTTTCGTCATTTTTCTGCGAATTACAAGCAGCAAGTCAGTCTCACCCAACCCAAATGAAAGACCAGATACATATTTTTTTTATATGTAGATGTTTAAGCCAAAAATCCACTTTTAATATTTGACTCGTTATTTTTATTTATATAATTTGTTATCAACCTAATGTAGTTTTAAGTGCTTGAAGTCACAGAGGGCGTTTTTGACCAGGAAATACTGATTGGTATAAATCAGTCAAAACTTCCCTTCCTGTGAGGTTTTTACTTTGTACTTTCCTTCTTTTTCTACTAACCCTCTACGAGGTAAGACTTGTAATCCCGAGAAAACCATGAATACAAAAATCTTATACTAAAATTACTTGTGTTCTTTATTCTTTTTCCTTTCAATATATTACCGGGATCCGATCTGCATCCCAACATTGGTCCATCGAGCCAAATTATTAAACAAATCTCCGATTTGAAAGAGTATTTCTGCTCATTTGGTAAAGAAGGAAAAAGAAATTGGAATTTCGTTCCTAATCATCAACCTGCACTGCTCCGCAGACATATACTTACGTGGAAACATATAATATTCAATTCACACAACCTGCTCTGCTCCGCAGACAAACCTACTTACGTTGAAACATACAATCTTCGATACATACAATTTTTAAAAAAAATCTTACATTAAAGATTATCAATCTACGAAAAAAAGCCATTAAATTAAAGCTCTTTTCAAGGTGTAAGAGACAAACTATTAAATAGAAAGAAACATTCATCAACTACACATACGATCAGCAACATCGACGTGTTTTCTATAATTATCATCCTAATCGAAATCATCAATTAAATCCTCATCTACACACATCGCTATCACATCATCATCATTATCATCCTAACCATCATCTTCATCATCAACATCTTCATCTCGAATATACTATCAGCAACAGTGTTTCATACTCACCACTAATCATCTTTCAACCGCTAAAAAACATTCATATCTATCATCATTATCACCTTCATCAACTCAACTTTACTCTAGAAGTGTCTTATCAAAGCAAACGCAACGACAACGAGTTCATATCAGTGAGATATTCACCACGATCTATTTCTTCAAGGTCTAATCATCAAAAACCATTTTTTATCATCAGTCTCATCAGTCCATCGTGCATACACATAGCTCAGCTCATCGCCAAGAGGTACGTGTGCTTGAATTTGTTTTTGTGCCTTTAAATGAATTTTGATATTTTGATAAAGTTGCTTACATTTATTAAGAATTAAGAACGTATATCCTACATATTTCCTAGTTATTGAAACCTGCTGCATATAGTTTTTAATTTATAGGATCTAAATCTTTTGAAAAAACAAATACATTTCCATTTCGATCGGCTAAAAAAGTTCATTGATTAAAACGATGGAGAATTTCATTTTTCATGCTGATAACTTAGTTGAGTATTTCGCGGATATAAAAGAAATTAACATTAGTACATTATCGCTTCACTCGTTAGAAGCTAGGAAAATAGAACTCTCAAGTTTGTGGTCAGAAGTGAAAATTTCTTATGCAAATTGTGTTCGTAACACGGTTGAACCATTGAGTCAAGAAAATTTAAGTGCAGTGAAATCTAAATATAAAGCGTCCACTGAAACTTATATATCTTGTTTAGAATTCATTTTGAATGCAATTCAGGCGTTGAAACCTCTTAATGAAGGTGAACCTATTCAATCAGCAGATAAGGCTGAAAATATTGCTTTAGGTGTATCTCAAGTCCTACTTCAAGTAAGATCTCTTGCTAAGGCAAGCGAAAATGCTTCAAATTCGCAAGGATCTTTGACGCTTCCAGCCTGTGATTCGTGTGTTTTTTTGGGTGATTATCTTTCATGGCCGTCGTTCCGCGACATGTTTACTGCGGTTTACATTAAACACCCAAAACTGAGTCCAGTTCAAAAGCTGTTTCACCTTCGAGCTAAGAATCGTGATGATGCTTACAGCATCGTATCTAAATTTTCCTTGACGGATGATAATTTTATGTTAGCATGGAACGCTCTCAAGGAGCAATACGAAAATAAGAGAATATTAGTAAATCAACAACTTAAGATTTTACTAAATATTTCGCAAATCGTAGTTGAAAGTGATAAGGCTCTTAAACAAATCAATAGGGATGTTAACGATTGTTTAAGTGCTATAGTTTCATACGGAATTCAAACCGAAACATGGGATTCGTTTCTTACATTTTTCGTTTCAAGTCGCTTACCCGAAAAGACATTATCAATGTGGGAAGAGAGCTTAAAAAATCCATCCGAGATACCAACATGGAAAGAAATGAGCAAATTTCTTGTGTCTCGTTACAAAGTGCTTGAAACTGTGGGTGATATTCGAGTTACAAATCCTAAAAGTTCTTCAAGTCTACCGGTACGACAGACGAGGAAATTGAAAACGCACCATGCCAAGCTCAACAAAGTGTCCTGTCTTGATTGTCAAGGGAAACATTCGCTTCGAGTTTGTCCTTCATTTCTACAAAAATCAGTTGAAAATCGAATAGAATTTTTAAAACCAAATAAAGCATGCTTCAATTGTTTGACTCCTTTTCACACTACACCACAGTGTAAAAGTCCTTATACATGCAATTATTGCAAAAGACGACATCACACTCTTCTACATTTAGAAGGGTCGATTCAATCTTCACAAAACAATAAACAATCTCAAAACTCCAATATAAGTTCTCAACCCATCTCTAATACGGATTCACAACTCAATATACAGTCCACTAATACATCAAACCTTTCAAACGTAAACTCTTACTTTTCAACATCATCAAAACAAATTGTTTTAGCTACAGCTTTAGTGAACATTTTTTCTCATGGTATAAAACACACTCTCCGAGCTTTAATAGATCCTGGTTCGGAAATAACTATGATTTCTAGAGCTGCACAGCTTCGCTTAAATCTTCATTGCACTCCCACGAATGCAACAGTCTCAGGAGTCAACGCAATCGTTGCAACAAGATCAACAATGTTATGTCATTTTACAATAAGTTCTAACTACAATCATAATACTGTTCAGGCTCAAGCCTTAGTTGTTGATAACCCAACAGGTAAACTTCCTTCTCAAACAATTAATTCTATAGATCTTTCGAAATTCTCTGGGATTCAACTAGCTGACCCTAGTTTTCACAAATCTTCTCGAATAGACCTACTAATTGGAGCAGATTTATATCCAAATATTATTCTGGAAGGACTTCGCCGTGACATATATTTAGGCCTGGTAGCACAGTGTACAATGTTTGGCTGGATTATTTCTGGTCCCCTTCAAAAACCAAATAATTCTTTGCCATCAACATTTGTATCTTTTGTTAACACGATTCTACTTGAAGATGAAATTAAACGGTTCTGGGAGTTAGAAGAGATCACAATTTCTAAACCAATGTCGCTAGACGATCATTTGTGCGAAAATCTTTATTCGGAATCGACATATCGCCAATCCGATGGTAGGTATGTAGTAAAATTGCCTTTTAAAAATGAATTTTCAAATGAAATACAACTTGGTTTGTCGCGAAATATCTGTATTAAGCGTTATATTTCTTCTGAAAACCGTCTTAAAAAGACACCTTTGATTGAAGCCGAATACAATAACGTTATACGAGAATATTTAAATGTTGATCATATGAAAAAAGTTTCTTCACAAGAAATATATCTCGACAATAAAATTGTGTCATATTACTTGCCCCACCACGCTGTCGTCAAGCCAGAAAGCTCAACAACTCGTCTTCGAGTTGTTTTTAATGCTTCAAATCCATCTCAAAATGGAAGGAGTCTAAACGATGTTCTTCATACTGGTCCAAGCTTGCAACAAGATTTACTTTTACTCATGCTTCGTTGGTGCACATACCGTTACGTTTTTAATGCCGATATTGCTAAAATGTATAGGCAGATACAAATACATCCTTCGCAAACTTCGTTTCAGAGAATTCTGTTCCGCACATCACCCGATGGACCTATTGAAGACTTTGAGCTTCAGACAGTCACTTTTGGTGTTAGCTGTGCACCATATTTGGCGATACGTACCTTACTGCAACTGGCTGAAGACGAAAAGTCAAAATTTCCAATAGGATCGAAAATGCTGCTTAATGATTTCTATGTTGACGATCTGCTTTCCGGCGCTGATACATTAGAACAATCTCTTCAAGCACAATCAGAAATAAATTCTATTCTTGCATCTGCTGGTTTCGTCCTGCGAAAATGGACAGCCAATGACAGATATTTACTAAGCAACATACCAAAAGATCACATTTTAAATGATCTATTTCTCGATTTGACAAATCAAAGCTCAGTAAAGACCCTTGGTATTTTTTGGAACGCCAAAACAGATTCATTTTACTTTAAAATAAATCCAATTTCATTTTCACCTGCCTGCACTAAGAGAGAGGTATTTTCACATATAGCTAGGCTCTTTGATCCTGCAGGGTGGACTGCGCCAATCATAATCAAAGCAAAAATACTTATGCAGCAGATATGGAAAGATAAAACCCCTTGGGACGAAGGGTTAAAACCTCATTCTGCATCTGTTTGGGAATCTTTCACGAAGACATTTACTGAGATTTCAAAGATAAAAATACCAAGGTGGCTAGGAACAGTTTCGACAGATTTGATTGAAATACATGGCTTTTGTGATGCCTCTGAGCTCGCTTATGCTGCTGCTATTTATGTAAAGGTTATTTACAACACCGAAAGTAGTAGGTCTCAGCTTTTATGCGCAAAGACTAAAGTAGCTCCAGTAAACACAATTTCACTGCCAAGATTGGAGCTTTGTGGGGCAGTTCTTCTGTCAAAACTGATGAAAAATGTGCAACACATTATCACGACAGAAACTGTCTCTTTTTATCTATGGACCGATTCGTCTATAGTCCTTGCATGGTTAGAAAAACCACCTTGTTCATGGAAAACGTTTATAGCTAACAGAACGAGTTTAATAAAAAGTCATGTAGGAGATATTCCTTGGAGACACGTGTCATCCGAAGAAAATCCAGCGGATTTGGCAACCAGGGGAATGGCTCCTCGTGAACTCCTTGACAATGACTTGTGGTGGCATGGCCCACCTTGGCTACGTACCAATCAAATGCCTTATCTTTCACCAATTCGTTCATTTGTCAACGAAGCTGACCTTGAGTCTAAGCCTTTAAGATCATTTCACACGGCTATTAATATACCTGAGGATATAGTTCAAAATTTCTCATCGTTGCCAAAAGCGTTAAGAATAATATCTTATATATTTCGTTTTTATATTCGTCTGAGCCCACAATTCCAGGATAAACCAAAGTATAAAACCTTTGACGTTTCTAGAGATGAAATTCTTTTTGCCAAAGAAAGGCTTATAATACTATCTCAGAAAATCTATTTTCATTCTGAATTCAACAATTTAAAATCTAATCAACGGATAAGCAGATCAAGTCAACTTCTTACTCTCAATCCAGTTCTCGACACAAAAGGTGTTATGAGAGTAAATGGTCGTCTTGTAAATTCGAGTCTATCTTGGGCGGAAAGGTACCCGATTATCTTGCCATACAATTCTATGTTTGCCAAACTACTTGTGGATTTCATACATTCGATATCTCTACACGGAGGTAATCAATTAATATTTGTACTGATTAGGCAAGAATATTGGATTCCTAAGCTCAAAAATTTAATTAAAGCTCGCATTAATAAATGCAAAATTTGTGTGATTCACAAGAAACATCAACGTTTCCAACAAATGGCTGCATTACCTCCAGAAAGATCAGAATTTTCACGACCATTTTCCAAGGTCGGAATAGACTTTGCTGGTCCCTTCGATATAAAAACTTATTTCGGACGCAGTTGTCGCATAACCAAAGGTTATGTTTGTATATTTGTATGCTTTTGTACCAAGGCCATTCATTTGGAAGGAACCACCGAGTTATCCACAGCTTCCTTTTTGGCTGCGTTTTACAGATTTGTTGGAAGAAGAGGTCTACCAAGTGACATTTACTCCGACAACGGAACCAACTTCGTTGGAGCCAATCGAACTCTTAGAGAAGATTTCCAAACTAGTCTCAAGGAATCGTCTTCTCAATTTTGTATCCACTATAATAACGCGCCATCCTGGCATTTCATTCCTCCTGGTGCTCCTCACATGGGCGGCTTGTGGGAGGCAGGAGTGAAAAGCTTTAAGACTCACTTTAAAAAGGTTGCAGATGGTTACAAGTACACTTTTGAAGAATTCACAACGCTTCTGTGTCGTATTGAATCGTGCCTTAATTCTCGCCCAATCAGTGCACTTTCAGAAAATCCATCCAACAATCTTTCTCTTACTCCTGGGCATTTTCTTATTGGAAGACCACTTTTATCCGTAGCGGAGCCAAATCTTCAAAATTCTACTATTTCGTTGGTAAATAGATGGAAAAAACTTAACATTCTTCATCAAACATTTTGCAAGAGATGGAAGGAAGAATATTTAAAAGAATTGCACAAGAGATATAAATGGAAGTTTCCTCAACGAGATGTTGGAGATATCGTCGTGGTTAAAAAAGAAAATTTACCACCTAACGAGTGGCGGTTAGGTCGTGTTACGAACGTTTTTCCAGGCAATGACGGTAGAGTACGTGTGGCAAAGATTCAAACGCAGCAAGGTGAAATAACTAGACCAATAGTTAAATTATGTGTAATTCCTACTGAGAAATAAAATAATTTTTTTTTTTTTACTTTTCTTTATGTAACTTTATTATTGAATCAAAATGAAATTTAAATATATTTATGAGTTGCACATTAACACTTTTTAGGCATACGTATCTTATACTTATTATTAGAATCCATCTTAATTAAAATATTTATTAATTGATCTTAATTTTATTTATCTTAATTGTGAATTATTTCCTTTATAGTTTAGCTATCCTCTACTAACATACCTCCCCCCGGAGTGAGTGGAATCCCTTCGGAAAATGAAAAGGTTCCCAATCCGAAATCTTATTTTGGATATAGGGTCTAGATTTCATATATGTATATATATATAATATTTTTTTTTTTTTGCAGTTAAGTTACTGCAAGGTGGGCGGCAATGTTTAAGCCAAAAATCCACTTTTAATATTTGACTCGTTATTTTTATTTATATAATTTGTTATCAACCTAATGTAGTTTTAAGTGCTTGAAGTCACAGAGGGCGTTTTTGACCAGGAAATACTGATTGGTATAAATCAGTCAAAACTTCCCTTCCTGTGAGGTTTTTACTTTGTACTTTCCTTCTTTTTCTACTAACCCTCTACGAGGTAAGACTTGTAATCCCGAGAAAACCATGAATACAAAAATCTTATACTAAAATTACTTGTGTTCTTTATTCTTTTTCCTTTCAATATATTACCGGGATCCGATCTGCATCCCAACAGTAGATATTTTTTTTATGAGTTAACTCTGAATTTTTGCTTTTTGATATTTTTTTTAAATTCAAGTACGTTAATGTTAATTTCCTTGAAAGGATATTGACAAAAAAGTCTCTCTCAGCGATCGACTGTTGGAACAGGAAGTTTTTGCTCCAGATCACTTTTGTTTACTTGTGCAACGTCTATTTTCTCTGGGTTTACCAAGCTGCACCCAGCACTTCTTCGTAAGAGGTACTGGGTACCCAGCCAAAGTCACCCGAAATGCATGCCAAAGTCACCCTACCATTTGGCGGAAATTATAAACAAAATAAAATTTATTGTTTATAAAATAGTTACAAGGGTTGAATTAAGAGAATTCAATTTTGAAAACAATACATATATCGGAGTTAAAGTCATTTTGCAATCATATTTCTGGAACATGTTGAAACCATCCAACAATTTCAGATAATTTTTGTATTTACATTTTCAAGAAAAATAAATTTTAGTATATATTATTATCTAAATTTAGTTAAATAACGTTAGTATGGTCATTTTTTAATTCATTCAATTATACAAATTTACAAAGAAGCTTGGAAAAAATTAAACAACTCCTTCATATTTTAACAATTTTTTAAAAATGTATCCATTCAAAAGCCAAAGTCACCCAACCAGGCCAAAGTCACCCGGGTTCACGGTACCTACCTATACCTAATATTTCGAAAACGTTTCACTTAAGGGTAGGTTTCCCTATACTTCCCTATGCTTTGCGCTTAGCTTTGTAGCGTTCCCAATTTTTTAAATATTTTAATGAAATAAGCGGCTTTTGAAATATATTACGTAAAATATTTGTTTATTTATATAAATTTAAAAAAAAATGTCTCCTAAAAACCTCTAGAACCTTAAAAAATCACTTAATTTAGCGTAACACACTCGCTCTAGCTTTTTAGTTCTCCTTATACCGTTCACCCTGTATAGACCCCTAACAGAGCAAGTAACAAAATAAAAAAATAATAAATACCTTTAAAACCACCAGCCTTTCCATCCTCCGACAAATAGTGGTTTTTAAAATTAAAACCGCAGTTAACTGCAGTCGCCGATATAATTTTGTCTGCAATGACGTCCTGCCACGTACCGGGGACAAAAACTTTCACAACCCTTGAACAATTTTGTTCGGTGTGTTTGTTGTGATAAGTTTTTGTTTTTTCTCGAAGGATTGCCTCAAACTCATCCTTTTTAAACTGCAATATGTAGCATCTAGCCACATCTGAATCCAAGTTTTCTTGGGTTGCAGTTGCATTTGATGTCATCGAGGCATCCTGGGAAACACTTTCCTCACACATGCTCCCATCATGTTCATGGGAAAACACAGGTTCCTCAGGGATGCCCCGAGCGCGTTTGAGGATTTCCCTCAAAGAAAAGCGGTTGCCGGTCACGTAGGCGTGCAACGATTTCGGCTGGATTTTACCATCCAAGCAACCGGAAACTTGCGACCAAACCCGATTAGTTTTCGGTGCAATCGACCCATTGCTACAAATAATGTTTTTTACATGCCGTATAACCGCACGGACAATATCATTTTGATTAACTTTGGGTTGGCGACCTCGTTTACTCATTTTTATCGAAAACAAAATGAAAATGTCTTTGTAACTTGTTATTTTGCTCCCGCACAACACTTAACACTCGCGATTTTAATATGTCACACAAAATTGGTTTTATTGTTTAAATCAATTAAAAAACTTTATTGTTTTAATTGTTTAACACAAGTTTCTTCTTCACAACACTTTTTTATTTTTAAATTAATAAATCTTCCGAAAACTCAACTGTCAACTGCATTTCACAAACGATTTGTAAAAGTGCAACAAAAATGGCTAGACAATTCAGGAGAGGGCAGATGCTAATTTCATCCTTTTTTGGTCATACCTACTACCAATGCAATTAAAATCTTACAAATACAAAATCTTTTACATAAATCTCCCAAAGCATCTTTTGAAGTCAACAAACACAGTCAATAATTGTCCCGTTAAATGTTGCTAGATTGCATGTGGATGGGTTGTACGGTACCAGCAACATTGTTTGTGCTTTCCTATGAGTAGCACATTGGCTTAACTTTTCTTGCTCACAACTACATACATATGTAATATTTATCTCACGAACACAATCACTTCTTCTACAAAACATTGCCTTACAAGTCTTAAATTAGGTGTATTTGTTCAAAACTCAGTCAAAAATTGTGCCGTTAGTTGCTTTTCAATTACATATGTATATGCAAGGACTTTAATGTTACATATTCCATAGATAGATCGTATGAATAAAGAAGTGATCTACATAGATCACTAATACAATTTGATTTCAAGTATTCATAAACAATAAGGTATGTATGTGTAAATACAACTTTAAAAAAAGCTTTAAGTTTTAAATAATCCTTTTCCTCGAGTTTTGTAGTAGGTAGGTACTAGAACTAGAACCTATACTTACCTTTTTGATACAAATTGGCATGAGTAAATGTCACATCACAGTAGGTACTTTTTGAATTTTTGTATTTACATTGTGTAGTTTATATGCATATTGCAATGGGATTAAATCCAGGTGCTAATATTCTGATTTAGAATCGGATATTCTAGACATTATCGTCTTCATTACCCAAGGTCACAGTTTTGAAATGATAGGGTGGTGAATTTAACAATTTTAAGAAGTTTTTTGTTGTTTTAGTCGAACTTTCATCAACTGTTAGTAAATCCATTAACTCGGCGGCTGAAGGAGGAGAGATATTTGCATTTAATCTGGACACAAAGATGGCGGTTAAGAATTGCCAAATGTTTGGTTTTCAAACTGATAAAACAGCTCGGGAACCTTAACCTAGACTGCATTAGAGCCTTAATGCGACCCAGTCGTGCATTTTATTTTTGAATATATTTTTTCTTTAAAAGATTGTTGAATTTTTTGATTATTTCCAAGTGATTGCAAACGGATATTCTAGATATTATCGTGTTATTCAAACTCCAACTCTGCGGCTCTGCCCAATAAATTGAACAACACTCTTAGCAATTTGTAAAATAATAACAACTGTGCAGTTTTTAGTAAAATTTCATAGTATATTTATTTATTGATATCTTTTCCGAAAAAAAAACAAGTAAATGTATAAAAATGTTTCGTATTAGTAAATGCCTTCACAAATATGTAATATGCATAAAATTGTATAAAATATCAGATTACAAGTTTTCAATAAATTGACACAGTTTTGATAAACCTACTAGGTACATATTATTATAATTTAGGTAAAGGTATACTTAATGTTTGTATTAATATGAAGAAAAATTAAAAAAAATGAACAAAACAATGTTTTCTATGTAACCTACCTATTTTTTTTTTTTTTTTTTTTTTTTATTATTTTCTTTTGACGCATAAGAAATAAAATATATACATATAATCAAAATGAAACATACAATGTATGTAGGTATTCTTCTTTCTTTATTTTATAGCATAGGTAGTTCCTAGTATATTGAAGTAAATAGGTAAGTAAAAAAATGAAGTAAGAAACTTGCAGGAACTTTACCAGCTTGTGACGAATTCCAAATCCAATTTTCATTGCCACATACGTTTTGAAAAGAATTTATTTTATAGTTTGGGTGAAATCGAATCCGTCTCACATATAAGAAAAAAAAAACATAGGTAGGTAGGTACTAGGATAAAAGAAGTGGAAGGGAGTGCGAAAAGTAAACAAAACAAGACTATTATAGGTATTCTGGTTTTCACATTTCAGCTTAGGTACATTCAAAATGTCAGTCAACAATTTTTAGTCTGGATAAAAATTGAAACTGGCGTACTTAAGTACGTACGCATTTTAACGTATAGACTATGTACAAACCCCTGTTTTCGGTAAAGAACGGGTATAGGTACATACAATCATACCTTTAAAAAATCCCTTTGTAGGTAGGTAGGTTAGGTACCCACCTACTGTCTTAGTAATGTACGATGTATTGATACAATTTTTCTACACCTACTACAAATTATATTATGTAGGTATAGGCACCTATACTTACTTTTTGTTTTAATATTTACCTTTTAATAAATATTCTTTTTAAAAACTTATAGCCCCGTGATGTCCAGGCTTGGTCCATACCCGATCATATATAATAGGTATAGGTACCTATGTATCTTTGGAAACAAAAGATCCATTGGCAACATGTCATACCTACCTATTCATTGAAAAGAATGGCATGGCGTAGAACCACCAAAAAGATGAAGACAACAATTCCATTATAATTCTCAGATCTCAATGTGTTCGACGCATTGGATTTGGAATGAAAATTAGTAACTAGAATTATTGATATTGAAACTAATTTGAAAAATAAAATACCTACCGGTATACATACATATGTATATACACATTTTTTCTTTTCTTTTGAGACATTTAATCCAAAGGAGAGAATAAGAAACTCACAAGAACTTTTAACCAGCTTGTTGCGAATAGTACCTACCAAGTCAATATTCTTTGCCACACATGTTTTAAAAAAATATATTTTATATGTTGTAGGTATATATAGGTATAGGTAGTTTGGATAAAATTGTATGAAACGTTCCGTCTCACATAAACGCATACCTACCTATAAAAAAAATGGAAATGCGAAAAATATACAAATATAGGTAGGTGTACCTATACATGTATATTCTGATTTTACATTTAAGCCAATTTAAAAAAAAAAAGTTTAATTTTACAGCGATAGGACAAAATTTTTATTTCTGGATACAAATTGAAACAAGCGAACACATGTACAATAGGTACATATAATATGCACCTACATATTTTAACATATAGACTAAAATCTTCCCGTTTTCAGTCGAGGACGGGTTATCATCCCTTAAAAAAAAGCCCTTTACCCATGTTCTTTTGAATATTTCTTACTCCTTTCACACTGCAGTGAACACGAGCGATTACATTTCTTATTAGTTATTTGTTACTTTGTTGGTCGTTCTCGTCCCTTACCGCGTTTCCCTGCATACATTAAAGGATGAAGGAATAAGAACAATATTGTACCATTTTACAATTTTTTTATTTATTCTTTTGTTACGCTCACTCTTAACGTGAACACAAATATAAATTCTACAACGCCAGAAAGTTGTCTTTTTTCACTCACTCGTTTAGACAGAGGAACAACATCTCATGATCATACTTACCAACATTCCTCTTTTCATACTACAAGAATATGAATGTGTGAAAAAAGCTCTCTTGGAAATCTCATCTTAAATATCAACAAATCTAAGCAACATGAATCTACACGTATCTTACATAATGTACCTATACACATTTTTTTCTTTTCTTTTGAGACATTTAATCCAAAGGAGAGAATAAGAAACTCGCAAGAACTTTTAACCAGCTTGTTACGAATACCAAGTCAATATTCGTTGCCACACTGTTTAGAAAAAATATATTTTATAGGTTGTATATATAGGTAGTTTGGATGAAATTGTATGAAACATTCCGTCTCACATAAACGCATAATTACCTATAAAAAAAATATGGAAATGCGAAAAGTAAACAAAACGAGGTAGGTAGGTCTAGGTACCTACGTATATTCTGATTTTAACATTTAAGCCAATTTAAAAAAAAATTTAATTTTACAGCGTACACATGAACCATAGGTACATATAATATGTACCTACACATTTTAACATATACCTAGACTGCAAACTTCCCGTTTTCGGTCGAGTACGGGTACAAATCATCCCTTAAAAAACATAACTTAGTTACCCATGTTCTTTTGTATATTTCTTACTTCTTTCACATACTGCAGTGAACACGAGCGTTTAAATTTCTAATTAGGTACCTATTTGTTACTTTGTTGGTCGTTTTCGTCCCTTACCGCGTTTCCCTGCATACACTAAAGGATGAAGGAATAAGAACAATATTGTACCATTTAACAATTTCTTTATTTCTTCTTTTGTTACGGTCATTCTTAACTTGAACACAAATATGTATATATTTTACAACGCCAGAAAAATGTCTTTTTCACTCACTCGTTTAGACAGAGGAACTAGGAACAACATCATGATCATACTTCATACATTATACTTACCGTTACCATCATTCCTCTTTTCATACTACAATAATATGAATGTGTGAAAAAAGCTCTCTTGGAACTCTCATGTTAAATATCAACAAATCAAAGCAACATGAATCTATATGTATCTTAGGTACACAAATGTTGCTCGAACTTTTGCCATGCCAAAATGTGTCTGTTTTTGAATGTTGATCTTATAATTTTCATTTTATGATAGGTACCTAAAAAATGTGATTTAAAAATGTAGGTACCTATGATTTACAGAATATATTTTATGATAATGAAAACGGCTATTTACATGCCAACTTTGCTATATATTTACATAGTAAGTCAATGAGACTGACTCTTTAGTTTCTGGCGGAGTAGGTACGTACTGTGGCGCTGTAGGTTGCTTGATTTTGGTAGTGGAGAGAAAAAAATGGTGGGGAGAAGAAAGAGCGCGTTGTATTACGTTGCTTCTGACAACAATAGGGGGAATAAGGGAGCTAGCCGATAGATCACTCGTTGCCATGTCAACGACGAGAATAAGGAATTAAAAAAACAGAAAATATGTGTTTGTGTTTAAGAAATTCTTCAATGTGTTAGCTATTGAGCTATTTGACAACATCGCAATTTAAAGAATTTCTATTTATTTACATTATTTGTTCAATTTGATTTTTTGGTTCTATTTGCGATTTGTGTAGGCACTTTAAGGCAAGTTATTTTATCGTACAAATTAAAAAAATTAAAATCATATATGACATACGATGAATGCGAAGATGAACAAAATTGGTCTAAGACTTGGTCTGTCTGTCTGAGGGTACCTATATTTGTATATTTTGCTAAAAAAAATTCAATGTACTTGCTATATGACCGTTAAATTAAATCGTACAAACAGCTCCGACGATTTTGATAAAATCAATATTACCTACAAAAAAACTCCAACGTTATTCTTCACATAGGACCTATTTTTTCCACTCAAAAACAGATTAACAGATTCTTCCAAAATATTATATACCTAGTTACATGTATGAACATTTAATCTTAAATGTTGTGTGTAAATGTTGATTACTTTAAAATTTGCGAAAAACATTTAAAAGCAGCTTGCATAATTCCGTGTTTCAGCTTAGGTACCTACCTATACTTTATTCGAGTTCTCTTTCGTATTCCTAGGGTTATTCTTTCGACAGTGATTTATTAAGCTAGAGCAAGTTCGTGCAACCCAATCACACATTTACATTTAATATCACAAAAGATGATAGAGTTGCCAACTTTCTGGCAACGAACATTATAATTTTAATAGAATTCAGATTGCTTCAAAATTCAAAATGACATTTTTTGTGACTTAACTTATAAAGATGACAACTGGGATGCAAATTAAAATTTTTCTTAATCTATTTTGCTTCAAAAAAGATTAAGAGAAAAGTTGTCATTCGAAAGATACACCTGCAAAACGATTAGAATACCTAGGTATTGATAAGAAAAAGTAGCAACAGATTTCTTTAAAATAAAAAATGTTTTAAGTAGGTATAAACAAAAATTGCAAAGAACTGGGTTTGAAAAGTAAAATAGTTTTTGTTTGTCACTTCACGTTAAATTCCCTTTTTACTTGCGATTATAGGTACTATAAGGCAAGTTATGCATTCGTCGAAAAAAAAAGTTTTGAGATAACAATCAAACATGACATTACGATGATAGCGAAGACGAAAAAAGATGGTCTAAAAATTCTGTCCGTCTGTATGTCTGTCTGTCTGTCTGTCTGTATGTAGACCTAAACCCAAACGGGTGGGCCGAATTGCTTCAAACTTGGTATATAGACTTTTTTAGGTATTGTACAGAAAGGAAATTGAAATTTTTTTTTTTAGCTCAAAAAATAACGGTACCTGCCATACAACCGTTACGTTAAAGCTTATTTTTCTCAAAAACGGCTCTAACGATTTTTAATTAAAAAAATCAGTGTTGCTTTTTAGGTACGACCAATCATATGGCTGAAAAAAAAGTTTTAAAAAATGGCTAAGAACGGTACTTTCCATAGGACCGTTTTTTTTTGCTTTCGACTATCTCGAAAACGACTCAACCGATTCTTTCGAAATTTCACACACATATAGCTGTAGGTAGCTCAATTTGTATTGCATACCAATATTTTTGAAAAATATTTTTTTTGTATTTTTAAAAGCATTTTAAAAAAAAAATTTAAAAAATTAATATTTTGAAAACTGCTTATTAAATTTTTTTTTAAAAATTTTAAATAAATGTATTTGCTGAATACCTATGAACTGGCGTTTTTGAAATTTTTTTGAAAATTTTTTTCAAAAAGTTTTTCAAAAAAAACTTTTTTTCTCAAAACCCGCTCCACAGATTTTTCTAAATTTATTCTCATAAATTCAAATTTATCCAAGAAATAAAATGGCGTACTTTTTTTTCAGCTCAAATTAGTTTAAATATTTATTTAAGAATTTTGAAAATTTTATTTTTATCAAAATCTCAAGCCCATAAACCACTGTCACTCATTAGAGCAAGTTCGTGCGACCCAGTCGTGCATTTTATTTACATTACGCGTTAGTAATATTTTTTTCTTGTGTCAACTCTTTCAAACACGTTTTAGCTGTTTTTCACCCTAATTAAACTAAAAAATGAATAATCTACCTATAAAACATTTTTAAATTTTGGCAGAAAACTTTTTGCTAGTTGGCAAGCCTGGCTCCCAGGCTTAAGCAAATATTCAAAAATCCACAAAAATGTTCCTAACAAAAATTCTTCAAAGCAAACAAAATATCGTCTTGAAACTCATATCCAATACAATCACATATTTTTCAATTCATACAAAGAATGTTTATTTCATTATATTGTATTTATTTACCCCCACTTAAATTTATATTAATTTTTATCTTTGCTTCCCATAGCATTCTAAACAAAAATCATTTTGCCTTGTCTCCCTCGAACCCCCAAGGAAATTCTATACATTCTTCTCGTTTATCGTTGTTTATCGCTGTTTATCGCCGCTGTCAATAAAGCTTTTGGAGAGCTCTCCAATCGCAGGGTTCTGGCGGAGTGTAGTAGATGGCTCTTGCGTTCCGGTTTTGAATTGTACTATACAAATATATGTATAGCAAAGCATGCCAACAAAATATGTTCATATAGGTATACTATCTCAAATACGAACTTTAGTTAAAACTTAAAAATAAGATGCGTGGGTAGGATATAGGTACCTACCTACCCACTAGTCATTTAGGTACATATGTAGGTAGGTAAGTACATACAAATATTACAAAATAAGTCACTATGTGACTTATTAGGTGCATAGGTATGGATATTAAAAAAATTTAAATAATTTCGAAAATTCTTTTATTTTTTTTAAATTAGTTTAACAGATTTCTCGAAAAAACTAAGTATGCAATAAAATTTCAAAACTATATGTCTATCTAGGAAAAAAAAATATTGAAAATCGTTCGAAAAGTTTGTTTTTAAAAAGGTTATTTTTGAAAAACTTTTCCAACAAATATTTTGAAATTTATTTCAGTATATAAATATATGGCAATCCGTAGTTTACATCTGAAAAATGTATGTATGTAAAAAATCATTATACCCGTTTCCAACATACATATTTCGAAAACCAAAAAATTTTTTTTTGTATAAATTTAATAAAAATAAAAAAAAAATGTTTTTGGAAATTTTAAAATGCCATATTAATAAAATTATTAACGACTTCATAGGCACAAAATTTTATTGAAATCGGATGCATAGTTTACGAGAAAATTTGATTTGAAAATACTGTTTTTATGAGAGGTACCTACGGTTATAAAACAAATTTTGAAAAATCTTTTCTAACCAAAAGATAGACTGAATTTAAAAAATAGCATCCTGAAAGTTTTATCAAAATCGATAGAGCCGTTTTTTGAGAAAATCAATTTTTTTATTCACGTTGCATGGCAGGTGCCGATATTTATGGGCTTAGAACAAAAATTAAAAATATGTTCCGAGGGATGCCAAATAAATCCTATATAGGTACAAAAGCACGTTTAAGGAAAAATATCTGATTCAACCCTCTTATTCATAGAAACATTCGTTTCTTCTTATATTCGTCCCAGGTCCAAAGAGGATATATACATATGTAGAGTCCAATCTTGTGCCTTGTTTTGATTTTGCCTACATATAGTCATATAGTTCTTTTTGTTAAACATGTGTGTGTGCTACAGCTGTCATATTGTTCTTTTTGTTAAACATGTGTGCGTTCACACCTTACTACTTACCTCATCGTTTCTTGTCGTTGTTTCACACGGACAATGAATACAATAGGAAAGGGACCACGAAAATTTTAGCAGAGGAGGATGGAACGTAGGAAAGATTGGACTCTATGTATGTATATATCCTCTTTGTCCTAGGTCAACAAAAAATAAGTAGGTCAGAGAAACACTAAAATACCTTGATCATACAAAAATAATAATACCGGTTTCGCACTTGTATTATGAGGGATGAAAAGAAAATTAAAAGATCGAAAAGTCCTTCCCTCCTTTTCTTTCTAATGGATGACATAAAATCACCACGGAATAAACAATATTGTTCGTTCTCTCTACTCAAAACCAGTTTCGCTTTGTACATTTATTATGAGAAATGGGGGATGAAAACAAAATTAAGAAATTATCGTTCTCAAGGAAGATATTCACCTCTGATAAATGTTGCTTGTTCTCTGAATTTTCACCACACGATTCCAGCAACATAAAGTAAGTGGATATTATATTCAAGTAATGTTGCTTGGATTTTGCTGTTGTGAAAAACAATAAAATTAAAGCTACCTACAAATTTCTTTAAAAATGAGACGTTGTTGTTTATTTGTTTAAATTTTTTTGTTTAATTTGAAGAGCAACTAATTAGCAAGTAAATAGGAACGCGACACAAAAGAAGTCGAAAAAATCATAATAACAAGAAATATATAAACAAATTATTTTGTAGTTAACTTTTTTCACCTTTTTTTTTGGATTTGTAGAGCAACAAAATAGCAACTAAATACGCAACAAAAAAAAAGTTGAAAAAATCATTTTTAAAAAAGTGACCTGCCAGCTTGACGTCAAGCTGGCAGAAAAGTTTATAAAAAAAAAAGTAGAAGAGCAACAAAATTAATTTTTGCGCAACTAATTAGCAACTAATTAGCAACTAAATCAGGCAAAAATTTGGAGTCCTCCGGGAAAAGTGACCTGCCAGCTTGACGGACGTACCTGCCAGTTTGACGTCAAGCTGGCAGAAAAGTTTCTAAAAACAAAAGGAGAAGAGCAAAAAAATTAATTTTTGCGCAACTAATTAGCAACTAATGGGCAACTAAAAGAAATATTAAAAAATAAAGAAAAAAAAATTTTTTCGGAAAAAATTGTTTAAACAAATTAATTTGTTGGTAACTTTTTTTTTTGATTTGCAGAGAAACTAAATCGCAACTAAATACGCGACAAAGAAAAAGTCGAAAAAATAATGGAAAACGGGAAATCAAAAAAAGTGACCTGCTATCTTGACACCTAGCAATTTCTTAAATATATAGTTTATACTCAAATAAAATAAAATTGATTGGTGCAAATCTCCTTTAAAGCTTAAGTGGAAGAAATAAAAATTGAAAAAATTTCAAAAAATTAGTTTTTCACAAGAAATTGTTTAAACAAATTAATTTGTTGTTAACTTTTTTCAATTTTTTTTTTGATTTGCAGAGCAACTAAATCGCAACTAAATACGCGACAAAAAAAAAAGTTGGAAAAATCATTTTTAAAAAAGTGACCTGTTAGCTGACACGTCAAGCTGGCAGAAAAGTTTCTAAAAACAAAAGGAGAAGAGAAAAAAAATTAATTTTTGCGCAACTAATTAGCAACTAAAAGAAATATTAAAAAATAAAGAAAAAAAAAAATTTTCGGAAAAAATTGTTTAAACAAATTAATTTGTTGTTAACTTTTTTCAACTTTTTTTTTTGATTTGCAGAGCAACTAAATACGCGACAAAGAAAAAGTCGAAAAAATAATGGAAAACGGGAAATCAAAAAAAGTGACCTGCTATCTTGACACCTAGCAATTTCTTAAATATATAGTTTATACTCAAATAAAATAAAATTGGTTTGTGCAAATCTCCTTTAAAGCTTAAGTGGAAGAAATAAAAATTGAAAAAATTTCAAAAAATTAGTTTTTCACAAGAAATTGTTTAAACAAATTAATTTGTTGTTAACTTTTTTCAATTTTTTTTTTTGATTTGCAGAGCAACTAAATCGCAACTAAATACGCGACAAAAAAAAAAGTTGGAAAAATCATTTTTAAAAAAGTGACCTGTTAGCTGACACGTCAAGCTGGCAGAAAAGTTTCTAAAAACAAAAGGAGAAGAGCAAAAAAATTAATTTTTGCGCAACTAATTAGCAACTAAAAGAAATATTAAAAAATAAAGAAAAAAAAAATTTTTCGGAAAAAATTGTTTAAACAAATTAATTTGTTGTTAACTTTTTTCAACTTTTTTTTTTTGATTTGCAGAGCAACTAAATACGCGACAAAGAAAAAGTCGAAAAAATAATGGAAAACGGGAAATCAAAAAAAGTGACCTGCTATCTTGACACCTAGCAATTTCTTAAAATATAGTTTATACTCAAATAAAATAAAATTGGTTTGTGCAAATCTCCTTTAAAGCTTAAGTGGAAGAAATAAAAATTGAAAAAATTTCAAAAAATTTGTTTTTCACAAGAAATTGTTTAAACAAATTAATTTGTTGTTAACTTTTTTCAATTTTTTTTTTGATTTGCAGAGCAACTAAATCGCAACTAAATACGCGACAAAAAAAAAAGTTGGAAAAATCATTTTTAAAAAAGTGACCTGTTAGCTGATACGTCAAGCTGGCAGAAAAGTTTCTAAAAACAAAAGGAGAAGAGCAAAAAAATTAATTTTTGCGCAACTAATTAGCAACTAATGAGCAACTAAAAGAAATATTAAAAAATAAAGAAAAAAATTTTTTTCGGAAAAAATTGTTTAAACAAATTAATTTGTTGTTAACTTTTATCAACTTTTTTTTTGATTTGCAGAGCAACTAAATCGCAACTAAATACGCGACAAAGAAAAAGTCGAAAAAATAATGGAAAACGGGAAATCAAAAAAAGTGACCTGCTATCTTGACACCTAGCAATTTCTTAAATATGTACATAGTTTATACTCAAATAAAATAAAATTGGTTGGTGCAAATCTCCTTAAAAGCTTAAGTGGAAGAAATAAAAATTGAAAAAATTTCAAAAAATTTGTTTTTCACAAGAAATTGTTTAAACAAATTAATTTGTTGTTAACTTTTTTCAATTTTTTTTGATTTGCAGAGCAACTAAATCGCAACTAAATACGCGACAAAGAAAAAGTCGAAAAAATAATGGAAAACGGGAAATCAAAAAAAGTGACCTGCTATCTTGACACCTAGCAATTTCTTAAATATATAGTTTATAAAAACAAAAGTAGAAGAGCAAAACAATTAATTTTTGCACAACTAATTAGCAACTAATGAGCAACTAAAAGAAATATTAAAAAATTAAAAAAAAAAAATTCGGAAAAAATTGTTTAAACAAATTAATTTGTTGTTAACTTTTTTCAACTTTTTTTTTGGATTTGTAGAGCATCTAAATAGCAACTAAATACGCGACACAAAACATGTCGAAAATATCATATGTAACTAAAAAAGTGCCCTGCTAGCTTGATATAGAGTTATAGTACCTATGTAATAGATAAAAAGCTTCTTTGATTTTGCTGTTCGCTTGGATCGATTTTGGTACAAGTAAAACCAAAGCATTTACCTATTTTATTTTTAGGCGAAATCACGAAAATGTAATTTGCTTAAGTTGCCTAGAGCAGAAAATGAAATGCGGTTAATATGTGACGTATAATAGGTTTTGTAATATATAAAAAGTATGTTTGATTTTGTTGCTCGCTTAGATCAATTTTGGTAGAAGGAAAACCAAAAACACAAACAAATCGACCTTAAATGAATATTGTTCACCTACCTACAAAATCGTTAATAGAAATGAAAAAGTACCTATCTAGAAACAGGCAAACTGTATTGCTTTAGAATTGCACATCTTCTAAATTTACTCGCAAACTTTAGGAACATAACAAACATCTCTTCTAGTCAGGTATAAATAAATGCTTCTAATTAAAATTAAAAAGTCTGTACAAAATAATCTTAAAAATATACCTAAATTATGTAAATTACATCCTACCTACAAACAAAACCTACCACGCAAATCGCGCTCAATTAGTTTTCCAAAAAATCTTCAATGCAAAAAACTAACCTTCCCCTATTTAAGGAAAAATATCTGATTCAACCCTCTTACTCATAGAAACATTCGTTTCTTCTTATATTCGTCCTAGGTCAACAAAAAATAAGTAGGTCAGAGAAGCACTAAAATACCTTGATGCTTGATCACACAAATAATAATAATACCAGTTTCGCACTTGTATTATGAGGGATGAAAACAAAATTAAAAGATCGAAAAGTCCTTCCCTCCTTTTCGTTCTCATGGATGACATAAATTCAACATGGAAATGAATAATGAAATAAATAATGTTGTTCGTCCTCTCTACTCAAAACCAGTTTCGCACTTGTATTTTGAGGGATAAAAACAAAATTAAAAGATGTAAAAGTCCTTCCCTCCTTTTCTTTCTAATGGATGACATAAAATCAACATGGAAATGAAATAAATATTTTTGTTCGTTCTCTCTACTCAAAACCAGTTTCGCATTGTACATTTATATTTATTATGAGAAATGGGGGATGAAAACAAAATTAAGAATTTCTCGTTCTCAAGGAAAAGGAAGATATAAATTCACCTCTGAGAAATGTTGCTTGTTCTCTGAATTTTCACCACACGATTCCAGCAACATAAAGTAAGTGATATTATATTCAAGTAATGTTGCTTGGATTTTGCTGTTGTGAAAAACAATAAAATTAAAGCTACCTACAAATTTCTTTAAAAATGAGACGTTGTTGTTATTTTGTTTAAATTTTTTTTTTTTAATTTGAAGAGCAACTAATTAGCAAGTAAATATGAACGCGACACAAAAGAAGTCGAAAAAATCATAATAACAGGAAATATATAAACAAATTATTTTGTAGTTAACTTTTTTCAACTTTTTTTTTGGATTTGTAGAGCAACAAAATAGCAACTAAATACGCAACAAAAAAAAAGTTGAAAAAATCATTTTTAAAAAAGTGACGTCAAGCGGGCAGAAAAGTTTATAAAAAAAAAAGTAGAAGAGCAACAAAATTAATTTTTGCGCAACTAATTAGCAACTAACTAGCAACTAAAAGAAATACTAAAAAATAAAAAAAAATAATTTTTTTCGGAAAAAATTGTTTAAACAAATTAATTTGTTCTTAACTTTTTTCAACTTTTTTTTGGATTTGTAGAGCAACAAAATAGCAACTAAATACGCGGCAAAAAAAAGTTGAAAAAATCATTTTTAAAAAAGTGACCTGCCAGCTTGACGACGGCAAGTTTATAAAAAAAAAGTAGAAGAGCAACAAAATTAATTTTTGCGCAACTAATTAGCAACTAACTAGCAACTAAAAGAAATACTAAAAAATAAAAAAAAAAAATTTTTTCGGAAAAAATTGTTTAAACAAATTAATTTGTTGTTAACTTTTTTCAACTTTTTTTTTGGATTTGTAGAGCAACAAAATAGCAACTAAATACGCAACAAAAAAAAAAGTTGAAAAAATCATTTTTAAAAAAGTGACCTGCCAGCTTGACGTCAAGCTTGCAGAAAAGTTTATAAAAAAAAAAGTAGAAGAGCAACAAAATTAATTTTTGCGCAACTAATTAGCAACTAAATCAGGCAAAAATTTGGAGTCCTCCGCGAAAAGTGACCTGCCAGCTTGACGGACGTAAATAATTTGATGACTAACTCTATCAAAAGCTTTCGAAAAGTCTGTATAAATGACGTCGACTTGGAGTGTTCGACTTAAAGCACTCGCCACATCATGCGTTATTGTTGCTAAGTTGGATGTTGTTGACCTGCCTTTAATAAAACCATGCTGTTTTGAGTTAATAATAGGTCTTAGTTCAATCATTAAATTATGATGAACACATTTTTCAAAAATTAATGCTAAAGCATTCAAAATACAGACCGGACGGTAGTTAACTATTTCTGATGTACTACCATTTTTATGAATTGGCATTACGAATGCTTCTTTAAATTTTTCCGGATATACTTTTTCTTGTAATGACTTATTAAACAAAGTGCAAATCGGTGTTTTCAAAACTTCTTGGCAAGCATTGAGAAAAATATTTGGAATACCATCAGGTCCGGCATTTTTATTTGTGTCCAATCTTTCAATTACATAAGATACGTTGCTAAGACTTATATTTGAAAAACTCACAGTAGCACTGCCCGTCACTTCATGAGAATCATGTAATGAAAAAGTGTTATCTGTATGGTCAGAATAGTTATTTTTAAAGAACATGGAAAAAGCTTCACAAATGGTCGATGGTGTGGAATGTCTTATGCCATTATGTGTCATTATTGCAGGTATTGAATTAGTCAATCTGAGTTTTTTAGTATACGACCAAAAGTACTTCGCGTAATTTTTAAGATTATTTTCAGTATTATCTACATACTTCTTATAACATAGTTCTAACTCCTTCTTACACAATCGACGCAAATACTTAAACATTTGTCTATCATCATCCCGGTTGAATTTTACAACTCTTCTATGAAATCGGTTCTTTTCTTTAATAAGCTTAATAAGGGTTTGTGAGTACCAACATGGAAATTGAGTATATCGTTGTTTCTTTACTGGAACAAAAGACAAAATTAAATTATTTAAAATTTCATAAAAACTTTCAACAGATGCATCAATGTTCATATTATTAAGAAAGGTCCAGTCAGTCCCACTTAATTGAGATCTTATCTCCCCATAGTTAGCTTTGAAAAAATTTCGTTTCACAACAGAAAATGATTCATGAGAAAAAGTAGTGAATACAAGATCCAATAATCTGCCATCATTGTTTCGTACCGAGTTGTATTGTAAAAGATTACACATAGAGGTTGCTAAGATCAATGAATCTGCTTAATACCCGGTGTACTCGGAAGGTATCATTGCCTTCAAGTTATTATCATACTGCCATGAAATCTCAGGTATGTTGAAATCACCCAAATAAATAAGCGATGAGTTAGATAAAAACATGTGTGATTTCTCTGAGAGACTATCAAACATGTTCTTATATACCTCGTTAGAAGATCTGGGTCTTATGTAACAGCAGCATATATATGTTTTCGCGTTACTTTTCCCATTAATACATATCCAGAGATCTTCATTAAATGTTTCTAATTGGGGTAACCTCATAGCGTGAAATTTTTTTTTTACTGCTATTAGACATCCACCCCCCGATTCAAGATTAGTGAATATTTGCAAATCGCGATCTTTACGAAAGACATTATAAACATTCAAGTCGAAAATTTCACAAGTATTTATATCGTTGGATAAATTTGTTTCCGTTAAGCAAATTATATCATGATAAGAGTTTTGTATTGCTAAATTTACTTCATGTGTTTTAGTTTTCATACGATTGATATTTTGGTAATAAATATTGATTTTCATAATTGGCAAATACGCAATATTAAGAATTGTTAATGTGAAAATATAAGTATAATCTTACTATAGAACTTTGTTCAAATCAATGGAGCTAGTGATTTTATAAATTCGAGTGGTGTCATCTTTCCTCATAAAGATCTTTCCATGTTTTGTCCATAAATACTTAAAGTTGTGTGTCTCTTTGTGTGCTTTGGCTTGCAAAGAAGAGACAAGTGTGTTTCTCCTGCTCGGTGGATGCAATCGTCGTCATCATCCATTATTACATCCATCATCGATTAGTTATGCGGTTAGCCTAAATGCTGCCGCTACCCCTTTTGTTTCACAACCGCACATCCATTCTTCACATGTAAGATTGAATGCATCGGTATTTTTCAAGATTGTGCCAGTAAGAGTTTATGGGACAGGAAATAGATTTGTTGATACGTTTGCCTTTCTCGATGACGGATCGTCATTATCCATGGTGGAAAAAGACATTTTTGATGAACTTGGCCTTGTAGGTGAACCCGAACGTCTCACTCTTCAGTGGACAAAGGGGGTCTCACGTCATGAAGACTCAATGCGCACTTGCTTTTCTGTGTCTGGAGTAAACAACCGTAAGCACCAAATATTGAAGAATGTTTATACGGTAAAAAATCTAGAGCTACCATCTCAGACTTTATACGCTGCCAATTTACAAAGGTTGTACCCCCATCTACGAGGGCTCCCATTGTCGGATTTGGTCAACGCTAAGCCTAAGTTACTTGTTGGTTTGGATCAAGCAAAATTTCTCCTGGGTTCTGGTCAGCGTCACGGCAAAGACGACCAGCCGTGTGCAATAAAGACACTATTAGGCTGGATAGTAAATGGAACCGCATCACCGTCGCTTGATATTACTTGTCTCAGCAAAATAGAGAAGCCGTCAATGCATTTAATGTTTCACGATGCAATTAAACATGAAGATCAACTTCATGAGCTGGTTAGATTACACTTCACCACAGAGGATTTTGGTGTTATGGTTCCCAATTGTGATTTAATTAGCAAGGATGAAAGTCGAGCAATAGACATCATGAAACGTACTCTGCGACGGACGGGTTGGTGAATCTTATGAAATTGGCTTGCTTTGGTCCAAGGACGATATAAAAATGCCAGATAGTTATCCAATGGCTTTAAGACGACTGGTATGTCTAAAAAAGTCTCTGAGAAAAAAACCAGAATTGCTGGAATGGAAAAATAAACATATGAAGGACGTGTTGGCAAAGGGATACGCAAGGATTGCTTCTTCCGAGGAATTAAGTAAAGAATGGCTGAGGATTTGGTATGCGCCAACCTTCGTGGTAGTAAATCCGAATAAGTTTCCATTGAAACCGAGGGATGTCGCTGATGTTGCTGCTAAGGTAGGTCATGTTTCACTGAATACCTACTTGCTAAAAGGTCCGGATAACCTTGTGCCCCTTCATGCTGGATTTTTTAAATTTCGGGAACGAGCTGTTGCGATAAATGCTGATGTGAAAGAAATGTTTCATCAAATAAGGATAAGGGAAGAAGATCAACAATGCCAACGAATTTTGTGGAAAGATGGAGATAGTTCAAGACAGCCCACAGTCTATGTAATGCAAGTCATGATGTTTGGACCCCACCAGCTCCCAATTTGTAAAGAATCACCATGCTCAATTATTTCGTGAAGAATTTCCAGAAGCTAAATAGGGTTTGACAAAGTATACTTACATGGATGATTATTTCAATAGTCATGATTCCGTTGAGATGCTATTCACATTTGTAAGACGATGAATTTCGATTTGGTTGGGGTTCAGTCTAATAACCAAGAAGTATTTCTTGAGATTCCGGAAAGCCATGTGAAGCCAAGTCTTGTTAAAATAGATCCAAATGAGTGTGAGTCTACAGTGTCTAAGATTCTCGGTATGTATTGGAACCCGTCATCTGACTATTTCACATACAAGTTGGCAAACATTGATTCCATCGATAAGATGTTGATCATTGGAATAAGTATGACAAAATGAACGATGCTAAGAACAATAATGAGAATCTTTGATCCTCTTGGCCTGATGTCTTATCTTATAATCCGTGTTCGTATCGTTTTGCAAGAAGTTTGGCGAGAAGGATTTGACTGGGACGAAGACGTTTCGAAAGAGTTGAAGTCATGTTGGTTGCTTTTTATAAAGGAACTAAAAAATATTGAAACCATAAGAGTCCCTCGCAGGTACGTGTCTTATAATCCCGATCAGTCTAACATGAGCATGATTGTTTTCGTCGATGCATCAGAAAAGGCTTTCGCCGCGGTTGCTTACTTCCGGTTTGAAAGAGAGGGCAAAGTCGAAATTTCTCAAGTGATGGCAAAATCTAAAGTCGCACCAGTAAAAAAATTGTCTGTCCCAAGACTGGAACTACAAGCAGCTGTTCTTGCTGTGCGACTAGCGACTACCATCAGGATGTCACATTCAATATGTATTGGAAAAACAATGTTCCTCTCAGATTCAAAAACCGTCCTGTCATGGATTTGCTCTACAAAGTTTAAGTTTCCTGCTTTCGTATCCGTCCGAGTCGGTGAGATCCTTGACACAACATCCCCACCCCAATGGTTTCATGTTAGAACCAATGAAAATGTTGCGGACGACGCTACGAGATGGAGTGACTCATCTCTAAAAGATACTTCATCAAGATGAATTGTAGGTCCTGCGTTTCTGAGATCGCCTATAGATTCGTGGCCAATCTCACCAGGCAAGTCAGAAGTAGTCACAAAAATTGGTGAGTTGGATAGTTCTAACATCTTTTTAATACACAACAAGAATAGCAAGGTTTCATACTCCAATAGCAAGGTTTCATACTCCATTTATGAAGAGTTGAAGGGAAGATTCCGAGCAAGATGGACGTCGTCGGTAAGAGTAATAGCCTTTCTCTTAAGCTACAAGGAGATCCTGCGGAAAAAACCATCTGTCAGAGAAACATTCATTACATCTGAAGAATACCAACAAGCAGAAAACTGGATGTTCCGTAAAATTCAGTCAGAGGTTTTCCCAGAAGAGATTGAGTGTCTGCAAAAATACGGAAAGGTTAAGTTATCAAGTTCCATCGTTTCCTTTTCTCCGTTCTTGGATAAGGAAAACACCATTCGAATGAGTTCAAGAGCACAAAGGGCAAGAATATCTTATGTAGCTCGTAACCCGGCAATTTTACCCAAAAGTCACGATTTAGTCAACTTACTAATCGAACATTACCATGCAAGAAATCTACATATGGGATCGTCTACCGTAATTGCAGATATTCGGGAACATGCTTGGGTAATTTCTATCCGAGGTGCTTTGGAACGGGTAAGATCTAGATGTTACATGTGCAAGAGACTGCAAGCAAAGCCTGTGATGACATTGATGGGTCAATTGCCCGAAGCACGGTTAGCTTTTCATTCAAGACCCTTCACGTATGTCGGGGTTGATTGCTTCGGACCTTTACTCGTCAAGTACGGAAGAGGAACTGTAAAACGTTACGGTATGATATTTACGTGTCTAACTTTCCGAGCAGTGCAAATTGAGATGCTAAATGACCTCAGTCTAGACCAGTGCACTATGGCTGTTCGACGATTTGTTATCAACCGTGTCGTTACCCGATTTATTTACAGCGACAATGGTCTTAATTTCATCGGTACCAGAAACCAGTTGGAGAAAGACGTTAAAGAAATGGAAAATGCATTGTGTGAATACGCAGCTAAGTATGAAGGCATTTGCTGGTGATTCATCCCAGCTTATTCTCCCTGGTTTGGAGGAGGTTGGGAACGACTCATTAAATCAGTGAAAAACAGTATCGAATTCGTGCTCAGAGATGTCGTACCGCGTGAAGACATTTTACGTAATGCATTAATTGAAGCGCAGGGTCAGATAAATCATCGTCCACTGATACACGTTCCTGTTGACCCAGAAGATCCACAACCACTCACACCCAATCTACTGCTTTTCGGCGACGAAGAAAGAGATATAACAGCCCCTGGAGTTTTTACCGATAGAGATTTGTGCAGTAAGTTGTATAGCCGACGATCCCAGCACTTAATGGCAGATAACTAAGAGATGGTACACAAAATATCTCCCAGATATAACACGACGTTCAAAATGGTACGTGGAAACGAAAGCAGTCGAAGTGGGCACTATTGTGCTTCTAGTCGATCCTAACGAATTGCGTTGTGCTTGGCAGCTAGGGCGCGTTGAGAAGCTGTATCCAGGTCCAGATGGCATAGTGCGAACGGCAGATGTTAAATTATCAAGTGGTGTTCTGAAGTTGAAGAGATCTGTTGGAAGGCTAGCTGTGTTAGATTTGGAGTCTTCACTATAGCAGTTCAGACGGGTCCCGGGATGTCATCGAGCCACATCACAACTTATATTTTTTTGTATTAAATTATTTTCTTATTTTCGATAACTGAATACATTTAATGTTAAAAATAAGGAAGTCAAGTAAATGTTCTGAATTATTGACTAGTTTAAAAAATGAAAGAGCATGTAATGTTTAAGAAGATAGTTGTCCCTTTCTTTGAAAAAACTCTTATTAAAATGCGATCAATAAAAGAAAAAAAAAAGTTGAACAAACAATTAATTGAATTTTGCTGAATTTGGTAATTATTTAAAAGAATTTAATCTCTTAGAATTATTTATGAAACATTAATTTATAGATATCAGCAATCTTGTGACAAAATACGAGTTGTATACATACAGAAATCTTGCAAATAAGAATTAGTTTCGCTAGGAGTGTAAGTAAGAAATATGTACAAATTATAATTTTATCATAAGTCTCATAATTTATAGAAAATAAAATTGGATTTTCTTATGGTTAAGAAGTTCTCCAATATAATTCTCATTAGCGAATCTAAGGTAAGCGAGTTTGTTGTAGCAACAGTGAGATTTCTGGATAGATGCCGCTCGGAGCGTTCCGCTTTTCAGTCGTACTATTTGTTATATAATATCCGTATAGTAAGTCAATGGAACTGACTCTTTGGTTTCTGGCGGAGCACGTCTGTGGCGCTGAAAATTGCTTGGATTTGGCAGTGGTGAGATAAAAATGGTGGGGATGAAAAAAGATCGTGTTGTATTATGTATTATATTTTGTCTGGCGGTCTGACAACGGTAGGGGAAATAAGGGAGATAGCCGGTAGAGCACTTGTTGTCATGTCAACGACGAGAATAAGGAATTACAAAATCAGAAAATATGTGTTTGTGCTTAAGGAATCCTTCAATGTGTTTTTGTCTTTGCTATCATCGTAATGCTATGTTTGTTTGTTATATCAAAATTTATTTTTGCATGAATCCATAACTTATAGTATTTTTAATCTCTCCAACTTCAAAATTTAGAGCTCCTTTTAAGCAAAGGTGTGTAGAGATTAATATTGTAGAGAAAAAATTTAGTTTAGCGCGATCTGAGTACTAGGCTTAATACTCTACTACTACTTCAAAGAACAATCTCTTCTCTATCGCAATAAAAGGAGAGCACTTAATGATATCAGAAGCAAACTTCAGAAAAGAAACCCGAGCATAAAAATAAACATTAAAGGATCCAAATAGCTAATTCTAATTGACAAGTTCACATTTCATTACGACTCACTACGTTGGTTAATATTGAAAACAAACGAGCAGATGTCATTTGTCAAAACAATGGAGAAGATGCAATATGCTTCATAGTAGCGGCAGAGCCACCTAGTGGCCAAATGATGCGTGATGGTGAAAGGCCAAGCTATTCTCATCGTAATGTTATGTAGGACAGGGTGACCGTCTGCAAAAAAAAACAAATTCGAATTTAAAATCTTTTGCCATAATATCACTGGTCTTAAAAATATACTACATATGCCAGATTTAAATTAATTATAAATTATGTTATTTTTGTTTTACTAGAAACTTTTCTAAAGGAGGGAAAAGAACTACAATACCTTAAATATTTTGAAAATTTCAACATTAAGTGCACCCTGCTATTAGAAATAATAGACTAGGGAGAGTTAGTGGTGGAATATTGTGCGGCTATAAACATAATACATCAGTGGAAAAAATCATTTTTAAAAATTATGGGAGTAAAATATTGATTGACGTAGTATGTGATTCAAAACATTTTCAGATTTGCCCTACCTACTTAAATTACTATTCTTGGAATTCAGAATTTGAAGAACTGCAAAATTTTCTACTTAACTACAGTACGAAAAACTTAGTGATTTTCGGTGATCTTAACGGTCGTGTCAGCAATTTTCAACACTCTCAGTTTTTGAATGATGGAAGGTTCTCCTACGCAAGAAACTCACCAGATGAACGTCTAAACGCGAACGGAAGGTTTTTAATAGAAATGTTTGAAGATTTCAGTTTTTTTGTCTTAAATGGTGTTTCAAACGGTGAATCAAATGGTAATTATATTTTTATATCATTCCAAGGATGCTCTGTAATAAATGTTTGTGTAGTGAAAGGATGATTTTGAAGTACACCCTGTCAACTTCTCTTATCATTTACCTATTTTGGTTTCGTGTGAGTACTCCCAAAGTAGCCATGACCAATTTGAAGAAACTGCTGTTAGTGACAAACTTAGATGGGTTGAACAAAATTCAAATATTTATAGACGAAACCTTAATCAACAGTTGGGTTCTCTTGATGTTCGGCTTCCAGACTGTATTGAATCTGCTACAGACTCGGTATTTGAAATAGTAAGGCAATCAGCAGTTGAAATTTTTCGTCCCACTTACTTATACTTATGTTGGCGCCACTGGAGCGTGGTACTCCTGGGCCTTGCTGAGAATGCCCCTCCAGCCGGCTCGATCTCTAGCCTGCTGTCTCCAATTTCGTACTCCAAGTTGACGGATGTCTCCCTCTACCTGGTCGCTCCATCGAAGATGAGGTCTACCTTGGCTTCTGACTCCCTCGTGTTTGGCGTTGAAGACTTTACGAGCTGGAGCGTCGATGTCCATTCGCTCTACATGGCTCAGCCATCTTAGTCTTTGGATTCGAATTTTCCTGGCTAGGCTTATGTCGCTGTACAGCTCGTACAGTTCGTTGTTATATCTTCTTCTCCAAACGTTTTTTTCGCGATTTACGAAGACAGGACCATAGATCGTACGCAGAACTTTTCTCTCGAAGACTCCAAGTGAATTTTCATCCGATTGGGAGAGGGTCCATGCTTTCGCACCATATAGCAGGACCGGGATGATGAGTGTTTTATACAGTGTCACCTTGGTTCTTCTCGATAGGGCTTTACTCCTCAATTGCTTACTCAGCCCAAAGAAACAGCGATTAGCAAAAGTTAGTCTGCGTTTGATTTCAGCGCTGATGTTGTTGCCTATGTTTACAGCAGTGCCCAGGTAGACAAATTCACTGACTAGTTCGAAGTTATAACTATGAATTTTTACGTTCTGACCAAGTCGGTGGTGGGATTGGACTTTTGTTGATGAAAGCATATACTTCGTCTTGTCCTCGTTTATTTTCAGCCCCATTCTGCTTGCTGCTGACTCCATAGTAGTGAAAGCACCGGTTACTGCTCGCTTTGTTCTTCCTATCACGTCAATTTCGTCAGCAAACCCAAGTAATTGTGTCGATTTATTGAAAATGGTGCCTGATGTACTGGCATGGGTGCTCCGTATTACATTTTCAAGCACAATATTAAAACAGCTGCATCACAGTGCGTCACCTTGTCTTAGCCCTCTGGTGGTTTCGAAGGCTTCAGTAGAGTCTCTACCAACTTGGACGGAACAGCGAGCATTCGCCAACGTCATCCTGATCAGGCGTATCAGTTTAGCAGGGATTTTAAAGTTGGACATGGCACGATACAGTTCAACTCTATTAACACTGTCGTAGGCAGCTTTAAAATCGACAAACAGGTGGTGGGTGTCGATGTTATATTCTTGGGTTTTCTCCAGGATCCGGCGTAATGTCAATATTTGGTCAGTGGTAGATTTTCCAGGTCTGAAGCCGCATTGGTAAGGACCTATCAGGTCGTCAGTAAACGGCTTGAGACGTTCACATAAAACGCTGGACAGGATCTTATAGGCGATATTTAAAAGGCTTATGCCTCTATAGTTGGCGCATAGTAGGCGGTCTCCTTTTTTGCGAATCGGGCAGATGGTACTGAGATTCCACTCATCTTCCCACATAACAGTTGCCAAAATCAAAATAGTGCGATAAGGAGTGCCAGAAATGTAGGAAGAAATCCCATACGTATTAAAAATTTTTTAGACAATTCAATAATCGAACTTTCAAGAGACTATCTTCAGCAAAACAAAATATATAAGGATCTGTGTAGTTCAATAAAGCTATTATACTTAAGAAATGCTGCTAAGAAGCTTTTTGACTCAAAGCATTCCAAGTCATTCTGGTACGGATGTACGGATTTTGGGAGGGCGAAGCAGGTAATCGGCTGTATCAGTGTAGACCATCTTTCTACGTATTTCGAAAGTCTGTTGCTGCCAGATCCTGATCAGAATGGTATAAGATTTGCTTTGCAATACATTTCAGTACCTGAGCTCGATTCTTCTTTAACAATGCATGAGCTATTAACATCGCTTAATTAAATGTAAAATAATAAGGCCGCTGGGTCAGACGGCATCCCGATTGTATTCTTCAAGAACGCAACCTCTGAGTTTCTTGAAATTATTTTGGGGTTGCTAAACAAAATGTTTATAGAGAAGACATTCCCAAGCTGTTTTTATATGGCGAGTATATCTCCTTTTTTTTTAAAAAAGGTGACCCAAGTCTTCCTGAAAATTATAGGGGCATTTCTGTCCTAAGCTCACTAAGGAAACTTTTTGCTCAAATATTTGTACCTCAGTCTTGCGAGTTGGGTTAGGAGCAATGATATTATAAGTCGTTTTCAGGCTGGTTTATGAAATGGTTTGCCGACTCAAAATCAATATTGCTAAGTCTTAAATAATGATTTTTAAATCTAAAAACCGATCTCATATTAATGCACGAATCTGGAAGTTAGACGGAGCCAATATTGAAGTTGTTAGTGAATTTAAATATTTAGGTTTCATTATTTCTCAAAATTTAAGTATTAAAGCCCATATTAAAGAGAAACTTGCGATAGCGAAATCGGCGATAAATATAATATGGTCACAATATTTCTCTAATAACCTTGTGGACTCAACATCAAAGTTCCAGGTCTTCAACTCCACAATCAACAGCTGCTTTTGTTATATGAATGAAGTTTATGGTTGGAAGAAATGGAATATATTCAAAGATAATTCTTCAAACGCATTTTTCGGTTACTGTTCAACACTCCCAACTACGCCATCTACGTTGAGTCCGGTCTACCACAAATATATGTTAGAAACTTGAAGGCTAACGCAGACTTCCTAACTAAAGTTATCCATAGACCTAATAGCAGATTTCATAAGAAATTTTTGCTTATATCACTCTGTTGTGGTTATTCCCCGTTTATAAATTGGAGTGCACTTGCTTTGGCACATTACCTACCACTGAATTTGAACGTCAACAACAGAGAAGAATGGACAAATACTTTTTACAATTTAATTTCTAGGATTAATGAACAAATGTATAGACGCCATCTTGATAGAGCAAGTGAATCAGCTTCAAGATCTTCATACCGTTGCCTAATGGTGGACTTACATTATTCTGCGACATCTTCCTCTTCAAATTTCAAGAAAAGTAAAGCGGGAGAGATATACTTGATTAAACAGAAGAGTGAAAGAATACACAATTAACGTACTCGTTTTTCTTGCTATAATTTTTTATAGCTTAGGTGACAGAAGTCAAAATCATTAAAATTTGCTGTCAAAAAAATTACATATTTCAACTGAAAAGACATCGGACTATTACATTAATAAATAAATGTAAGTTAATTTAAGATAAATATGAGGAAAAGTAGGAAAAGTAGGAAAAATATAGTTTCGTGTATTTCAGTAAATCGCGATCACAGTCAGTGTCAACAATTTTCTCTACTCCAAAATTATTCGTGCGTTCGTCGTGTGGTGTTCGGTGGTGGTGATGAATTCATGAATCTCAATCTGAATCTGAATCCGTTGTTGTTGTTGTTGTTGTTGTTGTTGTTGTTGTTGTTGTTGTTGTTGTTGTTGTTGTTGTTGTTGTTGTTGTTGTTGTTGTTGTTGTTGTTGTTGTTGTTGTTGTTGTTGTTGTTGTTGTTGTTGTTGTTGTTGTTGTTGTTGTTGTTGTTGTTGTTGTTGTTGTTGTTGTTGTTGTTGTTGTTGTTGTTGTTGTTGTTGTTGTTGTTGTTGTTGTTGTTGTTGTTGTTGTTGTTGTTGTTGTTGTTGTTGTTGTTGTTGTTGTTGTTGTTGTTGTTGTTGTTGTTGTTGTTGTTGTTGTTGTTGTTGTTGTTGTTGTTGTTGTTGTTGTTGTTGTTGTTGTTGTTGTTGTTGTTGTTGTTGTTGTTGTTGTTGTTGTTGTTGTTGTTGTTGTTGTTGTTGTTGTTGTTGTTGTTGTTGTTGTTGTTGTTGTTGTTGTTGTTGTTGTTGTTGTTGTTGTTGTTGTTGTTGTTGTTGTTGTTGTTGTTGTTGTTGTTGTTGTTGTTGTTGTTGTTGTTGTTGTTGTTGTTGTTGTTGTTGTTGTTGTTGTTGTTGTTGTTGTTGTTGTTGTTGTTGTTGTTGTTGTTGTTGTTGTTGTTGTTGTTGTTGTTGTTGTTGTTGTTGTTGTTGTTGTTGTTGTTGTTGTTGTTGTTGTTGTTGTTGTTGTTGTTGTTGTTGTTGTTGTTGTTGTTGTTGTTGTTGTTGTTGTTGTTGTTGTTGTTGTTGTTGTTGTTGTTGTTGTTGTTGTTGTTGTTGTTGTTGTTGTTGTTGTTGTTGTTGTTGTTGTTGTTGTTGTTGTTGTTGTTGTTGTTGTTGTTGTTGTTGTTGTTGTTGTTGTTGTTGTTGTTGTTGTTGTTGTTGTTGTTGTTGTTGTTGTTGTTGTTGTTGTTGTTGTTGTTGTTGTTGTTGTTGTTGTTGTTGTTGTTGTTGTTGTTGTTGTTGTTGTTGTTGTTGTTGTTGTTGTTGTTGTTGTTGTTGTTGTTGTTGTTGTTGTTGTTGTTGTTGTTGTTGTTGTTGTTGTTGTTGTTGTTGTTGTTGTTGTTGTTGTTGTTGTTGTTGTTGTTGTTGTTGTTGTTGTTGTTGTTGTTGTTGTTGTTGTTGTTGTTGTTGTTGTTGTTGTTGTTGTTGTTGTTGTTGTTGTTGTTGTTGTTGTCGTTGTTGTTGTTGTTGTTGTTGTTGTTGTTGTTGTTGTCGTTGTTGTTGTTGTTGTCGTTGTTGTTGTTGTTGTTGTTGTCGTTGTTGTTGTTGTCGTTGTTGTTGTTGTTGTTGTTGTCGTTGTTGTTGTTGTTGTTGTTGTTGTTGTTGTTGTTGTTGTTGTTGTTGTTGTTGTTGTTGTTGTTGTTGTTGTTGTTGTTGTTGTTGTTGTTGTTGTTGTTGTTGTTGTTGTTGTTGTTGTTGTTGTTGTTGTTGTTGTTGTTGTTGTTGTTGTTGTTGTTGTTGTTGTTGTTGTTGTTGTTGTTGTTGTTGTTGTTGTTGTTGTTGTTGTTGTTGTTGTTGTTGTTGTTGTTGTTGTTGTTGTTGTTGTTGTTGTTGTTGTTGTTGTTGTTGTTGTTGTTGTTGTTGTTGTTGTTGTTGTTGTTGTTGTTGTTGTTGTTGTTGTTGTTGTTGTTGTTGTTGTTGTTGTTGTTGTTGTTGTTGTTGTTGTTGTTGTTGTTGTTGTTGTTGTTGTTGTTGTTGTTGTTGTTGTTGTTGTTGTTGTTGTTGTTGTTGTTGTTGTTGTTGTTGTTGTTGTTGTTGTTGTTGTTGTTGTTGTTGTTGTTGTTGTTGTTGTTGTTGTTGTTGTTGTTGTTGTTGTTGTTGTTGTTGTTGTTGTTGTTGTTGTTGTTGTTGTTGTTGTTGTTGTTGTTGTTGTTGTTGTTGTTGTTGTTGTTGTTGTTGTTGTTGTTGTTGTTGTTGTTGTTGTTGTTGTTGTTGTTGTTGTTGTTGTTGTTGTTGTTGTTGTTGTTGTTGTTGTTGTTGTTGTTGTTGTTGTTGTTGTTGTTGTTGTTGTTGTTGTTGTTGTTGTTGTTGTTGTTGTTGTTGTTGTTGTTGTTGTTGTTGTTGTTGTTGTTGTTGTTGTTGTTGTTGTTGTTGTTGTTGTTGTTGTTGTTGTTGTTGTCGTCGTCGTCGTCGTCGTCGTCGTCGTCGTCGTCGTCGTCGTCGTCGTCGTCGTCGTCGTCGTCGTCGTCGTCGTCGTCGTCGTCGTCGTCGTCGTCGTCGTCGTCGTCGTCGTCGTCGTCGTCGTCGTCGTCGTCGTCGTCGTCGTCGTCGTCGTCGTCGTCGTCGTCGTCGTCGTCGTCGTCGTCGTCGTCGTCGTCGTCGTCGTCGTCGTCGTCGTCGTCGTCGTCGTCGTCGTCGTCGTCGTCGTCGTCGTCGTCGTCGCCGACGGAGTTGTTCCCTACGCTCTTTAAGTGCTTTTAAATTATTTGAAAGACATTGTAATGACTTTTCTTTTCTAGTCGGTTCATCTAAGAATTCGGGTTTCAAAAATGTGCATCGAATCAACTGGTTTCAAGTGCATCCCACTGTTGTATATTTGTACCTATACGTAGATACATATGTGCTTCTGTACGTTGTTTCAACGTCATGCGGATGCGGCCGATTTCATTGCAAAAAGGCAGCTGACTTACAGAGAAAAATATAAACTTATACTGAAAGTTGACTTTGAGATGTCCCATACCGATTTTCGCAAAGAACATTTGAGAAGATGCAAAGTATAAAAAAAAGGTCAATGTTGTGCTACTTGTGATATGTGATTTCTTTCCTTTACTGCCTGCAAGGTGTTCAGCTAAGCTGATCGGATCTAGTGTCTGAAAGAAGATCTTCAAGGTTTTGAATTGTGCATAGACGTCGTCGTCGTCGATTTTGTTGTGGTTTTCGTCGTCGTCGTTGTCGTCGTCGATTTCGTTGTCGTTTTCATCGTCGCCATCGTCGCGTCGTGCCCGTGCCGTCAAGGTTGTTGTCGTCGTCGATTACATTCAATGGAAGGGATAAAGAATAGCACACAAGAACCCTGGACGCATTTTCCAGTTAGATTTCCTTCAACAGAATGTTCACATAACATAAGTAAGCATTGATTCTATCTTTTTCCAGCAGCAGCAGCGGCACCGACACCAGCACAAGCGTTAGTAGAACCTACGGATTCAATAATGCGCTTGTGTTTTAAGTTTCCAACTTATGAAGATCCTAACTGTGAAGCCAAACAGTGCACCGAAGTGCAAACAAATCAAAAGGTAACAAAAAATGTTTATTAATTTTATACGAAAATAATATGAAACCACCCACTTTCAGGTAACCATCAACGTACAACATTTTCGGCACATCGAAGGCCTGTACCCAAACAAACGCAATTGTGCTACTGACCAGTGCACAGACAAGTAAAAATGGGCCAACTCCACAACAGAACAACAACATAACAAAAACGAATGGACGTCTATTAACACCGATGTAAGGTTCTCTTCCAGATGTTTAGTATCAATGTCCAGCTGCCAAACATATGTTTTAAATTGCTTCAAAAAAATAAAAATAGATACCGGTGCCGTGAAATAAGGTAGATGGCAATAAGGTCGATTGAGACTAAATAGACCTTATTTCCATCGCAGTGGAAATAAGACCGAATTTTCTTTGTCGTCATTATTGCCTAAGCCGAAGGAAATAATGTCGAATGGAAAAGTAGGCAATAAAAGTGACTGAAATTTGTCTAATATGTGTTTTGGTGAGCAATTTGTAATTGGTAATAACATAGAAACATATGGAAATAAAACCAAAATATGTTTTACCCAAATGGTAATAATGACGAAATTGTATGGAATAATGCTCTATGCAAACAAATTGAAATTGGTGTTGTTATCTGGTCAAACATAACAAGATATTTTCCGCACCTTCCTAATTTGCATATAAAACAATTGTTAAAGTTAATATATGTATATGATTATGGAAAAATAATTTTAGCATTATTAAGAAAGCTTGATTTAAAACTACAATTTATTAATTTAAATATCATCGAAAGAAATTCCTTTGTGCATTGACTGGAAATTAAACCGAAATGGTAATCCACATTATTACCATTTTTGTTGGAAATACAGTCGACTAAGAAAAAAACTGAAATTCGCCTCTATTTCCATTTTTTGCGAAATAAAATCGATTCGACCTTATTGCTATCTACCTTATTTCACGGCACCATAGATACCTACTGTTTTAATACATGTCTTGTTAATAGTGTTTTCACACTGGACCAAAAACTCAAAAAGTTTACGAAACCTAGTTGTAGCATTCACAGTGAACAAAAACTATGTTTTGTTTGACGTTTCATGAATATGTGAGTGTTTCAAGGTACTTTTTCCAAAAAAACCCTTGACATTTAATGAAAATCCCACTCAAATAAGAAATACACCTCGCTTTTTCTCTCTTTTGTCGGTAAAAATCCCATACTCTGAGAACACTACACTGTCTTATCGACGAGTTGAAGGTGCCAAAAGAACAGTTTGTTTTCACATACTTGCCTTTGCAAGTAGGTTTTGAGGAGTTTTTATCAAAAATTACTAGTTTATGAAAGAGAAAAATGTATGGGAAACCTTGTGGTTTTGGTGTAGGTTTTGGGTTTTTAGACAAAAACCGAGTTTTTGATCCAGTGTGAAAAGCCTATAAGGAACTTAATCATTTTCATAAAATGTATTCCTTTTTTTCACTTCGTGGATTGGGCAATCTTCTCTTCAGCGAACTTGGAACTTTATAAACTGATGGATCATGGCTTTCTCGATGACATTGGATAGCTTCAGCGACAATGTAATCTGCCCAGCGATAGTGTCTACAAAAAAAAAGTTGTCTTTGGGAATAGCCTTCCACGAGTCGTCAGTCGTCGATGTGCTTGTTGACTTTGCTCAAATTAAGACTGAAAATAATATACAGATATGAAACATGATGCACAAACAATTAATAAAAACAAACCATCATCTTCGTTAGGGTTCTTCCAAAAGTTATCCTGGCAGGAATGTTTATCTTCGGAAAAAAAGTATATGAATAATAGTTAATAATAATAATTTACATACGTATTATTACTTACTTTTTAATATTTTTGTATGTTTTTCCATTTTCCGCTATTTAATAGAAATTTTAAGCAAACGGCAATATACTTCTTTAACTCTCGCTTCTAAAGTCAAAGTCAAATGTGAAATCCTACTTTGAAGGAAAACAACAGAAAACAACAACAGGAAACAACAGAGAATTTAATTGTTTTAATTCAAAGTATTGATTTGACATTTCTCTTTGACGTTTTCGGATACTTCTCTATTGTTGTTTGGCAAATGGCAATCAATGAAAAAAAAATTTTGACAGTTGTAGTACTAGACTTTGTTGGTTATTGGGATTCAAAAACGAAAATTCCATTTTTGAACATGAAAATTCGAAAATTGGTGTCAAAACGAGAGAAACTGCTGGCCTGAACTATAGAAATTATAGGACATCCAAATGCTCGCAGCAAGGGCTCGCAGCTCCATGTAAAGGCTCCTTAATCTTCATCTTCACTTCTCCTATTTCCTATAATCTTGATTTATGAAGATGTTCTTCATTTTTATCTCCCCTCTCTATCGAACGCGTATGACTTTTATATGTTGTATCCTTCTTTTTTGAAGAAGTAAGGATGCAGATTAATGTAAATCAACCATAAATATGAATTTGGGGTGTAGTATGTAATAACTTTAATGAGGACATCTCAATCTCAGATACGAGTTTAATATTTAGGGTACGAACTGAAGCTCTGGAGCTTTATCATAGGCTACATAGTGTAGTGCAGCTACCATGTGCATCAACCTTACAATTAAAATGTACAAATGCACATGTGCCTTAAGAACTTTTAGTTTTAGCTAAAAGCTGAACTCACCTAATTGAGATTTTGAAAGTTGAATTATTTCAACGAGACATTCGACTATCTGATTTAACTTTGTGCGCATTGTAAAATTTCATTAAATAAAGATTGTTTTTTAATAATAAGTTGAATAATAAGTCGATTGTTTTATTTTGCCCTCTTGGCAAATACCACATGATGGCAGCGGTAAAAAAAAACTTAATAATAAGAAAGACATTGAAAAAAAATGCCTCCGAAAGAAGACAAAATGGAGAATATCTTTGTCGCAAATATTGCTCCTCCAGAACCCTTTAACTTCTCACAAGTTGAGAACTGGGCCAAGTGGCGAAAAAGGTTCGAGCGATAAATAAATGTCTCTGGACAATCAACCAAACCCCAAATAGACCAGATAGATCTGCTATTCTATGTGATGGGCAACAAAAGTGGAGAAGTTTGGTTGCAGCTAGGAGCTACACCAACCACTTTGTTAGATGCCCTAGATAGATTCGAAAAATATTTCAATCCACAAAAAAATATTATTTTTGAACGATTTAAGTTCAATTCCAGAGTTCAAAAGCAAGGTGAACCCGTGGACCTTTTCATTACTGAATTGCATGCTTCTGTAACAAAAATAATGTTAAAGAATATAAGAAAAATAAAAATAATAATGATAAATATAGATATAGAACACTGTATCACACGAGCAGACCAATGATGATGAAACACTTATCTGTGCTTCCAAATGATTCAACTAACCATACATCATACAGCGCACATCACTACTTTACCTCTTCATATTCTCAAGCATTACTATACGCACACAGAAACGCTTCGGATGGAGTCTACGCTCAGACTTCCCTATAAGTGGTTCCTTATAGTTCAGCACTAATGCACACTTCCATCACTAGCAAAGGATTGGTCAAACGTAGGTGGCATTGTTTGCCTTCAATCAACCTAGTTGTCTCCCAACCCACACACCCTGATAGAAGAATCCATCAGCCCCCTAAATAGTCCACTGTAACACCTTCTATTACCTCAACTTTACTAAATTGCTATAAACAGATCTACCAGTCATACTATTACCTTAGGCTTCTTCAACTCTCCATCTTAGAACTGTGTGATGGGTGACTAACACCATGATCGGTCCTCGTTCAGAAGTGAAGAGACGGACTGGATACACTGCCTTCATTTTTCTAATAGCAAAGGCATACGACCCCTGCAACTACCCTTCCGGTAGATTCGACACCAGTGATACCCTTTCCTACACCCTTCCTCTTCTGATCGTTCCTCCTAATAGTGCGTACTTGCCTCAGACTCACGCTTATCAACGGACTTCGACATAAGAGTGGCTTCTCTCTGTAGTCGGCGGTCAAATCGGCGCAGGCTGAGGGTGCTGTCCACCAAGATCTGCATCGGGCTGCAGCATGTGGCTCTGGTTCACCCAGGAGCATATGGGGTGGGGTTCTTGCACTCTTGTGGCAGCCGGTTACAAGTTTTTTTTCTTTATCTGCAGACCTTCAAGTTATGTTGTTGTTCACTTGTGTTGTTAAAGTTATTTATGGGGGCCCGTTCTACTGTCCTAGTACACTACGCGTCAAACGCCTACCAAAACACAGCATGCTATGGCAGTTTTCGAAATGAATATCTTCGCCCCTCTACTATATATGCACCGAAACATAGAGATAGCAAACCCTATCAAAACATATTCTAACCTAAACCTTGATAAACTTCGTAGCTTTTTCTTATAGATGGATGTAGATGGTAGCATCCATCATGGACTTTCAGAACATCGCTCGCAACGGATCCATATAGTTTCAGCGATGGGTGTCGGCGGCTTGTAATTGTATGGGGGTGTCTCAAGATGTTAATAGACACCCCAGCACTCGTAACCCTCCCAAAATTGTTGTTGTTGTTAACCAACATTAATAATCCTTGGTTCCAATCAGTGCTTGTATCAATATTAATTTGGAACCCCTAAACATGATGAAAGTAAAGTTCAAAAAGAACACTACTTCATCCTAAAACTAAACTTCTTAACTATAACTAATTTCTACTCAAACCTTCAAAATATTACTCTATGAATCATTCACTCAAAATCATACTTCAACGTCTTGGTTCATATCAAACATCATTTCAAACACATTCACTCAAAAACTATATCTAAATCTAATCTCAATAAACAAATGACCCATCCTACTATCGACCGATAAAAGAAGAAGGGGAGGGTGACCAATCCAATCCCCCACCGAACCTTTAACTTAAAGATACATACTTACAAATCTGAAAATTTTATCAAAAAGTTTCATTATATAAATCATGAAGAAAATTCAAATATTAATGTCAATGAAAAGAATTGTTGATTTAACGTTATAAATGAAATTCTTTACATTTATTCATATAAAAATCTTATATCTAATCTTTACCAAAACTACAAACTAACTGTGTTCTTAAAATTCTAAACTCCTTAATAATCTAAATCTCTTAAATCTACAAAATCCTAAAAATATTTAAAGATACCTATCAAAGATAACTATATGAAAATGATAGGGCTTCTGTTGCCACGAAATTTGTCTTGACTTCGTTGAATCAAATGTATGTTACTCTAATTTCAATGAGTGGTGAATTCTTGTTTTGATTTACAGATCTGATCACAAATGGAATCCATAAATGTGAAGTGGATTCTATATTCGCTTAATTATTTGTGATGAAGTGGCTTTATTGATTCTTTCAATTGATCTTCAATAAAATAAAAAGGTAAGGACGATTAACTACATTTAAAGACGGTACTCAAGGAGTGAAAAGGGACAAATTATAGCTCTTTAATCAAAATGATTCATGTTGTCAAAAAAAAATTTCTCAGAGTGTATTTTCAAATATAAAAAAAGGATAGCTCAAAATTCGCGAGCTAGTATCTCTATTGCTCAAAAATGTTTGTTTATGTACTTTCAATTAAATTCAATATAGTTAATATATTTCAATATACCTAATTCAAAAATGTTTTTATCAAAAGTCATGATTGACTCACCGTACATATCCCTCGGAGGCAGAGGCAGTGCACTGTTTCCAAGTTGACATTTATGTAACGCTTGTGTCACATTTCAAATTAAAGTTGTTAAATGTATCTTGATGTTATTCTTGATCATAGATGTTATGACTGATGTTATTGATGACTGCACCCTCCTGAGCTATTTACTCTGGAGTGCCGTTGTTATGTAGCTAGATGAAAAACACCAACAATATTGACTGATTGAAAGTATGTATGAAAAGTTGATTCTCTTCGACTGAGCTAGTGGGGGGGGGGGGGTTTTGGGAATTATCTTCTCAGATCAAATACACAACTCGTCTCAGACACTGATGCTAATTCTTGATTATAATCACTTGCTAGATTATTGTACTTCTTCTTGAAAACTTAAAGTTCAAACCTGGAAGGGGGTGTAGCAATAAAGTTCAAATTAGTTCAGGCTTTGACATCTGAATAGGGCGAAATGTTCGCAAAATGGATCTAATTTCTACTAAAAGTTGAATGAAGTTAAATAGGATAAGAAAACGTGTTGGATAATCTTGAAGAGATATCCATATACATAAATACTTGATGTTTCGTTCATAGAAAAGCAGGATCTCGAATAACGTTCTGTGGTGTAGTTGTTCCGCTGTTGTCACCGTGAAGGAAGAACCTGTCTTCCCACACTAATGTCGTTTCTTAGCCGTAGCCGTATTCGGTTGATCCTTGGGTAGAACCTTCGAAGCGTAGAACTGCCAGTTTCGTTGCGTTTCACAACAAAGAATTGGTTTACCATGAGGTTCTATCACCGCATGTGGTTTGATTGATAGACTGCCACACGATATGGGGGTTCTCCGGTCGTTCGACCATGGAACATTCGGACACGTTGGTTTATGCTCTTTGTTCATAGATGCTTTATCTCAAAATTTACTGATCTATGCTGAATTCTATAAATTGCGACGTTGCGACGAACGTATTCTTAGGCAATTTTCTAGGTAGGTTATGGAATATATCTTATGTAATTTTTATGTAAGACAAGAAAATCTAATTGCGTTTGGTATTCGTAACATTAATAAGAAGACCGAGAAAAATAACTAAATTAATCGAGTAAATGGTAAATTAATTTATAAGTTAATTGGTTAATCAATTTAAAAGTTAATTTATAAGTTAATTCCGGCGCCGTCTCGCGCTTGTAGGGTAATTCTGCTTCATTTACATGCGCTTAATTTTGTTGATTCATGATTCTTTTTCGTATCGCTATGTGTGACGTTGCAGGATGCTTGTCCACGAGGTTTTTTCTTCAACGTGGCTAGACACGCTTTGCATCTCCTACTTGTGCGTGGCGGCGTTGGTCTCGGCCACATGCTGCACAAAAGAGAAAGAAAGATTTGGAGATTTCGCTATAATCTTTTGTAATCATGCTTGCGTATCGCACAGATACGAATTCTATATAATGGTCGGATGGAATATTGCACGTGACTGAGTCTCGCCACAGTATTCCGTTAATTCATGGGCACACACAAAAAAAAAATAAAAAGAAATTACTCACAATTTGTATTATTCTTGATGTGGCACAAATCTCTTGTGAAATTGATGGATTTCTCGTAGAATTCAGTGTTCTATTTGGTTCTATGGAATTCCGTCTCCTAACCATAAAATTTTCTTTCAGCATCTCCACAGTATCTCACTATAAATTATTTTGACTTAATTCCACTTATTCTACAACTATTCTTTTATATTTTACTTACAATTTCTTTTAATATTATTCACTTTTCGTTTCTTATAATTTCTATCACTTTTATTACGTTCTATATATTCAGTTTCTTACTTTTAGTTTAATTTTTCTTTTCAGGTTTCCGATTTTAATGTTTCTGTGGTTGAGAATAAAATGAACGAGATCTTGTTGTATGAAATACGAGGTTGCCCAACTTTCTGTAGAAAATCCTACATAAATATTGATATGTATGAATACTCGTATCAGACACTGTAAAAGGGATGCCAATGCTGAACCCAAAAAATGAAGCAGATTGCCGAAAAAACGAAGTAGATTTGAAAAAAGTGTAGTAGATTGTGAAAAATACAAAATATTTTAAAAAACAAACAAATTTATATATATTTCGTATTCAAAACAATAACAGCCTTTCATTTTACAACTTCATAGGTACCATATGTAGTTTAGTTAGTTTTAAAATAAATAGAAACTTTAGGTACATTAAAATAAACACATAAAGAAAAAGGAACTTTTTGTTTCATTGTTTGGTGGTTTTCGCCATACCGTCCGTCGGTCTGTCTGTGCGGATGTGCGCTTTTTCACGTCATGCTACAGCCTAAACGGCTTGACGGATTTTATTCAAACTTGGTTTATAGCAGTTTGAAGAAAAATCATTGTCGAGGATTTTTTTATTTTGTTTTAGCCCGGCTCAAACTGGTACCTTTCAAGTAACGGTTTTTTTCATTTTTGATTTGCTCGACAACGGCTCTAACGATTTTGATTAAACGTAGAATTTAACTTACCTAAGATATTTCTAACAAAATTGCGTTTTTTGTTTTTGGCTAACATGGTCGTAACGAAAATCAGGTTTAAACATAACTTCGAGACGGCTCGATTGAATTGATTCAAACTTCGTTTGGCATAGGTCTTTATAGTGTTCTATGTGATGGCTTAAACATTTTTCAGTGAAGCCTTTCCAAATGGTGGCTCCCATACAACGAGCCGTTCAGTTTTAGCCAACTTTTTTTGGTTTTTTATAATTTGCTCCAAAATGGCTCTAACGGTTTTGATTAAATTTTTTGTGTTCTTTTAGTGTTCTTAAGAGAACTGCGTTTTTAGTTTTTGGCGAAAAATGCTAATAACGGAGATCTGGTCTTAACGTCTTTTTTTCAATTGGCCAGAAGTTTTCAACGGTTGTATCGAATTCAATCAAACTTTGTCTGTTATAGTTTCTTACAACTCTCTATCAGATGGCATTGCATTTTTTTCGGTTCCTCTTTTTTAAATAGTGGCTCCCATACAAAGAGCCACTAGGTTTTGGCCAATTTTTTTTGTTTTTTCTAATTTTTTCAAAAAAGGCTCTACCGATTTTTATTAAACTTTGTATTGAGTATACATAGAATGTTTTGAAGAAAACTGCATTTTAGTTTTTGGCTTCAAACGGAAATTTGTTTTTTACAATTTAAATTATTTGGCCATTAGCGGATATTTATATCATTTATAGCAACCAAAAGATGACATCTCAAATTGAAATATTCAAAGGTTTCTTTAAGTAAGTCAGGTATATCGGGTTTTCCAGTTTTAACCAAAATTTCGTTATTTTTCCCAAATTTTTCAAACATGCGTTTTTCATATTGCTCGAAGACTTTGTTTTCATCGTACTATTGCACCAACAGAGCCAGTACGTGCGACCAAGTCGTGCATTTTATTTTGTTTTTACGTTGCTAAAATCTGAAAACCGTCTTTCGGCTGCTGCACTGCTATGTGGTAGGCTAGCTAGTGTAAGCATATAGTCAGGCAACACCAATGTATCTATCTGCTCTTTTTCTACACGATAGTAAGGTGTTTGGAAAATAAATTGTAGTAACTAGGAGGTTTTTGCGATGAGTGCATTCAGATTAAGCAAATGGCTTTTTCGATGTGCAAAAATGAATCAATTCAACACATATTATATGAAATTATGATCGTTATATAAAAATGAGAAAAACGAAGTAGATTAGAGTTGCTACGTAGTAGACGCATATAAAAAAATAAATGAATCAGATCTACTACATATGTAGTAGATTGGCATCCTTGACTGTAATCATTATTATGTATTAACGCGTCTCTTTTGTTTTATAATATGTACCATAGTTCATGAGTGAAGTTAAACAGAGTGCCGGGGCTTTCATTTGTCTGCTCCCTAACATATGTGAAATTGGCGACGAGGAAAAAAATAATTGTTCATCGTGTCGAAACAAAAAACAAAAAACAAAAAAAGTCTCACACTGTATTTTTTTTCCGGTCGAGAGTTCGGTATAATAATACGGCAAAATTAAAATACTTTTTTTTTTCTTCAATCACAGAAGAATATAGACTGTTCATTTTCGGTAATGCCAATAAATCTAAATTAACATCAAAAAGAATACGATAGGAGAAAATTTACCTTGCAAAAAAAAGTGAAAATGCAATTTTCCTTCAAATCACGTGATTGCAGAAAATTCTAACCATATTATATACCTACAATTATTAACGGTCAAAAAAGTGCATACCTAAATGGTGTTATATATCCACATAAATCATAAGTAAATATTTAATGAGCTCGATTACAAAAAAAAGAAAAAAGTGAGAAAGAAGAAATAGAAGAAATAGAAGAACAGTCAAATAACAAAGAAATAAATCGGAACGAAACGGAAAAAGAAACAACCAAAATGTCAACAGGTTTCATAGGAAGAATAGAGTTTTATAATATTGGAGATGATTTCAAATCTTATGTGGAAAGAATGTCTCATTTACTAAAATTAAATAAAGTGGAAACGGACGAGGACAGTGTCTTTTTTAATTGGTGTTGGTGGGGCGGAGTTATATAAAATCGCAAAAACTTTAGTTGCACCAGCAAAACCTTAAACATTAAAATTCAGGGATTTAGTGGCAAAATTGGAAGCCCATTTTAACCCAAAAAAAATATTACGGCAGAGAGATTAAAATTTTTAAATAGAAACCAGGGAGCAGAAGAGACCATTTCGGATTTCATTGTTGCAATCAAAAGCTTAGCCGATAATTGCATTGCGGAATTTAAAGCGCATATTGTTTGTGAAACGGGGACCACACCAATTTTTTGCAAGCCCAATAATGTGCCATTTGGGAAACGAAAGCAGGTGGAAGAAGAGTTAGATAGGTTGGTTGCTTCAGGAGTTCTCTATCCAGTGAAGTATAGCGATTGGGCATCACCGATTGTGGTCGTGGATAAGCCTAACGGTCAGATTAGGATTTGTGTTGATTGCAAAGTGACGATCAACAAGCACATTCGAACAAATCACTATCCATTGCCTAGTGCAGAAGACATTTTTGCGGGTTTAGCGGGTTCTAAGGTGTTTTGTGTGTTGGATCTTGAGGGTGCTTTTGAGCAGTTAGAAGTTGATGGGGATTGTCAGGAACTACTAACGATTAACACACACAAAGGTTTATATCGTTTTCGCAGGCTTATTTTTGGTGTAAAGTGTGCTCCGGCTGAATTTCAATGCACAATGGATAAAATTTTGAAGGGTATCCCAAAAGTTGAGTGCTACATAGATGACATTCTTGTAGGTGGTTCGACTAGAGAGGAATGTCAAGCGAACCTTTTACAGGTAATAGAAAGGCTTAACAAATACAGAGTTAGGGCCAAATTAGAAAAATGTAAGTTTTTCGAAAACGAGATTGACTATTTAGGTCACAAAATTTGTGCAGATGGCATTAAGCCAAGCAATAAGAATATGGAAGCTATACAGAGTGCCCCAGCTCCAAAAGATGTAACGCAGTTAAAAGCCTATTTAGGGCTTTTAAATTACTATTCGAGGTTTATACCGAATTTATCAGCGGAGTTACATGAGCTTTATAGGCTCACAAAGAAAGATGTACGTTTTGAATGGTCAGAAGTATGTGAAAAAGTTTTTAGTAGAAGCAAGCAACTTATTATGTCACATAACGTTTTAGCCTATTATGATCCGAATAAAGAAATTGTGTTGCATTGCGATGCGAGTCCATACGGTGTGGCAGGTGTACTTTCGCATATCATAGACGGCGTAGAACGCCCAGTATTATTCGCTTCAAGTTCGTTGAGCAAGGCGGAGAAAAATTACTCTCAACTTCATAGGGAAGCCTTGGCAATAATTTTTTCAGTGAAGAAATTCCACAAGTATATTTATGGTAAGCCATTTACAATTTATTCGGACCATCAACCCCTAAGGGATATATTTAGTTCTAAAAAATCGTCACCTGCTGTTGCTGCTGGTAGGATACATAGGTGGGGTGTTTTGTTAGGAATGTATCAGTACAATATTGTGTAAAAAAAAGCATCACAGATGACAAATGCCGATGCTTTGTCGAGAGTCCCTTTACCGGCATCGACTGGTTTTGAAAATGACGCTATTAGGTCTTTAAAAGAAAATACATACATATCGATATTGAAGATGTAGAGTTTGAAACAAGTCAACAAGGTGCTAAGAAACGTTCTGAATATGGTGAAAAGTGGATGGCCTAGTACAGTAAATGAACAATTCTTGAAATATTATCATAAAAGGAGTGATTTGGACTTGGAAGATAATTGTATTTTCTATGGTAACCGTTTAGTTATCCCCAAAGTGTTGCAAGAAAGAGTTTTAAAAATTCTGCACGATGGTCACATTGGCATTGTCCGTATGAAAATTTTTGCACACTCATATTTTTGGTGGCCAGGAATAGACACTGATGTAGAATCTTATGTGCGCGATTGCGAAGTTTGTGTTGCTTCTCACAACCATCCTATTTCGAATTTTCATAAGCCCTGGCCAGAAGCCTTGGAATTTTTTGAAAGGATTCACATTGATTTTTTTTATTTCAAGAATAATAACTATTTGGTAGTAGTAGACAGTTATAGTAAATGGATGGATGTTAAACTCATGAGAAACACTAAATATGAAAATGTTGCGTCTACTTTGAGAACGATTTTCTCGTATTTTGGGTTACCGATGGTCCTAGTTTCTGACAACGGACCTCCTCTTAATTCTGAAGATTTCCAACAGTTTTGCAAACCCAATCATATAAAGTGCATGAAAAGTCCGCCGTATCACCCACAATCCAATGGGGCAGCCGAGAGGGCAGTTCAGACAGTAAAAACTGGTCTAAAAAAGATGTTGTGGGATTCTAATAATGAAACAATTCCAATTCAAACGCTTTTAGATAAGTTTTTGTTAAAGTACCGATAAGCACCTTTAGCAAATTTAAAAAAATCACCAAATGAAGTCATATTCAATTGTAGGCCGAGAACATTGATTGATTTTATAAATCCGAATCGCGAGAAAAGCAAAATTGAAGAAAACATTGACCGGAAAGGTGTAAAAATTAAATTTCGGAGGAGTCAGAAACTTCCATTTCGAACTGCAAGCCAATTTAATTGTTATTTAAAAAAGGGGATAGAATATTATATAAATCAAAAAACAAATCCTTTGATTGTAAATGGATTCCTGGAATCATAGAAGACAAACTGGGCAATGTTATGTATCTCATAAACATTGATGGTTTGAAACGCACTGCACATATTTCACAGTTGAAAAGAAGTTGTTTAAAGACTGTGAGCTTTGCTACCAATGTTTTAGGGAATCATAACAAGCCTACTAGTCCAATCAAGAGAAATACTGTAAAACGAAAAAGGTATGTTTTTGGTAATGACAAAGATTCTTTAAGAAGGTCTAAACGATTAAAAAATTATATTGTTAATTATAAACAATAAATAATATAAATGTTTTAACATTACAATTTTATTCGAACAAAAATGTATACTGAATTGTAAATTGAATTACGAAAATGTATTGCCTTATTATATGCAAATATTAACATTATGGAATTAAAAACTTTTATTGTAAGATGCTTAATTTGTTTTCATACTAATATCGATTATAACTTTTATCTAAGTGGAGAGGAGTGATATGTATGAATACTCGTATCTGACACCGTAATCATTATTATGTATTAACGCGTCTCTTTTGTTTTATATCTACCTACCATAGTTCATAAGTGAAGTAAATAAATTTAGTCTTAAACAGAGTGCCGTGGCTTTCATTTCTCTGCTCCCTAATATGTGAAAAATATCCCATTCTAGGTATTTCCTGTGGAATTTCCTCATTATGACAGATATGCTCAACAGATTGGTCCTAATGTGGGATCAAATTGTATTTTATTCGTATTTGCCAATAGATGGAGTGACTTATGGAAGACAATTTATTGTCGAATTTTGAAGTGTTTTGAACGTGAAGTGCTATAAAAAATGAAAATACGCTATGGTATTAAATGTCAAGTCTGTGGTTATTGTTATTTCATGAAAATCAGATTATTGTGAGTGGCTATCTTGATGACGTAGGAAGTGCTCAAGGCACAATTTGTGGCGCAGTCTGATGTCTGCAAATAAATAGGAAATTAATGAATATCCATATAGGAATTAATTTGTTGCTGTCGATGACTTGAAAAATATAATGTTGGTTGATTTCTATCAATATAGATGGAATCTGGGTACGTCACTCTAATCGCCATATTATGTCGATTGTGTTGGATTTGTACTTGTAACGTATGTTGTGACAAATTCTTGAATATATTTTTGGATTTTGGTGACGTTGGTTGAAATGTTTTCCCTACACAACTTCCATGTTTGAGTTGAGTCACAATTAACTCAAACATGTAAGAAAAAGGAAACGGACTGTGTTTTTCGATACCTGCATCTCATATATTGACTCTCCCTGAGAAATATAGGAATATAGATATAGAAATACATTTAATAGGACATAAAATATAGATACATAGTAATACTTAAAGAGGGTCTCATGCACAGCTGAGTGAGCCGGGCATAAGATATAATAATAATAGGTACTTATTGAATTCGAAATTCTACCTGTACTTTATATGGGTAGCTATCACAGAGTATTTTTTTTTTTTTTATCTTTTTAAATCTTTCGTATGACAACTTGAAATGTGGCCTTTATTGTCCACAACCTCATAAAGATTATCACCAAGTTTGATACCGTAAATGTTTATTAGTTTTTGAAAGTCGTTGCTGATGGACTGGGTGCCGTTGTCTGAGAGAATACTCTCAGGCACACCATAAGCTAAAAATATCTCATCTCTCAAGAACTTGATCACGTTGGCGGACGTGGCTTTTCTCAAAGGCTTGATAAAGACGAACTTCGTCAACTGATCTAAAACGATGATAATATACGAATTTCCACTTCGCGAGCGTGGATATGGCCCAAGGAAGTCAACATATAAATGTTGGAACGGCCTCTCCACTTCGAAGCTCCTGCCCATTTCAGTTCGCAGTATCATGTTTGAAGCTTTGTTGGTTTTACAGACCTCGCACCTGTCCACGAAATTTTTCACCTGGGTGAACATGCTTGGCCAGTAGAACCTTTGCCTCAGTCTGTAGAGTGTTTTTGCCACCCCACCATGTGACGCTCTTGGTGGATTGTGAGCTAACGAGACTAACGAGTCGGTCAACTCGGATGGAATCCATAATTTCCAAGCTAGATCATCCGCGAGAGGGTTACCTTTGGAGTGTTTCATACGTTTATACACGAAACCTTCGGAGACTTTCAGATCGGGAAGCCGATCCTGTTCCTGCTTGATGCGGTCGATGATCTCCAAGTATCCCTTGGACTGAAATGACGGATCATCTAAGTCCAGGTGGAGCACCTCTTCGGATTCGACCTGAGTTAGGCACGAAAGGTATGCTTCGACGGTTAATTCGTCGTCCTCATAGATGCGCGAGAGCGCGTAAGGTACTACATTTAATGTACCCTTTCGATGCTCTATCTCAAAATCGAATCCTTGGAGTCGCATACTCCACCTGGCCAATCTGCCAGTAGGATCCTTGAGGGTCATTAGCCACTTCAAGCTGGAATGGTAAGTGATAACGCGAAATGATACCCCTCCACGTAAGATCTAAACGTCTGTATCCCGAGAAACGCAGCGAGGCATTCGCGCTCGGAAACGGAGTAATTCCTTTGCGCAGCGTTAAGCTTTTGTGAGAAGTAATATATGGGGCGTTCAGCTCCCTCTTCATCACGTTGGCAAAGAACACAACCGATTCCGGTCGCGGATGCATCGCATATGATCACGAAGTCCTTCGTAAAGTCGGGATTCACTAACACAGGGGCTGAGGTCAACGCCTGTTTGATGTTGGAGAAAGCTTCTAGAGCTTCCTGGCTAAGCTCGAACACTTTGCCCTTCTTCAATACATCTTTTACCGGGGAGGCAAGTGTTGAGAAATCTTTCACGAATCTGCGGTACCAACCGGCCATGCCTAAAAATCGCCTAATTTGGCGTGTAGTTGTTGGCACTGGGAAATTCGTGATTGCCGCAATTTTGTCGGGATCGGCCTTCAAACAGCCTTGTCCGACCCGATAACCTAAGTATTGAAGTTCATCGAAACAGAACTTGGATTTCTCCACCTTGATTGTCAGTCCTGCATCAGCCAATCTTCGACTTACAATACTCAAAATCTTGAGGTGTTCATTGAATGTCTTCGACACGACTAAGAGGTCGTCGAGATAAACAAACACCTGATCGCGCAGCTCTGTCGGAACTACCTTACTCATCAGATAGCTCAGACTCTGCGCAGCATTACATAGCCCGAATGGCATAACCTTAAAATGGTACAAAGGTCGCCCTGGTACCGTGAACGCCGTTTTCTCCCTAGACGTCATCTCCAGCGGTATCTGCCAGAATGCGTCTTTCAGATCCACACTAGAAATGTAGTGAGTGTCTGAAATGCGGGCTAGCAGTCCTTCTATATGAGCAATCGGTCTCGCATCCTTCTTTGTCACACTGTTCACCTTCCGAAAGTCCAGGCACAATCGGTTCTTACCAGGTTTGCGTACTAACACAACTGGGGAACTCCATGCGCTGGTGCTTTCTTCGATGACACCCAAAGACAGCATGCGATCCAATTCCTCGTACATCAAGGATTGTATCGCTGGTGAGACGGGGTAGTACCTTTGTTTGATTGGTACAGCATCACCCGTATCTATGTAATGCTCTACCAAGTGAGTTTTCCCGGGCCCCTTACTCGCGAACGAAGGAAAACTCTGAATCACCTCACCGAGTCTGATGGACTCTTCGTGACTCAGTCTACATTGGACATTGGGAACTCCATCCGGTGAAATTCCCGAAATACTAGAAATAATATGTGGTGCTATTTTAAACTTCCGCCAGAAGTCAACGCCAAGATATAGCCGTTGAGCTAATGACGGTACAATGTAAAATTGCATGTCTTGAACGATGTTGTTGTACATGACTTTGATCGTAACCAGACCTACTATCGCCTGCCGTTGTCCATCAGCAGTGGACACGGTAGTCTCTACCCTTTGTATCGCAATGCGCTTCTCCTCTAAATATGGCAAAATGTCTGTACCCAGACAACTAATGGAAGCCCCAGAATCTAAGAGACCAAGGAACTTGTCTCCAAAAATTTCCACCGTCACATAAGGACGAGGATCAGTGGACTCTCTACCTACAGTAGCAGAAGCGACATTGCGATACGCAGCCCGCTTCTGATGGAAACGTTGTCGCGTTCGGCGAATACTTCACGACAGTTGTTACGTGGCCTTTTTTTTAAAGCAAGCTTACCTGGTTTGCTTGACGCTGGACGGTTGCCGCGGCGTCAAAAGAAAAAAAAAAAAAAAAGACACCATAGGTAGACCTTTTAAGATTTTTTTTTTTTCTCTTCTCTTGATTTTTTTTTTCTGGGTGGCTTCCTTTGCCTTTCTGGCTTCCACATTATTCGGGCTTCCTAAAAGAAATAAAATTAGTAAATTGGCTTTTGAAAATAAAGAAAAAGAAATGCCAATAAATAAATTATTGTGTTCTGAAAAATTCCAAGTGACAACACGGACATTTTTCAGAACCAATATACAATGTAAAAACATTGCCAATTTCCAAAATTATTATTCCTAAATGTTCTCAATACGTTAAAGAACAAATTGGAATAATAATGCTGGAAATTTTAACACTTTAAATTAATAAAATTAAACAATTTATACTCACCTTCTTCAATTTGCTGCATCCCTACTTGTTTACGTTTTGTTATTTGTTTTTTTTTGACAGTTCCTATTTAATGCTTGAGTGTAATGTTTACCTCTTCAGGTGCGCAGGCGAATGTAGATATCTTTCTTCCTCGCACCTGAAGGAAAGGGGGTCAGGTAAACCAAAGAAATTTCGCGCAGTTTAAAAAGTCAAATGTAAATGAACTTTAGTGTTCGCAGATGGGGTGAATTTTAGGGAAATTTCTCGATTTACACTTAGACTTATTAGATGTGAGGAAATTGTGTGGTTTTGTTTAAAATATGTATTAAGTTTATGTTTTATTAAGGTATGATGGAAACCATCATTATAAGTGCAATATGTAGGTATGTAAGTTAGATTTTAAGTATGTGGGCCAGGGGTATTTTGCAATTTAAAGATAAGGATAGGAGATGCTACCTATTATTTTTTTTTTTGATAGATATGGATTGAAATAGTTATCTCACTCAGATGTAGAGGTAACTATTTACTTACATGTAAATGAAGACTGGGGTTGACCTTTATGAGTTTCATGGTCATACCAAAGAAAAATCGGAGAGTAAAGTCCAACGCAAACGGCCAATTGTTCATTTGAACTATAAATTCAACTTTAAAAAGCATATTTTTTTTTAAATTATAAAATTTGAATAAGTTTTGGGAGAACATCCAAGAAAATCTTCAAGTTGAGATAAAAGGAAACAATTGGAGTTTAAATTGAAAAGTACGACGATTTGTTACCTCAACGAAGTAGGAGAAAATTTCACAAGGATTAAAAACTATACGTTCCTTTTGCAGAGGTTTGGGTTCTACTTACCTGAGCTGCCAAGGACTGCACCAGCGGGCCTGAGCCTCTGCCAGTTTCTTTTGTTGTTCGTCATCGAAGACATCCCCAGGGAAGCTTCCTTTTGATAGATCAAAAGATAAGATTTCGTTGGCACAAAGTCCAAAAATCTTCGGGATTTTCGTGTATATACTCTGTATATATATATATTATTTAAATCACCAGAGGATAATTTACGTGTAAATTGTGGATTCGTGATAGTGCTTCGCTGAATAAATGAAAGAAAACAAGGAAACAAGAAAGAAATATTAGAACTGAAGTGAAATTGAAAAACTGAAAGAGCTCTTAAATATAACTTTTTTTTTGTGTAAAAGATTAAGCTCGTCATGTAAAAGATTAAGTTCTCCTTTTTTTTGTAAGCTCATTTTTTTTTATTTAGTAATTTTTTTTTTTTTATTGGATAAGTGAATCGTGGTTGTGGTTGCTGAATTTTAATAATATTTTCTTCATATTAAAACAAAGCCCAAGTTGCTCCAGTTTTTCGACGTGCTGCCGGCAGGACATCGAGGGACCAGGAAAAAAAGCTGTAAGTCCTAAGTATTGAGACTGAAAGAAGGTCCTTTTAAAAATTATTGAATTCAGTGACAAATATTCTTGATTCATCTTTCCAAAACTATTTAGGTTAATTTAATTTTTTTTATTTCATTTTGATTAGTTTTAAGCATTTGAATTTCAAAATTTTAGTTAAATAGTTTTATTAGAGCTGGAGAGCTCAATTTTTTTAATGGAATTTTTAAATATAATTTATAAAGTTGTTTGAAATTTTGTTTTGCTATGAACTGCTAATCTTTTCAGCTAAGGGTGTGTGGAGGCGGACAAAGCCGTCCTGATGTAGTTTCCGGTAGTAAGACATGACCAACTGACTGTACACTACAGACAGTTTGCGACTGGTTGGTCATTTTCGGGGTTATTTCTGAACATCGGCCATGGAAATAACGTTCGGAAGTATCTTTCAGATACTTGGGTGGGTTGGCCAGGCCTTCGTCAATACCATCAGACGAGCGCTTGGAATTCGGTAGTACGGTATCTGAGGGAAATAGAAAAGTAATGTGCTTTAGTTTTAGGGTTTAGATTAAGGTAAATTTAAGTTGTATATAAGTTAAGTTCGTACAAACGAACTTTAACTTTGGTGGAGGTGATTTCATTTTTATTATTTTTGGTGATGGGATTTTATATTATCATTTTGGTGGTGGAAATTTTATTTTTTTTATTATTTTGAATTTTAGGTAGGTTTAGTTAGGTTAGTTTATTTTCAAAAGCACTATACTTACATGTTCCTTCAGGTAGCGTCAAAGTCCTTCGATTTGTGATAACGTTTCAAACCTTTTAACGTAGCTTCATTCCTTTCCAAACTCCTCTTCCTTTCCTGTAACTTTCTTCTTTTTCTGGCACGATAATTTTGATTGTCGAGCAGGAGGGATAAGTGGAAGCGGCAAAGAACCACCCGCATTTCCGTCGAGCATAGCCGTGCAACGACAAGCGTGCCGCCGCCCTTCTACTTTCCCAAAGTAAGTCCTCCGTGGAACCCTGACTCGCAACAATGGCGCCCAACGAGACCTTACGGATTCGAGGCCCAAAATAACTTCAAGGAGACGATTTTCTTTTTGAAGGTCGTCGCCTTGGACTTGTTTTGGCCTCCCGCGTTTTTTATTTTTTTATTTTTATTTTTTTTTCTTTTCTATCTTTTTACACAAATCAGGGACGCACTTTTGGTAGTGTCACATATCTCGAACGGCTGTCCAATCTTCAGGCCTTAGCCAGAAGATCTTGTGAGGTAGTCCGAGATGTGTGATAACGCCAGAAGTGGAACAAAGTCGTAGGATTTCAGGCTTTTGCTGCCCATAGAGTCAGGTTAAACCAGACTCTTTGTGAGGTAAAAGTTCTGGATCTGAAAACTTTGTTCGTGTGGAGGTTTTTTCTGAACTCATAGCCATCCTTCTATCAGGCTATACGCCAGGTAGTAAGATGTGGTTATGGGAGAGGGATTAACCAAAGCACACACTGAATTTCAGGCGCACCAGTCGCAATTCAGACAGACACAACGAACGATGAACTAGGACAACTACCGGAGTTGCTGAGGGAGAGGAAAACTTTGCCAACTTCACACACCTAAGCGTATTCATACATACATACATTTTTTTATATTCATTTTTTTCAATCTTTTGAAAATTTTGGTTTTAAAAGAATTTTCTTTGAAAACATTTTTGTTTTTTTTCTATTATTTATTAATTTTTTTTATATTTTTTTTTATTTTATTCAATTTTTAAATTTTTCGTTACTTTCTTAGTATTATTAATTTTTTTTTTTTAAATACATATTTTTTTTTACATACTGTTTGATTGAATCTATTTTTGAAATTCACTTAAACATTTTTTTTTTTGTTTTTGAACATTTATTTAAAAACATAATTTTTTTGAAATTAGATTTTTTTTTGAAATTTTTGTTTGGCTTAAGCGAAGTTTTTTTTTTTTTTTGGCTCAATCAAAATTTTTCCTTATTTTTTTTGGTTTTTTTAAACAATGTTCTCAAACGAAGAAAAAATGGCAGAGGGTAGCAAAAATTCTGGTACCATACCGAAATCTGCGGGCCTCTGCTCAACACAAAACGCTCAAACGAACGACATGGACAAGACTTACGAAGACATTACAAACATAATACGAAACCTGAGCGTTACGAACAACACTAACCCCAACATACTACAACAAACTTATACGGAAACTAACGCGACAAGTACGGAATCATTTGATGACTCGCACCTACAAAACTATAACAACGAAAACAGAACATACCCTACACAAACGCTTACCAACGAACGCGACAAATTACTACAAGAAACACAAGAACTTCAACGAGAACGAGACCGACTACTAAGACAACAACAAGACAGAGACTTGCATCATTCTGTAGCTGGAGACGATGGAGGTGGAATGTCTCAAGGACCTTCCACATCCTTCTCTCTAGCTACAGAAGATTTTTACGACAGGATGCAACAAATTGCCTCTGTGACTGTCAGAGAGAGTCAAACCAAGACGCTTGGAATTCTGGCAGAGGGTTTGACCGATGTCATGAAGCTTGTCGACAAGAATATGCAAGCAGTACATTCCAAGCTAAATACTTTGGAACTCTCTATGGCAAGTCACGGGGACAATACATTTAAACGAGACATCGGACAAGACTCAACTTTTCAACAAGACAACTTTTACAACCCACACTCTCAACAAGACATTAACAATACAACAAGACAAAACATTAAAGTCAAACACGACCCACGACAAGACTCAACGTTTGAACGAAACACTACATTCAAACCACAACCAAGACAAAGTACAACTTTTACACGAGATGCTACGGACGGTTCGTACCAACAAAACTTTAACAATACAATTAAACAAAACACTACTTACAGACAAGACAATATGTACGAACCAACTTACAGACAAAATCCTGTACACGACATAAACTACAACCCAACGACTAGACGGACTTTCCACTCGGATGTGGTTCAGCCGACTCAGCCTTTACCACATCCGTCGAATCAGTCCTCTTTTGTGAACATCAATCGTAGGGTTGATGTTCATAAATGGGGGATAAATCGATGGATCGTCGAAGGGTTTGTCGGTTGAGAGTTTCCTCTTTCGAGTGGAAACCCTACAAAAGAAGAGCGGACTGAGTGATGAGCAGCTGTTCGCAGATTTCCCTCACCTTGTCTCGGGTCCTGCAGAAAGATGGTTTTGGCAGTTTTTGGAGGAGAACCAGAGCGATTACATGCTAAATTATTTCGATTTGAAATCAGAACTCATTCGTCAATTTAAAAATAGCAAGCGTGACCATGAAATTCTTAGGGCAATCATGGATAGGAAGCAGCAATCCCACGAGACATTCGACGAATTCTACGCGGATATACGGGGATTGACATTGCAAATGCAATCAAGGCCTTCGGAAGGCGATTTAGTTTCGATGGTGAGGGCTAATATTAAAGATAGGGTAGCCACTTTAATTTTTGGTTGTGCAATAGGGAGTATCAGGGAATTAAGAGATGAGTGTAGAAGAGCTGAGGAATTTTTAAATGCAAAAGATTTGAAAATGAAAAGGTTTGTTCACGAGGTAGAAGTAGTTAATGCTTGATATAAGCTTCTTACTCTCGAGAACTGATAGTGCAAAAAAAAAATATATATTTTTCTCATTACTTTTTGTTAAGCCATTCATCCAGTTTGACACACTACCATCAATTCGACACTTGCACCATAGAATATTATGCATACCATATTGAAAACCCAACCGTCAAAGAAGCCACAATTATTATTATTAATAATTCCATTGTCATGATGCAAACTCCACTTGATATCAGTAACCTTAAATGCAATAAAAATGATCTCTATTTAAAGAAAGTACAGAATTAAATAAAAAATACAAAAGTAAAAACAACAAAATTCATTGATCGGGTTGATCTTGATGGTGGTGCGCCGGGGTCAACTGTCACTAAGCATATCTGTATCGTTAACACGTGCTCATTCATTTTTCATTCATAAATCAAAATGCTGAATATCCTTAAAGATTTAAATGGTCTGTATTGCTGGTGATGGTTGGGATCGGATTGCTTTGCTGCTTGCTGGTGGTTTGCTGAGGGGTTAAATAACACATCTTTTAATTTTGTTTGAATTAAAAGGTCTTACGATTAATTCATGTGCATTTTTCTTCAAAGATATTCATTTGATTTTGAATACATATGTACATTATGTATATGTAACTCCAATTCCATGTTTATGCCCTATTCCATAGAATGGGTATATTGTATTTGGTGTGGAGTTTGTAACATAGAGAAATAATACCGTTAGGTATAGAAAAGTATATATATTCTGACTCAGAATCAAAAGCCTAGTCGATTTAGCCATGTCCGTCCGTCCGTCCGTCCGTATGTATACTCTCTAGAGGTCGCAATTTTTGAGCTAGAAAGCTGAAATTTGGTATATATAATCTTTGGTTCAAGAGTAAGGCTAAGTTCTTGAACTGGTAAAATCTGCCCACAAACACGCCCACAACCGCCATTTTTGTTGAACAACCTCAATTTAATAAAATTAAATTATGTTTTTTGTACAGTTACGATAAAAGCATAACGCTAAAATTTTGCACACGTAAGCTTTAGGTAAACTTTCTTCCAATTAAATAAAAATATTTCAGTTTGGGCGTGGCTTACGCCTATTTTTCATACAAAACCATCAATATTGTTTTTATAAAATAACAATTGTTATATTAAAGCGAAAAACATTAAATTTTGTGGGTCTTACTGGCACATAAACATCTTATGTATGAAATCAAAAAAATTGATTTTGGGCGTGGCTGACGCCCACTTTTCATTAGAAACTATAAAAAAATTGTTTTTGTAAATAAACGGTATTTATAATGAATCCGCAAGCCAAAATTTTGCGTCTCTTTATAGAAACTAAAAGGTTTGTGTATGAAAAGATATTTTTGAACTTTGGGCGTGGCTTACGCCTACTTTTCATGAAAGAACGAAAAACGCAGCCTTAAGAATTTAAGGCATTTCCAATGTTTAATTTAAACCTTTTACCTTCCGTTCGTTATTTGAGAAATATATCTCTACATTTTCTTTTGTAAATTTTTTCAATACGCTCACTTTTAAAGGCGTGATTTTGGTAAAATACCTTTGTTCAGGTAAGATTGTTTAAAAACTACTCGATTCAGCTGTAGTCTTACACATATGCCTAAATTCTGATCAAAGCGCAGTTAGTGCTTCAAATTTTTAAGACACGCCGACTTTTAAGGGGCGTTTCCGTCAAAAGTCGTATAATGCATTAATTTTTTTAACGTTTTTTAAATATCGGTCGCAGTTTTGAAGTAAACAGATGAACACTTGGATTTATATTCCTTGGTTACGTAGCAGAGTGTGGTCTAAGAATTGTTAAAAAAACACACATAATCGCTATTTCCATTCCAAATCTAATTTTTAAAAATTTAAGTTTTGTCTTGTTTTGTTCAAATCGATCTGCAAGAATAAAATTGAATGTCACTGAGCTCATAACAATTGCCTTGGCAATAAAACGTTTTAACTTTGGGCGTGGCGCACTCCTTTTTTTTATTGCGCCAGCACTAATTGAACATCACACCGCATAAAATTAATGTTATTGAATTTTTTTCTGTCTGCTAAAGAAGAATTTTGTTTCTGAAACATCGGCTGTTTGCGGGAGGCAGACGCATGCACATACAAAAATATGGGGAATAGGGTAACTTAGGAGGAGGATTCTCTCAAGATAGGAATAAGTTTGATAGTGAGTTTGAGGTTGAATTAGGGATAGATGCAATAAGACAAAACAGACTAGAAAGAAGGACTTATGACACACATAACACAAAAACTTACACTGACCAGGGAAAGAGGACGGATCTTTCGGGGGAGACCCGGCAAGCTCCAGGTGTTTGTCCTTCAACATTCCATACCTTAACATGTTTTTGTTGTGGACAGGGCAACATCTCCTTTAAGTGCGCAGCTTGTCAGGGAAACTTGAACGTCGGCAGTGCACCCGGGAACAAGCCGCCGACGATGAAGCCTGTCCCGGAAGATCAAATAAGACAGAAGAACCTGGAAAAATAAAAATTTTAAAAAGAGATCATAAGACTGAAATAGAGAAAACTTACCAGAATCAAGAAAAGCTTCCAATAAAGAGTCTTCACCAAAGAATGCAAGATTACGAGGAAGCTAGAAGAAGAATATTTGGTGAAGAAGTTGTTACAACAGTAGAGAAATCTAGAAATTATAAAAAGATATTAAGGCGAAGGGAGAAATGTGCAATATTTAGACGAAGAAAGAGTCAAATTGAAGCTTCAATCTTGACGATTTCGGATGACAATAGGCCATACGTTAAAGTGCAATTGGGGGGTATAGAATTTTTAGGGTTATTAGATAGTGGAGCGTCAGTTTCGTGTTTAGGGAAAAATGCAATAGATTTTATTAATACTTATAAGATTCAACTTACAAAAATGAACAATGAGATAAAGACTGCGGATGGGAACCATCAAAAGATAGAAGGTAGATTCAAATCGATTGTCTCGTGGGGTGGCAAATCCCATGAATTGGAAATTTTCGTTGTCCCTAGTCTTCAACAACCTCTATATCTGGGTGTAGATTTTTGGAGCAGGTTTAAAATAGCTCCCAATATCGTCAGCGAGGTTGCCGTACCTCCGTCATCGAAGGAACAGCCTGCTTTTCGCGACCTTTCTCTAGCGGAAGCACAACAGCTGGAGAGAATCAAGTTACTGTTTCCCTCCTTTGCTACACTTGGGCTGGGTAAGACAAGCCTAGAAGAGCATATAATTGAAGTGGATGACGAACAAATTCCCATTAAGCAAAGGCACTACCCAGTTTCGCCAGTCGTACAGAAGCTCTTGTACGAAGAACTTGATAGAATGTTGGCGCTGGGTGTAATAGAGGAGAGTAACAGTGCTTGGAGTTCTCCAGTAGTTTTAGTGAGAAAAGGTGGCAAAAGCAGACTGTGCCTAGATTCACGGAAGGTGAATGCTAGGACGAAGAAGTTTGCTTATCCTCTTCCTCATATTGAGGGGATAATAAGCCGACTTCAGGATACCAAATTCATCTCCAGTATCGACTTGAAGGATGCGTTTTGGCAGATCCCTCTGGAGGAGAAATCAAGAGAGAAGACGGCTTTTACAGTCCCTGGTCGACCGTTATACCAATTCACGGTGATGCCGTTCGGATTGTGTAACGCTGCCCAGAGAATGTCTAAGCTTATGGACAAAGTCATTCCTGGTCGTCTTCGGCAGAATGTCTTTGTCTATCTCGATGACCTTTTGATTTGTTCTCCAGACTTCCAAACGCATATTCAAGTACTGGAGGAAGTTGCCGTATGCTTGCGTCAAGCTGGCTTGACGATAAACGTCGAAAAAAGTAAGTTCTGTTTCAAGGAAATCAAGTATTTAGGTTACGTTGTTGGAGACGGCTGCATACGGACTGGGCTTATGTGGAGGGTTTACCCTTTACTATCATTACCGATCACGCAAGTCTAAAGTGGCTTATGACTCAAAAAGACCTTGGAGGACGTTTAGCCCGTTGGAGTTTTAAGCTCCAAGGTTTTGACTTCGTGATCGAGCATAGAAAGGGTGTCCAAAATGTAGTCCCTGATACTCTCTCAAGAATACATATGGAAGAGATCACGACCGAAGATTTAACACCAGAAGTTGACTTTAGCTCACCATATTTCTCTTCTGAGGAATATGTTGAGCTAAAGAAAATAATAGAACGCGACCAAGACAGACTTCCTGATATTTGTATATCAGACGGATTTGTATATAAACGAACAGACATAAGAACAGGCGACGCAATACAAGACGACCGAGCATGGAAGCTATGGGTTCCTAAAGAGTTGTGTGAAGGGCTGTTGATAGCAGCACACGATTCACCTGCATCGGGACATGGTGGCATATCGAAAACCTTGTCAAAATTACGGCAAAAATATTTTTGGCCGGGGATGGCCACCGATGTTCAGAAGTGGGTACGATCGTGTGACACCTGCAAAAGTAGTAAGTCTGTCAACATAACGACTCGGCCGCCGATGGGACAACAGACAATTACTGAACGACCATTCCAACGCCTATATATTGATTTCCTTGGACCGTATCCAAGAACAAAACAGGGCAACACGCATATCTTTATTGTATTAGATCATTTTAGTAAGTATGTATTTTTAAAAGCAATACGAAAAGCAACATCGTCTGAGGTAGTGAAATTCCTCGAAGAAAATGTGTTTCATGTTTTTGGTGTACCAGAGTATGTGCACTCTGACAATGGTAAACAATTTGTATCAGAATTGTTTACTAGCTTCTTGAAGCGATATGGTGTTAATCATATTCGCACTGCTTTTTATTCACCTCAAGCAAACGCTTCCGAAAGGGTGAACCAATCCGTTCTATCGAAAATTCGATCCTACCTTGGTAGTGATCAAAAACATTGGGATCAACACGTAAGCAATGTTGCATTTTCACTGCGAAGTGTTGTGCATGATGCAATAAGTGTTGAGCCTTTTTACGCAGTTTTCGGAACTCCCATGATCCAACACGCAAAGACGTATGATCTCTTGCGAAAATTAAATCTAGTCAAAGATTCAAGAGTCGAGATTCTTAATAAAGAGGATCGTCTAGAACTCATTCGAGCAAAAATATTCGAAAACTTAAAAATTGCACATGAAAAAAGTAAAAAGGTATATAATACCAGAAGTAGAGATGTGAAATACAAAACTGGACAGGTAGTTTTCCGCAGAAACTTTAAACAAAGTAGCAAAGCGGAAAACTATAACGCAAAACTAGGGAAAAAGTTCCTTAAATCAATCATTTTAAAACCGGTTGGGAATTCCCTCTACGTGGTAGGTAACCTCAATGGTGAAAAAGTAGGAACCTTTCACGCAAAAGACCTACATGTCTAATTTATGTGTTGAAATGTGACGCACTCAGATGATGTTGCTTTCGACAAACTGTGATATTAGGTTAGTGTATTAAATGTTAGTATAGTTAGTGTATATTAAGTATATATAGTCACAGTTTGTTTACTTTAATTATTTATTTATCTTATTTTTATCTGTGATATTTTTATTTTTAGTTTAAGTATAGTCTATATATTTATTTATCTTAATCTGTGATATTTTTGATGAGTCAAAAGTACCTGATTTAGTTTAAGTATAGTTTATCTATGTACATTTATTTATCTGTGATATTTTTACCTTTAGTTTAAGCATATATAGTATATTTATTTATTTATTTATCGTAATCTGTGATATTTTTGAGAAGTCAAAAGTACCTGATGTAGTTTAAGTTGAATAGTTATTTACATTCAACTAACTGTAATATTTTCTTTTAGTTTATAGTACCTGATTAGTTTAAGTATAGGTCATTTTCTTTATCTGTGATATCTTTAACTTAGTTAAGTATAGTTGATTTATTCATTTCATCTTGTGTTAAATTTTGTTTATTTAATTTTTTTAAGTATTTTTGTGTTAAGGTGTATTATCTACTGCTACCTTCCTCACATTAGTGTCTGCAAAGTATGTAAAAGATAAATAGTGTAATAATAAGGACGAAAAGAACCTTTCATCTACACACCGTGCAATACTCAGCAATAGAGCATGAGAAAAATCTCAGGTAGTTGGCTCAGCCACACGTACCGAGGACCACAAAATAAAACGAGGCAACGCTAGCTTTGCAAGTCCACTTTTTTTTTTACGGCGTAAGTGACCTCACGGCCACTCAGCCACTTCCACCGAGCCTGTTACGTGGCCTTTTTTTTAAAGCAAGCTTACCTGGTTTGCTTGACGCTGGACGGTTGCCGCGGCGTCAAAAGAAAAAAAAAAAAAAGACACCATAGGTAGACCTTTTAAGATTTTTTTTTTCTCTTCTCTTGATTTTTTTTCTGGGTGGCTTCCTTTGCCTTTCTGGCTTCCACATTATTCGGGCTTCCTAAAAGAAATAAAATTAGTAAATTGGCTTTTGAAAATAAAGAAAAAGAAATGCCAATAAATAAATTATTGTGTTCTGAAAAATTCCAAGTGACAACACGGACATTTTTCAGAACCAATATACAATGTAAAAACATTGGCAATTTCCAAAATTATTATTCCTAAATGTTCTCAATACGTTAAAGAACAAATTGGAATAATAATGCTGGAAATTTTAACACTTTAAATTAATAAAATTAAACAATTTATACTCACCTTCTTCAATTTGCTGCATCCCTACTTGTTTACGTTTTGTTATTTGTTTTTTTTTTGACAGTTCCTATTTAATGCTTGAGTGTAATGTTTACCTCTTCAGGTGCGCAGGCGAATGTAGATATCTTTCTTCCTCGCACCTGAAGGAAAGGGGGTCAGGTAAACCAAAGAAATTTCGCGCAGTTTAAAAAGTCAAATGTAAATGAACTTTAGTGTTCGCAGATGGGGTGAATTTTAGGAAAATTTCTCGATTTACACTTAGAATTATTAGATGTGAGGAAATTGTGTGGTTTTGTTTAAAATATGTATTAAGTTTATGTTTTATTAAGGTATGATGGAAACCATCATTATAAGTGCAATATGTAGGTATGTAAGTTAGATTTTAAGTATGTGGGCCAGGGGTATTTTGCAATTTAAAGATAAGGATAGGAGATGCTACCTATTTTTTTTTTTTTGATAGATATGGATTGAAATAGTTATCTCACTCAGATGTAGAGGTAACTATTTACTTACATGTAAATGAAGACTGGGGTTGACCTTTATGAGTTTCATGGTCATACCAAAGAAAAATCGGAGAGTAAAGTCCAACGCAAACGGCCAATTGTTCATTTGAACTATAAATTCAACTTTAAAAAGCATATTTTTTTTTAAATTATAAAATTTGAATAAGTTTTGGGAGAACATCCAAGAAAATCTTCAAGTTGAGATAAAAGGAAACAATTGGAGTTTAAATTGAAAAGTACGACGATTTGTTACCTCAACGAAGTAGGAGAAAATTTCACAAGGATTAAAAACTATACGTTCCTTTTGCAGAGGTTTGGGTTCTACTTACCTGAGCTGCCAAGGACTGCACCAGCGGGCCTGAGCCTCTGCCAGTTTCTTTTGTTGTTCGTCATCGAAGACATCCCCAGGGAAGCTTCCTTTTGATAGATCAAAAGATAAGATTTCGTTGGCACAAAGTCCAAAAATCTTCGGGATTTTCGTGTATATACTCTGTATATATATATATTATTTAAATCACCAGAGGATAATTTACGTGTAAATTGTGGATTCGTGATAGTGCTTCGCTGAATAAATGAAAGAAAACAAGGAAACAAGAAAGAAATATTAGAACTGAAGTGAAATTGAAAAACTGAAAGAGCTCTTAAATATAACTTTTTTTTTGTGTAAAAGATTAAGCTCGTCATGTAAAAGATTAAGTTCTCCTTTTTTTTGTAAGCTCATTTTTTTTTATTTAGTAATTTTTTTTTTTTGATTGGATAAGTGAATCGTGGTTGTGGTTGCTGAATTTTAATAATATTTTCTTCATATTAAAACAAAGCCCAAGTTGCTCCAGTTTTTCGACGTGCTGCCGGCAGGACATCGAGGGACCAGGAAAAAAAGCTGTAAGTCCTAAGTATTGAGACTGAAAGAAGGTCCTTTTAAAAATTATTGAATTCAGTGACAAATATTCTTGATTCATCTTTCCAAAACTATTTAGGTTAATTTAATTTTTTTTATTTCATTTTGATTAGTTTTAAGCATTTGAATTTCAAAATTTTAGTTAAATAGTTTTATTAGAGCTGGAGAGCTCAATTTTTTTAATGGAATTTTTAAATATAATTTATAAAGTTGTTTGAAATTTTGTTTTGCTATGAACTGCTAATCTTTTCAGCTAAGGGTGTGTGGAGGCGGACAAAGCCGTCCTGATGTAGTTTCCGGTAGTAAGACATGACCAACTGACTGTACACTACAGACAGTTTGCGACTGGTTGGTCATTTTCGGGGTTATTTCTGAACATCGGCCATGGAAATAACGTTCGGAAGTATCTTTCAGATACTTGGGTGGGTTGGCCAGGCCTTCGTCAATACCATCAGACGAGCGCTTGGAATTCGGTAGTACGGTATCTGAGGGAAATAGAAAAGTAATGTGCTTTAGTTTTAAGGTTTAGATTAAGGTAAATTTAAGTTGTATATAAGTTAAGTTCGTACAAACGAACTTTAACTTTGGTGGAGGTGATTTCATTTTTATTATTTTTGGTGATGGGATTTTATATTATCATTTTGGTGGTGGAAATTTTATTTTTTTTATTATTTTGAATTTTAGGTAGGTTTAGTTAGGTTAGTTTATTTTCAAAAGCACTATACTTACATGTTCCTTCAGGTAGCGTCAAAGTCCTTCGATTTGTGATAACGTTTCAAACCTTTTAACGTAGCTTCATTCCTTTCCAAACTCCTCTTCCTTTCCTGTAACTTTCTTCTTTTTCTGGCACGATAATTTTGATTGTCGAGCAGGAGGGATAAGTGGAAGCGGCAAAGAACCACCCCCATTTCCGTCGAGCATAGCCGTGCAACGACAAGCGTGCCGCCGCCCTTCTACTTTCCCAAAGTAAGTCCTCCGTGGAACCCTGACTCGCAACACAGTTCAGGAAAGGTTACGATTTTCTTTCTTACTTCATAGTAATTTCGTAGCCTCTCGTGAAATGGTTTCTTGAAAAATTCATATATATGGCTTTCATTATTTAAATTTACATTACTTTCATTGTTAAAATTCATCTTGTTCTCATTTCTTAAATTCATAATTGGTTCTTGTTTTTCGTTGGAGTTTGCATTGACTTTATTTGGTTTCAATATCTTTATGGGAGTGATAGGTGAAATGTCTTTATTAGGGCCTACAACTCCGGGTTCTGTTTCACGGAACGAATCCCCCCGGATGGTGGATTGTTCCTTTTCGGGTTTCCCGCACACCTTGGACAACTAGGGCAATACGCTCCTTCTTTGCCACAGCGGAAGCAGAAAATGTGTTGAGGTGGAAGAGGACAGTCGCGGAACATATGGTCTACACTTTTGCAGTTCCAGCAGACGAATGGCTTAGTATCCTTATGGAAAGCTTCCACAACTCCAGGGATAGCTACAGCTAGGTCTTCCGATGACGAAGCTTCAACCTCACTAACGAATCTTCTTGGCGGCATTTGTGGTTTTTGACTGTTAGGTATAAAATTGTTCGAGCGCATGCTCTCCGGTCTGTGATCATAATATCTCTCAATATTCCGACATGTATATGCCAATTGTCGCAGACAAATGGGTATTGAAAGTAATTAGGTGCGGACCTAAGCGTCGATTGACGTTGAGCTTAATGATCTCAATCATCTCTCTTTCGGATTTCGGAACTCGCATTCGGGAGTTCATGCTCATCATTGAATCTAAGTAGTCATTAAATGCTTCGTTAGGTTGTTGCTTCCTGTCATTGATTTTGCGAGACAACTCCGAGTCTGTCTCCAAACTTTGAAACTGTTTGACGAAAGAAGCTTGAAATAAGAGCCAGCTAGTGTGTCTGTTGCTCTTAATATGTGTCCAGTACCATGAGTCAGCGGTTCCTGTCACAAAGTGATGAAAATTCACCAGAATCTCATCCCACAAGACGCCATAACTTGCTCTGACTCTGTCGAGACGGAAAAGAAAATCATCCACAGGGATGTTCTTTCCAACGAAAATGATACCCCACTTGTGAAAAAGTGGATATCGACTTGAATTGGAGTTACAAGATGGAATTCGCCTGTGTGGTGATGAGGTTTCTGGCGATCCATCCATATTAATCGCGTTCATTCGCGTAGAAAATCATCGACGTTAGCCCCCTGAGTCATGTCTACTGGGTGCACAGTAGGAACATATGGTTGGCTATGTGGTCTATGATCTGGAGTTGGCAACGTTGCAAATCGGTCCGCGTTAGTGCGAAAAGTATCTCTTGCCATTGCTTCGGCAGAAGGAAAATTTGTCCCCATGGGAGGAATTGGTCTAGTTGTTCCGTTGTTATTGTATGGTTGATGCTGTTGTTGAGTGAACGTCTGTGATGAGAGAAGATTGCTCAAAGCTGGTTGATTGTTAGCTGGAAGAGGATTACTAGCTGGTGGAAACCTGTTGGAAGTTGAGGGATTAATTGGCCTTATAATCATATCAGTGACTTTAGCTAGAAGAGCTTCTTGACTCGCCGCAAGTAAATCGGCAAAAAATTGTCTGTCCTCGAGCCTATGCAAGTTGACAGTGGCGGTTACAATTTCTTGCATACTGGCAGAACGATTTAAAGCATCTTGTATGCTCTGCTCTTGCTGTTCGTGCTCTGTGGTATTGCCTCCACTCACTTCGAGATGAACGCCTTGACTACCTCCAGTAAGGTACGCACTAGAGTTAGAACTATCACTTCCGTGAGCTTCTTCGTCTTCGATGGGTGGTGCTAACATGTTTGGAGAGGATGTAACTATATCTCTGTAAGCTGGGTTATAAGGGCTTTGTATCGTGAATCTTCTTCCTCTTCCTGTCATTGGAAGATTCGAGTCGTTAAAACTCGCGTATGCTAAGTAGTAGTACAGCACAAAAATGAATTCAATAAACAGACGGAAAATAATGGAAATCTAAATGGAATCCACGTGGATGTCCACTTAATCAGACAAGGGTCAATAAAAATTGGAAAAATTTCAAAATTCAAAAAAAAAATTACTTTAAGAAATTCAGATCCTAAACGAGAAATACGCGGATCTCAAAATATACAGTATTGTATCAAAATTATTGTAAGTTCATAAAAGTTTTTTTATTAAAAATTCACAAATGATGTTCTGCTGTTTTATACTCTTGCAGAAACTCAGAGTTCAAAGAGAAATTCAAAAATAGTAAAATGTTTATCAAAGTAAAAATTTTCCAAATAGAAATTTTTTTCAAAAATGTTCAAAAATTGTTCAACTAAGATTATGAGAATTGTTACAACAGTTTCATATTCTGTGGTAGCTTCTCATATAATAGTTTTCAAAAATATTATAAAATAATCGGAATAAACTTAATGCTAGACGAAATCTTAATAAGCTAAAAGCCTTAATACTATAGATACTTAAAGGGAATAGTAATGCTTATCTTCTATAAATCTAAATACTCAAAAATAGTCTCAAAAGAAAGACTTAAATCTCAAAAATAAAGGTCTCAAAAAAACTATATCTTAATAAACTATACTCAAAATTTAACCCACGACCCGACAAACACGCAGAATTTGCCAGCCAATCGTGATACTGAAATGCGACAATCCGGTTAGCACCTGACTACCTGCCGATCGTCCAAATCAAAAACTAAAGTGGTCTCAAAACCTGATATACCGCAATCCGGTTATCACCTGACTACCTGCCAATCGCCTATATCAAAAAACTAGATCTCAAAAATACTAAACTATGACAATCCGATAAGCACTTAACTCATCAGCCGACTGTCTAACTATAAACTGCAAAAATCCTAAATCTCAAAAATACTATAATCAATATCGCAAAAATACTAGAAAAAATACTTAATCAAAAATAACTGGAAAATACTGAATCATAAATCATAAAGGTTCGGGGATTGGAATGGTTCCCCCTCTTGGTCTGTAAGAAAATTTGAAGTCTCGCTCCTCGCGACAAACTTCGGGTCATAAAAAAAAAATTAGTGTATGTGGTCTTCACTACGTGTTCCACAAAAGTTAATTGATTTAACTGAAATTTCAAAGGAGTTCTTCCCAGGGTCAGGAATCTTATTAAGTCGCTGCAGACGTACGTCAAGAACTTGTTCATTAACCACCGGTCGACGTTTCATAAGGGATCCTAATCCTAAAAGAATCGCTCCTACAAAACTAACTAAACTAAAATAACTAAAGGTTTCGGCCTGTATGTGTTTCAAAAATAAATATCGAGAGTTGAAAAATTCTAAAGAGTGTAAAGTATTCAAGAGGTCAGGTCGTAGCTTTCGCAGCAGACGTGTGTAGGGAATGAAATCACCCACCACCGGTCGAAGAGTCTACTAACTGTAACTCTCGAAAAGACTTTATTCCGTTAATACTTAATCAAATTGTCAATGCCTTCGCAACAGACGATTGGACACTTCAACGTCCAATCCGGACAACGACACTAGACAAACTCAATTCTCGTAGGAGGAAAGACTTGGAAGTGGACCTATCGCAACAAACGAGAGTCGGGGACCTGTCCACCAACCCTCCGGACAAGTAGAATCCACTGACCAACCCTAGATGTTGGCCCTCCCAACGAAATGACTTCGTTAGAGAATCAAACTCTAAAAAAAAAATTCTTGAGAAAAAAAAAATTCTCAAACACCAGAATGTTTTTGGTTCACTAAACATTTGAAAATATCAAAACTAAAAATAGGATCACTAGGTTACTTTCTTCGGGCAGCACGTTGGGCGCCATTCTGTAACAAAAATAATGTTAAAGAATAAAAATAATAAAGATAATAATGATAAATATAGAACACTATATCACACGAGCAAACCAATGATGATGAAACACTTATCTGTGCTTCCAAATGATTCAACTAACCATACATCATACAGCGCACATCACTACTTTACCTCTTCATATTCTCAAGCATTACTATACGCACACAGAAACGCTTCGGATGGAGTCTACGCTCAGTGGTTCCTTATAGTTCAGCACTCATGCAAACTTCCATCACCAGCAAAGGATTGGTCAAACGTAGGTGGCATTGTTTGCCTTCAATCTACCTAGATGTCCCACACACCCTGATAGAAGAATCCATCAGCCCCCTAAATAGTCCACTGTAACACCTTCTATTACCTCAACTTTACTAAATTGCTATAAACAGATCTACCAGTCATACTATTACCTTAGGCTTCTTCAACTCTCCATCTCAGAACTGTGTGATGGGTGACTAACACCATGATCGGTCCTCGTTCAGAAGTGAAGAGACGGACTGGATACACTGCCTTCATTTTTCTAATAGCAAAGGCATACGACCCCTGCACCTACCCTTCCGGTAGATTCGACACCAGTGATACCCTTTCCTACACCCTTCCTCTTCTGATCGTTCCTCCTAATAGTGCGTACTTCCCTCAGACTCACGCTTATCAACGGACTTCCACATAAGAGTGGCTTCTCTCTCTAGTCGGCGGTCAAATCGGCGCAGGCTGAGGGTGCTGTCCTACAAGATCTGCATCGGGCTGCAGCATGTGGCTCTGGTTCACCCAGGAGCATATGGGGTGGGGTTCTTGCACTCTTGTGGCAGCCGGTTACAAGTTTTTTTTCTTTATCTGCAGACCTTCAAGTTATGTTGTTGTTCACTTGTGTTGTTAAAGTTATTTATGGGGGCCCATTCTACTGTCCTAGTACCCTACGCGTCAAACGCCTACCAAAACACAGCATGCTCTGGCAGTTTTGGAAATGAATATCTTCGCTCCTCTACTATATATGCACTGAAACATAGAGATAGCAAACCCTATCAAAACATATTCTAACCTAAACCTTGATAAACTTCGTAGCTTTTTCTTATAGACGGATGTAGATGGTAGCATCCATCATGGACTTTCACAACATCGCTCGCAACGGATCCATATAGTTTCAGCGATGGGTGTCGGCGGCTTGTAATTGTATGGGGGTGTCTCAAGATGTTAATAGACACCCCAGCACTCGTAACCCTCCCAAAATTGTTGTTGTTGTTAACCAACATTAACAATCCTTGCTTCCAATCAGTGCTTGTATCAATATTAATTTGGAACCCCTAAACATGATAAAAGTAAAGTTCAAAAAGAACACTACTTCATCCTAAAACTAAACTTCTTAACTATAACTAATTTCTACTCAAACCTTCAAAATATTACTCTATGAATCATTCACTCAAAATCATACTTCAACGTCTTGGTTCATATCAAACATCATTTCAAACACATTCACTCAAAAACTATATCTAAATCTAATCTCAATAAACAAATGACCCATCCTACTATCGACCGACAAAAGAAGAAGGGGAGGGTGACCAATCCAATCCCCCACCGAACCTGTAACTTAAAGATACATACTTACAAATCTGAAAATTTTATCAAAAAGTTTCATTATATAAATCATGAAGAAAATTCAAATATTAATGTCAATACTACTCAATGAAAAGAATTGTTGATTTAACGTTATAAATGAAATTCTTTACATTTATTCATATAAAAATCTTATATCTAATCTTTACCAAAACTACAAACTAACTGTGTTCTTAAAATTCTAAACTCCGTAATAATCTAAATCCCTTAAATCTACAAAATCCTAAAAATATTTAAAGATACCTATCAAAGATAACTATATGAAAATGATAGGGCTTCTGTTGCCACGAAATTTGTCTTGACTTTGTTGAATCAAATGTATGTTACTCTAATTTCAATGAGTGGTGAATTCTTGTTTTGATTTACAGATCTGATCACAAATGGAATCCATAAATGTGAAGTGGATTCTATATTCGCTTAATTATTTGTGATGAAGTGGCTTTATTGATTCTTTCAATTGATCTTCAATAAAATAAAAAGGTAAGGACGATTAACTACATTTAAAGACGGTACTCAAGAAGGGAAAAGGGACAAATTATAGCTCTTTAATCAAAATGATTCTTGTTCTCAAAAAAAAATGTCTCAGAGTGTATTTTCAAATATAAAAAGAGGATAGCTCACAATTCGCGAGCTAGTATCTCTATTGCTCAAAAATGTTTGTTTATGTACTTTCAATTAAATTCAATATAGTTTATATCTTTCAATATAATTCAAAAATGTTTTTATCAAAAGTCATGATTGACTCACCGTACATATCCCTCGGAGGCAGTGCACTGTTTCCAAGTTGACATTTATGTAACGCGTGTGTCACATTTCAAATTATAGTTGACAAATGTATCTTGATGTTAATCTTGATTATAGATGGTATCACTGATGTTATTGATGACTGCACCCTCCTGAGCTATTTACTCGGGAGACGGGAGTGCCGTTTTTATGTAGCTAGATGAAAAACACCAACAATATTGACTGATTGAAAGTATGTATGAAAAGTTGATTCTCTTCGACTGAGCTAGTGGGGGGGGGTTTTGGGAATTATCTTCTCAGATCAAATACACATAGAATTCTCAACTCGTCTCAGACACTGATGCTAATTCTTGATTATAATCACTTGCTAGATTATTGTCTACTTCTTCTTGAAAACTTAAAGTTCAAACCTGGAAGGGGGTGTAGCAATAAAGTTCAAATTAGTTCAGGCTTTGATATCTGAATAGGGCGAAATCTAATTTCTACTAAAAGTTGAATGAAGTTAAATAGAATAAGAAAACGTGTTGGATAACCTTGAAGAGATAACCATATACATAAATACTTGATGTTTCGTTCATAGAAAAGCAGGATCTCGAATAACGTTCTGTGGTGTAGTTGTTCCGCTGTTGTCACCGTGAAGGAAGAACCTGTCTTCCCACACTAATGTCGTTTCTTAGCCGTAGCCGTATTCGGTGGGTCCTTGGGTAGAACCTTCGAAGCGTAGAACTGCCAATTTCGTTGCGTTTCACATTAAAGAATTGGTTTACCATGAGGCTCTATCACCGCATGTGGTTTGATTGATAGACTGCCACACGATATGGGGGTTCTCCGGTCGTTCGACCATGGAACATTCGGACACGTTGGTTTATGCTCTTTGTTCGTAGATGCTTTATCTCAAAATTTACTGATCTATGCTGAATTCTATAAATTGCGACGTTGCGACGAACGTATTCTTAGGCAATTTTCTAGGTAGGTTATGGAACATATCTTATGTAATTTTTACGTAAGACCGAGAAAAATAACTAAATTAATCGAATAAATGGTAAATAAATTTATAAGTTAATTGGTAAATCAATTTAAAAGTTAATTTATAAGTTAATTCCGGCGCCGTCTCGCGCTTGTAGGGTAATTCTGCTTCATTTACATGCGCTTAATTTTGTTGATTCATGCTTCTTTTTCGTATCGCTATGTGTGACGTTGCAGGATGCTTGTCCACGAGGTTTTTTCTTCAACGTGGCTAGACACGCTTTGCATCTCCTACTTGTGCGTGGCGGCGTTGGTCTCGGCCACATGCTGCACAAAAGAGAAAGAAAGATTTGGAGATTTCGCTATAATCTTTTGTAATCATGCTTGCGTATCGCACAGATACGAATTCTATATAATGGTCGGATGGAATATTGCACGTGACTGAGTCTCGCCACAGTATTCCGTAAATTCATGGGCACACACTTACTCACAATTTGTATTATTCTTGATATGGCACAAATCTCTTGTGAAATTGATGGATTTCTCGTAGAATTCAGTGTTCTATTTGGTTCTATGGAATTCCGTCTCCTAACCATACAATTTTCTTTCAGCATCTCCACAGTATCTCACTATAAATTATTCTGACTTAATTCCACTTATTCTACAACTATTCTTTTATATTTTATTTACAATTTCTTTTAATATTATTTACTTTTCGTTTCTTATAATTTCTATCACTTTTATTACGTTCTATATATTCAGTTTCTTACTTTTAGTTTAATTTTTCTTTTCAGGTTTCCGATTTTAATGTTTCTGTGGTTGAGAATAAAATGAACGAGATCTTGTTGTATGAAATGCGAGGTTGCCCAATTTCCTGTAGAAAATCCTACATAAATATCCCATTCTAGGTATTTCCTGTGGAATTTCCTCATTATGACAGATATGCTCAAGAGATTGGTCCTAATGTGGGATCAAATTGTATTTTATTCGTATTTGCCAATAGATGGAGTGACTTATGGAAGATAATTTATTGTCGAATTTTGAAGTGTTTTGCACGTGAAGTGCTATAATAAATGAAAATACGCTATGGTAATAAATGTCAAGTCTGTGGTTATTGTTATTTCATGAAAATCAGATTATTGTGAGTGGCTATCTTGATGACGTAGGAAGTGCACAAGGCACAAATTGTGGCGCGGTCTGATGTCTGCAAATAAATAGGAAATTAATGAATATCCATATAGGAATGAATTTGTTGCTGTCGATGTTGGTTGATTTCTATCCATATAGATGGAATCTGGGTACGTCACTCTAATCGCCATATTATGTCGATTGTGTTGGATTTGTACTTGTGACGTATGTTGTGACAAATTCTTGAATATATTTCGCGACAAACTTCGGGTCATAAAAAAAAAATTAGTGTATGTGGTCTTCACTACGTGTTCCACAAAAGTTAATTGATTTAACTGAAATTTCAAAGGAGTTCTTCCCAGGGTCAGGAATCTTATTAAGTCGCTGCAGACGTACGTCAAGAACTTGTTCATTAACCACCGGTCGACGTTTCATAAGGGATCCTAATCCTAAAAGAATCGCTCCTACAAAACTAACTAAACTAAAATAACTAAAGGTTTCGGCCTGTATGTGTTTCAAAAATAAATATCGAGAGTTGAAAAATTCTAAAGAGTGTAAAGTATTCAAGAGGTCAGGTCGTAGCTTTCGCAGCAGACGTGTGTAGGGAATGAAATCACCCACCACCGGTCGAAGAGTCTACTAACTGTAACTCTCGAAAAGACTTTATTCCGTTAATACTTAATCAAATTGTCAATGCCTTCGCAACAGACGATTGGACACTTCAACGTCCAATCCGGACAACGACACTAGACAAACTCAATTCTCGTAGGAGGAAAGACTTGGAAGTGGACCTATCGCAACAAACGAGAGTCGGGGACCTGTCCACCAACCCTCCGGACAAGTAGAATCCACTGACCAACCCTAGATGTTGGCCCTCCCAACGAAATGACTTCGTTAGAGAATCAAACTCTAAAAAAAAAATTCTTGAGAAAAAAAAAATTCTCAAACACCAGAATGTTTTTGGTTCACTAAACATTTGAAAATATCAAAACTAAAAATAGGATCACTAGGTTACTTTCTTCGAGCAGCACGTTGGGCGCCATTCTGTAACAAAAATAATGTTAAAGAATAAAAATAATAAAGATAATAATGATAAATATAGAACACTATATCACACGAGCAAACCAATGATGATGAAACACTTATCTGTGCTTCCAAATGATTCAACTAACCATACATCATACAGCGCACATCACTACTTTACCTCTTCATATTCTCAAGCATTACTATACGCACACAGAAACGCTTCGGATGGAGTCTACGCTCAGTGGTTCCTTATAGTTCAGCACTCATGCAAACTTCCATCACCAGCAAAGGATTGGTCAAACGTAGGTGGCATTGTTTGCCTTCAATCTACCTAGATGTCCCACACACCCTGATAGAAGAATCCATCAGCCCCCTAAATAGTCCACTGTAACACCTTCTATTACCTCAACTTTACTAAATTGCTATAAACAGATCTACCAGTCATACTATTACCTTAGGCTTCTTCAACTCTCCATCTCAGAACTGTGTGATGGGTGACTAACACCATGATCGGTCCTCGTTCAGAAGTGAAGAGACGGACTGGATACACTGCCTTCATTTTTCTAATAGCAAAGGCATACGACCCCTGCACCTACCCTTCCGGTAGATTCGACACCAGTGATACCCTTTCCTACACCCTTCCTCTTCTGATCGTTCCTCCTAATAGTGCGTACTTCCCTCAGACTCACGCTTATCAACGGACTTCCACATAAGAGTGGCTTCTCTCTCTAGTCGGCGGTCAAATCGGCGCAGGCTGAGGGTGCTGTCCTACAAGATCTGCATCGGGCTGCAGCATGTGGCTCTGGTTCACCCAGGAGCATATGGGGTGGGGTTCTTGCACTCTTGTGGCAGCCGGTTACAAGTTTTTTTTCTTTATCTGCAGACCTTCAAGTTATGTTGTTGTTCACTTGTGTTGTTAAAGTTATTTATGGGGGCCCATTCTACTGTCCTAGTACCCTACGCGTCAAACGCCTACCAAAACACAGCATGCTCTGGCAGTTTTGGAAATGAATATCTTCGCTCCTCTACTATATATGCACTGAAACATAGAGATAGCAAACCCTATCAAAACATATTCTAACCTAAACCTTGATAAACTTCGTAGCTTTTTCTTATAGACGGATGTAGATGGTAGCATCCATCATGGACTTTCACAACATCGCTCGCAACGGATCCATATAGTTTCAGCGATGGGTGTCGGCGGCTTGTAATTGTATGGGGGTGTCTCAAGATGTTAATAGACACCCCAGCACTCGTAACCCTCCCAAAATTGTTGTTGTTGTTAACCAACATTAACAATCCTTGCTTCCAATCAGTGCTTGTATCAATATTAATTTGGAACCCCTAAACATGATAAAAGTAAAGTTCAAAAAGAACACTACTTCATCCTAAAACTAAACTTCTTAACTATAACTAATTTCTACTCAAACCTTCAAAATATTACTCTATGAATCATTCACTCAAAATCATACTTCAACGTCTTGGTTCATATCAAACATCATTTCAAACACATTCACTCAAAAACTATATCTAAATCTAATCTCAATAAACAAATGACCCATCCTACTATCGACCGACAAAAGAAGAAGGGGAGGGTGACCAATCCAATCCCCCACCGAACCTGTAACTTAAAGATACATACTTACAAATCTGAAAATTTTATCAAAAAGTTTCATTATATAAATCATGAAGAAAATTCAAATATTAATGTCAATACTACTCAATGAAAAGAATTGTTGATTTAACGTTATAAATGAAATTCTTTACATTTATTCATATAAAAATCTTATATCTAATCTTTACCAAAACTACAAACTAACTGTGTTCTTAAAATTCTAAACTCCGTAATAATCTAAATCCCTTAAATCTACAAAATCCTAAAAATATTTAAAGATACCTATCAAAGATAACTATATGAAAATGATAGGGCTTCTGTTGCCACGAAATTTGTCTTGACTTTGTTGAATCAAATGTATGTTACTCTAATTTCAATGAGTGGTGAATTCTTGTTTTGATTTACAGATCTGATCACAAATGGAATCCATAAATGTGAAGTGGATTCTATATTCGCTTAATTATTTGTGATGAAGTGGCTTTATTGATTCTTTCAATTGATCTTCAATAAAATAAAAAGGTAAGGACGATTAACTACATTTAAAGACGGTACTCAAGAAGGGAAAAGGGACAAATTATAGCTCTTTAATCAAAATGATTCTTGTTCTCAAAAAAAAATGTCTCAGAGTGTATTTTCAAATATAAAAAGAGGATAGCTCACAATTCGCGAGCTAGTATCTCTATTGCTCAAAAATGTTTGTTTATGTACTTTCAATTAAATTCAATATAGTTAATATCTTTCAATATAATTCAAAAATGTTTTTATCAAAAGTCATGATTGACTCACCGTACATATCCCTCGGAGGCAGTGCACTGTTTCCAAGTTGACATTTATGTAACGCGTGTGTCACATTTCAAATTATAGTTGACAAATGTATCTTGATGTTAATCTTGATTATAGATGGTATCACTGATGTTATTGATGACTGCACCCTCCTGAGCTATTTACTCGGGAGACGGGAGTGCCGTTGTTATGTAGCTAGATGAAAAACACCAACAATATTGACTGATTGAAAGTATGTATGAAAAGTTGATTCTCTTCGACTGAGCTAGTGGGGGGGGGTTTTGGGAATTATCTTCTCAGATCAAATACACATAGAATTCTCAACTCGTCTCAGACACTGATGCTAATTCTTGATTATAATCACTTGCTAGATTATTGTCTACTTCTTCTTGAAAACTTAAAGTTCAAACCTGGAAGGGGGTGTAGCAATAAAGTTCAAATTAGTTCAGGCTTTGATATCTGAATAGGGCGAAATCTAATTTCTACTAAAAGTTGAATGAAGTTAAATAGAATAAGAAAACGTGTTGGATAACCTTGAAGAGATAACCATATACATAAATACTTGATGTTTCGTTCATAGAAAAGCAGGATCTCGAATAACGTTCTGTGGTGTAGTTGTTCCGCTGTTGTCACCGTGAAGGAAGAACCTGTCTTCCCACACTAATGTCGTTTCTTAGCCGTAGCCGTATTCGGTGGGTCCTTGGGTAGAACCTTCGAAGCGTAGAACTGCCAATTTCGTTGCGTTTCACATTAAAGAATTGGTTTACCATGAGGCTCTATCACCGCATGTGGTTTGATTGATAGACTGCCACACGATATGGGGGTTCTCCGGTCGTTCGACCATGGAACATTCGGACACGTTGGTTTATGCTCTTTGTTCGTAGATGCTTTATCTCAAAATTTACTGATCTATGCTGAATTCTATAAATTGCGACGTTGCGACGAACGTATTCTTAGGCAATTTTCTAGGTAGGTTATGGAATATATCTTATGTAATTTTTACGTAAGACCGAGAAAAATAACTAAATTAATCGAATAAATGGTAAATAAATTTATAAGTTAATTGGTAAATCAATTTAAAAGTTAATTTATAAGTTAATTCCGGCGCCGTCTCGCGCTTGTAGGGTAATTCTGCTTCATTTACATGCGCTTAATTTTGTTGATTCATGCTTCTTTTTCGTATCGCTATGTGTGACGTTGCAGGATGCTTGTCCACGAGGTTTTTTCTTCAACGTGGCTAGACACGCTTTGCATCTCCTACTTGTGCGTGGCGGCGTTGGTCTCGGCCACATGCTGCACAAAAGAGAAAGGAAGATTTGGAGATTTCGCTATAATCTTTTGTAATCATGCTTGCGTATCGCACAGATACGAATTCTATATAATGGTCGGATGGAATATTGCACGTGACTGAGTCTCGCCACAGTATTCCGTAAATTCATGGGCACACACTTACTCACAATTTGTATTATTCTTGATATGGCACAAATCTCTTGTGAAATTGATGGATTTCTCGTAGAATTCAGTGTTCTATTTGGTTCTATGGAATTCCGTCTCCTAACCATACAATTTTCTTTCAGCATCTCCACAGTATCTCACTATAAATTATTCTGACTTAATTCCACTTATTCTACAACTATTCTTTTATATTTTATTTACAATTTCTTTTAATATTATTTACTTTTCGTTTCTTATAATTTCTATCACTTTTATTACGTTCTATATATTCAGTTTCTTACTTTTAGTTTAATTTTTCTTTTCAGGTTTCCGATTTTAATGTTTCTGTGGTTGAGAATAAAATGAACGAGATCTTGTTGTATGAAATGCGAGGTTGCCCAATTTCCTGTAGAAAATCCTACATAAATATCCCATTCTAGGTATTTCCTGTGGAATTTCCTCATTATGACAGATATGCTCAAGAGATTGGTCCTAATGTGGGATCAAATTGTATTTTATTCGTATTTGCCAATAGATGGAGTGACTTATGGAAGATAATTTATTGTCGAATTTTGAAGTGTTTTGCACGTGAAGTGCTATAATAAATGAAAATACGCTATGGTAATAAATGTCAAGTCTGTGGTTATTGTTATTTCATGAAAATCAGATTATTGTGAGTGGCTATCTTGATGACGTAGGAAGTGCACAAGGCACAAATTGTGGCGCAGTCTGATGTCTGCAAATAAATAGGAAATTAATGAATATCCATATAGGAATGAATTTGTTGCTGTCGATGTTGGTTGATTTCTATCCATATAGATGGAATCTGGGTACGTCACTCTAATCGCCATATTATGTCGATTGTGTTGGATTTGTACTTGTGACGTATGTTGTGACAAATTCTTGAATATATTTTTGGATTTTGGTGACGTTGCTTGAAATGTTTTCCCTACACTTCTGCGAAAAGTGCAATAACGGCAACTTGAAAGAAGAGTTGATTCGAGACCGAATAGTAGTAGGCATGCTAAACACAAAAGTGAGTGAGCAGATGCAGCTGAAAGCGGATTTAACGCTCAAAACGCATCCATGCGGTCACACCGAGTAGGTAGTGGTCATCAGCAAAGTCAAGGTAGTCAACGAGGTGTTCCGGGTAAAAGGGGTTACAATAAGTGTTACATTAATTATAGTAGTAACAATAATTATAGTAGTTTTAAGAATAAATGTAATTACTGTGGCAATAGACCACAAAATAGAAAAGACTGTCCAGCTTAAGATAAAATTGTAATTTTTGTAATGTTCGAGGACATTTCTCAAATGTGTGCACAAAGAAAAATTAAAACAAAAATTCAAATAAAAATAAGATAAATTCTGTTCAAGTTGAGACTGGCGATTCTGTGAATCATGAGAATGAAGGGTATACTATTGTAGAAATAAAAAATTTATTTACAGGTAATATTAAAAAACTAGGGGTAGAATCTTGGTACGTACAGTGTACGATTGCCGAATTAAAAACAAAATTAAATTTTCTTATTGATACGGGAGCAGACTGTATCTGATGTATCGGAAAAACAGTACTTTATCCAAACAGTAAATTATTTATTATTCTAGATTTAAGTATTACAATAATTATATATGTAAATGAGAAAGTAAATGCACACGATGCTCTGGCTCTATTCTGACTGACTCTTGAATGTTCTTGAAGTACAGTATGACATGAATGTATATATGAACATAAGTATGTGCGCAATGTATATACGGATCGTATGAAATTATATAATAAGATAGTAGCGGCTGTATGTAATGGACACTACATTTCTCTCCCCTCCAAAGTTATCGTCTTCTGTGTCGAATTGTCACTGAAGGTGTAAATCTGACAACAGTTCTTCTGGTTCGGTTAGAGCGTCTAAGCTGGTGCTGCACTGGAGATTTCAGAACACCACTTGATTTCACTTGTGAGTTGGTTGTCGAACTGGTAGGTGCGTCTTGCCGTTGTTCACTCTGGCTAAGTGCAGCCAAACGCGTAGCTTCATCAAACTCATATGCTCCGATGACTTTTCGAATTTGGTTCTGGTGTCTTCTCATAGTTCCATTTCTGGTTTGGGCCTCAAACATTCGATTACCAATCCTGTTTGTAATTTTTGCCGGTATCCACCTTGGTCCTTTGGAAAAGTTCCGGATGTACACTTCTTCTCCCATAGCGAACTTTGACATAATTGGAAGCATCTTTGGTTCTTCACGTGGCGCTAATTGTGACAAAAGTGTTCTAGGTTGACGACCGTGGATAAGCTCTGATGGTGACTTTCCACTTGCGTTTGGTAAGGATCTGTAAGAAACTAAGAAATCTAGTAAGGCTTTTCTTTTATCATTACCATCTTGAAACAGCTTTTTCATGGCGGATTTGAATGTCCTAACCATTCGTTCGGCTTCTCCGTTGGATGCAGGATGGAAAGGAGCCGAACGTAAATGTTGAATGTTACGTTCAACACAAAACTTCTTAAACAGTTCCGATGAAAATTGTGGGCCGTTGTCGGAAACTAACAGCTGAGGGAGGCCTTCGATTCCAAAAATATTTTCCAGAGCTTTAGTCGTTGATTCTGCTGATGTATTTGACATCTAAACCACGTATGGAAAATTTGAGAACGCATCTACACAGATGAGATACATGTTTGACAGGAACGGACCAGCAAAATCTACATGTACTCTCTGCCATGGTTCCGATGGTGACGGCCAATTTGTAAATTCTTGACGTGGATTTGCAGCATTTTGTTGGCAATTTTCACAGCGATGAACCAACAATTCGATTTCGTGGTCAATTCCAGGCCACCAACAATGCCGACGAGCTAACTGTTTGGTCCGAACTATCCCCCAGTGGCCAGCATGCAACATCGATAAAACTTTTTTCCTTAAGCTTAAAGGAACAACAACTCTAGACATTTCATTGCTTTGCTCGAGCAGAACTCCATTTTGATGAGTGAAAGCGAAACGGCGAGAAAAGAAAGGCTTTAATTCCTCCTCTTCCTTCTTAAGTTTTTCAGGCCAACCAATATCCAGGAGTAGATTAACCTTTCTGAGCAACGGATCCTTAACTGTTTCCTTAGCTATTGTTTTCGCGTTGATAGGAAAATCGTCGATTTGGTCATCTAGCGATGTGATTACCTCGAAAATGTTTTCCTCTTCAATGTCAAACGAAAGATCGGACCCAACAGGCAAACGTGACAATCCATCAGCATTCCCATTTTGATGGCGTATGCCTATACTATCAAAATGATTGCCCATCTCTGCAATCTGTGAGCTGTCATCGTTGGTAGCTGCTTACTGGGGCTGAATATGGACAAGAGCGGCTTATGGTCAGTAACGAGCTCGAATCGCCGTCCATAAATGTACTGGTGAAATTTCTGTACACCAAAAATTATAGAAAGCGCCTCCTTTTCTATTTGGCTGTACTTCACTTGCTGGGCGTTTAAGGTTTTTGATGCATGAGCTATTGGGCGTTCTGTTCCATCTGGGTAACGATGCATGAGCACAGCGCCAATTCCATGAAACGAGGCATCAGAAGCTAGCACGATTGGTAGCTCATTTGTAAAATGGACGAGACGAGTTGCTTCCACAACCTCAAACTTAAGCTTTTCAAAAGCTTCTTGGTGGCGTTGTGTCCAAATAAAACGTGCGTTTTTCTTTCTTAGTTCGTTGAGAGGAGCTGCAATTGTCGAAAGATTATTTATAAATTTTCCATAATATGTGACTTTGCCTATAAATGCTTGTAATTGCTTAAGGTCTTTTGGAGGTTTCATGTTTTTTACGGCTTCGATTCCAGTATCGGTTGGTCTTATACCTTCAGCGTCAATCTTATGACCAAGATATTCGATACTTTTTTGAGCAAATTCACTCTTCTTAACTTCACAATGTAGATCAAATGATCTTAATCGACCTAAGAGTTCCTTGACGTTTTCAGCGTGTTCTTTATTGCTACGGCCCGTAACAATAAAATCGTCAATAAAAACAGCACAATGGCTCATTCCACTTATAATTTGGTCCAGAAGCTTTTGAAACATGCATGGAGCACTAGCAATTCCATTAGGTAACCTGAGATGCTCAAATAAACCAAAATCTGTGTTAATTACCGTGAATTTCCTTGATTCTTCATCGAGGGGTATTTGGAAATATGCATCGCTAAGATCAATCTTTGTAAAATAAATACCTCCTTGCAGCTTCTGAAAAATCTCCTCAACACGGGGAATGTAGTGACTATCTATTTCAAGCTCTGGATTTATTGTTATTTTAAAGTCCCCACATATCCTCACTCTGCCAGACGTCTTCTTAACTACGACAATCGGAGCAGCCCACTGACTTGAATCTATTGGACGTAAGATTCTTGCAGTTACCAACCTGTCCAACTCCTCTTTTACTTTAGCTTTTAAAGCAAATGGAGTAGGACGAGGTTTGAAAAATCGGTGACGTGAAATAAGGCCAAACGAAATAACGCCAAATTTCAGATTTTGGCCTTATTTCGTTTTCCAAAACGAAATAAGGCCAATTTGGTCTTATTTCCATGCACTAATAGAAATAAGAGCGAAAAAATAATGGAAATAAGACCGAAAATAAAAAATTAGGAATTCGGCTTTGGTTCACGGTTCTAATTGTTAAGTGCTTAAAGTTTTGAAAAAATAAAATGAGGAACAACCAAAATGTTCAAAGAATTTTTCAAAAATTGTTTGCGCTTTCGTTGTTGAGCGCACAAAACATGATAACTGCATTTGATTTGATTAAAGCGGAAATTGGTCAACAAGCGCGGTCACGAAACGCAACAAATGCTTTTAACGAGTTCATTATCTATTTTCAAACGCAATGGATTGAAAAGGTATTTATTTGATTGTCTTTCTTTTATGTATTAGAAAAATATTTTCTGTGCATGAGTAAAATCGCTCGATTTTTAGGAATTGAGGTTTATCTGATTTTTTTTTAAATTTTCAAAAACGGATATTGGTGATATGAGATTACGTTTGTGTGGGAATGAATCTCATGGGTATTGCAAGTATCTGTTTGCTTGATAAAATAATCGTTAAAAAATCGCGCGATTTTTTAACGATTATTTTATCTGATTCTTTAAAATTTCCGCAAACAGATACTTGCAATACCCATGAGATTCATTCCCACACAAACGTAATCTCATTTCAATAATATCCGTTTTTGAAAATTTAAACAAAAATCAGATAAACCTCAATACCGTATCATCTTAGAGGTGTGAAAATTGACATTGATATAATGCCAAATTGGCCTTATTTCGTTTTCGAAAACGAAATTAAGCCAAACTGAAATTTCGGCCTTATTTCGTTTTGGAAAACGAAATAAGGCCAAATTTTCGGAATTTGGCCTTATTTCGTTTGGCCTTATTTCACGTCACCGAAAAATCTCGGTCTAGCATTATCTTTGACATACAATTTAGCGAAGTAGTTCTTGCAGCATCCCAAACTACTATCAAACACATCAGTGAACTGGCTACAAATATTTTGGATACTATTTTTTAACTCAGTTTCATCTTCATAGCTAGCACTCGAAAAAAATATTGTATCACAGCAACTCACTTGGAACTCCAAGGTGTCGAACCAGTCCATACCCAAAATGTTTCCGCCTTCGTTGGTGTCAGCAACCAACAACTGGAGTGCATGTTCCTTGCCCTTGAATTCAACCATGACATGAACATAACCTTTGACAGGAACCGCATGATTTCCATACGCCTTAAGCACCTTATTAGAATTTACACATACTGGCTTGCCTAGCTGTTCATATGCTCTCAAACCAATCATAGAGCAAGTGGCACCAGTGTCGATTTGAAAATCCAGCTTTACCCCATTAATCAACAATTTTGCAAAAAATTGCTTCCCCTGTCTAGCTACATCGGTGCCTTCCTCTTCGAGCGTCAGAATTTGGTCAACTTTGTAACTTTCCTTCCCTTTGCGAATTTGCCAACAAACAGACGAGATATGACCTTTCACTTTGCAGACACGACATTCAGCTTCGCGCATTGGACATTGAGATTGAGTGTGCCTAACCCCACAACCTGGGCAAGATCGTTTGGTTTCTTTACGCACATTAGAAGATGCATGCGCCTTTGCAAATGGACGACCCCTAAAATGGGATCGTTGATTTTTAATCTGATTTTCAATGCGATTGACTGTTTGTTGTGCATTGTTGTCACCTTTAATTGTGAAAACTGATTTTTGCGTCGATTCATAAGTTTCCGCTATCTTTACAACATCATCCAAGCTCGGATCTGATTTTTGTAAAGCAGCTGAACGGACCGTGTCATGTGGAGTATGTAAAACAATTATATCTCTAATCAGATTTTCTACAAACGGTTGTTTGCATTCTTCCTTGCCACACACAAATGCACAGTCCCTTGCAGCACCCCGTAAATCAGCCAACCAATCGGCATATGATTGGCTCTCTTTCATTCGCATTTGAAAGAATGCATAACGAGCAGCAAGCACATGCGTTTTATCAGCAAAATGCACTGTTAGCTTTTCAATTATTTCGGTGAACTTTAAATCTTCAATTTTTTTATCAGCAAATAGATTTCGTATTAGCTCATACAATTCAGGGCCACACCAAGATAAAAAAAATGCTTTTTTCTGTACATCGTCATCAACATTGTAAGCTAGAAAATGTTGATTTAACTGATCGATGAACGATGACCATGATTGCTTACGTTTGTCAAATGTAGGAAATGTTGGTATGTGGCTTGTACCAGATGATGAAGTTGCAATATCTTTCGTTTCCCCCGAAATGCAAACTTTTTCCAAAGTGGCCTTCTGGTTATCAAGAACATTTTCCATCCATTTTTGTTGCTGCTTCAAAAGATTTGTGAGGGAATCCAAAAGTGCGTCTGGGTTCGCCATATTTTTAAATAAAAAATTAAAACAAAATTATGCTTATTCCCGAAAATATCAAAAAAAAAAAATTCTCGTCGCCAAATGATGTATCGGAAAAACAGTACTTTATCCAAACAGTAAATTATTTATTATTCTAGATTTAAGTATTACAATAATTATATATGTAAATGAGAAAGTAAATGCACACGATGCTCTGGCTCTATTCTGACTGACTCTTGAATGTTCTTGAAGTACAGTATGACATGAATGTATATATGTATATGAACATAAGTATGTGCGCAATGTATATACGGATCGTATGAAATTATATAATAAGACAGTAGCGGCTGTATGTAATGGACACTACAGTATCTGTATTCCAAAAAAATTCTGTAGAAATAGATAAGTTATCTATTTGTCAATCGAAAGCTAGTTTAATGGGACCAGATGGTAGTCCACTGAAAGTTTTAGGTTCTGCTAAAGTAACTTTAATTTGTAATGACATGGAATATAAGAATGACGTTCACTTAGTAGAAGGACTTAATACTCCTATTTTAAGTCGTAATGCTATAGTTAGTTTAAATATCCTACAGCCTCCAGTATTCGCAAATTTTTTCCTTTCGGAAAATAAAAGTGAAAATAAAACTTTGGAAATAATTGAAAATTTCCCCAGACTTTTTCGGGACATCGGAGAGTTTAAAAAGTGATGATACTCCTTTTGTACAAACGGTACCAAGAAGAGTACCAATTCCATTATTGTCAAAATTGAAGTCGGAAATTGAAAGATTAATAGACATGGACATAATTGAACGAATGGAGGACGTGACTGAGTGGGTCAGTCCCATAGTAGTTGTTCAAAAGCCAAATCATGAAATAAGACTGTGTTGACTACACTCAACTCAATAAAGCTGTAAAAAAGCCTTTTTTTCCAATGCTAAAAATAGAACTATCGCTAGCCAAAATTAAATAAGCAAAATTTGTTTCAAAAATTGATGCAAATAAAGGATTTTACCAGATTAAACTTAGCCGTGAAAGTCAGTTCCTCACTTTTTTTATAAGTCCATTCGGACGATTTATTTTTAAAAGATTACCTTTTGGTATTTCTTGTGCGCCTGAATATTTTGTTTCAAAATTCAAATCAAGTAACATGTTTAGGTTATGTTCTTTCGGCAAAGGGAATTTCTATTGATTCAAAACGAATAAAAGCAATTATTAACTACCCGAGACCAGAAAACAAAACAGAAGTCCAGCGATTTGATTAATTTCGTAGCAAAGTTCGTTCAAGATCGCTCAAAAATTTTAGAACCTATCAATGTTTTGACGGGTAAAGCTGATTTCATTTGGGATACAATTCAAGAAAAAGCATTTTTTAAGATTAAAGACAGTTTAACGAAAACTCCAACTTTGGCTTATTATGACAAACCATCATTAGCTCAGACGCATCTTGCTACGGTATTGGAGCATGTCTTTTTCAAGAAGACGAAAAGAAAACAGACAGGTTGTTTCATATATTTCTAGAACTATGACTAATACAGAGAAACATTATGCTCAAATTGAGCGTGAAGCCTTAGGCATAACCTGGGCAGCTGAAAAGCTGGCTAAATATACAACTGGGATTCATGTTATATTTGAAACCGATCATAAGGTGTTGGTTCAGATTTTACAATCAAAAAATTCAGCGCTATGACTACTCAGTGATATATGTACCAGGAAAGGATTTACAAATAGGTGACGCTTTGTCTCGTAGTCCAGTTCCTTGTAAAATAAACGAACCACAGGAATAAGAAATGGAAACTGAAGCTTTTGTACGGTTCGTAGTAAAGAATCTTCCTGTAAAAGATTACTATATGGACAGTTACAGTCAATTAAATGGTATGCTGCAGAAGCAGCAGTCAAAATGACAAAATAAATTAATCAAAAAATTTAGTAATATTCAAGAAGGTTTTTTAAACTATCTTTCAACTCCATAAGCAAACGGATTTTCACCTGCAGAATTAATGATGGGGCGAAAATTTAAATCTTTGGTTCCAATTTTGCCCAGTTTACTAGGAATAGAAAACAATAAAAAAAAATATTGAAAAAGAACGAAAAATAAAAGAAAAATGAAAATTATAATAAAAGACATAGGACTAAAGATCTTCCAGAATTATTAAAAAACGGAGACGCAGTATGGATAACAGATTTACATAAATACGGTAGACTTTTAAAAAAATTAGATGAACCACGATCTTATTTGATTCAAGCTGACAAAGAAAAGTATAGGCGAAACAGATGGCATCTAATTCCAGCTCCAAATATCGATACCAATAGTTTTCGTGATTCTGAAGAATTGTATAGTCCAACAGATGATTTTATAGTTCAAAATCAAAAGAAGAATTGTATAGTCCAACTTCCAACAGATGATTTTATAGTTCAAAATCAAAATGAAAATAATACCGATGACATTGATCCAATTATTCTGGAGAATCGGTCGAAAAATAAATGCACCTTGGATAAAAGATTATGTGGAATAAAAATGTATAAAAATAATAAAAGAAAAAAAATATTTATATTGAAAGAAGAAAAATTTTTTGATTTAATTTTTCCTTATTATTTATTACAGATCAAAGTATCTTTTTCTTTTATAGTTTCCTAATTATACTTTTTAACACGAACTGTCTTGTCTTACAGAATATTTTTCTTAATGACTCTATTTCGCGCCGCATACAACATCTGCTTCTCCTTTCATCTGTTTATATTCTTCATTGAAACTAAATAGAACGAGCTTTCCTATTGGACGATAGAACGAGCTCTCACATCGGCTAATGGCCTATAATGGGCAAACTTTGTTTGTGTATTTTGGCAGCACGCAATCAATAAAACTATATCACTTTATTGAAATCAACTTATTGTGTTTATTCAACAACTATCCCGATAAATTAAAATATAGTAAATATTATTGTAATTTATTTTTTTAATTATTAATCAATCCACCGAAAGTGAATAAATCGCGCCAAAACAAGTCGCACTTTTATTCCGTATTTAAACGCACAATACAAGTTTTTTTTAAAGATTAATTGTTTAAAACACTTTGGCACTATTTAAGCTATTGTTTATTCACAAAAAATTGTTTTAAATTATAAAGGAAGATTTTTTTTCGTTTATTTTCTTGGAAGTTCGATCGCTTTTGCATACAAAAATCACACATTTTTATTTGTTTCCATACGGAAACATTTTTGACATTTCTCTTTGACGTATTCGGATACTTCTCTATTTCTTGTTTTCTTTATTCTGACAGCCCGATTCGATCGTCCAAGGTATTGAATTAGTAACTAAGCATCTACATGGGGCAAATGTTATGATATTACAATATGTAAATGTTAAGTTCCGCACATACAAATGTATTATATACCTTATATAAATATCCTTAAATGTAATCAAATGAAAAAAAATTTAGGTATATTTATATAAGTAAATGTTAAATTAAAATTTAAGTTTTCATTGAATGAAATATAATTATAATTTAATTGTTATACAAATACATTATTACCTTAAGTTGAATTCAAAAAAAAAAAAAAAACTTTAAAGAGAAATGTAACTAAAGAGCACGTATTTGCTCTGAGGGTGCAATATGAAGAACTCATGTTTGGAAAAATTGGGAAAAACCAAAACAGTTTGGCTAAAACTGGAAAACCCGATATACAGAAGTTTACGTTAAGAAACCTTTAGTGTATCAAATTTAGATGTCATCTGTTGGGTGCTATAAATTATATAAATGTCCGTTTATGGCCAAATTAATAAAATTGTTAAAACAATTTTCCGTTTTTATTATTTGTAGCCAAAAACTCAAATGCAGTTTTCTTCAAAACATTTTATATAGTACATACAAAGTATAACAAAAATCGGTAGAATCTTTTTTGAGTGAATTTAAAAAAAAATACATAATTTGGCCAAAACCTAGTGGCTTTTTGTATGGGAGCCACCATTTAAAAAAGAGTAACTGACAAAAATGCAATGCCATCTGATAGAGAGTTGTAAGGAACTATACCAAACAAAGTTTGTTTGAATTCGATACAACCGTTGACAACTTATGGCCATTTGAAATAAAAGACGTTAAGATCAGATCTCCGTTATTAGCATTTTTTGCCAAAAACTAAAAACGCAGTTGTCTTAAAAACACAAAAACAATATATTACACCAAATTTAATCAAAATCGTTAGAGCCATTTTTGAGCAAATTAGAAAAAACATAAAAAAGTTGGCTAAAACTGAACGGCTCGTTGTATGGGAGCTACCATTTAGAAAGGCTTCACTGCAAAATTTACAAAGCCATCCTATAAAACGCTATAAAAAACGATGCCAAACGAAGTTTGAGTCAATTCAATCAAGGCGTTGTAAACTTATGGCCATTTGAAAAAAACCGTTTAAACCTGATTTTCGTTACGACTATTTAAGAAAAAAAAACAAAAAACGCTATTTTGTTAGAAATATCTTAGGTAAGTTAAATTCTAAATTTAATCAAAATTGTTAGACATGTTTTCGAGCAAATCCAAAATTAAAAAAACCGTTACATGAAAGGTACCAGTTTGAGCCGGGCTAAAACAAAACAAAAAACCTCGACAATGGTTTTTCTTCAAACTGCTATATACCAAGTTTTAAGAAAATCCGTCAAGCCATTTAGGCTGTAGCATGACGTGAAAAAGCGCATAGACGCCCAGACAGACCGACGGACGGTATGGCGAAAACCACTTTTTTGGGCTTCACTATCATCGTAATGTCATGTTTGATTAAAACCTCGATTTTTTTTTCTGCACGAAACCAATACTTGCCCTATAGAGCAAGTAAAAAGGGGATGTAGTGCAGCTACCATGTGCATCAAATATACAATTAAAATGCACAATTGCACATTAGGGTGGAGCGATTTTTTTTCGGAATTCGATATCTAATAGTAAAAAAAATGTGCCTCATGGGTTCAAATTAATTCATGCAAAATCTTTTTTCATTTGGTCAATGATAACTGTCTCCGCAAACACTTTGAAAATTGGATATGAAACGTTTCTTTTTTATTTTCAAATTCAAAAAATTTCAAATCGATACAAAGACTTAGTAGGCCATGATTTTGTTTTCATACCATTTTGTTATGGAATGGTTATTATTTTTTCGTGTCATTGCATTGTTGTGTTCACATTTCGAGAGTCAATTTTTGAAACAAATAAATTGTGCAAAGAACTCGAAGTTTGTTTAAATGTCCTATTTTTGGTGATTTAAGTGATCTGAAAGACAATGTGCTGCCAACTTACGAAGACATAATTAAGCATTATAAATGGTCAAAACATCAACATAAATTCGAATTGGAGACATCAAAAGAACCAACCTTTCCAGAAGTAGCAGGTACAGTTTCATCCCGGATTGAAAAAATATGGCAATCTGCTTCTATTCCAACGGTCACACATACAAGGATAGTTCAAATGCTAAAAGCGTATCACATTAAATATAAAAACTTACTGAAGTCCATCAAGAGGCTCTCTTCAGAAAAATTAGACAATTTTCGGCAAAGCGGTAAGTTGCTTTTTGACATTGCGGCATGCAAATGCAAGGACTTTGGTCAAGGTTAAAAAGGTTCCAAAACAAGAACAAGTGTTTTTATTGGACCAACGAAATGGAAGAAGAATGACAATAGGAGGTATCGACATAATTAATACTAAAAAGCTGCGAAAAGGTTTGGAAAGAAAACAGGCAAGAGAAAATCGTAAAATAACTTCAGCCTCAAATGCACCTTTGACAGAGGTTTTGGATATAAGTTCTTCTTCATCAGCTTCGTCGTCCACATCAAATAACTCCTTAAGATTCAGAGTAAAAAACAATCCTGAGAAGAAAATAAAGAAGACCTCAGGAGTGGAATTCAGTACATTATCAAAGACGTGATCGATTTGGAGTATCCGATAGGGCAGGGGCAGCAATCGCATCGTCTGTTTTGTTCGATATTGGGTCTGAAGTCGGGGTAATAGACAGGCACAAATTGAGAAGAGACAAGGCAAAAACTAGGCAAAAGCTAATGAAAGAGAACCCCATTGCAGAATTATATGCATTATACTTCGATGGAAGGAAAGACCAACCTTATAAAATCGTTAAAAAAAGATAATAAAAATTACAAAACAAAGATTGTCGAAGACCATATCTCATTGGTTCAAGAACCAGGATCCAATTACATGAAATATGTTGTTCCTAAGACTGGATCCTCTAAGGACATAGAAACTTCTATCAAAGGATTTCTATCGGAAGAAGATATTTCTGATCAACATCTATTGGCAATCGGTTGTGATGGTACAAACGTGAACACTGGAAAGTTTAACGGAATTATAAGATTGTTCGAAAAAAGACTTAAGAAAGCACTTCAGTGGATTATTTGCTTCAGGCCACTTGCTGAAGTAATCCATGATCACGAGAATATATCGGTTTCCATCGTTGGTTTCAGGAAAAGGACCTGCAATATCCATTGCAATTCTTTCGAAGGGTGCTCCAACGTTGTACTGCTGCATCGCACTTTGAATTTTTCTGCCTGGTCCTTTTGTAGCAGCACAAGTGTCACATTTCCTGCACCATCTTTCGACGTCTTCTTTTGCATGAAGCCAGTAGAAACGATCTCGGATCTTTTCCAGTGTTTTGTTAATTCCCAAATGGCCTCCAGAAGTGCCATCATGCATCTCACGGAGAACTTCATTGACTTTGGACCGAGGCACAACTACCTGCATCACATAGGACTTGCCATCTGCGGATTCCCACTTCCGTTTGAGTACACCTTCTTGTACATGGAGAGAGTTCCATTGAGCCCAATAGGCTTTTAGCACCGGGCTTCTATCGGAAATGTCAACCCATTGTGGTTTCTCCTCGTGCTCTTTCCATGCAAGGATGGGTTCAATGTCAGAATCTTCTTGTTGAGCATTTCTAATTTCCTCGTTACTCCAGCCGGCAATGTTCTCGACTCTCACTCGTTGAGTGACTAGGGACTCCTTTTCTTCCTGACGTGAACAATGCTTGCAGTTCGATTTACATGGTCGTCGGGATAATGCATCTGCGTTGGAGTGTAGTTTTCCTTTTCGATGTTGAATCTCGTAGTGGTATGTCTGCAACCTCTCAATCCACCTTGCTACTTGTCCTTCGGGATTTTTAAAGTTCAAAAGCCACCTTAGCGCTCCATGGTCTGTTCTAAGGAGGAATTTCTGCCCATAGATGTACTTATGAAAATGTTTTGTAGTTAGTACCAGAGCTAGAAGTTACCTCCTGGTCACGCAATAGTTCCTTTCTGTCTTCGAGAGCACTTTGCTGTAATATGCTACTACCTTTTCTTGGCCATCATGAACTTGGGACAAAACAGCCCCAATTCCAACGTTGCTTGCGTCTGCATCGATGATGAACTGTTTCCCTGGAGTAGCATATGCCAGAACTGGAGCGTTACAGAGGCGTGTTTTTAGTTCCTGGAAGCTTTTCTCGCACTCACCTGACCATTTGAACGGTTTTCCTTTCTCTGTGAGTTGGTGCAGGCTTTTCGCAACTCCAGCAAAGTCTTTCACGAATCGCCTGTAATATGTGGCTAACCCAAGGAAACTTCTCAGCTAATGTTTATCTTGTGGAGTTGGCCAGTTCTTCACAGATTCCACTTTCTCTGGATCGGTTTGAACCCCTTGAGACGAGACAATATGTCCTAAATATTTCACTTCAGTCTTGAAAAAGGTGCATTTGTCTGGATTCAACCTAAGATGAGCTTCTCGAAGCCTTCGGAAAACTTCTCTCAAGTTCCTGCAGTGTTCGTCAAATGTTTTCCCAAGAACGATGACATCATCCAAGTAAACCAGGCATGTCTTCCAAGTAAGCCCTTGTAAAACGCATTCCATCAAACGCTCAAATGTTGCCGGAGCGTTGCACAGGCCAAATGGCATTACTTTGAATTGCCACAGACCATTACCTGTCGAAAATGCGGTTTTCTCTCGATCTTCTGGGTGAATTTCCACCTGCCAGTACCCACTTTTCAGGTCCAAAGTTGAAAACCATTGAGCTCCTGCCATTGCATCCAGAGTATCGCTGATCCTGGGCAGAGGGTAGCTGTCTTTCTTTGTGACATCGTTCAGCCTTCGGTAATCCACGCAGAACCGGGTGCTTCCATCCTTCTTTTTGACTAGGACCACTGGTGATGCCCAAGGGCTTTTGGAATTCTCGATCAAACCTTCTTTCTGCATCGTCGAGATCATATCCGTAACCTCCGCCTGTTTGGCTAGCGGAAGGCGCCTTGCAGGTTGACGGATTGGCCTTGCATCACCAGTATCGATGCGATGTTGCTCCAATTGTGTTCTTCCGTATGGTTTATCCTTTGAAGCGAAAATATCAGCAAACTCATGAATAAGGCTTCCAGCAACCTGTTGTTGTTGTTGACTTAGCTTGCAGGATTTTAGAATTTTGGACCTTAAAAAGTTGACTTCTACAGGATTTCGTACGTCTTCATCGGTGATTCTTGTTATTGCTGCCTCTGGACCACATTGTCCAATAACTTCTCCTGCTTTAAGGTTGACTTCATAATGTTTGATGTTCACTATTCTTACAGGCACCATGTTGTTCTTAGGTGCGGCAAGCGTTTTTCCCACGATGTAGTTTTGGGAACGTTGTTCAGAGTCCGGTTCTACAAAAAGGTATCGATGGTTCCCTGAATCTCCTTTTATGTTTGTCCAAACAAAGACTTCTGAAGAGGGAGGCAGGCGTAGATCTTCTTTGACGACAGTTCTCAGGGTTGATGAGTTTTCGTTACCATAGATCATCGGAATTTCGACATTTCTATATTTCAGAACCTGGTTACCGATATCCAGAATTACTCCATGTGCTTTCATGAAGTCGATTCCGATGATGCACTCGTCGCAAATATCTGCCACTAGGAATTTATGTGAAAACTCCAGTTCTGCCAATCGGATCACTAGTTGTACTTCCCCATATACTGTAGCTGACTCACCTGTTGCCGTCTTCAGACAGTAGCTATTGGTGTTGTGTAGCCATGTCATCTTCACCACGTCTCTTCTTACAATGGAGGCGGTGGCACCGGTATCGATAGTTGCCACATATTTCTTGTCGTTTATAGCTGCTTCCATTGTCAGACTTTTATTGTCTCGTTTAGTCTGCGAGACCTGGATCGTAGTTCTAGGGCCATCGATACCCGGAACCAGTTTCTGCCCCGTGAAGTTGGTTCTTACTCGTTTTCCCGGGTGGGAAACAGTTGCAACAGGGGTTTTGTGAAATTCCTCTTGGCTGTTCCTCCTGCTGCCGCAATGTTGGCAAACTCCTCTTCTTAATGGCATACGACACTGGCGCTGGAGATGTCCGGTCCTGTTGCAGTTCCAGCATCGGAGAGGTCCATCACGGTGGTTGCTCTGGAATGTCGTTCTCTGGCAAGCGCACTCCTCTACAGTTACTTCTCTTACCCGATGAATGCTTTGAGAAGCCTGTTCCGCTGCTTCCATGGTGAGGGCAAACGCCAATGCTTCAGGAAGCGTCCGTTTTCCGGCCGTTCGTACTGCTCGCTGGAGGTTGATGTCAGCTAATCCACGGACAAATGCTTCAGCAGCAAATTGGTTGATAATTTCCTCACCCGCCGTTGGATATGCCAGGTGAACCAGGCGTTAGATGTCCGCTTGGAGCTGTTGAAGAGTCTCACCTCTTTTCTGAACCCTGGCGTTAAGTTGGACCCGGAAAACTTCTTGCATATGGCCATCTCCAAAGCGTTTTTCAATCGCCTGAGTAAGAGCTTTGAAGTTGCCATGTAACACTGCCGGTATTGTTTGCAGTAGTTCTGCAGCAGGTCCTCTGAGAGCAAGCGTTAGTGCAACAAACTTTTCTTCGTTGTCCCAGCCATTTGTTGTCGCAGCTGCTTCAAATTGTCTTTTGTAGATCGTCCAAGAAGTTTGTCCATCAAAGGTTGGCGGATGCATTTCCTTTCTTCGCATGCGGTCCCCAGAACTTTCTCTAATTTTAATTTTTCTTACCTTGTCCAACTCCTTTGCATATTTTTCGAATTTGTCTTCAACTTTCTCGAACCTTTCATCTACAGTCAAAATTTGTTTTTCGATGCTTTCAAGACGCTCGTCAGCAGCAACAAACTTGCTTTCAATGTCAGAGAACTTTCCTTCAAGAAGGTTTTTCTGGTCTTCAAGATTCTTCTCTTGTGTTTCAAAACGTTCTAGAAGTTTCGCTTGTTCATTCTTTTGTTCGTTTCTTTGCTCTTCTAGAAGATTCTTCTGTTCTTGAAAACGTTCGAGAAGGAAAGCCATCATATTAGACATGTCGGAGCTTGTACTTAATTGCTCTTGTTCGTCTTGTATTTCAACATCCAGAAGAAATGTTTCTGGATTTTCATTTTGCTGAGTCATATTTTTCTGCAGTCTAATAATGAGGTCATTTTTGGTTCCAGCAGTAGGAAGACTCCGATTCTTTAACACTGCTCTAAGTTCAATCAAGTTAAGGGCATTTACAAGTTTACCCATAGTCACTTTATCACTTTTCACTTTTATTTGTCCAAATGAATTATTCACTTAAGTTTTATTTCACTTCTGACACCACTGTAATGTTTTTAGTCTTGGGTTCGAAAATAAAACTTATTTTCTTGTACTTTTAAACTATCACTACTATCTCTACAAATAAAACTCACTTTTATCTAAGTTCAAACTCTTTATTTATTTCTTTATCTTAGCACCACTAATTATTTTTTTTATCTTAGCACCACTAATAATTCACCATTTATTCGCTACCACGGTTAAAATGAAACTGTGTCCATTTCCGAATAAAATGTCCTATTTATACTTGGGATCAAAGTTTCCCGAACAGTCTAAGTCTCGAACCTTTCGGAACTGTCAAGATGCTTTGAAAGCTTTCAGAGCTTTCAAATTCCCCATTGTTATTTCAGCAGAATTATTCAGCATTTTACTGTAGTATAGACAAAAACCATATAGTAATATTTCTGTAGTAGAAACAAAAACCATTCATAAAACTGTAGTTGAGACAAACACTATTCATGTAACAATATGAACGAGTTACCTTTGAGGCACCTTTTTCAACATCTCGACGGATGTACCTCAGGACCTAACTCTTACACGGGACCTTTGGGAAAAACCCTTGATACATGTGAGCAATTGCCTGTCGTCAAATATAAGCCCATCGAATGCAATAAATTACCCGAAATGGCCAAGGACTTGAGTGCCGACCAAAAATACTTCCACAGGATTGTCTCGGCAGTTATATCAGGCGAATTTCCGCAAGATTTGTCAAATAAATCTCCTGGGAAGATGTCGCATGCTCGTTGGCTCACACGTGCCAATCGAATAATGTAACATCAGAGAGTCCTTCAGAAAATCTTACAACGTTGGCTACTTTTGTTGTAAGAGTTTACGCACCATCTTGGTTCTTAATTAAAAACAAACCATCATGTAAGGATGCTTCGCACCACCTGTTCAATATAATAAAATCGACCAGATATCTTCCTGATGAACTAAAGAAGGTACTTAATTCTTCAAAATATAGATGGAGAAAAAATTAATAATTTTATTCATGAAAACAGAGCTCATATAATGTTTATCTTTGTATGTAATCGATCCAGTCATTCAGAGAAATGCATACTTTGCACATTCTGAAAGTATCCTTCTTGCAATGATTACTCATGAAAAGAAGCACGTTCGAGAATTTGCAGCTCGCCGCATACTTAAAGCAAGAAGTATGCCTCAAACTTCAAAGCCTAGGCTATTTGAAATCCCAGTCCTAAATTTCAATGCCTCAACATTCTTTGACATGATAAACTGGCAAGAAAAGATAACTCAACCACCGATTCTACAAGATTTGTCTGACGAAGAAATCAGGTTAATCGTAGAATCTGGTGGTGATTGTGAAATTCCATTTTTAAGGCTGCTGTGTCATACTCAAGCTGTAGAACGAGCTGTTAAAATAACAACGGAAGCTTCAACTGCTCAATGCTCGAAAAAAACACGACTGGGTGCAATTAAGTCCAAAATTGAATCAAGAAAGACAATGCCAAAATTTGAAACCAAACGTGATTTTAAATCAAAAATTTATTCAAACATTTATACAATATTTATTTGTAAATTATCTTCTTTGAATTAAGCGCTTTACTTTAAAACAATAAACTTCAATAAATTTTATCGTCCTTATTTCAAAACATTTTATTTTTAACCCAAAGCTACTAACATAGTACGAGGATCTTGAACAAAAATTAAAAAACTTTGAAGTCGGTGCGGAGGCAAAAGATCTCAACCGAAGTTAATAAAAACTCACGATTTTTTAAACTTTGACATAACGCACAAATCCCCCCCTATTAGAACTTCGAATCTTAAAAAAATAAAAATCCATACATCCGCGCTCCATCCTATTGCACATGTGCCTTAAGAACTTTTACTTTTAGCTAAAAGCTGAACTCACCTAATAGTGGATTTACACTAATCTGCATCCTTACTTCTTCAAAAAAGGAGGATACAACATATAAAAGTCATACGCGTTCGATAGAAAGGGGAGATAAAAATGAAGAACATCTTCATTAATCAAGATTATAGGAAATAGGAGAAATGAAGATGAAGATTATGGTGAAGACAAACATGTTCATCTTCATTATAGCAAGTTCTTCTGCATTTCGAGGTTCCTATAGTTTCTATAGTTCAGGCCAACAGTTTTTCTCGTTTTGACACCAATTTTCGAATTTGTATGCTCAAAATTGAAATTTTTGCTTGTGAATCACAATCACCTGAACGCAACAAAGTCATGACAATGACAACTACTATGTTCTGTCATTTTTTTTTTTTTTTCATTAATTATCATTTGCCAAACACCAAGGAAATAATCAATGGCAAAAAAGGAAAAAAAAACAAAAAGGTTGAAAAAGTAAGTAATAGAAAATAATTATTACAAAATTATTATTGATTTTAATTATGAACTATTTATCTATTTATTTCAGAAGACTATGGGCAGCTACAAACGATGCACAATCTTAAGTTATATGAAACCTGAAGACGATATCTTTCATGTAAGAATCGGCCAAGTTTCTTAACTAATATGATAGCATTTCCACAAACAATCCCCGATGTTTTTTTGTGACATCGAGAAGAGCGGCATGAACTTGAATCCACAACAAAATGGAACGACTCTATTCATACCAATTCCCAGGTGACAAAAGAACAAAAAAATGTAGTCTCTGTTATAACTTAATATCGAGATGCCATCAGAAACCTTCAACAAAATGATATCAAAAAAGCCAAAGAGCAAACGGATATTTCCAAAGATATATACGCCATACAGACTCAAGTTAAATCAAATGGCGACAAGTTTAAAGAAGAAGCAGATCGGAACTTGAAGCCAAACAAAATGAAACGAATTGACCAGATTAAAGGACTAAAGTAATAAGATTTAAGTGTAATTGTAGTGTTGGTCTTTTTGAGTTTATAATAAAAAAAATATTTTACTTAATTCTCTTTAATTTCTACAATCTTTTCCTTTATTCGGCATTTTAACTCTAACATTATTTCTTGCTCTGAATACCAAAGCAGACTCTTGGGATTTGACAACAGGAGTACACCGCGTCGATCTTTCGGTACCAGCATTGCAGTTGTTCTAGAAAATTTGTTTGGATTCCTTAAGATGTTCGATAAGATCTTGGAACTCAGCGGTCTTCTTAACATAGAATTCCTTGGGCATGATGGACTTCATTACATTCTGCCTGAGTGGTACGAATCTTCTTGGCACGGCTAGCATACTTAAAAAACAGTCAAGCTAAATATTTGATGAATAGTCAGACAAAGCAAATTTACCTTGAGGGTATTGTATATGTATATCTGCATATAAGTCAATGAACTAAAACATCAATGTTTGACAACTTCTGCTCAAGGAATTATGATACGGAATATGTTTCATGCCATCCGCCAGTTCGTTTTTACAATTCCCCAACGCCAAGAGGGATTTATTAATGCTTGCACCTTCTTTGAACCTCACATTTCCACGAGTACTAGCTGCTGTTTTACTTCCTGCCAAATCAAGAGCATCTATCTTTGGACTGATGGTAAACAAGGTGGAAATGATATTAGCTGCTACTGTTCGAAATGAATCTACTTTAAATATATTTCTTGATTTATTGGGTAAAAAAAGAAACAGTTGAAGCATTTTAAAACAAATTAATGCTTCCAGCAGCAAAAATATTAACAAGGAAATACACTTTGTGGGGACAATATATTAATACCTTTATGTCCACTCGATCGATATTCCGGTTGATGAGATCTAAAATCTGAAAAGATCTCTAAGAGGATTATATTCATCTATGAAATAATATTCTCCCTTGTCATTTTGTCCTCCACAAGCAATGAATCCATCACTTAATGCAAAACATTGAATACATTCAGCGCATTTGTAGCATTGAGCAGCCAATCCAATGTCAGGGCATACTCAGAGATGGGATTTCTGAGCCGGATACCAAGGTCAAGGTCTTATCTGATGACGATTCTTCTGAATGTGATCATAAGGTGTGGTAGATAGATTCATGTACGATGAAGTACTTTTACTGAAAAAACTTGTCACAGCGCCTGGGATGCTGGCTAGGCTTTCGTCGATGACGACGCACGACGACGACGGCAACGACGACGACGAAGACGACGAAATCGACCACAACTACAACGGATTCGACGAACGAACGAATAATTTTGGAGTAGAGAATTTTCTTGACCACCATTTTTCTGCGATCGCGATTTACTGGAATACACAAAACTATATTCCTTTTAATGTCACAACGAATATTGAAAGTTTAGTTATAGATTATGTTAGTCAACTTAATTTAATGCAAATTAATTCTATCAAAAATGCTTTAAATCGAATTCTTGATCTTATTTTTGTCGATAAAGAGCTTGAAGTCTTTATTGAAGGATTAAATTTTCCTGTTGTTAATAATACCCAACATCATGTTGCTTTGTCAATAGATTTCAAAATATTAGTTTTTGGTTCGAATCAAAATGAATTTATTGAGTTTTACGATTATAAACGTGGTAACTTTGATGCTTTTAATACTTATCTGAACTCTGTCAGTTGGGAGCAAACTTTTGCTCTTATAGATCTTGAACAAGCGTTTCGTATTTTTAAGCAGCACCTAACACATGCTCTTGAAAATTTTATTCCTTTAAAGAGAAAAAAGATATGTTCAAATCCACCCTGGTTTAACAGCAGGCTTATAAATTTAAAAAATAAAAAGAATAAGGCGTACAAAAAATATAAAAAAGATAGAGGAAACTCTGTTAATCGTGAAATCTATTTGTCTGTTCAACGAGAGTTTGATTTTCTTTATAAATTCCTATATGATCAGTTTATCAGTGATTCTGAATCTGAAATTAAATCCAACGGCAGAAAGTTCTGGAAATTTATTAATATCAAGAAAAAGTCGACTGGATTTCCAAACTGCATGGAGTTTTCTGGAGCTATGTCTAGTGATATGTCTACCATATGTAATCTGTTTGCTGATTATTTTAAATCTGTGTATTCTGTTGAATATGTTAATGTGTTTCCTGAACAATCCTCTTCAAATAAAGTTGACCTTGGTGAATTATTTCTTAACGCCACTGATGTGTATGAAGCGCTTAAAGAACTCGATGATAACAAAAGTGCTGGACCTGATGGTATATCGCCAAAAATTCTTAAAAATTGTGCATTAACACTCTCGCTGCCTCTTTGTTTAATTTTTAATTGGTCTCTGGTCACTGGAGTATTTATTGATGAGTGGAAAGTTTCTTTTATTACGCCAATTTTTAAATCAGGTTCTAGAGTTAAAGTTAGTAACTACAGACCTATTTGTAAATTATCTGTCATCCCCAAAGTTTTTGAAAAGATTGTTTCAGATAAACTTTATTTCTTAACTAAAAGTGTTGTCTCTGAATTCCAACATGGTTTTATGTCAGGAAGGTCTACAGTAACTAACCTAAGTGTCTTATGTGACTCAATTTATAAAGGCTTTGAAAAAGGATTTCAGACTGATATCGTTTATACTGACTTCGCGAAGGCATTTGATAGAGTAAACCACGATCTTCTTGTTTTCAAATTATCACAAATTGGATTTCATTCCCAACTTTTGTTGTGGGTTAGTTCTTACTTGAAGAATAGAACTCAATTTGTGAAAATTGGTAGAGTAAAATCCAAAGCTATTCATGTCACTTCAGGAGTCCCACAAGGTAGCCATATTGGTCCTCTGCTGTTTATTTTATTTATAAATGATATTCCCAATCATATTAATTCCTCACATATTTTACTGTATGCTGATGATGCGAAAATTTTTAAGCATGTGAATTCCGTTAATGATTGTTACTTGTTGCAGAAGGACCTTGATAGATTATCCGTGTGGTGTAAAAACAATGCTCTTCATCTGAATGTCTCTAAATGTGAATTTTTATCGTGTTATCGGAGGAATGTTCCTATTTGTTTTAATTATGCCATTAATGATATTCCCCTTGATAAGGTAAGCCATAGGAAAGACTTGGGTGTTGTGTGGTGTATCTATATGGTCCTAGTTGTTTGGTATAAGAGCGTACCACGCTAGTATATTGGGAGCGTACTACGCTTTAATGGTAAGGCGATGTCTCGCCGTAATGTTCCTTGAAACAAAAATAAATAATCTAAGCAGTGCTGCTATTTCGAGTATTAATTTAAGTCTGTTTTTATTTTCAGTTTAATGTTCCTTAAATACATAATTCATAACTGTTATACTTATCTTCTATCTTACTTCTACATTTTCATCATTACTAACAATGTTATTCTTAGCTCCTATTGGTTGTAACATAAAATAGGATCTTATTTCTATTGAGTGACATTCAGTGCAATCGAGTGTATTGCTATTCAAAATTATTAATGTTGTGTGATGACACACTCGATTGTACTTAACATGTTTTGTCACTCGTTTTGTGTTTGGTTTGAGAGCAGTGGCGGTGCATATGTGGGTACACACTACACCCTCACCCTTAAGAAAAATTTTAGGGAATAAAGTTGGTTAACATAGGTAGTATAATATCATATATATATATATTTTTTTTTTTTTTTTTTTTTTTTTTTACAAAGTTTATATAATATGAGTTTATGAGCTAAAATTTTGATATTTATTAATAAATTATAATGAAGAAAATTTTTTTTGTTTTAACGTTTTGTATTGTTTTCTATTGATTTCTTAGTTTATAGGGCTTAAGAAGATTGTTATGTATTTCTTTATTTATTCCATTTTTATCAATTACTGAATTTACTCCTTTTCTTTCTATTATTTTGAATGGACCAATATAAGGTGCTTGACTTTTCTTTCTATTTTCTACTTTTAACAATACTAAATCACCTACTCCTAGATCTAACCTATTATTGTATTTCTTATTTTCTGTTGCTGTTCTTTTTTCTTTTATTGTTATTGTCATTTCTCTGGCCTTACTTAGTGCATGATGTAACCTGGTTTTCAACTCATTGGCATAATTATCGTAGTCATAAATTTTTGTTTTATTATTTAGCGTATCTGTCGGTAAGCAGGGTACTTTGCCATAAATGAGTTCGTAAGGTGAATACCCAGTGTCTATATGTGGTGTTGTATTGTATGCAAACGTAAAATATGGAACCCATTCGTCCCATTCATTATCATTGACATTTGATAATAAGAATTCATTGAGTGTCCGATGGTTTCTTTCAAGGGCACCTATAGTTTGATGGTGGTATGGAGAAGAGAATGTTTGTTTTATCTTTAAAAGTGAACATACGTTGTTCATAAGTTCGTTATTGAATTCTGTACCTTTATCTGATTTTAGAATCTTAAAGTGTCCATATCTAAGAATAAATTCTTCTACTAAAGTCTTTGCTGTTGTTGTTGCGTCTTTTGATGTCATTGGATATGCGACGACAAATTTGGTAAGTTCGCATTGCATGGTTAAAATATATCTTTTATTATTTGATATTCGTAAAGGTCCGACTGTGTCAATTGACACCACTTCAAAACTGTTGCCTGGAGTGTCTGTAATCGTTTGTGGTTCTATTGTGTGTTTTGTTTGTTTATTTCTTGCACATGAATCACAATTTGTTATGAATTGCTTTACCATTTGACTCTTTGTTTTAATTTTATTAGTGTTTTCCGTATACCTAGATGTCCTCCGTGTGCAGAGTTATGGAATTCGTCAATTAGTTTGTATTTAGTTAAATCATCAAATATTTGTTTTGGGGCATTATAAATTATTATTTTTAGCTTAGGATTCTGGCCATTTATTTTTATCTTTGCATATGTTTCTTTGAATTTATCTTTTTCAAAATGCTTAAATATTTCATCATTGCTCATAAGGGCTAGCTCGTTTATATTTTCTTTATTCATTCTGGATACTAATTTCTTCAGAGTCGACTCTAGTGTCGCTGAATTATCATTAGGTCCCGTATACGTATACATATTATTATCTTTGTTTATTTCTGATGCAAGCTTCCTCGGGGTCGAATCTGGATTCGCCGATTTATCACTGCATCGCACGTGCACAAAATTTTCATCAATATTTATTTTTGAATTCCTAGCATTTTTATCAATATTAAATTTTAATTTCTTTATATTTTTGACGTCATTAATGGATATGCATTCCCAGATTTGAAGTTGTACAGGCTTCTCTTGAGAATTGCATTTCTCCTTGTTGTTGTCCACATTTATTTTGTTGGACATTCCCCTTGTGATGACTAATGTTCTTTTGACGGTTTCCCTCGATTTCGGTCGGTATCATTTGTTTTAATAAGTCTGAGTCGATTTTTATTCTAGATAGAGCATCTGCGTTTGATGGTCCCTAAGGAATGTATTTCCTCATTGGTTTTATCTGTGAGTTTGCATTTTTCTTCTGGGTAATATTCTTCATTCACTAGCTTACTTGTTATTTTGCAGATCGATTTGTCTGCACTCGTTTCTATTAAAAATGTCATATTTTTATTTTTGTGTTTTGCAACAATAAAATTTGTGTTGCTATCCGATATTCTATATACTTTTAATTTTGGCTATCTGGAATGTTCGGGTATTCCAAGCCATGTTCGTTTCCCTATTGTCGTTCATTATGTAATAATCGTATTTGCTTTCTCGTATTTCTGAATTGGCCTTGATGATGGCTTTGTTTATTGTTTCTTGGAGCATTTTGTGTTTGGTTATTGTTCCAGTTATTATGTCGGTTGAAGTGATTGTTGCGGGTATAATTTCGATTTTGGATGTTGTTGTTGTATCGATTTTGATTCATGTTTCTTTCAAATCTGTTACGGTCATTGCCTTGTTGATTAAAGTTTTGTATGTTTGGTTTGTTTGTGTTTTGTGTGCGTTGTCTATAGTGCGTTAGAATTTGTTTTTTCTAATTTTATTGCCAGGTTTGCTGCTTCTGTCAATGATTTAGGTTGAGATGCAAAAACAGTTTGTTTTATGTTGTCGTTAAGACCATTTTTGAAGATATTTAAACTGTAAATGTCGTTCATTTTTCTTATCACCTTCTTTTCTTCATTTGTAACATTGTTACCTAATACTTTTATCTGTAGATTATTTAAATCAGCTATAGTATTGAGTAATTTATCCCTAAATGACGTTACTGAAAGATTTCTTTGACTAAAATTCTATAAGGTATTTTGAATTTGAGGAATGGTTGTTTTTACATTAATTGCAAGTTTTACGTGAAAAACGAATTCTATTAATTGCTGTGTGCAAGTGGTTTTTAATCCCTTGTTGATTTTCTCAACTATTTTAAGAAAGCTATCTAACTCCTTGAAATTTCTTGAAAACATTGGGATTGCTTTCATAGCTATTCCTAAATCAAAATCTGCCATTTTTTTTTTTGTTTATTTCTTTTTCTCTTTTAAAAACTAAATTGTGTTCTTGCAGTTGATCCTCTAGTATCTTCTTAGTAGTATTATATATAGCTTCAAATTCTAATTTAAGTGCTTTGTTATTTTCATTTTCTTCACTATTTTCTAAATTATTAATTTTTCTTTAAGATTTCCTATTTCGCTAATTTTTGTTTAAACTGTTTCAAATTTATAAGGTCTACCTGAACTGTTCTTAATATTTGAGAGAATAGTTTCTAAGATGTTTTTTAATTCTTGCATTTGGGTAGATAAGTGAAAAGTATTAAAAATATTTTTTTGATTGTTGTTGGATGTTGGTATTAAATGATTTTTTTTTTTTTTTTATACATTAGTTATTTGATTTTTGTGTTTATGCACATAATTCTTAAAATATTTGTTTGTTTTATATGCAGCGTAAAGTAAGGTCATGATAACTGCGGCTGTTGCCACTGATTCAGGAATTATTGGCATGTTTATTTCCTCCTGGACGTTGTTGTTATTGACTATTGTTTCCGGTCTGCTTTGGCTTTTTCCCATAGTGCTGTTTCTTCGATTTGTTTTTTTTTTTTTTTTTTTTTTCTTCTATAGAGATGGGCTTTGGTCCGGCGTTGATTGGAGTCGGGATGTATTTTTTGTTGGCGGGGTTGAACCTTCGGGAATGTATTCTTCGATTTTCTTGTTCTTCAGCTCTGCCAGATACTTTTCCCACTTCTCTACAATGCTATCGAGTTCTAGCTGTGACATTTGGTATTTTGCAGGATCGCCATGTGGTGTATCTATATGGTCCTAGTTGTTTGGTATAAGAGCGTACCACGCTAGTATATTGGGAGCGTACTACGCTTTAATGGTAAGGCGATGTCTCGCCGTAATGTTCCTTGAAACAAAAATAAATAATCTAAGCAGTGCTGCTATTTCGAGTATTAATTTAAGTCTGTTTTTATTTTCAGTTTAATGTTCCTTAAATACATAATTCATAACTGTTATACTTATCTTCTATCTTACTTCTACATTTTCATCATTACTAACAATGTTATTCTTAGCTCCTATTGGTTGTAACATAAAATAGGATCTTATTTCTATTGAGTGACATTCAGTGCAATCGAGTGTATTGCTATTCAAAATTATTAATGTTGTGTGATGACACACTCGATTGTACTTAACATGTTTTGTCACTCGTTTTGTGTTTGGTTTGAGAGCAGTGGCGGTGCATATGTGGGTACACACTACAGTTGTTTTCGATCATAAACTCTCGTTCAGTTATCATGTTGATTATATTGTTTGTAAGGCAAACCAGATGCTTGGTTTCATAAGATGGAACACAAATGAATTCTCTGATCCATATACAGTAAAAAGCCTCTATATAGCATTTGTCCGTTCTAATCTTGAGTATTGTACCGTTATATGGAATCCGTTTTATAATAATTATTCTCTGAGGTTAGAACGGGTTCAAAAGAGCTTCACAAGGTTTGCGTTCTACAAATTGAATTGGAATATTCCTAAACCTTCGTATTCTGTTAGATGCCTGCTTTTTGGTATGCAAACGCTTGAAACGAGAAGACATTATTTTTCAGTGATGTTCATCAAGGACATAAATAACAATCATATAAATTGCTCTTATTTACTTGAGCGAATTAACTTTTTCTTTCCAAGTAGAATGCTCCGTTCAACTTTCCATTTTGTTGAAGATTTCTCGAGAAACAACTATGGCAGAAATGCTCCAATATCGCGATGCATCAAAGAAACCAATAATATTTTAAATATAATTGACATTTTTCAAACTTGTCCTAGAGTAATTTTTAAGAAAAAAGTTTTGAATGCACTCTTACTCCAATGATTTATTTCTTGTTTTTATGTTATCATGACTGTTTCTATTTGTTTTCATTATTTATTAATTTTGTTATGTTAGACATGATGTATGTACTGTATATATTATTTATAAATTAAGTTTTTGTAATCTATATGAGGATAATTCTCAGATTGATGAAATAAATAAATAAAGTGTCAATATATTTTCCTATTCCACAATTTATTCAACAAAACATTTTCTTGTACACAAATATTAGACACAAAAAACAGAAGTTTCACGTTTGATCTCTGGTTGCCTGGATGCGGGTCATTGAATAGGGGACGTATGTAGGGAAAAGAAAAAATTACTTTGCAATTGGTGGTGCAATGAGGTATATGAAATTAACTTCCTTTTATTTATCTTAAATTAACTCACATTTTTGTATTATTAATCCTATGTTTGGCTTTTCAATAGAAATCTGTAATATTTTTTGACAGCAAGTTTTAGTGATTTTGACTTCTGTCACCTAGCTATAAAAAATTATAGCAATCAAAAAGGAGTACGTATATTGTGTATTCTTTCACTCTTCTGTATAATCACGTATATCTCCCCCGCTTTACTTTTCTTGAAATTTGAAGATGAAGACGTGAAGGGATAAAGAAAAATAGCACACAAAAACCCTGGACGCATTTTCCAGCTAGTTTTCCTTCAACAGAATGTTCACATAACATAAATAAGCATTGATTCTATCTTTTTCCAGCAGCAGCAGCGGCACCGACACCAGCACAAGCGTTGGTAGAACCTACGGATTCAATAATGCCCTTGTGTTTTAAGTTTCCAACTTATGAAGATCCTAACTGTGAAACCAAACAGTGCTCCGAAGTGCAAACAAATCAAAAGGTAACAAAAAATATTTATTAATTTTATACGAAAATAATATGAAACCACCCACTTTCAGGTAACCATCAACGCACAACATTTTCGGCACATCGAAGGCCTGTACCCAAACAAACGCAATTGTGCTACTGACCAGTGCACAGACAAGTAAAAATGGGCCAACTCCACAACAGAACAACAACATAACAAAAAATCAAATCGAAAGATTATTTACCAATTTTTTTAATTACATTAACTACATGGTTTATATTAAACTGACTCCTTGTCCTATATTTAAGATAATTTTGGTTTAAATTGGTTGCTTCATCTTCCTCTTCTTCTCCGACTTCTTGGGTTTTGTTTTGTTTTTGTAGTTGCTGGCACTTCTCATTGCTGGCACATAGTAAAATAGATATAATTATTTTTAACCACTCGGAGGACTTTTTAGAAGAACTTGTATCATGAATTTTGCTTCGCGCTATTAACACCGATGTAAGGTTCTCTTCCAGATGTTTAGTATCAATGTCCAGCTGCCAAAAATAGCTGTTTTAAATTGGTTCAAAAAAATAAAAATAGATACCGGTGCCGTGAAATAAGGTAGATGGCAATAAGGTCAATTGAGACTAAATAGACCTTATTTCCATCGCAGTGGAAATAAGACCGAATTTTCTTTGTCTTCATTATTGCTTAAACCGAAGGAAATAATGTCGAATGGAAAATTAGGCAATAAAAGCGACTGAAATTTGTCTAATATGTGTTTTGGTGAGCAATTTGTAATTGGTAATAACATAGAAACATATGGAAATAAAACCGAAATATGTTTTATCCAAATGGTAATAATGACGAAATTGTATGGAATAATGCTCTATGCAAACAAATTGAAATTGGTGTTGTTATCTGGTCAAACATAACAGGATATTTTCCGCACCTTCCTAATTTGTATGTAAAACAATTGTTAAAGTTAATATATGTATATGATTATGGAAAAATAATTTTAGCATTATTAAGAAAGCTTGATTTAAAACTACAATTTATTAATTTAAATATCATCGAAAGAAATTCCTTTGTAGCCCAGTCGAATTGTACATTTAAATGGAAAAAATTAGATAGGGTTTTTTTTTTCTTTTGATCGTTAGAAGGCTTCATTATGAGCATATGTATCGGTTTTCGACCTCGTAACTCTATTGCGTTGGCCGCCATCTTGAATTTAAGGAAAACTTGTTTTTCTTAAATAACTCGCTTATTTTCAATTTTTCACTAAAAATGCTTATGACAAAAATTGTTTAGAATTGCATTTTCTACAACTTTGTGCATGACAATTTTTTGCTTACGACTGATATTTTTCGATTTAATTGGAAAAAACAAAAAATAAAAAATTAATTACATTTTTTTTTAACTCAAAAAAACTTTTTTTGAAAAATTTAAGAATTAATAATATTTCTTCTATAAAAAGGCTCCTATATTAAAAATTTTATCGAAATCCGTCAAGTGGGTTACGAGAAAATCTGATTTCAAAAAACCAGTCCTATGGAAGGTACCGTTATAAGACTTCCTGAATAATCTATTCCAACCAAAATAAAAAGGTTTGCATAGAAAACACTATTCAGAACGTTTTATCAAAATCATAGAAGCCGCTTTTGAGAAAAATTATATTTTCGTTGACACGATTTTTAGTGAAAATATAATTTTTCTCAAAAGCGGCTTCTACGATTTTGATAAAATTTTCTGAATAGTGTTTTCTATGCAAACCTTTTGTTTTGGTTGGAATAGATTTTTCAGGAAGTCTTATAACGGTACCTACCATTGGACCGGTTTTTTGAAATCAGATTTTCTCGTAAACCACTTGACGGATTTCGATGAAATTTTTAATATAGTAGCCTTTTTATAGAAGAAATAATATTATTTCTTAAACTTTTCAAAAAAAGTTTTTTTAAGTTAAAAAAAAAATTAATTAGTTTTTATTTTTTGTTTTTTCCAATTAAATCGAAAAATATCAGTCGTAGGCAAAAAATTGTCATGAACAAAGTTGTAGGAAATACAATTCTAAACAACTTTTGTCATAAGCATTTTTAGTGAAAAATTGAAAATAAGCGAGTTATTTAAGAAAAACAAGTTTTCCTTAAATTCAAGATGGCGGCCAACGCAATAGAGTTACGAGGTCGAAAACCGATACATATGATCCTTATAAACCCCTCTAACAATCAAAAGAAAAAAAAAACCCCTATCTAATTTTTTCCATTTCAGCCCTTTTTTTTGTATAATTCGACTGGGCTATTGTGTATTGACTGGAAATAAAACCGAAATGGTAATCCACATTATTACCATTTTTGTTGGAAATACAGTCGACTGAGAAAAAAACTGAAATTCGCCTCTATTTCCATTTTTTGCGAAATAAAATCGATTCGACCTTTTTCGACCTACTGTTTTAATATATGTCTTGTTAATAGGGTTTCTTTTCACACTGGACTAAAAACTCAAAAAGTTTACGAAACCTAGTTGGAGCATTCACAGTGAACAAAAACTAGGTTTTGTTTGACGTTTCATGAATATGTGAGTGTTTCAAGGTACTTTTTCCAAAAAATCCCTTGACAATTAATGAAAATCCTACTCAAATAAGAAATACACCTCGCTTTTTCTCTCTTTTGTCGGTAAAAATCCCATACTCTGAGAACACTACACTGTCTTATCGACGAGTTGAAGGTGCCAAAAGATCAGTTTGTTTTCACATACTTGCCTTTGCAAGTAGGTTTTGATGAGTTTTATCAAAAATGACTAGTTTATGAAAGAGAAAAATGTATGGGAAACCTCGTGGTTTTGGTGTAGGTTTTGGGTTTTTAGACAAAAACCGAGTTCTTGATCCAGTGTAAAAAGCCTATAAGGAACTTAATCATTTTCATAAAATGTATTCCTTTTTTTCACTTCGTGGATTGGGCAATCTTCTCTTCAGCGAACTTGGAACTTTATAAACTGATGGATCATGGCTTTCTCGATGACATTGGATAGCTTCAGCGACAATGTAATCTGCCCAGCGATAGTGTCTACAAAAAAAAAGTTGTCTTTGGGAATAGCCTTCCACGAGTCGTCAGTCGTCGATGTGCTTGTTGACTTTGCTCAAATTAAGACTGAAAATAAAATACAGATATGAAACATGCTGCACAAACAATTAATAAAAACAAACCATCATCTTCGTTGGGGTTCTTCCAACAGTTATCCTGGCAGGAATGCTTATCTTCTGAAAAAAAAGTATATGAATAATAGTTAATAATAATAATTTACATACGTATTATTACTTACTTTTTAATATTTTTGTATGTTTTTCCATTTTTCCGCTATTTAATAGAGATTTTAAGCAAACGGCAATATACTTCTTTAACTCTCGCTCCTAAAGTCAAAGTCAAATGTGAAATCCTACTTTGAAGGAAAACAACAGAAAACAACAACAGGAAACAACAGAGAATTTAATTGTTTTAATTCAAAGTATTGATTTGACATTTCTCTTTGACGTTTTCGGATACTTCTCTATTGTTGTTTGGCAAATGGCAATCAATGAAAAAAAAAATTTGACAGTTGTAGTACTTGACTTTGTTGGTTATTGGGATTCAAAAACGAAAATTCCATTTTTGAACATAAAAATTCGAAAATTGGTGTCAAAACGAGAGAAACTGCTGGCCTGAACTATAGAAATTATAGGAACATCCAAATGCTTGCAGCTCCATGTAAAGGCTCCTTAATCTTCATCTTCATTTCTCCTATTTCCTATAATCTTGATTTATGAAGATGTTCTTCATTTTTATCTCCCGTATGAATAATAAGTCGATTGTTTTATTTTGCCCTCTTGGCAAATACCACATGGTGGCAGCGGTAAAAAAAGACTTAATAATAAGAAAGACAGTGAAAAAAAAAATGCCTCCGAAAGAAGACAAAATGGAGAATATCTTTGTCGCAAATATTGCTCCTCCAGAACCCTTTAACTTCTCACAAGTTGAGAACTGGGCCAAGTGGCGAAAAAGGTTCGAGCGATATATAAATGTCTCTGGACAATCAACCAAACCCCAAACAGACCAGATAGATCTGCTATTCTATGTGATGGGCGACAAAAGTGGAGAAGTTTGGTTGCAGCTAGGAGCTACACCAACCACTTTGTTAGGTGCCCTAGATAGATTCGACAAATATTTCAATCCACAAAAAAATATTATTTTTGAACGATTTAAGTTCAATTCCAGAGTTCAAAAGCAAGGTGAACCCGTGGACAGTTTCATTACTGAATTGCATGCTTCTGCGAAAAGTGCAATTACGGCAACTTGAAAGAAGAGTTGATTCGAGACCGAATAGTAGTAGGCATGCTAAACACAAAAGTGAGTGAGCAGATGCAGCTGAAAGCGGATTTAACGCTCAAAACGCATCCATGCGGTCACACCGAGTAGTGGTCATCAGCAAAGTCAAGGTAGTCAACGAGGTGTTCCGGGTAAGAGGGGTTACAATAAGAGTTACAATAATTATAGTAGTAACAATAATTATAGTAGTTTTAAGAATAAATGTAATTACTGTGGCAATAGACCACAAAATAGAAAAGATTGTCCAGCTAAAGATAAAATTGTAATTTTTGTAATGTTCGAGGACATTTCTCAAATGTGTGCACAAAGAAAAATTAAAACAAAAATACAAATAAAAATAAGATAAATTCTGTTCAAGTTGAGACTGGCGATTCTGTGAATCATGAGAATGAAGGGTATACTATTGGAGAAATAAAAAAGTTATTTACAGGTAATATTAAAAAACTAGGGGTAGAATCTTGGTACGTACAGTGTACGATTGCCGAATTAAAAACAAAATTAAATTTTCTTATTGATACGGGAGCAGACTGTATCTGTATTCCAAAAAAAATCTGTAGAAATAGATAAGTTATCTATTTGTCAATCGAAAGCTAGTTTAATGGGACCAGATGGTAGTCCACTGAAAGTTTTATTTTCTGCTAAAGTAACTTTAATTTGTAAGAACAGGGAATATAAGAATGACGTTCACTTAGTAAAAGGACTTAATACTCCTATTTTAAGTCGTATTTTCCTTTCGGAAAATAAAAGTGAAAATAAAACTTTGGAAATAATTGAAAATTTCCCCAGACATCGGAGAGTTTAAAGGGGAAATAAATATAAAATTAAAAAGTGATGTTACTCCCTTTGTACAAACGGTACCAAGAAGAGTACCAATTCCATTATTGTCAAAATTGAAGTCGGAAATTGAAAGATTAATAGACATGGACATAATTGAACGAATGGAGGACGTGACTGAGTGGGTCAGTCCCATAGTAGTTGTTCAAAAGCCAAATCATGAAATAAGACTGTGTTGACTACACTCAACTCAATAAAGCTGTAAAAAGGCCTTTTTTCCAATGCTAAAAATAGAACTATCGCTAGCCAAAATTAAAGAAGCAAAATTTGTTTCAAAAATTGATGCAAATAAAGGATTTTACCAGATTAAACAAAGCCGAGAAAGTCAGTTCCTCACTTTTTTTATATGTCCATTCGGACGATTTATTTTTAAAAGATTACCTTTTGGTATTTCTTGTGCGCCTGAATATTTTGTTTCAAAATTCAAATCAAGTAACATGTTTAGGTTATGTTCTTTCGGCAAAGGGAATTTCTATTGATTCAAAACGAATAAAAGCAATTATTAACTACCCGAGACCAGAAAACAAAACAGAAGTCCAGCGATTTCTAGGTATGATTAATTTCGTAGCAAAGTTCGTTCAAGATCGCTCAAAAATTTTAGAACCTATCAATGTTTTGACGGGTAAAGCTGATTTCATTTGGGATACAATTCAAGAAAAAGCATTTTTTAAGATTAAAGACAGTTTAACAAAAACTCCAACTTTGGCTTATTATGACAAACCATCATTAGCTCAGACGCATCTTGCTACGGTATTGGAGCATGTCTTTTTCAAGAAGACGAAAAGAAAACAGACAGGTTGTTTCATATATTTCTAGAACTATGACTAATACAGAGAAACATTATGCTCAAATTGAGCGTGAAGCCTTAGGCATAACCTGGGCAGCTGAAAAGCTGGCTAAATATACAACTGGGATTCATGTTATATTTGAAACCGATCATAAGGTGTTGGTTCAGATTTTACAATCAAAAAATTCAGATACTTTGACACCAAGACTTCAGCGGTTTAGAATGCGCCTCAGCGCTATGACTACTCAGTGATATATGTACCAGGAAAGGATTTACAAATAGGTGACGCTTTGTCTCGTAGTCCAGTTCCTTGTAAAATAAACAAACCACAGGAATAAGAAATGGAAACTGAAGCTTTTGTACGCTTCGTAGTAAAGAATCTTCCTGTAAAAGATTACTATATGGACAGTTACAGTCAATCAAATGGTATGCTGCAGAAGCAGCAGTCAAAATGACAAACAAATTAATCAAAAAATTTAGTAATATTCAAGAAGGTTTTTTAAACTATCTTTCAACTCCATAAGCAAACGGATTTTCACCTGCAGAATTAATGATGGGGCGAAAATTTAAATCTTTGGTTCCAATTTCGCCCAGTTTACTAGGAATAGAAAACAATAAAAAAAAATATTGAAAAAGAACGAAAAATAAAAGAAAAATAAATTGAAAATTATAATAAAAGACATAGGACTAAAGATCTTCCAGAATTATTAAAAAACGGAGACGCAGTATGGATAATAGATTTACATAAATACGGTAGAGTTTTAAAAAAATTAGATGAACCACGATCTTATTTGATTCAAGCTGACAAAGAAAAGTATAGGCGAAACAGATGGCATCTAATTCCAGCTCCAAATATCGATACCAAGAGTTTTCGTGATTCTGAAGAATTGTATAATGTATAGTCCAACAGATGATTTTATAGTTCAAAATCAAAAGAAGAATTGTATAGTCCAACTTCCAACAGATGATTTTATAGTTCAAAATCAAAATGAAAATAATACCGGTGACATTGATCCAATTATTCTGGAGAATCGGTCGAAAAATAAAGATTATGTGGAATAAAAATGTATTAAAATAATAAAAGAAAAAAAAAAGAAAAAATATTTATATTGAAAGAAGAAAAATTTTTTGATTTAATTTTTCCTTATTATTTATTACAGATCAAAGTATCTTTTTCTTTTATAGTTTCCTAATTATACTTTTTAATACGAGCTGTCTTGTCTTACAGAATATTTTTCTTAATGACTCTATTTCGCGCCGCATACAACATCTGCTTCTCCTGTCATCTGTTTATATTTTCCATTGAAACTAAATAGAACGAACTTTCCTATTGGACGATAGAACGAGCTCTCACATCGGCTGATGGCCTATAATGGGCTTTTGTATTGTGCGTTTAAACATGGAATAAAAGTGCGACTTGTTTTGGCGCGATTTATTCACTTTCGGTGGATTGATTAATAATTACAAAAATATATTTCAATAATATTTACTGTGTTTTAATTTATCGTGATAGTTGTTGAATAAACACAATAAGTTTATTTCAACAAAATAATATAGTTTTATTGATTTCGTGCTGCCAAAATATACCAACAAATTTGGACATATTTTACCGCAAATTTTTTTTTTCCTTTCGTTGGCGGGATTCTCCAAAGAATTTTATTTTTCTTTAAATTACAATAAAAAAGTTCATTTACATTTACAATATGCCGACAAATTGCTGTGTCCACGGTTGTAGTAGAAATTCGATTGCAAACAAAGAAGAGCATTTCTTTACTTTTCCAATCGTATGGGCCTCTTCAAAATGGAAACGAAACGCATTTCTAAGATGCGAGTGAAATCCCGCCAAGGAAAGAAAAAAAAATATTGCGGCAAAATAATGTCTAACTTTGTTTGTGTATTTTGGCAGCACGAAATCAATAAAACTATATCACTTTATTGAAATCAACTTATTGTGTTTATTCAACAACTATCCCGATAAATTAAAACATAGTAAATATTATTGAAATATATTTTTTAATTATTAATCAATCCACCGAAAGTGAATAAATCGCGCCAAAACAAGTCGCACTTTTATTCCGTATTAAAAGGCACAATACAAGTTTTTTTTAAAGATTAATTGTTTCAAACACTTTGGCACTATTTAAGCTATTGTTTATTCACAAAAAATTGTTTTAAATTATAAAGGAAGATTTTTTTTCGTTTATTTTCTTGGAAGTTCGATCGCTTTTGCATACAAAATCACACATTTTTATTTGTTTCCATACGGAAACATTTTTGACAATTCTCTTTGACGTATTCGGATACTTCTCTATTTCTTGTTTTCTTTATTCTGACAGCCCGATTCGATCGTCCAAGGTATTGAATTAGTAACTAAGCATCTACATGGGGCAAATGTTATGATATTACAATATGTAAATGTTAAGTTCCGCACATACAAATGTATTATATACCTTATATAAATATCCTTAAATGTAATCAAATGAAAAAAAAATGAGGTATATTTATATAAGTAAATGTTAAATTAAAATTTAAGTTTTCATTGAATGAAATATAATTATAATTTAATTGTTATGCAAATACATTATTACTTTAAGTTGAATTAAAAAAAAAAACTTTAAAGAGAAATGTAACTAAAATAAAATGCCGACTGGGTCGCACGTACTTGCTCTGAGGGTGCAATATGAAGAACTCATGTTTGGAAAAATTGGGAAAAACCAAAACAGTTTGGCTAAAACTGGAAAACCCGATATACAGAAGTTTACGTTAAGAAACCTTTAGTGTATCAAATTTAGATGTCATCTTTTGGGTGCTATAAATTATATAAATGTCCGTTTATGGCCAAATTAATAAAATTGTTAAAACAAATTTCCGTTTTTATTATTTGTAGCCAAAAACTCAAATGCAGTTTTTTTCAAAACATTTTATATATAGTACATACAAAGTATAACAAAAATCGGTAGAATCTTTTTTGAGTAAATTAAAAAAAAATAGTGGCTTTTTGTATGGGAGCCACCATTTAAAAAAGAGTAACTGACAAAAATGCAATGCCATCTGATAGAGAGTTGTAAGGAACTATACCAAACAAAGTTTGTTTGAATTCGATACAACCGTTGACAACTTATGGCCATTTGAAATAAAAGACGTTAAGATCAGATCTCCGTTATTAGCATTTTTTGCCAAAAACTAAAAACGCAGTTGTCTTAAGAACACAAAAACAATATATTACACCAAATTTAATCAAAATCGTTACAGCCATTTTTGAGCAAATTAGAAAAAACCTAAAAAAGTTGGCTAAAACTGAACGGCTCGTTGTGTGGGAGCTACCATTTAGAAAGCCTTCACTGAAAAATTTACAAATCCATCCTACAAACGAAGTTTGAGTCAATTCAATCAAGGCCTTGTAAACTTATGGCCATTTGAAAAAAAGCCGTTTAAACCTGATTTTCGTTACGACTATTTTAGAAAAAAACAAAAAACGCTATTTTGTTAAAAATATCTTAGGTAAGTTAAATTCTAAATTTAATCAAAATCGTTAGAGATGTTTTCGAGCAAATCCAAAATTTAAAAAACCGTTACATGAAAGGTACCAGTTTGAGCCGGGCTAAAACAAAACAAAAAACCTCGACAATGGTTTTTCTTCAAACTGCTATATACCAAGTTTTAAGAAAATCCGTCAAGCCGTTTAGGCTGTAGCATGACGTGAAAAAGCTCATAGACGCACAGACAGACCGACGGACGGTATGGCGAAAACCACTTTTTTGGGCTTCACTATCATCGTAATGTCATGTTTGATTAAAACCTCGATTTTTTTTCTGCACGAACCAATACTTGCCCTATAGAGCAAATAGTCCTAACGAAAATAAGGTTTTAACGGCTTTTTTTCAAATAGCCATAAGTTCACAACGGCTTGATTGAATCGAATCAAATTTCGTTTGACATAGTTTTTTATAGTTTCCTATAGGATAACCTTGTAAATTTTTCACTGAAGCTTTTCTAAACGGTGGCTTCCATACAACGAGCCGATAAGTTTTAGCCAACATTTTTTGGTTTTTTTTTAATTTGCTCGAAAACGGCTCTAATGATTTTTATTAAACTTTGTATGTTTTATTCTTTTAGTGTTTTTAAGAGAACGGCGTTTTCAGTTTTTGGCTAAAAATGCAAATAACGGAGATCTGCTCTTAACGGCTTTTTTCAAATGGCCATAAGTTGTCAACGGTTGCATCGAATTCACTCAAACTTTGTTTGGTATAGTTTCTTTCCGCTTTCTTTCAGATGGCATTGATTTTTTTCATTTTATTTTTTTTAAATGGTGGCTCCTATACGAGCCATTAGATTTTGGCCAATTTTTTCGTTTTTTCTAATTTACTCAAAAAAGGCTCCCCCGATTTTTATGAAACTTTGTATGTGACATATATAGAATACTTCAAAGAAAACTGCATTTTTAGTTTTTGGCTATACATGATAATAGCGGAAATTGCTTTTAACAGTATTATTAATTTGGCCATAAGTGAAAATTTGTTTAACCCAAAAGACGACATCGAAATTTGATATACTAAAGGTTACTTAACGTTAGCTCCCGTATATCGAGTCTTCCAGTTTTAGCCAAATTTTTTTTAGTTTTTACCAAATTTTTCAAAATGAGTTGTTCTTATTGATCGAAAAGTTTGTTTTCGTCGTAGTATTACACCCACAGAGCAAGTACGTGCGACCCAGTCGTGCATTTTATTTTTCAAAGTCCCAACGAGAGTTAGACCTTTAGATTTCATTTCGTTTATAAGCTCCATAGATGTGTACCAGTTGTCTGTTGTTATGTTTCGATTAGAGTTAAGAATTGGTTGACATAATCGAAGACACGCTTGCGTTGGTATTGGATACCTTCTTTCTTCATCAGTCAACGTAAGGCCGTCTGTATTTTTACCACAGTATAGGTATGTATTGAGCACATAGTGCGTCTTCGAATCCGCAAGACATTGCATCTTTAATCCATATTTGTTGGGCTTACTAGGGATATACATTTTAAATTTACAACGACCTCGAAAAGCAACCAACATTTCATCAATTGTAGCATTAGCACCAATAGAATAGTTAGCTTGAGAATTCCTTTTGAAAATATTAATTAGGTCTGTTACAATGCACCCTGGATTAGTTTTTTTCTTTTCACTTCTTTCTTCAGGATTGTCAGAACGAAGACATACTAATAGAACGTTTTTTTTTTTTTTTTTTTTTATAATGCACACGCGCTCAAGGGGTTTGTTATAGCCCTTTTAATGATAATTCACAGCGCGAGCGATAGGAATTTAGGGAGGAAGGGAAAGGAGGTGTCGATGAACATTGATCTTGAATGTCTGCAGATCAAAATGGTAAGGAAAAATTGTGCCAGGCAATCTATTCCACATTCGTGTTGTACGGCTAAAGAAAGAATCCCTATATTTCACGGTACGTCTGAAATTGGGCTCAAGTGTAAACTGATGAGCGTTCCTAGCAAGACGAGTGTTACGGGGGAAATGTTTAAGGGGTGGAACGCAGCTGGCTACCTCGAGTGAGCATTTTTTATAAAAGAACCTGTAAAATAAAGAAAGACATGTAACATTTCGACGATGTTCGAGTGATGGAAATGTTTCCATAATGTTTCTCTCTCCTATCAATTTTAACGCTTTTTTCTGAACTCTGTCGAGCAGGTGAAGAAAAGTTTGAGAAGCACCTGCCCAGAGATGGGAGTTATACTCGAGTTTAGGGCGTATAAACGCCTTGTAAATTGTAGCCAGATCAGAAGGGGTGAAAAACTTCTTGCATCTATTAAGAAAGCCTAAGCATCTTGCAGCATTCTTAGCAATCTCAAGTATATGATCATTCCAACGAAGGTTGTCACTGATACACATACCGAGTACTGATAGCTTTTCGGCCTCTTCGATGCAAGTACCATTCATAGATAATGGCATAGGGGGTATTTTAGCTTCAACGACAAAAGACAGCATTGAGTTTTCGACGCATTAAACTCCACACGATTTCTAATACCCCAATTCACAATGCTGTTTAAATCGGAGTTTAATGAGCTTATCATACGGTGTCGTTGTAATAACACGTCCGAAGGCGAAGGCCGTGAATTATCAAACGTATATGAAAAGCTGAGGGTTGAGTCATCAGCAAAACAATTTAATGGATTAGAAGTCACAGACAAGAGATCATTTATAAAAATGAGAAAGAGAGTCGGAGAAAGAACGGAGCCCTGGGGCACACCAGCATTTATTTTGTGGAGATCAGACTTGAAACCGTCTAATACAACTTGTATTGAACGGTCCAGAAGATAGCTTCTAATCCAACGAATAAGAGTATCATCGATACCAAATGCACGCATTTTCGATAAAAGAGCTTCATGCCAAACTCTATCAAATGCCTTTGAAATATCAAGCGCAATAATCTTGCTTTCGCCAAAGCGATGCACAGATTTGTTCCACTGTTCGGTGAGATATGCCATCAGATCACCAGTGGAACGATTGCTGCGAAAGCCGTATTGCCGGTCATTTAAAAGCTCCCGATCTTCGAGATATTTCATGAGCTGACGATTTATCAGCGTTTCCATGACCTTGGAAAGAAGGGACGTAAGTGCAATTGGTCGGTAGGAGGAGGGGGAGGAGGAGTCACCTTTTTTTGGGACGGGCTGGACAAATGCTGTTTCCCATCTACTAGGAAAGATTCCTGAACGATAGGAGCGATGAAAAAGCTTACGCAGTGGTTTTGCCAGAGATGAAGAACACTTCTTCAGAAGAATAGGGGGTATACCATCCGGGCCAGCGGATTTGTGTATATCCAGATCTTGAAGTACTCTTGCTACTGTACGAGTGCGGAAAAGTATCTGTCCCATCGAAGAATTAACGTTCTCAAGTATAGGAGGGGCATTGTTGCTTGCAGGCAACGTAGAACTTGCAGCAAAATGAGCTGCGAGCATATTCGCCTTCTCTGAAGAGCTGACAATAGGTTTATCGTCGACGATGAGCGTTGGAACTGATGATGACGTTGAGTTCTTGAAATTTTTTACAAATGACCAGAAGTTTTTACTGCCTTTGGGACATTGCAGAATTTTTTGCCGTAACTTCTGGTCATGTAAAAATTTCGTTTTGTGTATAACGGAGTTGCACGAGTTCCTAACTTGTTTGTGTTTCTTCCGATTTTCCTCAGTTGGGTTGGCTTTGTAGGATCGGAAGCTTACTTCTTTCAACTTGATAGCTTCTTTACACTCTTCGGTAAACCAAGACTTTTCTTTTGGTTTGATACATTTTGTTCTGTGAGGGACAAAAGTTCTCATTCCAAGAAAAATCACTTCTGTAATCATTTCAGCACTGGCATCAATGTCATTATCGAGGAAGCATAATGACCAGTTAAAGTTGCGAAAGAAATTATTCAGACCGTCCCAGTTGGCTTTCTCGTATTGCCAAACGGTCCTAGTGGGAATTTTTTCTTTAACTGGATGGTTGGAGATCGAGAAATTAGCTGAAATGACACAATGGTCCGAGGTGCCAAATGGAGAAGTTACTTTAATAGTATATTTATCAGGATGGGAAGTAAGGAACAAGTCAAGAGTATTGGCGGAATGCCCATCAACATCCGTTATACGAGTAGGCTCATCGACAAGCTGGGTAAGATGGTTATACTCAGCAAAGATCTCGGTATACCTTCCTTCGAGTGTTGTCTGGCCAGAATATCGGAGCCAACTTGAATTGTGTACATTGAAGTCGCTCGTAATCACAGTGTGAGGACAATGGGAAACAATTCGGGAAATTGAATCTGACAAAACATCTAACTCATCACAAGTAGACATGCTGTCAAGATTCGGACTCCTGTAAAGAAAACAGTAATGAATGATATGCTTGCGGACAGTGAATTTGAGCCACAGGAAATTAAAGTTCGTATTAGAACAATGCCCATATTGGGGAAGGCTCTGGCAAGCAATATCATTCCTAACATAAACGACAAGACCATGGTGGGAAAAAAGTAATGGCACTAAGTTATATTCAACCAAACAAAATTCTGATAAATCAGTATTCTGTCCAACCTGGGTTTCACTTAATGCCAAAACAGCTGGCCTGTATTGCACAGTATGGGCGTACACAGAAAAGAAATTCTTCCTAAGCCCACGAACATTTGAATAGACGACACAAAAATCACTTACCATTCTGAAAAACTTGACACAAAAAATTCAACTTTGACGTACCTAAGTTCGACCGTGCAGTGAAGGCCCATATCAAATCAATGAAAAACAAACTGTCCTAGGTGTTATGCCCATAAGACAATTTGCACACGAAATTAATATATAGGTATAGACAACACAATAGAACTATTCGACAAATGCTACTTACCCATCCACTGCAATCATCTTGCGATAAGCCACACAAGAGGCTTGCAGTGCATAGAAAGCAACAGTTATAGGTAGGCTCGGGTGGAGAGGATGGGTGGTGTCGGATGCTGTGCTGCGACTACGAGCGAGGTTTCGGGGTTTTTTTTTTTTGTTTCTTTAATTTGTTATTTGTCACTGGCTTATTTGATTTTGCGAATTTTGGGTATTGAAATGATTGATTTTAATTTGTATGTAAGTTGTATGTGAGATTTTTTGGTTTGGTCTATTTTTTTTGTATTATTATTATTTTTTTTTTTATATATATATATATTTGGGGGACACACGCGCACAGATTTAGCAACGCGACCGCTCACGACGAGTACTTGATCGACAGTCGACACTGAATCGAATCGAATTAAATAGAATTGAAGACATGCACATTCGAAATATATCTCGCCCTGTCCCATCGGTCGCAAAAAGTGATAAAATAGCTTCATGGTTGGACTTGAAAACGGCTGAGTAAAGTAATAAGGCCAAAAAAGCGTCAAGCTCTTGTGGAGTGCATTCGCTTATTTCAGGTCGGTTCCTAGACTCGTATTTTGTTCTAAAATTTGCTAACTTCACATTTGTCCAAGTGAGTATCTGTATTTTGATATCTTCATCAAATATTTTTTGGAATGCTTGTTTTGGATCGAATGGTTCAATAGGTCTTGAGCGCGAAGTCGTGCAAGGTAATCGTATTATGTTGTGGCTCCTAGCACGAGAGTTTCTTGCAGGTGGTGTTTTTGCCCATTTGAATTTATTTTTTCCATAGAAATATCCACTGCTATTACCTTCTGCTACGTATTGGTTTTCGGCCTCGCTGTCAGATAATTCCGAGTTAGACTCATGGTCACTGTTTATAATGAACTCGTCGTCACTGTCCGAAAAATCATTGTCTGAATGAGTTCGTATATTTCCCCCAATGTCTTCATCGCTGGCTAAATCGTCATTCATCCACTCTTCCAACATTTTTCTTTTTATACAAAATACAACTCAACAAAAAAACACAACACAACACAAAAATCACTTACAGGCCACAAATATCTAAAATAAAAAAACGAAAATAAATTAGTCACCGAGAAAAAAAAGTTACGTAAATATAGTGGTAGGTCCATGGGACCCAGGTAGTCCCTGCAACTTACCGTATGACAGACGAGCGAAACGCGTTCTTCCCTCTTCAAACACTTCGGCCTACTGCGGAAAGGTACTTAAAAGCACAGCCAGCTGCGGCGGTCGCAACGGTTTTTATTTACTTTTAAAAGAGTAGACGTGGGTCCCCTGGACCCACCACTATAGTTAAGGGTTAAAATATATGTCACTTTTTCCGATGTCAAAATTTTTTGTGTTAATGTTTTTAAGTTTTTTGTTTTTTAATACTTAAGAGTATTATTTTATGTTAAAGAATAATGTTTTGTTAAGGTTTTTGTGATTGTTTTTTTTTAATATTCTCATTTTAAAAATGACATATTTTTAAACTTAGATTTTTTAAACTGAATTTTAAAGTGCAAATTTTATTTTGAAAACATATGTTCCTATTTTTTTGTTTTTTTTTTAACTACCTTTGAAATTGTTATTTTTTAATGTTAAATAAAAAAGAATATAAAAAAATTAAATTTAGTATTTTATTTTATCATTTCAAAACACCTGGGTCCACTGGACCCACCACTATAGATACGTCACTAAATTTCACCACTATAGTTAAGGGTTAATCACTTAAAAATCAATAGTTAAAACGTTTTTTGGGGAAAATGAAGTAATTTATCAGATTTCTTTTGCTTTTTCAAAATTTAAGGATTTTTTTTTTCAAAATCGTTCGACCAGTTTTTTCAAAAAACGGGTTTTTTTGAGAAAATTTCCGAAAACATATTCCAAATTTTTTTTGAGTATGCCAACTTCTAGAACTTTGTAGTTTTAATCAGAAAAATAAAATTAAAAAAAAAATTGATTAAACCGTTTTTGGAAAAAACAAAAAGTAAAAAAAAATTTTAAACTTTTTTAAAAAACTCAAAAAAACTTTTTTTTGAAAAATTAAATATTTTTTATTATTTTGTTTGTAATAGGGCTTCTACATTAAAAATTTCATCGGAATTCGTGCAGTGGCTTACGAGAAAATCGGATTTCAAAAAACCGGTCCTATGGGAGGTACCGTTATAAGACTTTTCCTGAAAAATCTATTCCAACCAAAACATTAAGTTTGCGGAGAAAACATCATTCAGAAAGTTTTATCAAAATCGTAGGAGTCGTTTTCGAGAAAAATTGAATTTTCACTAAAAGTCGTATGGCAGGTAGTTTTAAAGCTAGGATGCTAATTCTAAAAACTCCTCTGTAGGACGTCATAATAACACTATCTACCAAGTTTGAAGCAAATCGGTCCAGCCGTTTAGGCTGTAGGTTCCGATACAGACAGTGGACAGACAGACAGACAGACAGACAGAATTGTCGGACCCACTTTTTTCGACTTCCTTATCATCGTAATGTTATGTTTGATTATCCAAAAAAAATTTTTTTTTTACGAATGCATAACTTGCCTTATAGTACCTATAATCGCAAGTAAAAATAAAGTGCACGACTGGGTCGTACGAACTTGCTCTAATGTATTAAAATGGTCTTTGGTGCTTGAGATTTTGGGAAAAAAGCGTTGAAAAAATAATATAAATTTCATAGATCACTACAAAATCAATACCTTAAACGTTTTTTTGGAGAAAATGAAGTAAGCCGACACATTTTTTCCAAAAAACAACCAAAACATAAAGCTTGCACGTAAAACACTATTCTGAAAGTTTTATTAAAATCGTAGGAGACGTTTTTTAGAAAAATCAATTTTTCACTAAAAATCGTAGGCCAGTTACTTTTAAAGCTAGAATGCTAAAGAAATTTTGTTTACGAATGCATTACTTGCCTTAAGTACCTATAATCGCAAGTAAAAATGACATATATGCATACATATATGCTATGACATTCATCACCAACGAGGTTGATTATATTATTTCCTGTAAATTCAAGATGTTTCAGTAAGTACTGTTATTTATTTTTTAAAGGGTATTTCAAAAAACTACACACTTTGGTTGCTTCAACTAAAATAGTCATATTTTTGATGATTGCGGACAGAATTTCATGAAACTTTGGAAAATGCGAATTGAGACAACTTACTACTTATACCAAATATTATCATTAAAGGGTGTTTGAAAAAATTAGAAACATATTTTTAACTTCAAGAAAAATATGTTAATTTTGAAAGTTTCATTAAGTCCCGCAAAAAAAGACCAATTAAGTTAAAACACTAAAAACACACATCCAAAATATTACAATTAAAGGGTGCCACAGCAACAGAAAAAAAACACATCTTTTTATTATTATATTTAATTTTTTTTATTAATTGGAAGAAAATTTTATTATTTATATTTTTTTATATTTCATTCTAGGATCCTTCGGATATACTCCACCGATGTGGTATCCTCAAACTCTTCCATTTCTTCACTGAAGATTAAGGAAGCTTGCAACGCTTCATCATCAGCACTCATATTTTGTGTTCTTTTAGAACACCCTGTAATCAAAAAAAAAAATTACCAATTTGCTGTACATAGCATTATGGTTGGGTGTTCTTACCAGCATCGCTTGCGGTTGTTGCTGTCGTTGTTGCTGCTGTTGGAGATTCCTTGCCTTCGAAATCCTCAGCACTCATATTTTGTGTTCTTTTAGAACACCCTGTAATCAAAAAAAAAATTACCAATTTGCTGTACATAACATTGGTTGAGTATTGTTACCAGCATCGCTTGCGGTTGTTGCTGCTGTTGGAGATTACTTGCCTTCGAAATCCTCCAACTGTTCCCTGAAAATAAGAGAGGCCTCCCTCGCTTCGTCTTCAATATTCATAGCCTTCTTTCTTTTGGTAGACCCTGAAATTGAAGAAAAATAAAAAAATAAATAAATAAATTGAAAAAAATTAATATACATATTGGCTGCAAGTTCTTACCATCATCGTCCTCATCCATCGTCAAAATGTAAATTTGTGTCATCAAATATATTCGTTTTAAATTTTTTACTTTTCACTACGATGAGAAATTTTTTTTTTCGAAATTTTTTACCATCTCCGTTACTTTCGCGTGTAGCTCGCTTGAATTCATTTTTACAATGATAACGTTTTTTCCCTTCCAAGAATTTATATTTTGTTGTCTGGCTCCTGGAAGTCATGCAACGCACAGAAACGTTGCTTTCACTATTTCCAACTCAATTGTCACATACATTTACTGTTTTCCAGTAGTATACAATTCACTGCATTGAGAATTTACTACTTCATATCGTGTCTCAGTAGCATAATCCAACTGCACATTTAGCCAAAAGCCAATACTCCAAAAAAAAAACTTTGTATTAAATAAAGTTAATAAAGTGTGAACCCTAAGTGGCTCACCACAACGACGCGCATCAGCCAATGCGACAAATTAACTGCTGGAATACAATGCAGCCGCAGCTGGATCCGCAAACGCATTTGTATTGTCTGTCAAAATATTGAATGCACACGGCGACGGACGCAGACCCCTCTTTACCACTGGGCCCACTGGGCCCGGGCCCAGGGCCCCGCAATCACCAGGGGCCCCCAAATTGCTGAAATATCAATTAACCTCTATTGGTCTATTATCAAGAAAAAAAATATTTCGATACAATTTTAGATGCATAAAGAATGATCAGAATTCGTACTTTCCTTGCTGAACATGGAGAAGACACACTTAACATTTCTTAAGGAAGGGCTGCACTAGGGGGCGATTAATCTCAATGGAAAAGTGATCGATATTTATTATTCTTTAGAATGCTATTTCACAGCTCATGTGTTTCAAAATTATGGATGAATTTTTAAAATTGGTTACAAAGTTATATACAGGGTGATTCACGAGCGTTGTGCCCAAAAGCTAGAGCGTGTAGGTTGAGTTGAGACAAGAAAAAAATCATATGGGAGGGGGTCTATTCCCCCCCCCCCCCCCGTTTAGCCAGGAGGGGCAATTTTCTGAAAAATTGACTTATTTTGTAAAAAAAAATATTAAAAATCAACGGCTTCGTTTACTGTTATACTTTTTTGGAAAGCCAAACATTTTTTCTTTCATTTTGTTTTTAAATTAAATTGTTTTAACGAATAGTTTAAAAAATATTAATTTTCAAACTCAAAATTTTGAAAACAAAAATTTGAAAAAATAATTTTAAAACTAATTTTTTTCAAAGTTTTACGTAATTAAGTATAATTTTTGTTTCCAGAATTCAATGCTCATATTAATTTTTAATCCAACACTGAAAATGGTATGGCCCTACAACTTTTTGTTGCCAAGGTATTCAAAAATAACCGAACCTACTTCTTCACAAAAACACGAAAAAATTGGCTAAATGATCACTTGTGCCATCCCGTAAGGCTAGATTTTCTTGTTTTTGTGAAGAAGTAGGTTCGGTTATTTTTGAATACCTTGGCAACAAAAAGTCATAGAGCCATACGGTGTTCAGTGTTGGATTTTAAATTAATGGGAGCATTGAATTCTGAGAACAAAAATAATACTTAATTACGTAAAATTTTGAAAAAAATAGTTTTAAAATTATTTTTTTAATTTTTTTTTTTCAAAATTTAGAGTTTGAAAATTAATATTTTGAAAACGGTTCAGCAGAATAACTTCATTTAAAATTACAATTAAAATAATAAGTTTTTGGCTTTACAAAAAGGTTAAGCGTGGTATTGTAGGAGTTACCGTTATTTTTGAATAATTTTTTTTCAAATTTAAGTCATGTTTTTAGAAAATTGCCCCCCCCCCCCGCCCGGCTAAACGGAAGGAAATAGACCCCCCTCCAGTACGATTTTTTTTTCTTGTCTCCACCTAACCTACACGCTCTAGCTTTTTGGCACAACATGCGTGAATCACCCTGTATATGCATAACACGTTGCGCGTTTGAAAGCAATTCTGATTGACTTTTATTTGCTAATTTCAACAACTGACCCCTAGGTTTCAATGTGGGTGATTTGAAGGCTTTGATCAAAAAAGCACATAGATTTTTTAAAAATAAAAATGCTTTCAGATACAAATTACTTCACACCAACATCTAACCCGGGTGCAAGGCACGTATGTGGCAAATACAAAAGAGAATTGGATGCATTAACATAATATTCGAATTTAATTGCTGGTCGGTAACTTAAATATAATGACCATATGGCAGGTTTAAGTTTCTTTTGTTTTACTTCCATGAAATTTTCTAACTGTCTTAGCAAAATAGTGTAGCTGCAGCAGTAGTACGTTGCACTTACAATTTGAAGTTGCAGTCAACAACAAGTCAACTCCACTCCAACTTCATGAACGCGCTGCGCTGCAAAACAACAACAAACGAAATGGTATAAGCAGTTTAATAATAAATATTATTTATTTAAAAAATTAAAAGAATAAATATTAATTCAAAGTTATGTGATTTTTTCTGCATATTTTTATTGCACAATATAACATTTTTATATAATCATACAGGGGCCCCATTTTCGAAAAGTGCCCAGGGCCCCCAAAAGGGTAAAGACGGCCTTGGACGGACGAGTTGGCTTACTTTTATTACATGCGTATTTTTTACATTTTCACAAAGAAAAAAGAGCACTTTAGAAGTGCGTTTGTTTTCTCCAGAACCAGATAGTAGTGTTTTGACGTTTTTTATTTTATTATTTAAAGCATCGCAGAATATACATAATAGGTGATTTTGTTTTGCAATTTATTAATAAAAACTACTTTAATTAATTACACTTCTTTGTACGCCAGCAAAAAAATAATAAAACTTATTGTGACCAACATCAGCATCATTTTCAAGAATCGTTTTTCTTTTTTATTTGGTTGTGAAAAGCATCGCAGAAAACACAAATTAATTGGTGATTTAATTTTGCAATTAATTAAAAAATCAGTACAGTACACAGTAAACTTACATATCTTGAAATTTTTATCATTCCTTACCAATCACTTAACCATACCAATTTTAATATCCAATAATTAAAAGCAATACAATAAAGCCGCAGCAAAGCGTGGCCGGGTCAGCTAGTATATAATATAATTTGTTAACTAATTATTTCTTTTTTCTTAATAATTTGTATAAAATTAAGATATATTAATGATTTGTTGAATCTTTCTTAAAATCAAAATTCAGATAAAATCCGGCAGACGGAGTTCACGCCATGCTTGTGTTTCTTTATACAAATGTATTATGTAACTCTTATTAAATTGTAAATAAAGACTTAACTATCTATATATCTATCTATCTGGAGGTGTATATTTTTCGGCTTGTGTTAGTTTGAGTTGTCTATAGTCTTGGCAAAGTCGCCAGTCATTGTTTTTCTTTTTTATCAGGTGAATCGGGCTTGTACTGTTGTACTTCTAGAAGGTCTGATGATGCCTTCCATTAACATCTCAGAGATTTGCGTTTTCGCCGCTGCTGCTTTTTCTCCTGCTAGCTTGTAAACGCGTGCAAATACTGATGGACATTTCGTAATGATGCGGTGTACATATTGAATATTGCTGAGGTTTGGGCTGCATTACGGTTTTGTAATGTTGACGAATTCCTTGAGAAGTATTCTGTTGGCATCGAAATCTGCTGCTGCGATATGGCAATCCAAATATCTGGACTTTCAGGCGAGAATTGTGGAAGAAGTTAATTCACTGCTCTAACATATTCCTGTTGAACACCATTATATTGTGGAAACATGTTTTGTTGAAGATGTAGTTCTTCGAGTTTTTTTCATTGAGGTTCAGTCATTGCATATATAAACTATAGTATTCCCACTTGAGGTGCGCCACCACCATTTTAATTGTTGTTGTTGCTTCCCATGGTATTCTAGAGCTTAGTTTTTCATCAATAGATGGCGCACCTCAAGTGGGAATACTATTGTTTATATATACAATGGGTTCAGTTCCTTCCGGTTTTGTCTCGACTATTGTTTTGTCTCCATTCTGGCTAAATGGTGTGCTATTGTTTTCATCAGTCATCTTGATGGGATGTTGGGTTTGACGTTGGATGTGATTCTGTTTTGTGAAGATGACGTCGGGTCACCAATGTGGTGTTCTATTCTTGACACCAAATTACTTTCGTTGAGAAAGAGAAAATGACGGAAAACACACATACGGAATTCACGAAATGAAAACACTGCTTTAAATGTCAAAACAGTAATAATGTTTTATTAACAATAACTTATTTAATTATTAAATAGAAAGAAGATAAATAACTATTCGCAGCTGAATTGAAAATCCTTGTGACGTCGTTGAGAATAAAATACGTTATGAAGTTATTTGAATTTTTTTGTATCCATGAAGAGGATTTATTTTATTTGTTTTCTTCTTTGAGATTGCAGGGGCGCAACTATCGACACAGAGTCACCACAATAGCACCCAAAAGATGACGTCTACGTTTACAATATATAAGGTGTCTTAACGGTAGCTCCCTTATATCGGGTTTTCTAGTTTTAGCCAACATTTGTTTGTTTTTAATTTAACAAATTTTTCACTTACACAATTTTGATTAACCTACATACATATTTTGTAGGTATTTTTGGGAGTATTTCATTTATAACCGTGTTCTTCAGTTTTGGCTAAAATACAAAAAAAAGATATCTGTTTAAAACGACTAAGTTGAATTAGTGGTCTTAGTATGTACCTATAACAAAATAACGGGCAAAATTAACGTTTGTATCTCTTATAACATTGTCAATATGGTCAAAATACGGGACATTAAAGCTTATGAAATGAAGAATTTGAACTTTTTTGGTTGTTTTATACAACAAAGATCATGTGATATGCTCGAAAAATGTGTTATCATCGTGCTATTGCACACACACAGAAAATACGTGCGAACCAGTCGTGCATTTTACTTACAATTGTATTGAACAATAATTCAAATAATGTAAAGGCTCGTCCATGGTCCAATCAATTTTTTGAAATTAGGTTCATAAGAAGCAGAAACATCAGAGCCACATTTTGGCATTTTTGGTTAAATGAGTTTGTTCCAAGAAAAATGAGAAAACTTGAAAAAACCACTACCTCGTAAAATAAAATGTCACACATAATATAACAGTACCTCGTTTGTCTCATACAATCTTAGATATTATTTGAGACATACGAGGTACTGCATCGTTATCATGAATTCTTCTTTTATCGATATTGTAAAACAACCCAAAAGTTCTTACGAGTTACTGCCATCTAACCATCGATATGCCGGTCGGCCAAGCCGAACGAGTAACCATTTGATTTGGTTTGAGTTCGGTTCGGTTCGGAACGGCCCTCTTCGCACGTCCATTCCATACTTATTCGGCTTGCCCGGTCGACACAGGCCGATCGGCATCATTCGGCATAATATGGACGAGCCTTAAGATGAGATAGATAAAGGTGCCTTTACATGGAGTTGCAAGCCCTGATCTGGAAAATCAATAAATCATACTTGTGTGATAGAGAGGGAAGGCAAAAATGCAGACGTCTTCATGGATGCAGATTATAGGAAAATAATAGATGAAGCTTGAAAACATGTTCATCTTCATCGTCCGCACTATGATTGTTGTTGTTGCGTTTTGTCTGCATTTGCAGCTCCATGTAAAGCCACCTTAAGCGGCTTACTGCATATTCACTAATATTTAAACATTCCAAACTTGCAATTTTGTGTTCAAAAAATTAAATTTATTTGGTGGTTCGGGTTTGGGTATTAAATATTTACGATTTTTTATTTTCAAAAAAAGAAATAAAAAATGATGATGCACAATACCTGTTATATAAAGTGGAATTGCGAAATTGTATCGAATGGAGTAAAAGTGTACTTGTGTACTTAAGCAAAACCATTGTATGTATATATAAACAATAGTATTCCCACTTGAGGAGCGCCATCTGTCGACGAAAAACTAAGCTCTAGAATACCATGGGAATCAACAACAACAATTTCCACCATTTTATTTTTGTTGTTGCTTTGCATTGTGTTCTAGAGCTTAGGTTTTCGTCGATAGATGGCGCACCTCAAGTGGTAGTACTATAGGTTATATATACAATGGCAAAACCAAGTGTATCGAACAAAGTACAATCGTATCGACTTTTGCAACCCAGGCTTGACATACTTCAAAGTTAAAGATGCCTATGTATTTACCTTCACTTACAAGAATTCATGTTCCATGAGCAGAAAATATAATTTAAGAGAGAAAGACAATTTATTTACATCATCTTTCTTTCATTTTTGAATTGCTGCTCACTTACAAGTTACAACCCAGGAACCCAGTGAGTAATATTTTTGAATATTTACTTGATGAACGAAAATATAATACATGTGGTATAATCTCTAATTAAAAATCCAGTTGGCTTGTACAATTTAAACAATTTTTATTTTATTTTGCCGAGAACGATGTGGCTGCTGTTTCTTTGTCAAGTTTCAGAGAGAGATTATTCTTTTTCTGGTGAAACATGTTCTATCTTGCTTCAATGTCTCAGTCCCAGTGTACCGCGCACTAGGTAAGCGACACCTAGTCGCGATACCCTGCAACCGAAGCATTAAGGCAGTAACACACTATTTATTATAGGTAGTACATACTACATAATAATTTTATACTACAACTCGGCCAATCTGATAATTTAATCGACCACGATTAACAAACGAACAAACCTAAATCATAGGTTGCCGTCCGAGAAGGCAGGTGTCGCCCTTATTCAGTCGAACCTTCAGAGTCTCGATTTTTCCAAAGTCGAATATTCCGAGACTCGATAATTCCGTCATATGGCAGCTGTGTGACTTCCCTTCAAGCAAATGGATCCGAATTCGATCCACGCGCTGAGTAAAATTCACATACTAGACTCCGCATACGGATCCAAATACGGAGCCGCAAAACGACGTTTGTCGGCTCCATTTAGTATGTAAATTAGAATTCCCACGGACTCACTTGCGAGAGAGAAATAGAGAGAGAGAGAGAGAGAGAGAGAGAGAGAGAGAGAGAGAGAGAGAGAGAGAGAGAGACAGAGCGAGCTCGTCCCGCTCAGTGAAATTGCACCTAAAACAAACTTGAAAACAAAAAAACGAGTTGGAGTATCGAAAACAACCTCCGCCGTCCAAAACAAAATATAAACAAAATTTGTTGCCATATTTTTTTATTTTTTATTCTTTATTCCACAAAATTGATGGTCACAAAATTGATGGTCACAACTTATAAAAATAACAAAAATTAACTTATAAAAATAACAATGGGCACTCGTTTCATTTAAACTATGTATTTTTATTTTCTTCAAAAACACTTTTTCACTGCCCGAATTATTTTTTCCAATTTTTTCTTTGTACCTACTGTCGTCTTCATTCTCCAATGCAAACCAAAAAGTAAACATATTATGCATACAAATAAAAGGCTCCTGATCTCTCCCTCCCTCTATCTCTCCCTGTCTCTCACTCTTTCTCTCAATCTATTAAAAAAGAAAAAAATACTCGATTCTCGAATCTCTTTCTTAATTTTGTATGCCATGCTCATGCATGCAATTTCGTGAGAGGCCTCGTTAAACGCAGACTCAGGTGAGCCAGAATTGAACCGAGAATTCTGAAGTCAGTGATTTTTGCTTGAAGGGTTGACAGCCTTCAATGTCACGTATTACATATCTGTCATTAGGTAAAATTTTATAAACAACATAAGGGCCCCTGAATTTAGGAATAAGTTTTTTGTTCGTACCGGTTGTTGTGTCTACATTTTTTATTACAACATAATCACCCTCGTCATACGTGCGTGCCGGGCTATTGTTTTGTTCAAAATACTTAGCATTATATTCTTGGATTTTGGTGATTGCCCTCGAAGCCTTTTCCCTGGACAGTTCCAAGTTCCTTTCGGATTGACTTGATTGTTTATAATCAAGAAATTCGGTCAGCTTATCAACTATCACCCCCCTTTGGTTGACCCCGAACAACAACTGACTCGGTGTATTTTGAGTAGCCCGGTGTATAGTGTTGTTCAATCCGAATTCTATCTGTGCTAATGTAATGACCCAGTCTGAGTGCTCAATTGGTTCTGAAAGTTTAGCAAGCATACCAGTTAACACTCGATTAACTCGTTCCACTTGCCCATGAGCCTGTGGCGAGTGAACTGCTACTTTCACATGGTCTGCATTTTGTTCCATAAGGAACGAACTAAACTCTAGGGACGTGAAGCAGGTTCCCCTATCAGTGATTACCCTTGATGGTCTACTATAATACTCAAAATATTTCTTTAGTGCTGCACATACTTCTTTAGTGCTCGTGGACACAACTGAATATAATTTAGTAAACTTCGTAAATGCATCTACCACTACCAGGATATGCTTTCTTTTTGATTTTATAGAAGGAAGGGGGCCAAGGTGATCTAAATGTATCGTATGAAATGGGATGGGCTCTTTAGGGATGTTAAATAGATTACGTATGTTGGACCGAACCGGTGCCGAATACATAATACAACGGATACAATTCTTGATATATTTCTCAACCTTCCCTTGAATATTTGGGAACTAATAGTGTCGGCCAATTTGATCAGAACTCTTTGTGACACCTAGGTGCCCAATCTTCTCATGGATCATTCTTATGACATTGGTTTCCATTTCTGATGGAACATAAAATCGGAGTTTGCCACTTCTATCTTTTTTAAAAACAATGCTATCCTGAACCACAAATGAATTGTTACCCTTTAAAGACAATTTATCTTTTAATTCCAAAATCATTACATCCCGATTTTGGGCCGCTCTAAGTTGGAAATCTATGTCCTCAGAATCAATGACGGATATAACGTTGCATCTGCCTAATGCATCCACATGACTCATATTAGCACCACTACGATGTTTAATTTTATAATCATAGTCTTCCAACTCCAGAGCCCAACGTGCAATTCTGTGATTAACATTCTTTTTACTCAGTGTCATTGTCAAGGAACTACAATCGGTCACAATAGTGAAGGGAATACCTTGTAAATAAACACGGAATCGGCGTAAAGCCGAGATTATGGCCAAAGTTTCCAATTCAAAACTATGGTATTTAGCTTCTTGTGCGGTAGTGCTCTTGGAAAAAAACGATACTGGGTGCAATTTTTCATCTTCTTGTCATTGGAGCAAAACTGCACCATAACCCAATGAACTTGCATCGCAATGCAGTTCTTTTTCTTTCCTTGGGCTATGAATGGCTAACACAGGTGAGGAAGTCAAACATTTTTGAAGAGTCCGAAAAGCATCTTCACATTCCGGGGTGAACCTAAAAGGAACATCTGCCTTTAATAAATCATAAAGGGGTCTTGCTATTCTTGAAAACGATTGAACAAATCTACGAAAGTATGAACACAATCCCAAAAATGAGTGCAGTTTTTTGCTATCTTTCGGCACGGGGTATAGAGCGATCGCTCGAACATGAGAATCATTAGGTTGGATGCCATGTTCGGTTACTTTAAATCCCAAATAATCAAGTGTCGAATATGCGAATCGACATTTCGAAAGATTAAGCTCCAACCCATTTTTTGCTATTCTATACAGAATTTAAGTAAGTATCTCAAGATGTTCAGTGATATTTTTGCTAGCAATTAAGATATCATCCAAATAAACAACTATGTCCGCTCTATCTATAAACTCCCGAAAGGTTTGAATTATAAATCTTTGAAAAACACTAGGCGCGTTCTTGAGGCCAAACGGCATTTTAAGAAACTCCCATTGGCCATTTGGAGTTACAAAAGAAGTAAATTGAGTGGAATCTGCTGCTACTTTGACTTGATAAAATCCACTCTTTAAATCCAGTAAGGTCATGACCTTCTTTCCCTCCAGATATTCGATGCAATCTTCTATTAAAGGTAGTGGATGAGGATTCCTAACCGTATGTTTATTTAGTGCCCTGTAGTCTACACACATTCTAGTCTCACCAGATTTTTTTTTAACCAAGACTATCGGTGAAGCGTATGGAAAATTACTCGGCTGGATAATTTGTTTTTCCAAAAGGTCTTTTATTATTCCATTTATTGTAGCCTTTTCTGAGACTGATAATCTTCGTGGAGCAAAACAAACAGGGGTGTCAGAAGTAAGCCTAATACTCATTTCAAAATCCATAGGTGAGACCAAAGCTTTGTCAAAATTTAAGTAATTTTGAGATATTATGCTTTTGATATCTCTTAAAATGTCTAAACTAAGATTTGCGTTAACATCTATATGACTTTCTATACCATAATCAATCTCGAAGGAATGGCAATCAAGGAAATCATCACCCGCCCGATCACTGTCTTTTGTATCTGACTTGTCCTCAAGGCAATCAATAGAACCATTTTGCATTTCCCGAAATTCAGAGGCCGGTATGCTTCCACCAAAGATATTACTCTTATTACCCGTATGATAATAATCACTAACTGAAGGTTCGACTGTTTCATTTGATTAAGTGCACATAACTGAAGGTTCGACTGTTTCATTTGATTAAGTGCACATATACAATTGATTGGAACAAAGAGTTTTATTAAAACATATATTATCTTTACATGATTGCTCTGAAGGCGGATTATTATTAGAATTCATTTCGAGTTTTATATTAAAAATTTCAAGAAGATCACGGCCAATAAGCAAGGGTATAGGAGTTACTACATCTGGAATTATCATAAGAGAAACGGGTTTTATAACACCTTTTATTTTAATATAACAATTGACTGTACCGTAGGTAAAAAGTTTAATGTCTCCTAACCCTTTATACTTCGAATAGGCTAGCGATTCTTGAATGCACACTTCTTCAGGCAGGATGGATTTTTGTATGAAACTAACCGGACTGCCGGTGTCCAAAAGGGAACAACAATTGATTAATTTTGTGCACTTATTCTTATTTATCATAAAGGCGACACTTACCATCTGAACGGCATCCAAACTCCAGGCCAATCCGTCAGTGTCATCATGTGAAGTGTCCTGGTTCACAACTGCAACCTTAGTCTTCATGGCGTTGGGACAGTTCTTGTAGTTATGCCCCTCACCAGCACATCTAAAGCAGGATCCAGCTGGTCGTTGCTCCTTTGGGCATTGGGCGGCGATGTGCCCAAATTTGGAACAGTTAAAACATCTTTTGGACTGTTCACCATTTGGTGCTGAAGTTGAGGAAACTATGTTCCCTCCGGAAGTGGTCGCTTTAGCAACTATGGGCCTCGGAATTCTTCTTTTTTCGTAACGCGGCAAGAGATTTTTGAGCTCCATGATCGTTTTGGCAGCAAATAGAATAGAGACATTTGCTGGTGAGTCTCTTAATCCATCGATGATGAACTCGATAAGCTCTGCCTCGTCGATTTCAGCATGTGACCCAAGCTCCTGCATGCAGATGACATATCGGAGAAGTGGCTCATTATGACGACGCACCCTTTCACTCAGTTGACGATAGACCTCCCTGCAAACGTAGAAGTACAGAAATAACCAGTGGAATATGTACGTAAAAGAAGTACTTCCTTTCCACTGAAAAAGGATAGGCGATCGGGAAACAATTCTGTTATATACCTCCTGTATATAAGAATATATGAAGGCACTATCTCTTTCTAAAAAAGCAAAATATCAAAAAAGTACTGCACTTCCCCGCCAATAAAAGTACTTCCAAAGCACATCCAAAGTACTTCTGGGGATGCACCTACTTCAATGGATGTACATCTGAAGTACTTTTTTGAAGCACATATACCACCAGTTATATTCGTACTTCCAAAGATGCACGCGCTGTGAATGTAGAACTACGAACCGAAATAGACATGAAGTCAAAAAAAAAAAAAATTAGGAAAAGTGCATTTTTATGATAATAATTTTATTATTAAATATATTATATTATTATTTACATTTGTATTATTAAAAATATATTTATTATTAAAAACAAACAAAAATGTCATAAGAAAATAAAATAACTTACATAAAAAAAGGATTCGCCATATTCTCAAATTATACACAACAAACTCAACTCAACTTAAAAACTGTTGATGATTATGTTTTGAATCGAAGATCACTCTGACAAAAAGACAAACGACAACAAGAAAAAAAAAACAACATTTTGCATTACATCCTGGATTTCTCCTTCGCACAGTTCAAAAGGGAATCGTTAATTGTTTTTTCAGGAGAAACCAAACTACTTCCTTTGATGTACATATTTCATCGATTGTTACCGTACTTTCTTGTTTGAAGGGGTATACTCTACGGCGCAGGGGAAGTAGTAAATAAAAAAACCCACACATTCGAAGGATATATTTTTAGTTGTAGTAGTGTTTTCTAGAAAACTACTGCGGTTTGGTTTGCAGGGCTGTTGTCTGCTCATCTTAAGGTCGAATTCTTTGATGAGTGTTTGCTTCAAAGAGATCCAGTCGTCAACATGAACTGTGCGAAGCAACATTTTTGCAGTTCCTTGCATGAGACGACGTGCAGAAAGGTACTTGCACCGGTCATCACATCCGAGAGAGTCTGTCACATCTTCGTAATCCATCAGCCATTTGGTGACGCTATAGGGGGTCGTCGCCATTGAAGGCAGGAACAGCGTTCTCGATGTCAGAGAAGTCTACTGCGCGTCCTGGTGTAACTGGTGGTGTTATAGATGCCTCCATTTGGTCCACTTCCCTTCTTAGTTCAAGGATTCTTTTGCGACGCTCGAGTCTGGCCAGCTCTTTCTCATCTTCCACGTCCAGGTCATCAGAAGTTATGGTAACAGGCCCAATATCGGAAGTGGCCAGTACTGCAGAAGCGTTCTTCTCAGTAGGAAGTCCGGAAGGTGGAGTTGACTCATCCATTGTAGCAGAAGGTTGTTGGGATGTTGAACTGGCATTCTCATTGGACATTGTGCTTTCATACAATAACCGCAGTTCAATGTCTCAGTCCCAATGTACCGCGCACTAGGTGAGCGACACCTAGTCGCGATACTCTGCAACCGAAGCATTAAGGCAGTAAAACACTATTTATTATACTACATACTACATAATAATTTTATACTACATATACATATATATATTCGATCAAAACCATTTGCTCAGTGAATTATTTGTCTAGTTTTTGTATAGTATAATACCATGGAGTATGCAAATGCAACACAGTTTAGGCATACCCTTAGGAAAGTAACAACCAAATACATGATACAACTAATAGAGATTTTAAGCAAACGGCAATATACTTCTTTCCCTCTCGCTCCTATAGTCAAAATCAAATGTGAAATCCTACTTTGAAGGAAAACAACAACTGGAAACAACAACAACAACAGGAAGAATTTAATTGTTTTCCCTCAAAGTAGTGATTTGACATTTCTCTTTGACGTATTCGCATACTTCTCTAAAGATATGGCATTGCGCATGGTGCCAAACAAAACGTCAAAATATAGAGAAGTATGCGAATACGTCAAAGAGAAATGTCAAATCAAGAAAAAAGTTGACAGCTAGCTACTTTGAAGGAAAACAATTGATTTCTCTGTTGAGTTTAGTTTGGTATAATATTCCTTCTCTGCTTAATAATTCAAATTAAAGTGTTATTTTTATTAAAATCGCTTGAAATTAGATTTTAAATAATCAAAAATATTATTCTGTGTGTAAAAAAACTTTACTTTGTTTAAAACGTGCCTCAAAATGTGCAAAACAAATACTTTTAAATGGAAGCACCAAAATTGCAAAGAAGAAATAGTTTATTTTTAAAACAATAATAACTAGGTTTTTAACAATAAAATAATAATAAAAAAGTGTGCCTATAATATGCCGACAAATTGCTGTGTGCACGGCTGTAAGAGCAATGCAATCACAAACAAAGAAGAACGTTCCTTTCCTTTACCAAGAGTTTCGAACCACTCCTCAAAATGTAAACATTTATTCTAAGCCGGATCGAAACGTTGCTAGGCAGCAATCAATAAAAAAAAAAAAATGCAAAAGTAGCACGAGTTTGTTCCAAGCATTTTATATCAATCAGATCAGAATTGTATTGAACAAATAAATTGGAAATAAAAAATTACTTTAACAGGTAAAAGTGTTCGACTCAGCGATGTCCATAATCCGGATTGGGTCCCTTCCCTAAATTTGGGAAGGGCTATCAAAAGAGCTGAAAACAAACATTCAAGTCTACCAAACGTAGAAATTGTAATGGTTTGTTGGTTTCTCAGAGGAAGTAAAAAAAAAAAACCGTATATGGGTGGACAATATTTCTTATTCTAGAATATTGCTGTTTTATTTTATTTATTATATACTTATAGATGAAATTGATCATACAAATGCCAACAGACACCTTATCATTGCTTGGAACTGGCACAATATGCAGACAGTTGCTTGGAAGTGACACATTATATTGAAGAACAAACTAACCTATCGTAATGCGTCGGAAGATTGGGTGCAAATGTTTGTGCTGGCATTTCAATATAATGTCTGCTTGTTGCAAAGGAATGTCTGTGCCAGCAGTGGATTAGCGTTAAGCATTGGTTCCAAACAACTACATTATGTGCATTTTGTGCCGGTTCCAAGGCAATAATAAGGTTGCTGTTGCCATTTGTATGATCAATTTCATATATAACTAAAAAATCAACATTCTAGAATAAGAAATAGCTATTGTACCCAAAAATGTTTTTTAATTACTCTAAGAAACCAACAATCATTTACAATTTCTACGTTTGTTAGATTTGGAGGTTTGTTTGCACTTTTATCTGTAAAAGTAATTTTGTATTTCCAATTATTTTGTTCAATACAGTTCTGATTGATATAAAATGCTTGGAACAAACTCGTGCTACTTTTGCATTTAATTTTTTTCTATTGATTGCTGCCAACCAACGTTTCAATCGCAGTTTAGAAGTTTGATTCTTTGTTCGTGATTGCATTACAGCCGTTGTCAAGAATAAAAAATGCACTGAAATTTCTCGGTGCATTGAATTCAACCACTTGTCAGTTTATTTGCTTGGCTGCGCTCGAATTGAACGAAACCATTTTTTTGCATACTCTTTTTGCGGAAGTAGTAGTTCAATTCGCAGCCATTTTACTTCATTTTCGATAAGTTTCTAGAAACTTCTTTTCTTTTGTCAGAGCAGAATTACTTTGGAATTAACTTTCGAGCGATCCACGAGGGCAAGAAAAAGGAACTAAAATTTAAGCCGAATGTATCCGAATGTATAAATGAATTACAGTATAAAAGTTTTTGTAATTAGTAAAGTAATAAAGTTACATTTGTATGAGCTAAAAGTTTGTGCTCTTTTCTTTTAAGACAAATTCTTAAATTTTAACTTATACGCGTGTGTTAAAAATGCCCGTGGAACGTACGCCACCACTTGCACCTCCGGATGCACAATCAAGCATAGGTGCTCAGCAGATCCAAATCTTGGAGGATCCAAACTTAATTGAGATTGATGTGCTTGAAGATGAGCAGCAGCAATTGCAACAACAGCAGCAATTGCAACAACAGCAGCAATTGCAACAACAGCAGCAGCAATTGCAACAACAGCAGCAATTGCAACAACAGCAGCAACAATTGCAACATCAGCAGCAGGAACACCAGGCTGAGAAATCCACCAAGCCAAGACGACTTCATGGAAAATGTCGCACATGTGGTGAAGAATACAACCACTAGATGGTGTTCTGTGACGGGGTATGTAAAAAATGGTTTCATTTAATTTGTGTTGGTTTGAGTGGTAGTCAGGCAGGTAGACTAGACAAGTGGTTTTGCGAGGAATGTTCTGTAGCTAATTTAAGAAAAGTTGATGCATTGCACAGGAAGTTGATTGCCCAAATGAAAGTCGTAGAACAAAACGTTCTAGAACACAAGCGCCAGACAGTTTTGGACGCGTCATACAAAAAGTGGCAAAAGTTAAAAATCGAATACGTCAAATTAAAAGGTTCATTTACCGACATTGAGGGCAATCAGCTTCCTGAGCCTCGGTTAAGCTTAGACAATATACGGGGAACAGAGTTTGTGGGTGACAGGTGCTCCATTGTATCAAAAGGCAGCTCGTCCACACAGAAAAGTTTGCGCTTGAATCTCATCCAACAGCAGAGGGATATCCTTAAACAACCACGAGAAAATTTACAAAAGGATCAAGAACTTCTCCGCCAGCAGGAACAAATTGTGAACGAGATGTCATCAGAAAGCGAAGAAGATTACGAGAGGACTGCTGTGGATTTCTACCCCAATACGAAGAAACAAGCAATGGACCCGTTAGCTCCTGAATTTACACCAGCTGTACCAACGCCACGCATGGATTTCGAAGTTCCACCGCCGCTCACCCAGAGAGAACTATCTGCAAGGAAAATTTATAGAGATCTACCAGTTTTCACAGGCAACGCTGAAGAATGGCCACTTTTCAAACGAATGTTTGAGCAGTCTACTCAAGCATGTGGATATACCCTTGATGAAAATTTAATGCGGTTGCAACAGGCGCTTAAAGGGAGGGCTCGGAATTTAGTTAGCAGTCAATTAGTTGAACCTTCATGTGTACCCCAAATATTAGAATGTCTAAGTACTGCTTTTGGACAGCCAAGTATTATTTTAGATTGCCAATTAGAAAAAATAAATAGGCTTCCTATAGTGAAAGCAGAAAAGTTAGATTCCATTTTAGAGTTCTCAACTGCGGTAACAAATTTAAACGCAGTCATGAAAGCTTCGGGACTTGAGAGCCAATATGATAATCCGTTGCTTCTCAAGGAACTTTTAAAGAAACTTACGAATGAGATGAAAATGAAATGGGCTACTTATTCATTCGATAAAGGAGTTAGAGGGCTTTTAGCGTTTGGTTCCTGGCTTCAAGCAGAGTCAAGAAAAGTGTACGAGGTACTTTCAAGTACAGAATTGGGTGGCAGCAAGAGGGAAGTCGTTCGTGGTGAAAAATTAAATCAAAGCAGAGTTAACGTCCACGTCCAAGGTAAAGGTGTTCCGGCATGTGTAGTTTGTGGTAAGTTGTGTAAGAGCCTTGAGGTTTGTGAAGTCTTCAATCAAATGACTTCTTCTGCAAAATGGGAGAAAATGAAGGAGTTGAAGCTTTGCCGTCAATGTTTAACTGCCCACATAATGAAGTATCCATTTGTGTGTAAGAAGGCAGTCAAATGTAACTTCGTTGGTTGCACAAGGAAGCATCACCCACTAATGCACCAAGAGGAGAAGGCCGAACCACCAATAGTTTTCACGTCTCAAAACAGCCATACGGGTATAGGTGATCAATTTCAATTCCAGTACGTACCAGTGACACTTCGCCATGGCAATAAGAAGATAGATGTGTTAGCATTTCTGGATGGAGGCTCAAGTGGAACGAGAGTTGAAGAAGAAGTTGCAGAACAGCTAGGATTAACTGGACCAAAAGTTATCCTACATCTGAAATGGACAGCAAACATTCGTCGCCAAGAAGAGTCAACAAAAGTCACGATGATTATTTCTGGGGCATACAAAGGTGCAAAAGAATATGAAATTCCAGTAGCTCATACAATCAAAGAGCTTAATCTACCAAAGCAAACATTAAATTATGAGGAGCTTAGTAAGGAATATTCTCACCTGCGTGGGCTTCCAGTTGCATCATATTTCGACAAACAACCCAAAATAATGATCGGACTTAGTGATTGGCATGTTGCTGTTCCAAGCAAGACTCGATTGGCTGGTCGAGAGGATCCGGTAGCAACAAAATGCAAGCTTGGATGGTCAGTGTTTGGTTCCGGAAACTCATCTAAACTTCAAAGCATAAACTACCACATCCAAGATTCTTCAGAGCCAGATGATGAAAATCTTAATGATTTGATGAAATACTACTATGCGGTGGACAGTTTAGGAATCAAAATACCAACTCATGACATTGCATCAAAGGAAGAACGCCGTGCGAGATATATCATGGAGAAGACTTCTGAATTCGACGGACAGCGTTATGAAACAGGGTTGCTTTGGAGATATGATGATCCGATACTGCCAGATAGTCTGTTCATGGCTAAAAACAGACTCGCAACGTTGAACCGAAGAATGCAAAAGAATTCCCAGCTGAAGAATGACATGAACAACCAAATCGAAAATTATATTAAGAAAGGTTATGTTCGTAAACTGTCACCGGCTGAATTAAAAGAAAATCATGAACGCGTTTGGTACCTTCCACTGTTTCCTGTGGTAAATCCAAATAAACCTGGGAAAATAAGAGTGGTTTGGGATGCAGCGGCCAAGGTCAATGGAACATCACTCAACTCATTCTTGCTCAAAGGCCCTGACCAGCTTCCATCGCTACTTGGTATTCTCCTGAGATTCCGGGAAAATGCAGTGGCTATCAGTGGTGATATCTCTGAAATGTTCCATCAGATCAAAATTCGGCGTGAGGATCAACATGCATGCAGGTTCCTATGGGATGATGGAAGCGGCGAAGCGGTATATGTCACACAAGTGATGACATTCGGAGCAACCTGTTCACCGAGTAGCGCTCAATTCATTAAAAATATAAATGCGCGAAGATTCGAAAAGGACTTTCCTAGAGCGGTGGAAGCAATCGTTAAGAACCACTATGTGGATGACTTGCTCGACAGCGTCAGCACAGCGAGAGAAGCGATCACCTTGGCCAAGGAAGTCAAAAAGATTCATGCAGCCGGAGGATTCCACATAAGGAAATGGAAATCAAACTCTATGGAAGTGATGGCCGCTCTAGAAGAAGAACAACCGTACGTCAACGACAGTATCCACCTCGGTAAGGAAGCCATACAGACTACAGAGAAAGTGTTGGGTATGTGGTGGGATACCAAGTCTGATTCACTCACATACTCTTTGAAGTTCAACAAAGGCAACCAAGAAGTCCTTAACGGCCAAAGAAGACCAACGAAGCGTGAAATACTTAAAGTGCTGATGTCAATCTTCGACCCGCTTGGTCTTATAGGTCATTTCACAAGCTACTTAAAAGTTCTTATGCAAGAGGTATGGCGATCTAGAGTGAACTGGGACGACGAGATTAATGATGATCATCACGAAAAATGGCTGAGGTGGTTGAACGAGCTGTCAAAGGTGGAAAGTGTTTTTATCCCAAGGTGTTATATAACCGAATCATCTTGGGACTTGGCCAAGACACAACTCCACATTTTCGTCGATGCAAGCAAAGATTGTAGTGCTGCAACTGCATACCTACGAGTATACGTAAACGGCAATATAAAGTGCTCATTACTTGGATCCAAGACTAAAGTGGCTCCTATCAAACTATTATCGATTCCACGATTGGAGCTAGTGGCAGCGTTGATAGGAGCAAGATTTGCCAACAGTATACGACAATCTTTGTCGGTTCGTCTTCATCGGATAGTTCTCTGGTCAGATTCCGTTACAGTTCTGAGTTGGTTGAGGTCAGATGCAAGAACAATAAAAGGACAGTTCATCGCGTTCAGAATAGCAGAAATCCAGGAAATAACAAAAATCGCCGATTGGAGATACGTGCCGTCAGCATTGAATCCTGCTGATGACGCAACGAAGTGGAAACGAGGGCCATCATTGAACATGGGTGATCGTTGGATGCAAGCTCCGCAAATGTTGTTCTCTTCGGAAGACGAGTGGCCTGAAGACATATCTCTGCCAAGAGAAAGTTCTCACGAAGCCTTTGAAACTGTACATCAACAAGAAAAAGAAGTTGCAGTGATTCAAATAGAAAGGTTCGCGAAGTGGGACAAACTAATAAAGGTCACGGGATATGTGTATAGATATATGGATTCTCTACTCGGCAAAAAGAGTGCAAATCGATTTTTATCGTCACAGGAGCTTGAACGTGCAGAACGCCTGGTATATAAACTAATTCAGGCTGAAGGGTTTTCGTCGGAAATCAAGTACCTTACCCAAAAAGGAAACTTCTTCATTTCAAAAAAGCAACCTTCCCACTTTTCCAGCGGTATCCTCGCTCTAAAGCCATACTTGGATGAAAATGGACTTTTACGATCTCTTAGCCGAGTGGACAACGCCAATTTTTTGAGTATCGAGACAAGGCGCCCAATAATTCTTCCACATACACATCATGGAACGGCTCTACTTGTTCGACAATACCACGAAAGGTTCCAGCATATCAACCATGAGACGGTAGTTAATGAGCTAAGAAAAAGGTACCACATTCCAAGACTACGTCAGGTTTTAAAACGGATAAGGAGTAGCTGTAATAGATGTAAAATCCTAACGGCAAAAGCGACACCTCCTGAAATGGCAGTATTACCAGAGGCCAGAGTCACAGCTTTTACATCACCCTTTACTTACACTGCTGTCGACTACGGTGGGCCTTTCGAAGTTGTTAATGGTCGAAAAGTGGAAAAAAGATGGATATGCTTGTTTACGTGTCTTATAACCAGAGCCATACATATAGAGATCGCCTACAGCTGCAGCGCCGACTCCTTTATACTATGCTACAGAAACTTTTTGTGTCGAAGGTGATCGAGGTACAAATTTCATTGGAGCCGAGAAACTTCTTAAAGCCAACTTGAAGCTAATCGACCATCAAGTCATTGCAAATCAGTTTGTAAGCTCAGAACTGGAATGGCACTTCAACCCCCCTGGATCACCTCACATGAATGGATGTGTTGAAAGGCTCATTAAATCCGTCAAAACAGCCCTATACGCAGTGAGCAACGTAACAACCTACAAACCAAACGATGAACTATTTCGCAGTTACCTAATGGAAGTTGAGGACATGATCAATTCCCGACCGTTAACGTATTTGCCATTAGATAGCGAACAGTCTGAAGCAATAACGCCAAACCACTTCCTTCGTCAATCACCTGGAGGAGCCACACCACTTGGCGAGTTTAGTGATAACGCCAAGCTACTTAAAACAAATGCACTGATGTCACAACTATATGCAAGACATTTCTGGAGACGCTGGGTAGCCGAGTACCTGCCAACACTTGCTAGAAGAGAGAAATGGAACACCCCAGCAGAACCTCTAACAGTTGGAGATATCGTCCTGGTGATTGACGAAAGGAATCGTCGGAACCAGTGGCAGAAAGGAAGGATCGTTAAAGTAAATAAGGCCAAGGACGGGCAAGTTCGAAGTGCAACAGTACAAACTGAGACTGGAATCTACGAGAGACCTGCTGCAAAGTTGGCGAAGCTAGATACCAGAGAGAAGAGGGTAGATTTGGACGTAGTCTAGTCGTCAAATATACCGAGGGGGAGAATGTCAAGAATAAAAAATGCACTGAAATTTCTCGGTGCATTGAATTCAACCACTTGTCAGTTTATTTGCTTGGCTGCGCTCGAATTGAACGAAACCATTTTTTTGCATACTCTTTTTGCGGAAGTAGTAGTTCAATTCGCAGCCATTTTACTTCATTTTCGATAAGTTTCTAGAAACTTCTTTTCTTTTGTCAGAGCAGAATTACTTTGGAATTAACTTTTGAGCGATCCACGAGGGCAAGAAAAAGGAACTAAAATTTAAGCCGAATGTATCCGAATGTATAAATGAATTACAGTATAAAAGTTTTTGTAATTAGTAAAGTAATAAAGTTACATTTGTATGAGCTAAAAGTTTGTGCTCTTTTCTTTTAAGACAGCCGTGTACACAGCAATTTGTCGGCATATTGCAGGCACATTTTTTTATTATTATTTTATTGTTAAAACACTAGTTAGTATTGTTTTAAAACTAAACTATTTCTTCTTAAACATTTTAGCGCGAATTGCTCCGATATAAAAGTATTTGTTTTGCACACTTGGAGGCACGTTTTGAACAAAGTAAAGTTTTTTTACACAAAGAAATATATTTTTGATTATTTAAAATCTGATTTCAGGGGATTTTAATGATCATGAACAAATGCTTTCTACGCCATCGCCTAGGGGACACACAATTAACGCATAGCCATCTCCTCAAAAAGGAAAACCCATCAAACAGTCACCTCTGCCAAGCAAATCAAATCCTATCCATAAAACACCTTACATCAGAATGCTCTAAAATTAATCACGTACCTATGCAATTCACTTTTCAACAAAAAATTAAATGACCTTCTGTCAACAAATTCTACAGAAAACATTAACAACGTATATAAACTATCACTTACACTCAAACTTGACTCTATTATTTAAATAATCTATGTAAATAAAAATGGATGGGGCTGCTGGTGACTTGAAAGCCACTGACTGTACCACAGTCACTGTTTTTCCAGCCGCTAACAGCCCCATACATTACTACTTTTATACCCTAAAATATTTATATAAACAAATTTACTAATATCCAGCCGAAAGCCTCTGGTAGCTAGCGCTTATTTTTTTCTAATTGTATTATAATATAAATTTATTTTTATATTTGTAATAAATAATAATAATAATAATAAATTGAATTATAATAAATATTCCGCCAAACTGAACTCAATCGAGAATTTAATTGTTTTCCTTCAAAGTAGATATTCACATTTGACTTTGACGTCTCGGAGCGAGAGGGAAAGAAGTATATTGCCGTTTTCTTAAAATCTCTATTTAATTGTTTTCCTTCAAAGTAGGTATTCACATTTGACTTTGACGTCTCGGAGCGAGAGGGAAAGAAGTATACTGCTGTTTTCTTAAAATCTCTATTGTCAAACTCCCCGTGTTCTTACTGGCTGCGCACAATGGTGTAGCAGTAGCAGTAGCACGCAGCAATGTCAAAGTTAAATGTATGTAAATCGTATTGCACGGCTACAATGTGAAGTAGCAGATGCAGCAGAGAGAGTCGCTGAAGTACAAGTCGACTCGACTTGAACTTGACGACCTGCTGCGCTGCAAAACAACAACAAACCAAAATGGCAGACATGATTTTTGTTTGAGTTCAGTGCTGCACATTGTATTCGTGTATGCTGCTTTGTGAGCTACTTTTTTTGGCATTTACTTTGACATTGCTGCGTGCTACTGCTACTGCTACACCATTGTGCGCAGCCAGTTACGGGATACGGGGTTCTTATGACGTAGAGTACATAGAGTAGAGCGAAACAAAAGTTAAACGTGAAGGCGAAAACGAGAAGGCAGGGGTTCTTATGACGAGATGCGCAGAACAAATCAAAAATGAAACTAGGAAGGCAGTTGTATCCACAGGTTGTATCATGATTCATGAACCAAATACGTTCCACAAAAATTTGCGGCCCAACACGTGCTTCTCTCATTTGACAGCTAACTTGTCATTTAAATACCGCCTTTGTTTACATTTTTCCTGAGCATCATTAGTTTCTACAAAATTAAGTAAAAATAAATACGTAAATATGAGCTTTTTAAAATCCAAGACCGTCATTGAGCAAGGTGACACAGTTATTATCTATTTAAGTGTTAATAGCATGCATGCAATCGAAGCTGTACCCAATATAACAAACAAGAAAGGTGAAGTTATCGAGTACGTCTTCCAAACAAGTTTCGGTGCGCTCAAAGTTAAAAACATTATCGGCGTCGAATATGGCAGTAAAATTGAACTAACCCGTGGCTGGGCATATGTCCTGCAACCCAATCCAGAGCTCTGGACTCAAACTTTGCCACATAGAACTCAAATTATATACACTCCTGACATAAGCATGATTCTATTTCAATTAGAAATTAAGCCGGGTAGTGTTGTTATTGAATCTGGTACTGGTTCAGGGTCACTGTCCCATTACTTCCTACGTGCAGTTAAGCCGCACGGTCATTTGCATACATTCGACTTCCATGAAGCACGAGCACAACAGGCACGAGAGGAATTTCAAAATCATGGAATCGGCGACTTTGTTACCGTGTATCACAGAGACGTTTGTCAATTTGGATTCACCAACGAATTGAAAAGCAAAGCTGACGCAGTGTTTCTTGATTTACCAGCACCACAACTGGCCGTTCCTCATGTTCTTGAAGCACTCAAATCTTCTGGTAAGTAATTTTTTTTTCTTAACCTACTAAACAAAAAAAATGGCACAGTAAAGCAAAATAGGAATTCATTTAAAATATGTAGGTGTTCATTGAATCAAATGGGCATGTCATACGTTACCGAAGATATTATGTAACTTTGCCCTTTGAACCTTACACACGGTCCGACGGTCGATCCAATCCCAATAATTGTTCTTGACAACCCTAAAAGCTGAACAAAAAGCTGTCTTTCAAAAAAACACCAGGCCTACTGATTGATTGTTTGCCACAACTCAAAACATCAATCTTCCATTTTGAATTAATTGTTTGATTTAGATTTAGTTTTATTAAAATAAATGCATTAGTTTTATTTGGCGTTTCTTTATAGTTTCGAAAAAAATTGATACAAAACAGCTTAAGCGTTAAGTCAACATGCCCCGAAAAAGTAATCAGATCAACTTGAGGGTGACTTCAAAACGACGTCAGTTTTCAAAAAATCAAATTTTCTCGTTAGGGCGAGTAAAGGTTTTTAAAAAACGATTTGTCACGGTTCAAAAACAAAGATATTACGTAAATTACCTACATGACAAAGTTAATAGGGGAGACTAACAGCACCTTCCATTGGAGAAAAATGCAGAAGCATCCGCAGTCCATCAACTGAGCTAAACATAATGAATATTTAGACTGACTCATATATGGAATCCTGGAAAATTTCACAAAGAGTACACTCTGGTCGGATTCCTCGATATCGAAGGTGGGATTTTCGTAAGAAAAGAATCAGCTTATTCAAAATCCATTGTTCCAACAAAAAATTCGTTCCTATCTTTCTATTCCTTCTTACTTAAGACTTGCAAATTGCAAGCATATACCTTGTTGAAAACATTATTATTAATTGATTCAACCTTAGGAGGCTTCTCTGTAAGAAGACATTATATGAGCAGAGGTTGTCAACGAACTTCAAGTTGAACTGGAAGCAGAAGGTTTCAAAGTGAAAAAAGCCTACAACTTATCGAGTTAATGCAAACAGCTTTTAAAAAGCTTCTCAAAATGGAGAATGTGAGCTGGGTATAAAACACCAAAAACCAGCTGGGTGATGGTGTAGTCGAGGTGACTTGGAATTGACCTCGATGAATTCGGAATAATTGTATTGTTGGTCCATTGAGGGATGACTCTGAGATGAAAAGTACTCGCGGCCTTTTTTTTTTATTAAAAATTCCAGAGTTAAATAAGTCTAAGGCGAATGAAAGTAAGTCGGTGATGTGTTATTATGAGAGTTGAGAGCAATATTTAAGAAACTTCGGTCTGGGAAATTGCAATGTTCTTGTTGAAAACCTTGATATACATACAGAAATTGTTAAGTTTTATTCTTTCAAAGTAAAATCAAAATAGCTTGAACTATTTTTGAGAAAATCGGTTGGCTAAAAATAAACGGCTCATTATATGGGAGCTACCGTTAAGAAAACTGTTGAGAATTATGTAGGATTTTAGAGACTTGAAATTAAATACTAACAAACACAAGTATATTTGAACAAACAATTAGGTATCTTTCTTTATTAATTGAAAGTTTATATTTTAATAGAAAAAATTAAATGAACGTCTTTTATTTGTAGCAAGCAAAAATACAATGGAGTTGAAAAAAACAAAAAGAACGCACAAAAATTATGAAATTACAGACGGGATTGTTTTCACTGGCACTTTTGATCAAATAGGATTTAGGAAATTGTAAGATATACTTCAGATTGATAAATAAAGTGACTTCTGACTATTTTAAGGGTGGGTTTACATTATACTAGACTTAACGAAAAAAAAAACTACAAGCTACTAAACTTAACGACAATGAATTTCAAAAATCAATTAAACAACAATAATTAAACTCAATACTCCTCCTTAATTATTTTGTTACGTAGTTCTTGAAACATTTTCCAAGTCAAATGCTTAGTCGAAATATCAGCCAACTGATCAGAACTTTTGACGTGTTCCAGAGTTGCAGTCTTCCCAATATGTTCTTGTACGAATTTCTTGAAATGTCAATATGCTTCTTTCCTTTGGTGATCTTTCCTTCATGACAATTTTTAAGCATGTGTATAGCAGATTGATTGTCAACACGCAATGTTGTTGGTTCACTTAATTTTATAAAACAAAGTTCACCGCCAATACGACGAATCCAGCAAATGTCATTAATTGACGAAACAGCTGCACGATATTCTGCTTCTGCAGACGATGTTGCAACAACACGTTGTTTTTGTGTGTACCAGACCATTGGACCTCCTCTGATAATGAGTACACCACTTGTTGAGTGACGTGTAATAGTGTCTCCTCTCAGGCACGAGTACGATAACTTGGCCGCCAAGAATTGATAACGGTTTTTTATAGAGGGGTTAAATACAAGCATTTTTTACTATGGGAGGGGGGGTCCATCTCACCCCGTTTAGAAGGTAGGGGCGATTTTCGAAAAAATGGCTTAAAATGGAAATCAAAATCTTAAAAAAGAATTACCTACAATGAAGTTTTATACCGGTTTTGAAAGCCAGGAATCTGTTCTTTAATTTTAAATTAAAATGAAATTCTAAATGTCAATCGTTTTAAAATTATTTGCATGCAAACTCAAAATTTTGATAAAAAAAAAAATAAAAAAAAAAGTTTACAACAATTTCTTTCAAAATTGTAAAATAAAGTGCTAAACTGGCTTTCTGTCATCAGTGCCTATATCAATTCTTAATCGAATACAAAAAACCGAATCTTTTTATGTCTTCTAGTTACTGAGAAAATTAAAAATCTCCAAAACTACTTTTGTAATCAAGTTGTATTATTTTTGGTATTTGAGTAAACTTGCTTACCATACAGTGCTAACACACATTCCAGACGTCAGGCAGACGAACTCAAACAGTTTATGGTATCAACAGTACCTGGGTGGCCTGCTTCGCAGGATCTAGGGATTTTAACCCCCTTTTTAAGGGGGCACACCGCGCTCACGCAGCTTCGCTACTCCGCTAAGGGTATGTATATTTGTCAGGCAGGCGCCTGTGTCAATAACATTTGTAATTAATTTGACCTGGGCGGCCCGCTTCGCGGGATCTTTTGATTTTCTCCTCCTTTTTCGGGGGCAGACCGCGCTCACGCAGCTTTGCTGTTAAGGGTATGTATATTTGTCATGCAGGCGCCTGTGTCAATAACATTTGTAATTAATTTGACCTGGGTGGCCCGCTTCGCGGGATCTTTTGATTTTCTCCTCCTTTTTCGGGGGCACACCGCGCTCACGCAGCTTCGCTGCTCCGCTAAGGGTATATATATTTGTCAGGCAGGCACCTGCGTCAATAACATTTGTAATTAATTTGACCTGGGTGGCCCGCTTTGCGGGATCTTTTGATTTTCTCCTCCTTTTTCGGGGGCACACCGCGCTCACGCAGCTTCGCTGCTCCGCTAAGGGTATGTATATTTGTCAGGCAGGCGCCTGTGTCAATAACATTTGTAATTAATTTGACCTGGGTGGCACGCTTCGCGGGATCTTTTGATTTTCTCCTCCTTTTTCGGGGGCACACCGCGCTCACGCAACTTCGTTGCTCCGCTAAGGGTATGTTTATTTGTCAGGCAGGCGCCTGTGTCAATACTATTTGCAATCAGTTGTATCAGGGTGGCCCGCTTCGCGGGATCTTTTGATTTTCTCCTCCTTTTTCGGGGGCACACCGCATTCACGCAACTTCGTTGCTCCGCTAAGGGTATGTCCAGTCGTCAGGCAGGCGCCTATATCAAATAGTTTTTGTTATTAACAGTACCTGGGTGGCCCGCTTCGCTTGGCAATGCAATTCTACCTCCTCGTGGTGCATTCTGGGTAACGCGCTAAATGAATTGCTGTACTTTAAAAACAAAGATGACATCAATCCTCAAAGCGAGATCACCGTAAATACCAAAAAACAAAAACTTCATAAGAAAGTAGTTTTAGTAATTTTCAATTTTCTCAAAACCTAAAAGATATAAAATTATTTGGTTTCTTGCGTTTAATTCAGAATTAATATGAGCATCGAACTTGCAAAGCCAATTTGGCATTTAATTTCACAATTTGGAAAAAAATGGTCTAAACTTTTTTTTTTTCATTTTTTTTATAAAAATTTTGAGTTTGAATACAATTTTTTTGAAAACTATTGGCATAAATAAAAAAATTTAAATTGAAAATTAAAGAACAGAGTTCTGGCTTTCGAACCCGGCATAGTTCTTTATTGTAGGTGTTACCGTTGTTTTTTAAATTTTTTTTGTTTGATTAAGTCATTTTTTTCGAAAATTGCCCCTACCTTCTAAACGGGGTGAGATAGACCCCCCTCTCATAGTAAAAAATGCTTGTATTTAAACCCTCTATAAAACCCCGTTATCAAATCTTATCGTACTCTCCCCCATAATCAGAATCGGTATAAGCAACTAATTGTTCATCTCGATTAAAAAATATGCCTTAGTTAATTGTACCTTTCAAATACTCTTCCAGTGACTGTTTTTGGGGTTGTTGCAAAAACGACTCAAGTAACTTACATCAAAGCTAATATCTGGGCGAGATACAGTGGCCAAATATAAGAGACTTCCGATTGCCTCTCGATACGGTGTTGATTTTTCCAGTGGTTTGTCGTTGATCAGGTTTTCTTCATCAGTCATCATACCACGTTCCACAGGTGTTGAGACAGGATTAACAAAATTAAATTTGAATCGTTGCAAAATTTTCTCCGTGTATTTTGGTTGATTTATAAATATACCACTTGAACAGTCTTTAATTTGCATGCTCAAATATGACAATTTACTTTCGCGAGCAGCATCAAATGTCACTTCAAATTTACGATTTAGTCTTTCTTAAATTTCAGTCATGTCATCACTATTTTTACCAGCAATAATTCCATCGTCAACGAACAAAGCAATTATTACAGTTCTGTCTTGATTGTAATAAACACAAGGGTCATCATCTGTATTTTCAAGTCCAAGAGTTTTTAAAAAAGTTGTTATTTTGTCATTCCAGTTCTTAGGAGCTTGCTTTAAACCATACAAGCTTTTGTTTAACTTGCACACGCGACTGGTACCATCATGAAATCCCTCTGGTTGATACATAAATATTTGTTCTTGTAGATCGCCATGTAAAAATGCAGTCATTACGTCAAAAGTCATGAGCTTCAGGTTATTCGATGCAGCGAGACTGAGGATTACACGAATTGATACGTAGCGAGCAACTGGACTAAATGTATCAGAATAATCAATTCCTTCTTTTTGTTCAAAACCTCTGGCAACAAGTGTCGACCATCCTGCTTCTGACGTAATATCCAATGACAAGTCAAAGGCTTGATGTTATCTGGTGCTTTTACCAAGTCCCAAGTTTTCATTTTCACAAGTGATTTAAACTCTTCTGCCATGGCTTTTGACCACTTCTCATCTTTCAATGCTTCAGACACAGGAATATTTTCAACTTCTCCAATCATAGCCATATTTGTATCTCCAAAACCATCTCCTAGTTCATAGTCCCTGAACCTTTGAGGTTTTCTTAAGGCGCTCCGATTTCGAAGATTTGGACGAAGTAAATTATTTTCATTTAATGGCTGACTTGTATCGCTTTCATTTATTTCAGATGGATCAGGCAGTGATGGTGGCTCTTCATTCGGAACTTCATTTTCCAGACTGTCATCATATAAACTTCTGAGCTCAACCTCGCATGACTCTCCTCCTGAATTTGGATATAGTGAGTCCAATGTTACATCAATGTCACTTAAGTTGTTTTGAGTCTTCTCATCAAAAATTACATTTACGGAACTTATTACATCTCCCTCACCAAGCACGTAGACTCTATAGCAAGGAGAATCTAAGTCATATCCAAAAAATATTCCTCTCTTGGATTTCTTTTCAGTCTTAAGTCGTTTGTGATCATGAATTAAAACATAACAATCTGATCCAAATAATTTTAACGTAGTAACATCAACTTTTCTTCCAAACCAAAGTTCAGCTGGACTTCTACCTTTGACTGAACTTGTTCCAGTCTGATTGATTGTGAACACTGCAAAATTTACTGCTTCAGCCCATAGATTTTCATTTAGCTCATGCGCATGTATAGCTGACCGGGCTGACTCTACAGCAGTGCGCATTTCTCTTTCGATTCTCCCATTTTGTTGAGGTGTATAAGGACTTGATTTGGAATGAAATATGTACACCAAGTTCATTTAAAAGTCTTCTTGTGTCGGCATTTTTGATTTCTGTTCCATAATCAGACCTCAAACACTTCACTTTTCTGTCGAATTGATTTTCCACCATTTTCATAAAAGCATTAAGTTTGTCGGCTGCTTCATTTTTTGTTTTTAAGAAATAAACAGTGCGATAGTGTGAAAAATCTTCCTTTAACAAAAGGAAGTATTTGGCTCCTCCCAATGACCTCATGTTCATTTCGCACAAGTCAACATGAATTAAGTCCAAAATATTTTTAGCAATTTTTGGATTTACTAGATGTGAAATGCGATGTTGTTTTCCATATACACATCCAGGACAGACAATTATTCCAGTCATCAATGTATTTTATCTTATGTTTCTTTAAAATGTCTCTGACGTATTTTATATTTTGATGGGCAAGTCTTTCATGCCATGTTTTAATTGAGACTGTGACAAAACATTTTTCAGGTACTTCTTGGCGAAACATCATCTTGAACAAATTTCTATCACGTTGTGCAACTGCAACAGTCATTTCTTGATCTGATGTTTTGAATATAGATCCAGTTGAATCCGCAGTTTGAACATAACCTTTGTCTAGCATTTGCGTAACAGAAAAAAGGTTAAATGTCATTTTCGGTACATATAAGACATTTTGCAAAACAATTTTGTACCACTTGTTGCCATTGAAAGCTTCCAACTCAACGTCACCTGTACCAATATCTTCCAATTTTGTAGCATCGCCTATTATAACTGAAGATATTTATATTTATATTTATATTTATTTATTTAAAAATCGCTTACAATGTAGGACATGAGTCTTATAAATTATTGAAGCCTTTTAATTATTTAAGTTACTGAATTTAATAAATTAAAACTAAATTAAATAAATTCTATTTACATTTGTAAAAAATAAAAGAAAGAGAGAAAAAAAAAAAAAAAATCAGCATGAAAGATACTGTAGGAATTTTGAGTTTCTATTATTATTTTATAGCTATTGATTATATTTACATTGTTTATAATAAATGAGAAAAAGGGATAAAAAAAAGAGAAAGAGATAGGTTCAAAAATAAGATATATTACTACAAATAGATAGATCAAAGATTTGCCAAATAGTTAAAAAGTGAAAATTTAAATCTTCTTGTGTTTCTTATACTTCTAATAGCTATGGGCAGGGAGTTCCAAAGGCGAACAACATGAACAAAAAATTGACGTTCTGTAATAAGATAATTGTATCGTGGTAATATGAGAGCAAGAGACCTTGTAGAGTGAGGGAAATTCAGCTTACCGTGTAGATAATCAGGCTGTTGAGTTTCAATGATTTCATGTAGGTAGCTAAGTGAGCGGAAGTTCAGAAAATTGTCTAGGCTACAGCCGGAAATACGAAAAGCAAAAGAGGACACATGGTCATAGCGTCGAAGATTATAGACATAGCGGGCAATGTTATTATATGCTACATTTAATTTGCGGTTAGTGATAGAGTCCAAGTTGCAGAAAATCTCACATCCATACAAAACAATAGGTAGTAAAAGGGTTTTGGCAAGAAGTAGTTTAGTTTTTGTAGGAACGAAACTTCGAGTGACTTGAAGAGCACGAAGACTGCCATAAACTTTGCCAATGGCACTATTGAGGTGGTCATTCCATGTTAGGGTTCGATTAAAAATTATACCTAAGTTTTTAGCAGTGCTGGCATAAAGAATAGTTTCCTCTTCAAGCTTTAAAAAACTTAGAGTCGACAGATCAAAAGTTTTGCGATATATTGGAAGCGCAGTCGATTTCACGGGATTAAGGCAAAGATGGTTTAGCTTAGACCAACGTGAAATTAATAGCAGGTCGTCATTCATCAAAGCTACGGCATCATTTTTCGCTACGAAAGGTCGACTTATCAATAGCTGCACATCGTCGGCATAAAGATGTATTAAGCAATGTTTAACGACTTGGGGTAACTCATTTACGTACAATGAGAAAAGAATTGGTCCGAGGATCGATCCCTGTGGAACTCCAGCTGAAACATTAAGAAAATTCGAAGAGTGTCCATTGGCCACCACGCATTGTTGTCTTCCACTAAGGTACGAAAAAATTAACTTGCAGGACTCTGCAGAAAAGCCAAAGTTGTTGCGTAATTTTTTACATAAAATTATATGGCTTACAGTGTCAAACGCTTTTGAGAAGTCCAAGAGCGTGAGCAGTGTAATGTAGTCTTTGTCCATTGCGGTTCTTATTTCTTCAGTAACTAATAGTAAGGCGGATTTGCAGCTGCGCTTTGGTCGAAATCCAGACTGGAAAGATGTTAATAGGTTGTCGTTTGATACATACTCTTGTATTTGTTCAGAATGGTTTTTTCGAAAACTTTTGAAAGAAACGGGAGAATGGCAATTGGCCGAAAGTCACCCGTTTGCTTTTTAGGGACGGGAATAATTTTGGCCTTCTTCCATTCGGAAGGAAACTCGGATGTAGTTAATATGGTATTAAATATGTGGGTTATAGAGTGCAGTATATAAGGAAGTAGGATTTTAACAAACTTGGGTTCCATTAGGTCGAGGCCAGTAGCATTCGATTTAATCGATATTATTGCCTCGACTATGTCTTCCTCTCGTATTCCTATGAAGCTAAGGGAGCCGATAGTATCGGATGAATTCTCTTCAACAATTAAATCAGTAGGTATAACACTTAATGACTGTGGTGCGGAGGTGAACTTTATGTTGAGAGCATCACAATCGATGTCACCAGCTAAGCTCTTAGACTGTTTCCCAATACCGATTTCCCGTAGGTTTTTCCATAACATTTTGCCCGAAATTAATGGTCCAAGTTTGTGTTCGTAATGCTGTCTTTTTGCAGTTCTGACCATTACGACGACTTGATTGCGTAGTCTGCAATACAAATTATGGAAGTATTCCAGTTTATAGCGTCTCCATTGACTGTAAGCGGCATCTCGTTGTAACATAAAGGCAGATATATCGCCGTTCAGCCAAGGCGGAGCCGAGTGCTTAATCAGATGCGTTTTTAAAGGGACATGAATATCAAAAAGTTGATTGACGTTTTGCTGTAAAAAACTGACTTGTTCATTAACATTTTGCATGAGATGTATTGAGTTCCAGTCTATGCAGTTAACGTCGCTCAGCAATTCAAATGTGTTTATATTTTTGTAGTCACGATATTGAAAACTTTCTTGAACAGCAGGACAGGCGACATCCAAACATACAAAAATTAAATCGTGCTTGGAAAAAGCAGGTTGGGTGTAAAGCATAACTTTATTAACATCACTTACAAGATATAGATCTAGAGTTTGGAAAAAGAGAGAGGTTTTTACAAGAGTATAGTGTATGTACCTAAACTATCAGAAAACTTCAAGGAAATAGTCAAGAAGAATACGGAAGAAGTCAAACTTGCCTACAAATCTACCAAAACGTTAGCACCACTTTTCAGCAATCTTAAAACGAAAACGGAGAAGGACAAGTGCACCGATGTGGTCTATAAAATAAATTGTTTGGGAAATGAGAAAGAAAGTTGTGACTTATGCTATGTAGGAACTACAAAACAACTTCTGCGACAAAGAATTTCAAACCATAAGTCCGACATTAAACTAAAAAGCACCGGAAAGACAGCACTGGCCTACCATAGTATAGAACACGGACACAAACCAGATTTTGACAGAACCGAAATTCTAGAAACGGAGAGACATGTTTCAAAGCGGTACACTTTGGAAACACTCCACATTATCAACAACAAAAACAACATGAACCGCAAACAAGACACCCAAAATATTTCATCTGTTTACTGTTCACTGGTGACTGGGATGAGACCCTGACAGATCTTCATTTTGAAGTGTTTATTTTCAAAAATAACAAATTTTATTTTTATTTTGTTTTAAATATGCAATTTTTTGTCTTAACATTTCTGTAAACTAAAAACCATTAAAAAAAAATCCCCATAATGTGAGTCTCTTCATGTTCAACTTTCAAATTTTAAGTTTTAATTGTTCTTTATATTTTTGTAAATAAAAGATCCCCTGAAGAAGATGGCAACCACCGTCGAAACGTCGGGAAAAAAATGAAATTGTTGTTTCATTTATAAAACATTGCGACCAAAAAAGCCGAACAAGAATATTTACTAAATTCTTAAATATCCACAATAGATCTAATAGTGAACTAGACTCTTTAGTGAAGTGGGTAGGGGTGGACAGGTTAACGGGACTTAGATTAAGTGCCCTAAATGGTCCGAGGAAACTATCAGCTAAACGTTTATCTAACAGATTACAGTTAAAATCGCCACACAGTATGGTGAAGGAATAGCAACAAGAAATTGACTCCAAGGTCGTAACCAATGGTATGATGTTTATGTGGTGATAAGGTCTGTAAACGGATCCAATTAAAACACTTTCAGTATTACATGTAATACTGACAAAAACATATTCCAAAGGACAATCATTGTCGGACTTACACACCAACCTACAACTTAGTCCATCTCGTACGTAAAGAGCGGCGCCTCCCCCAGATCTAGATCTTCTATCAGCTCGAAAAAGCTTGAAACCTTTCAAACTATAGAACTTGTCACATATATCTGGCTGAAACCAGGTTTCAGACACAGAGACGATATCTATATTTGAATCCACAAACAAGTAATTGAATTCCCCTAATTTATTAGTCAAGCTCTGTGCGTTTAAATGACATATCTTTAATCCCTTATTTTGGTTTCTTAGAATTCGAATCATATTGTACAAATTCGTATTCATGCTACCGCCGTTGAACCCCCTGGTGTCGTTAGCTGCGCTCACGAACATTAACAAATGATAGAGAAGTTGAAGCATAGGAAACATCAAGAATAAATAAATAAATAAAATTTGAAAATGAAAAAGATATTTGGCAAACCATTGTTACAGGAGAAATAAAAAAGTAAAGAAAATTTGACGCTAAATTTATTAGAAAAAGTGAAAAGGAAAGATTGAATTCAAAGGTAAAAAAGGCATATAAAAGTGAAAATTAAATAAAAGCTTTTCAAAATAATGTGTAGTGTAGATCATTGCTTACGGCGAAATTATTTTGACGTCACTACGGCAGCTTCTAAACATTCAACGTTGTCAACAGCAAAGCTTTCTCCATCAGCTGTAAGTTTGATGAAAACAGAACCATGTTTTGTATACGCACTGAGCAGTCGATGATCATTCCTCATGCGGACAGCGTGTGTTTTTTGATAAGCTTTCATTCAAAAAACAAGCCTTGTTGGACTCTATACCCAGGTCACGCAGTGAAAGTTGATGGTTTTGTTGTTGTTTTCGGTAGACGGTGATGCACCTTAGTATGGAGTTCCTCTCTTGCACACTAGTAAACTTCATAATGACAGGTGGTGAAACTGGGCTCTTAGTATTTCGAGAGCGTGAACGAAATATATTCTTCAAGGTGGGTGGTTTACATTTGGCGGTTAAACATAGTCGATTAAAGAGCGTTGTTAAGTTTTCCTCTGGTAGACAAGGTACTCCAAACAATATAGCGTCTGCTGCAATCTATTTTTTCTCCGATTCATCAATCTGTTGTTGCAATGACAAGAGCTTAGAATTAAGTTCACGCATATCAGCTGAGTTCCCCACGATGGTATCCATTCTACGCACAACATCTGCAATGGTGGAGTTTGCGGTGGCCAACTTGCTATCCAGATTGAGTACATCAACAGACTTGGCTTCAATGCATTCAACCCGATTCACAATTTCTTTTATTGTTGTGTTTACTTTGTTAAGCTTCTCAGACCAATAATTTTCAGTTTGCTCTAGTCTAGCAAAGAGTTCGCATCGAATTTTTGAGAGCTCATCCGTTATACGATTGATGATCATATCAGTGTGTTTAGTTAGACGCTCTTCGAGTGTTTCGAGTGTGAGATATGATTCACCATCTCCGCTGAATTTATTATTTTTATTTTTTTTTAGAGCCGTTACTCCTGGGGAACTGATCATTGATGTTGGTGGTGTTTGTGCTGTTTGCTGGCCTGTTGTTCTTGACTTACCCCGTCTTAAAGCCGTTGCTGCTGGAGAATTGATGGTCGATGGTGGTGGTGCAGAGAGTGGTGTTAGTTGCTGGGCTTTCGACTGTGTTGACATTGTATTTTTGCAGAGGAGAGATTTAAAGTAGATTCGATTGAATTTTATTTAGAAATTTAAATGACTAAATTCTTTATAATTCACGGGCACAGTGGCGATATTTGTATGGTTTTGGTTAGATATTTACTTCGTTAGGATGAACTCGCGCACTTAAGCAATTTATGTAGGCAAAATACTGTATAAAGAAACACTGACTAGGGACGTCAAAAATTTTGCGTCTATTCTTTGTGATACATTTAGTAGATGGCTCTTTAAAAGTTTCAAAATTTACTAACCAGTCTTTTCTTGATGTCCTATGTTGAGTAGCAGCACAGTCTTGGTACCATAATTCACTGCTGTCATGCTTTAAATTTATTTGATCAACATGGGCAGTCGTCAGACCTACGGTTATAAATGCTCGTCGGTTCGAGGTTTTTATATCACTCATGGTTGTCACTTGAGTTTTCTGTAGGACATTCTTTGGCAAAGTGCCCTTTTTGATTGCACTTGTTGCAAGAGTAATTCTTTCGGCAATAGTCCAAATACTTTGAACTTGGTTTGTTTCTGCAATGTTTCCTTAAATGTCCTTTCATCTCGCATTTGAAACACTCTATTGATGTGTTTGCAGAAGAGTTGTTTCTTGAAAATTTCGTGACTTGCTTTGACATGAGAGCATTCTGGGCAAAAGAATCATAGGAATCTTTTGTTTCCCTCAATCTGTCATCTTCCAGTCTCAGACGTTCAAACATTGTTGTGAGACATTTGTCTCCACCACTGACATTATCCCAGGCGGTTCGGAAATGATGTAATTTCGGTGGCAAAATCCCCAGTATTCTTGTCATTATCCAGCTTTCTTTTATATCTTCACATTCAGCAGCTAATTCTTTTTTTTTTTCACTATCAGTTCTCGAGAGTAAGAAGCTTATATCAAGCATTAACTTACAATCAGAGATTAGCCAACACATATTATGTGCTCACTGGCTACATCATTTAGTGCAGGTGTTAGTTGTTAGTAAGCAAAATATACAAATAGCATAATACAAGCACACAAAATAAACAAATACATTTATACAAAATACAAAACATTAAGAACATACTAAACATAAACTATGAGCGTGGTGCACTGGTTTTAAATGTTTTTTTAAGACAGGATTTACTAATATTAAAATCAACAATACTTCTATTTGAGTTGAAAAGTTTGCAGTTCATTCATGCCATAATTAGTACGGTGTTGGGGACAATGTAATAGCTCTAAACTACGAAGATGATGAGCCCCTCCGCGATAGTTAAAACCTACACATGATAGAAGATCGGGTGAGTCCAAAGATCCCGTTAGAAGTTGGTGGATAAAAATAACATCATTGTTAATACGCCTTTGTGACAAAGTTTGAATCTGTAGAAGTTGAATCCGGTGTTCGTAAAGTGCTACACCAGATAGCAAATCTGTCGATGTCGGCTTGCAATTCTACGCGGTCATTAGCTGAGTTAATAGATTTGAAAATGTTCATATCATCAGCGAAAACAAGGATCTCACTAGAATGAATACACGAAGTTACGTCATTGATAGCGAGTATAAACAGTAACGGACCAAGATGGCTGCCTTGCGGGACTCCTGATTTTTCTGGGAAAGGGTTAGAAAACGAATTTCTGAACTTAACTATCTATGATCTGTTTCGGAGATATGAATATATCCAATTAACAAATCCTACAGGGAAACCTAGAGCTTTCAATTTGAAAATGATGATTTCATGTGAGAGTTGGTCAAAAGCTTTTGAGAAATCTGTGTAGATACAATCCAGCTCATGTCCACTCTCTAATGCCTTTGAGCACTTGTTCATAAAGGTCAATAAGTTTGTGACAGTAGACCGCTTCTGCATGAAGCCGTGTTGTTGATGGCAGATTAAATGCCTGCAGAAAAACTTTATGCTATCACAAACTACTTGTTCGAAAAGCTTTGGAATAGAAGACAGTTTGGAAATCGGTCTGTAGTTGGTGATATCGGACTTATTACCCTTTTTGAAGACGGAAGTAATGAATGAATCTTTCCATACTTGAGGAAATTTACCGGACTTAAGGGATAGCTTGAAAAGAAATTGCAACGGAGAAGCTAAAACGGAGGAACATTTTTTTAATATTATAGGAGAAATGCCATCAGGTCCGGGAGAGTAATCATCTTTCAGCAATGAAAGATAATGCAAAACTTTATCATTATCAATTTGGATGTTGTTAAAAGTGGCTTGGGGGAAATCACGGGAGTAGTCAAAGAAATCAAAGTCTATATTGACAGGATTTTCAATAAAGGACTTACTGAAATGCTTTGCAAACGCATTGCATATCTCAGGTGAGCTTATCAAAGCCGAATCTTTGTAAACAAAGTTCACTGGATACCCATCAGACTTCTTTTTAAATTTACAAACTTCCAAAATCTCTTTGGATCAATCTTCAACGAAATTTCCATTTCCTTTACATATGCTGCATATATGTAGGTTTCTGGAAAGTAAATTAAACTCTTCAAAAAGTGCAAGGAACGCATTCTGATCAGAAATTGAAAGACTTTTAATGTAAGACATCCAAGCCTTGTTCCGTTTGTTGCGTAGAGATTTAAGCTCTTTCGTGTACCACGGATGGCTGGAGTTGATATTTTTAGATATCTTAAGAGGAATTGAGTTTATCAAGCAGCTATTGAAAATTTCGTAGAATTGAGTAACTGCGTCGTCAATGTTAGAGCAAACATGAATATTCGAAATATTAGAAGCACTCAAATTGTCGTAAAGTAATTGAAAGTCAGCTTTACGGAAATCAAGTGAATTGAGTAAGTTGCTGCTCATATCAAAAAATATATCCAGTGGAGGATGGTAGGAGTCTACTTTAGAAATGGCAGAGGTAGATTCTACCACTACCGTACTAACAGCGTCAGAAGAAAAGACTAAATCGAGAATTCGATTTCTACAATTATTAATACAGCTTATTGCTGTAAGTCAGTAGAGGTTATATTGTCCAAAAGCAGAAGTTCCTGTTGCGAAGAAGTTAAGGAAGCTTTTAAATAGGACTCGTCTTCTGAAGGGGTCCAAGTAATGTTAGGTAAATTGAAGTCACCCAACAATAAAATATTGCTATTTAAGCTGGCAATATCAACCATATGATCAAGGATTAACGATAGCTCGTCAAAAACTGACGCAGAACTTTTCGGTGGAATATAAACATTAATAATAAAAAGATCATTTGATTGAAACGAAACCTTAACACAAATGAGTTCAATTGAAACATTAAAGGGTAAAGAGATAAGGGAAGATGAGATGCAATTGCGAACAGCAATCAGTACACCACCGCCCACTTCCTTCGGCTTATCCACATGACGGTCCTTTCTAAAAACAGAAAACTCATCGTCGAAAATTTCTGTGTTCAAAAATGAACTATTGAGCCATGTTTCTGTGCAAGCAAAGATGTCATGTGGAAAAGCTTGAGAGTTCTTAAAAACTTCAGCAGTTTTGCTGCGTATCCCTCTTACATTTTGGTAGAAGAGGGTTATCCTATTATATTTTTTATAGCCGATACTTTAGCAACTCGATTATTGAGATTTTTTGATCGAACTACAAATTCTTTGACAAGTGTACCGGGAGGCCAAAACTTACAGTCGCAGAGGACCGAAAAATGCTGGAGGAGTAGTTATCCTGAACGATGACACAAAACTGTCAGGCTTACTGATTTTATTGCATTTTATAGCTGACGCACTCGAGATGCAGTTATTAACAACAAGGTGTTGAATTATGTTGGGTTGGAGTTCAGGGTCAAGTCGGGATACAAATAATAATTTTGGCTTAGGAACGGATTCTATTTTTTTAGGGGGTTCAGAATCTTTGATTTTATTGGCACTAGTATTAATATAAGAACAACTTGAATCACTTTTCGGTTCAGAGCAAGATGGGGTAGTGCTGGCTAAAACAGTGGGAGCCGCAACCGCCGGTGAATCGATAGAGTTGTTGATAGTGGTAATAACTACTTCATGAAGGGGAGGAGGCAGTGGCATACTTATTGGAATGACTCTCCTTGAATTTGGACGCTTTGGGTCTGGGGACGGGGTTTTCAATGACGATGACCCTTCCCGACCCCTTTTCTTACCCTTTTTGAGAGCAGACTTGGTAAGCCCAGAAGTAGAAGGGTTTATCGGGGGCAGGGATGAAGGATGAGAAGAGTCAGGTTCTAACAGCTCTGTTGATGTTGATTTGTTTGCAGTTTCAATTGGGGAAGGAAATGAGATTAAGTTAGCTGCAACTGAGTTTACATTTTCGCATAAAACTTCAAAGTTCTTAGCAATTTTTATAATCTCATCCTTAAGAGATGACATCTTGAATAAAACTTGTGATAATGATACCTGAATACAAGTTTTACAGTACCAAAAAGCAAATTTGGAAGAATGAATTGTATCTATAAAACTATTTGTTGAGCCTAGGCATTTGGCGTGGAATAATTTCCCACAAGGACCAAAGCAAGCAAAAAGAGGAGTTGAATTCGAGTGCTCTGTACATTTCTCAGCTGAGCAGACCATTATGATAAACAAAAATAAAGAGGAGAAAAAAAAAATAAAATAGTTTATTTCATAAGAAAGAAAAAAAAAAAATTTTTTAGGACTCCACCAGGTATCGAACCAGGTAAGGAAATAGTCTACAGGACCGCGCTCAGACAGTTTCCGCTGTCAAGTAATTTAAACGATGGAGGAAAAAATGATTTTATGACTTAAATAAAACCCTACAAATGTTGCTATTTTCTAAGTAAATTTTTATTATTGCAAAAGCTCTTTTTTTTTAAATAGAGGGTAAAACAAGTTTTAGAAAGGGGAAGTAAATAGTTTATATATCTAATGCAATTTTGAAAGCTCAAAATTGCAATTAAACAAAGATGACTAAAATGACGCTTACCAAAGCCAAAGAAAAAAAAACACAAAACAATGAAATAATAAAGTTCGGCAATTGCTTGACAAAATAAAAACACCACACAGATCACTATTTCTTTAAAATTACGGTGGAATATTATGATTTATTACAGATAATGATTTGCATGCAAAATTAAATAAATTTAAAGGAGCTTAAATTACACACGACCACTAAAACTACAACCAGTGCTGCCACTTCAGAGTATTGTTGGATTTTCGTGCAATTTGCAATAGCTGATTTGTTACTGTCGTATTTGAAGTTGAAAAACTGTCTTTGCAGGCCTTCAATAGAAAGATCGGACTTTTTGCCATACAGTGTATCTAATTTCTTCATCATTTGATACGAGGTCTTACAGTTTCCAATTTTTATAGCTATGTTGCTACTGACATTTAGTCCAATAAGAGTTTGGGCTTCAAGGTCTTGCTTGGTCCATGCTTGTACTGGAACAGTTGCGTCTTCACCTTCAGGCCTTACATTGACTCCTGTTGCTACTAAAAATAAGTCTTTCGATTTTAAAGTTAAATTCAATTTAAACTTCCATGAAACATAGTTCACATTTCCTTGCGAGTTTTCAGACAGGGTTTCGAGATGCGACTTGACTGAGTCCATGACTGCGGCTGACTGTGACACAACCTCGAAAGTACGATGATGATTTGAAGTCTCAAGTTTCCTTATTGATTCGGCGATTCTGGGTCCATAACCTGTTGAGAATTATGTAGGATTTTAGAGACTTGAGATTAAATACTAACAAACACAAGTATATTTGAACAAACAATTATGTATCTTTCTTTATTAATTGAAAGTTTATATTTGAATAGAAAAAATTTAATGAACGTCTTTTATTTGTAGCAAGCAAAAATACAATGGAGTTAAAAAAAACAAAAAGAACGCACAAAAATTATCAAATTACAGACTACTAGATTTAACGAAAAAAAAAACTACAAGCTACTAAACTTAACGACAATGAATTTCATAAATCAATTAAACAAACAACAATAATTAAACTCAATAAAAACTTAAATCTTTAGAATATGAAGTTCTAAGTGCTAGGTATATAAGAATATACCAGAACAAATCTGAAACATCCACTTATGTCCGCAGTTTAATTAAGCCTTTAAATATTAATTTGTGTTTTAGTCTCCATGTTGTGTATATGTAAACAAACAGTGTTAACACAAGAAAAAAAATCGTATGAGGTTGTCTAATTCCCCACAGGGGCAATTTTCAAAAAAAAAAAAAAAAAAAAAAAACAAAAAATAACAAAACAGACAAAAAATATTTAAAAACAACTGTAAAAAACAATGCTGTGCCCAAACGGCAACTTAATAATAGAGCTACATTATGTTCGCGACACCGTACATATGTATGTCGCATAAGTATTTAGTAACCTACTTGTTATTTTTTGCACTTGCTCATTTTATTTTATTGCAATTGTTTGTTGTTTGAATTCTCAATCAAATTTAATTCTAGAAAATAGTTATTATTATTATATCAATACTTGGAGTTGGACGAAGAAATATAGTTCAGTTTTTGAATAAAACTACATAGTCTATTAAATAGAGACATTTTACCCTACAAAAGGTCGGGTAGTTCTAAATTTTTGATATGTTATATGGTATGGCTGGTAGATGAAAATTCCAAATTTCCACAACCACGCCCCCTCCGCCCCCTTCAAAATCCTGGAAAAACCACAAAAAATCGACACTTGTCAGTTTTTTACCTATAACTTTTTTTCAGTGTATTTTATCGAAAAAATTAATATTTAATGTTTGATTTTTTGACCAATGTTGTTTTATTATTGAAGGATTTTGAAGATCTCTTCTTCGGCTTTAAGGTCTCAATAGTTATTTAATGAAACAAGTTCATTAGTTTTCCCAACGTTTCGACTGAGATTTCAGTCTTCTTCAGGGGCGCTTTTTATTAAACATGACAATGAAACAAAAAAACAGAGATGAACATAATTACAATTTGACAAAAGTTGTAATAAAACTTACAATCATTGCAGGATTTGATGGGATTAAATTACATTATTTTTTAACATATAACATTGAAAATGAAAATTTAAAAAAAAAAAAAAAAAAAAAATGAAAGAAAGACTTAACAGCAAAAATGTGTAAGCTCTATATGAGCACTTCTTTGTTAGAAGTTTTGTCTGTAACTATTTTAAAAAAGTTATTTTTACCGGACAGAATATTACATTTTATTTATGAAGAGACTAAAGAACAGTACACTGATGATATGTTCTGTGTATCTTGTTTACGGTTCATATTATTTTTGTTGTTAAGGATGTGCAACGTTTCCAGAGTATATCGTTTCGATGTATTCTTCTCAGTTTGGAGGATTTTTGTGTTTTTGAAATCTGGAATATGGTTTTTTTCAATACTATGACAAGCAAGAGCAGTTTTTTGGGAGCTTTTTGATTTTAAATCAGACTTGTGGTTAGAAATTCGTTGTTTTAGTAGTTGTTTCGTTGTGCCAATATAGCAGAGATCACAGCTTTCTTCTTCGTTGCCCAAACAGTTAACCTTGTAGACAACATCTGTCCGTCGGTCTTTTTCAACAGTCGTTGTTAGTTTTGTGAACAACGAGTGGAGTGTTTGGTTCGACTTGTATGCCAGATTGACGTCTTTAGCCTTGTTGGCTACTGTTTTTTTGAAGCTATCTGTTAGTTTTGGTACATAAACCATACTCTTGAAGAAACCGGCTTTCTTTTCTAACTTGTCTGATTGCGTGGAGTTTTCTTGTCTTTGAAGTAAATCTCGGATAATTTTCCACGGGAATCCATTATCAACAAGAATGTTTGTGACCTTTATTTTGTTTGCGGGGTGGAATTTCTCGTCACTTATCATGAAAACTTTGTTGATTAGGTTGAAAGCCGTGTTAATTATAATGTGTTTTGGTTGGTTCGACCGGAAGTTGATAATTCTTCCAGAAGCTGTTTCTTTTTGGTACCAATCAAATGTGAGTCGGTAATTTTCACGGCGAATTTTAACGTCTAAAAATGCAATTGCATTGTTTTTTTCTTTTTCCACCGTGAATTGGATCTTCTCGTTAAAATTGTTAAGACTCAACAGCACATTGTCAACTTCACGGTGATCAATTACCGCGAAAATATCGTCGACATACTTTACTATCAACTTAGGTGGGTTTATTGACGTAAAGCAATCTTCCAACAGAAAGTCGAGAACAAGATCTGCAATTGTGGGTGAAAGTGGATTACCCATTGGAACTCCATAGATTTGTTTGTATAAATTATTTTTATACTGAAGAAAGTTGTTTTCTTTTAAACAGAAATCCAAAAGTTCGAGAAATTTGGTTAAGCTCAAGTTCGTGTTTTCACTTATGGTACTCCACTTCTTTTTTACAATTTTGACGACGACCTGAGTAGGAATGTTCGTGAAAAGTGATACTGCATCAAACGAAACTAAAACGTCTTGTTGATCCAATATTACACTTTTTGCTTTTTTAATAAATTCAAAGGAATTTTTTACCGTGTAGGTTGAGTTCCGAGTAACGCATTGCAAAATTCTACCTATGTATTTTGATAACTCGTAGCAAGGAACATTCATCGATGATGTTATAGGTCTCAGTGGTATATCGGGTTTATGGATTTTCGGCAGTCCGTAGATGGAGGGGATCTGCGCGGTGTACGTAGTCATTCTTGCTTTCTCTTTGTCGTTTATGAATTTGTTGGTGTAAAGATATTTGACCAATTCATTGTTTTTGTTTTGGAGAGAAGAAATTGGATTACTTCTTACTCCCCTGTACACAGAACGGTCTGACAATAGTTGAAACATTTTTTCTTCGTATTCGCTTTTATCCATAGCCACCGTGACATTGCCTTTATCAGCTGCAACTATAATAATATGCTTGTTTCTTTTCAAAAAGGCTGTTGTCTCTTTTCTCACCTTCGAGATATATTTAGCTAATGGGTCGTTGTTATTGTTTCTTTGAAAAGAGTGAAGCATATTACCAAACTTTGCTCTCATTGATTCTTGTTCTTGTTCATCCTCCACATTTCTTATCACTTCCTCGCCATCCGCGATCAGTTGAAAAAGAGGAAAGTTATCTTTCTCTATCGGTAGAGCGAATTTTTTGCCCATTGGCAGGAGCCATTTAATTTCAAATGGAAATTCAATGGAACTTTTGTTTACAAACCACTTTTCGTGCATTTTGATGTTAAAACAATTCCAGAGTGATGCTTTTAGTTTTTTAATCTTTTCTTCATTAGATCGCTGTTTTTTTGCAGTGAAGTTTTTGTAAATTTGTTTTTGATTTGAAGTGAACTGTTTATATTCATCCCAAGTTGTATTTTCTTTTATGCGTTTGTCTATTAGCCTGATTGTGTTTTCCGTTGTTTTTATTTTATGGCAAATTTCGGTGATTTCAAGGTTAAGAACTTTCTGGTGGAATATATTTTCTATTTTGTTGTAACTTTTTTGGGACTCTAAGTTGTTTAAAAGACGTCGGGTTGGATTTGTTGAATGTTTTATGTGGTTAGGAATAAGTCCATAGTCTCTACATGTTAATAAAAATATTCTATTCTGTTTTTGTTGAGCTAAGTTTTTTTGTGATTTACTGTATTGCTTAAAATGCATGCATACATGTTCTCCGTATTTGAACTTTATGTGTTTTTCTTTTCGAAGGTGAGAAAAGAGACAACAGCCTTTTTGAAAAGAAACAAGCATATTATTATAGTTGCAGCTGATAAAGGCAATGTCACGGTGGCTATGGATAAAAGCGAATACGAAGAAAAAATGTTTCAACTATTGTCAGACCGTTCTGTGTACAGGGGAGTAAGAAGTAATCCAATTTCTTCTCTCCAAAACAAAAACAATGAATTGGTCAAATATCTTTACACCAACAAATTCATAAACGACAAAGAGAAAGCAAGAATGACTACGTACACCGCGCAGATCCCCTCCATCTACGGACTGCCGAAAATCCATAAACCCGATATACCACTGAGACCTATAACATCATCGATGAATGTTCCTTGCTACGAGTTATCAAAATACATAGGTAGAATTTTGCAATGCGTTACTCGGAACTCAACCTACACGGTAAAAAATTCCTTTGAATTTATTAAAAAAGCAAAAAGTGTAATATTGGATCAACAAGACGTTTTAGTTTCGTTTGATGCAGTATCACTTTTCACGAACATTCCTACTCAGGTCGTCGTCAAAATTGTAAAAAAGAAGTGGAGTACCATAAGTGAAAACACGAACTTGAGCTTAACCAAATTTCTCGAACTTTTGGATTTCTGTTTAAAAGAAAACAACTTTCTTCAGTATAAAAATAATTTATACAAACAAATCTATGGAGTTCCAATGGGTAATCCACTTTCACCCACAATTGCAGATCTTGTTCTCGACTTTCTGTTGGAAGATTGCTTTACGTCAATAAACCCACCTAAGTTGATAGTAAAGTATGTCGACGATATTTTCGCGGTAATTGATCACCGTGAAGTTGACAATGTGCTGTTGAGTCTTAACAATTTTAACGAGAAGATCCAATTCACGGTGGAAAAAGAAAAAAACAATGCAATTGCATTTTTAGACGTTAAAATTCGCCGTGAAAATTACCGACTCACATTTGATTGGTACCAAAAAGAAACAGCTTCTGGAAGAATTATCAACTTCCGGTCGAACCAACCAAAACACATTATAATTAACACGGCTTTCAACCTAATCAACAAAGTTTTCATGATAAGTGACGAGAAATTCCACCCCGCAAACAAAATAAAGGTCACAAACATTCTTGTTGATAATGGATTCCCGTGGAAAATTATCCGAGATTTACTTCAAAGACAAGAAAACTCCACGCAATCAGACAAGTTAGAAAAGAAAGCCGGTTTCTTCAAGAGTATGGTTTATGTACCAAAACTAACAGATAGCTTCAAAAAAACAGTAGCCAACAAGGCTAAAGACGTCAATCTGGCATACAAGTCGAACCAAACACTCCACTCGTTGTTCACAAAACTAACAACGACTGTTGAAAAAGACCGACGGACAGATGTTGTCTACAAGGTTAACTGTTTGGGCAACGAAGAAGAAAGCTGTGATCTCTGCTATATTGGCACAACGAAACAACTACTAAAACAACGAATTTCTAACCACAAGTCTGATTTAAAATCAAAAAGCTCCCAAAAAACTGCTCTTGCTTGTCATAGTATTGAAAAAAACCATATTCCAGATTTCAAAAACACAAAAATCCTCCAAACTGAGAAGAATACATCGAAACGATATACTCTGGAAACGTTGCACATCCTTAACAACAAAAATAATATGAACCGTAAACAAGATACACAGAACATATCATCAGTGTACTGTTCTTTAGTCTCTTCATAAATAAAATGTAATATTCTGTCCGGTAAAAATAACTTTTTAAAATAGTTACAGACAAAACTTCTAACAAAGAAGTGCTCATATAGAGCTTACACATTTTTGCTGTTAAGTCTTTCTTTCATTTTTTTTTTTAAATTTTCATTTTCAATGTTATATGTTAAAAAATAATGTAATTTAATCCCATCAAATCCTGCAATGATTGTAAGTTTTATTACAACTTTTGTCAAATTGTAATTATGTTCATCTCTGTTTTTTTGTTTCATTGTCATGTTTAATAAAAAGCGCCCCTGAAGAAGACTGAAATCTCAGTCGAAACGTTGGGAAAACTAATGAACTTGTTTCATTAAATAACTATTGAGACCTTAAAGCCGAAGAAGAGATCTTCAAAATCCTTCAACGAAAAAATTAATATGCAAATTTGTAGTTTACAAAATTTCCTATAAATGTGATGCAAGAAGTATTTTTGTACAACCACTACGATCGGCGCTATGAAGCCTCCAAAAAAGGCTAAAATTTCGAATTTTGTGAAATTTTCAGTTTCCTCCCTCTTTAAAGCTCAATAACTCCTTAACCTTCAAGTGTAGGGCAATTTTTGTTTCAATCAATCTTGTAGATAATTTTATTGGTTACCGACTACATGCAAACATTTTTATTTTGTGACCAATACAATCGGGTGAGGATTGAGATAGTGTTTTGTTAAAATATTCTCACTAACTCATTTTTTCTCTGTATGTCTGTGTGGTTGCTGCGATTTTAAACTAACTTTCAGATAAGCCAGAAACCCAAGCGCGTGCATGCCAGTCCCTGCAACCCTTTCTTTAGTCCGTTTCATGCACCCCCGTCAAGACCATACTCAGGATGACAATCAGGGGGAGGGGGGGCAAAATCATTCAAAAATTAATATTAGCATACAATTATCCCAGTTTCTTTATCAATTTTTATCCAACAGCCACAATTATAAAAAAACAGATATATGTACATACATAGCTTTTGAAAAATGTGTTCAGTACGTACCTGAAAAGCCCAAGTCTTAGAGCTATATACTTGAGTGGAAGAGTGTGCATAGCTAAATAATCTCAAGAAGATCTTAAAGATTACCTATCTTACGAACTCCATTTCCCATGTCCCTGTTTAATGAAGATGGGATGCGGCATTCACTCCACTTCCAGCTGACTTTCAACTTCCCAATTGTCGAATGGTTGTAGTTGATGGTGGATATCTTCTCCACAAAGTGGTTTGGAATCGCAATTTAACCTTTGGAGGCATTTTAGCAGATTACATAAAGTTTATTCATCGGCACTATGGCACTGCTGTGATGGTGGTATTTGATGGCTACCCTGCGGAAACTGCTTTACAAAACACTAAGAGTGCTAAACGGGCAAGAAGGTGTAAAGCAAATACTTCAGCTGACGTGATTTTTGACAAAACAACTATCAACCAGCACCGCAATAGAAGTTCCTATCCAATGAGAGCAACAAGAGGCGATTTACAGAACTTTTCGTCACTGAACTGGAGGATGCAAACGCCGCCACTGCAAAATCCATGGCTTCACAGTATGATGCAGTGATTATTGTTGGGGAAGACATCGACCGGAACAATACCTAGGGTAGAGAACGTGTACATCCGAAAACCTGGGAGGGCTAATTTGCCTGATAGCTTCTATGCATCCTCATCTTATGGCTTTAGTCCACCAGAGAACGTTCTTCTCCTTCATGTGATACCAATTCAAACATATTTGGTTTTAGAAAAACCAAGCTCTGCCAAATTTTTCAAAAAAACCCACTTTTACTTGAGGCCGCAGAGAAGTTCAGAGATCCGAATGCCAGGGTTCAAGAAATTAAAGAGGCAGGAGAACGTATTTTGGTCTCTTTATATGGTGAGGACCATGATCAATCGCTTAGTTTGTTACGCTATTATACAAGTTTATAAGCAGTTCAACCAAAATGAATTTATCCAAGCTGCCGCCTACAACAAACGCTGCATATTTTCATTTCCTCAGGGCTTACCACCAGCTCATGGCGTGGATGGGAGTAAAAAAAATCCTCTGGATTTTGGCTGGATGAAATGGTGCAAAGGCTTGCAACCCATTAAAACCAATCAGGATGCTGCTCCCCACAAATGATTGAAAACGGTATCATGTAAATGTGTGACTGGCTGCAGAAAGGCTTAAAATGCCCCAGCTTGCGCAAATTTTGTTGTGGTCATTCTTGCGAAAACCGGCCTGATGCCATTTTAAATAAAAATGCCAATGACAAAGATCCCATTATTTCTATGCAGAATACTGAAAATTCGGACTTATTCCACACCCTTCTACTCAACAGCCTATTATTATATTACCTCCTACTCAACCTACTTCTAATTGCACGAGAGTGTATAAATTAATCTACTTTAGATTATTTTTTATTTAAAAAAAATATTTTTTATTTATTTATTCAACTGGCAGCGATTCTGCCTACAAAATATGAATGACAAAAATTGACTTAAAACTATACCTTAAATACCTAATCAAGCACTCTCCTTGTCTTTACGTTCCCACACTGGTGATCTTGTTGCATTTTGTTGTCGATGCACTGGATACCTCTGGAATGCCATGAGCTGCAACGTCAGCGGCTTGCTGCAGTTTATTGTGGGAAACTGTTGCTTGAATTTTTATGGTGTTAACTTGCAGTTTATTGTGGGAAACTGTTGCTTGAATTTTTATGGTGTTAACTCATCCGCCTTTAAAAATCGAACGCCCTCGTTCGATACTGATGGTTTAAGTGTTTGTAGGACTTCTTCCACCCCGATTGTTCTGGACACTGGAACAGGGTGTTCCATGGATATGTTTGTTGCCGTGGAAACGAGTTCGACCGTATTAACTTCTTCTCGTACTGTTTTCCTTCTCCAAGTCTTACAAGGCTTCAGGGTTGTTTTTGATAACTTCCAAAGGGTGAAAAGTATTGCCAAAAGTGTTAATGCTGACAATACCAACATGAATATAGTTTTTCTCTGATTTGTTCTTTCTAGGGTTCGGATGTACTGTGTGTTATTGGCTTCTATCTCTTTGATCATTTCTAGCGAGAGTAACTCCTCGAATCGAGGCTTAACAGCGGATGGTTGTAACAAGGCCGGTAGGGGGTTGTGTTTCGTGACTTCTGATGCTGTGAACGTATATTGCTCGGCTTTGATGGTTGCATTATGGAAGTGAATGATGTATGTCCCATTCAATGGCACTTTGTTTCCGTCTATTTCGATGTTGTCGTCAAATTGGTTTAATAAAATGATGCCAGGGGTTAATTCTTCTACTGCGGGAACGTGCTGGTTGTTAATTTGAGTGCAGGATGGAGGTTGGCTTGATAACAAATAACTAATACATTTATCGCTACTTATGTCTAGGATAACATTTTGGTTACAGATAGATAGATTATTGTAGGTTTTACATTGATTGGTTAAGCCGTACATATTTTTTTTGCATTTCAATATTTCTTTGTATTCTAATTTTATTACACTTTTTTTCTCTTTCCTGGTTTAATTAACAGTCTATTACATTTTTCTGGACTAGTAATGGGCAAACTTAATATATATAGCAATAATGAATCGTTTCAGGCTATTTTTACCTCCGAAAATTCAACAGCCTCTATTATATTGTTATAGGGCATGTTTTCTTTATTTAACATTTCTTCAATTAATTTTATTTCAGAATTGGATAAGATATATGTATTAACTACCCCAGTTTTTGCCCATTGCATGGCATACTCTATATTGACAATTTCTGCTCTTAACATGTCTAATTTAAATTTCAAATTTAATAAAAGGTCATTTTTTATTTCTGCTTTGGAGCTTTTAATAATTTCATTAGTTACATTTCTAACTCATTTATTTTGCCTAGAAACAAATTGTTGACAATTCTTTGTTGGTTGTTGTTCGTAAGGACATTATTAATTTTTTCCTCAATTATCTGAAAATCATGTCTGTCGGGTGTTCCCGCGATCCATTTCCATGCCGACCCAAGAAGGTCTATAGATCGCTTATTTCTAAATTTTGGGACAAGACGATTGAGGTGAATTTGGATTTGCTTTGTTTCGTGGGATAGAAAAGGGAACATGGGATGTGGTATATTACTAAAGTGTTATATGTTTTGCTCAATTTCCTTCAAACTCTTTTGGTATAGGTCAATGTCTATGACATGTATCAGTTTGTATGTTCCAATTTGTACCTTAGCAGTGCCAGAATTAATTGTAATAAGTTGGGCGTTGGAATAATCCAGCATCCTGACGTCCGCAATGCCAGGTGTAATGCAGAGCCTAAAAAGATTTAATTTTTTATTAAGGACTTGTGGACTACTCTACCGGATGTTGTAAGAATAGTCGTAGACCTGTTTTGTGATACTATTTCCTTTTTGAATTTTGGGGATAGTTTATTACCTTTTATTGATTTTAACATAAATTACATTACAGAATAGTTTTTGGGGGGGGCCCTATTTTTATTGTGATAGTTCAAATCTGCAACTTGTTTACTTTTGATTCTTTCGACGTTTTCCTGTCTTTCAAATTCAAGTTGTTCTGGATTGTTAAGTGTTTCTTTGCCAAAGAAAACATCTATTGGTCTTTTCCCTGTAGTGGAGTGTATGGACCTATTGTATTCATAAATTGTCATGTCTAGCAGCTCTGCAAATGTGTTGTGGAGGTTTTTTTGTTTGATGCAACGCATCGTTTCAGAGAGCGTGGAATGAAATCTTTCCACTTGCCCGTTGGCTGAGCTAGTGTAGGGAGGAACTTTGAATACTTTAATTTTGAACAGATTTTCTAACATGAAGGATACGGAGATTGCACTCAAAGACTTTTCATTGTCTAAGACAATTATTTCGGGGACACCAAAGGCCAATACAATTTCCCTTAGTGGTTGCTTCACGTCTTCAGTTGCTCTGGACTTTAAAATTCTTGTTAGTGCGTACTTTGAAAATTTGTCGATAGCTGTTAAAATTACCTTTCCATCGGTAAAATAAATATCTACGTGCAAAATTTGACCGGGAATTTAGGTATGGGAGTTGGTTGAATTTCAGGTTTGTTGGGATGACGATCGTATTTGTTCTCTAAGCAGATAGTGCACGTTTTGGTAACTCTTCTAATTTTTCCAATCATGCCTGGAAAATAGTATTTTTTCAAAATTTGAATTTTGTTCTCTCTTGAGTCTCTATGAGCGCGTTGGTGTGTATCAATTACGATGTTTTCTTGGTCTGACTCGTCTGTAACATCCTGAACTTGTAATTGCGTGAATCTAATTTTAAAGTTACTGAAATGGGAGGCAAATACAATTTGTACCATACCCATTATATGCTCCGCCGTTTTTATGGCGTTTATCACCGAAGGATTCAGGACCTTTTTAAGAATCTGTTTAAGATTCTCTTGGTTGAATTCCGGCTCTATTATTATGTGCCTGTGAAAGGTGGGAAAAATTACTTGGAAGGTTGTAGAAGAAGTGTCGCCTATTTGTAGGATAATTTGGTTCTTGAACACGTTTATTGGAACCTCTACGCTTGGTATAAGGTTTTGCGATGAACTGTCATCGCTGTGTTCTGTATCTGTAAGGGAGTTTACAAGCGAGTTTATTTGTGGAGGGCGTGACAGTGCGTCTGCCACAATGTTCGTTCTGCCTGGTTTGTAATGCAATTCGTAACTATATTCTTCAAGAATTGCCTTCCACCGCTTCATCTTACTATTATTATTTTTGTTGCTGAGAGCATGTGTAAGGGGCTGATGGTCGGTATAAATTTTGACGTGTGCAGATCCGTAAAGGTAGTTACGCAGGGAATTCAAAGCCCATATAATTGCTAACATCTCCTTTTCATTGGCTGCATAACCTTCTTCGGTTGAGCCAAGTGTTCGAGATATGAATGTTATTGGCCTGTCTTCTTGAGACAAGACCGCACCAAGTGCAAAATTGGAAGCGTCCGTAGTCAATTCGAAAGGTTTGCTAAAATTTGGATATGACAGCACAAGGTCTTCAGAAATAAGGACATTTTTTATTTTTTCAAAAGCATCAATAGCCGTAGGGTCAAGAAAAATTTGTTTTTTAGCGGATTGTGTCTTGGACATGCGTCCTTCCTCACCCCTTAAAAGGGCAGTTAGGGGCTTCGCAAGCTTGGCATAATCCTTGACAAAGCGGCGATAGTAGTCTGACAGCCCAAGAAATGAGCGTAAATCCTTTAAGGTTTGTGGTACTGGAAAATTTTTTATTGCTTTAACCTTTGCAGGGTTAGTCTTTATATCCTCGGGTGAGACAATAAATCCCAGGAATTCTACTTCCTTTTTATAAAAATGACATTTGTCCAATTGCATTTTCATATTGGCTTCATAGAGCGTTTTAAAAATGTCTGCTATGTGCTGGGCATGGTCACTTTCGGTTTTGCTAAATATGACTATATCGTCGATATAGACATAGCAGGTTTTACCTATGTGCTCTCGCAGGATGTCATCGAGTGCCCGTTGAAAGATTGACGGTGCGTTTTTTAATCCGAATGGCAGTCTTGTGAATTCGAATTTTCCGTTGTTTATAGAGAAAGCTGTTTTTTCAACGTCAGATTCCTTCAAAGGAATTTGTACATGTCGCCACTCTTCGACTTGCACTCAAAATAAGGCAAGGAAGAGTCCCTTAGCCTAAAAAATTAATATCAGTGTGTTCTAGCTCTCCGACTTCTAGTTCGTTATTGTTAAAATTTGCGTCTATGTTTTCAAGATAATTATTAAAACTTTGATCTTCTTGCTCGTTGCTCAAGCTTAAGTTCTGATAATATAGGCTTAGTTCGTCATCGGATGGGTCAATATGAAAATTAGGCCGATATCTTGCCATTTGAGGGTTTTGGGAATTTTGAGGTAGAGATGCACTTGGTCTCCACGAGGCATTATTATAGTTTTGCCTATTTTGGTAGTGGATTTCCTTAGCATGGGCACTGCGCCCTTGCGTTAAAGGTTCTTGTTTGAAAGGCTGACCTTGCGGTCTGCTATTTTGATTAGGATTTATAAAATTCTTTTGTGGATAATTGTTTTGGTTGCGATTAATAAATAATTGGTTAGGTGGTGGTGAACGAGAGGGTTGGAGTTGAATAGGTGGGTTGGGATATGTACGATAAGTTGGGAAAATAGGGGGTTGTCTGGATGGACCTACATTTATATTTCGTGGAGGAAATGAGTTTTGTGGACGTGTCGATTGAGGACCGAAATTCTTCCTTATTGTTCCTTGAGTGCTTTGAATGTAATGAGATCTAAAATGTTGATTCTCATATTTTTGACAAAGGTGTAGGGCTGTCGGGAGATCCGCGGGCTCTTTCATGCCCAGAAGATCGGACAAGTTCCCTTTTAGCCCCCTGATAAAGGTATCTAATGCTTTATCACGATACGTTTGGGTTAATAACTTCATTGACTCTTGGCTTATTTTCATGCAGGCAATGTTGTTTGTTATTAATGTTAATTGCGAGGTGACGGCCTGGTAGAACTGTTGTATGGATTGGTTACCTTGAACCAACCCCGACATCTGATATTCGAAGGTTGTGATGTCTCTTTTATCCGCATAGTGGGTTGTTAGACAATCTACAATATTATCCCAGTTGAGAGGAGTATTGTTGGCTTCTAAGGCGGCGTCCGCCTGGCCTATGATTTTATTACGAATTACGTTCAGTATTCCGTAATACTTTGTGGTTTCTTTGATAGGTTCGTAAAGTTTAATGACGCGTTCGACACTCTTTTTCCAAGATGAGAACTCAGACGCTTCTCCTGAAAATGTCCGAAGGCATCTTACGATGTCTGGTATTTTTTCTAACGCATCCATAGAAATTTGACATTGATTTATCTGATCCACTCCAGAGAGGAAGGGATTCAGTTGTTGCTCAAGTACTCGACTCACAATCAATGTAACTAGGGCATCTAATTCAGGAGTTGACCTAACCCCTTGAGCTGAGGAATTAGTATTTGGGGGAAACATACAATTGTGGGTTTGACCACTAGCCGTGGAAGTTTGAGAGTTACCATGAATTAAAGATATGGAATTTAATAGGGCTGTGGAGATGGGAGTTGTTACTTGAGAAGTACTAGGATTTAAAGCTGGGGGAATTTGACCTTGGTTTTGGCCTTGGTTTGAGTCTTGGTCGTCGCCGGCCCCTGTTCTTGTAAGAACCATAATGATTTATTTATTTTAGGAATTAAAACGGTAATAATTTTAGTTAAATTTTTAGTAATTTCTATTAACACTTGAGGGCTTGTTATTCTATTCGCTTATTTTTTTTTAATAATCACTTTCACGTTGTAAGTTTTTGAAATTTTTAATTTAGTTTGAAAATAATACTTAATGACTATGTCTTACTATCTTACATTAAGCACCAAAGTGCGACGCCGGCCATGGGGATTGCTCCTTTTTATCCTTAGGTTTAGATTACTCGGGATCCCTCGCTGACTCCTTGCTACTGCTTTCACCGCTGCTGCGTGCACTTGTTGAATGTTTTTTTTTTTCGAGTGTGTGAACTTTGACAGCCACTCACTGGGTTTTTTTTATTTTTTTTTCGAAGCGAACGCGGAGCTTAATAAAGGTCACTATCACTCTTTGATTGGTTCTTTTATTTTAGAACACCGGATCTTTACGATTTATAGGTGAACTCGGAACTACTTAAGAACACTATCACTCTTTGATTGGTTCTTTTATTTTCGAACACTGATTTTTTATAATTTCCAAGTGAACACGGAACTACTTGAGGTCACTATCACTATTTGGATGGTTTTTTTCTAGAACACCGATTTTTTATAATTTCCAAGTGAACACGGAACTACTTGAGGTCACTATCACTATTTGGATGGTTCCTTTCTAGAACACCGATTTTTTTATAATTTCCAAGTGAACACGGAACTACTTGAGGTCACTATCACTATTTGGATGGTTCTTTTCTAGAACACCGATTTTCGCAATTTTTCTAACGAAGCGCGGGAGCTACTTGAGATCACTGGCTCTTACTTTTACGAATACCGGGTCCCTGCTGCTCGGGCGCCAATTAATCTACTTTAGATTATTTTTTATTTAAAAAAAATATTTTTTATTTATTTATTCAACTGGCAGCGATTCTGCCTACAAAATATGAATGACAAAAATTGACTTAAAACTATACCTTAAATACCTAATCAAGCACTCTCCTTGTCTTTACGTTCCCACACTGGTGATCTTGTTGCATTTTGTTGTCGATGCACTGGATACCTCTGGAATGCCATGAGCTGCAACGTCAGCGGCTTGCTGCAGTTTATTGTGGGAAACTGTTGCTTGAATTTTTATGGTGTTAACTTGCAGTTTATTGTGGGAAACTGTTGCTTGAATTTTTATGGTGTTAACTTATACATATTTTACTCTTAGCATTTGATTCATCATTTAACTTAACTTTTTCTCAATTATCTGACATGTTGTCAATACGACTTATGTTATCTTGAGCTTTTTTTAACTTTTCATTATTTATAAAAAATTATAAAGAAAATTATTTAATTATTCAATAAAAAAAATTAAATGAAAAGAATCAAATTATTCATTTCAAAATCTGTGGACATTTTAATTTTGTTGATGACGTTTTATATTTTCCACTCAAGTATAGAGCTCTAAGACAGGCTCTACAGGAACTTACTGAACACATTTTTCAATAGCTACTCGTATGTAAATTTTTGTTTTTATAATCGTGGCTGTTGGATACAAATTGATAAAAATTTACTGGTATAATTGTATACTATAATATTAATTTTTGAATGATTTTGCCCTCCCCCCCCTTATTGTCATCCTGAGTACGGTTTTGACGGGGGTGCATGAAACGGACTAAAGAAAGGGTTGCAGGGACTGGCATGCACGCGCTTGGGTCTCTGGCTTATCTGAAAGTTAGTTTAAAATCGCAGCAACCAAACAGACATACAGAGAAAAAATGAGTTAGTGAGAATATTTTAACAAAACACTATCTCAATCCTCAACCGATTGTGTTGGTCACAAAATAAAAATGTTTGCATGCAGTCGGCAACCAATAAAATTATCTACAAGATTGATTGAAACAAAAATCGCCCTAAACTCGACGGTTAAGGAGTTATTGCGCTTTAAAGAGGGAGGAAACTGAAAATTTCACTAAATTCGAAATTTTAGCTTTCTTTGGAGGCTTCATAGCGCCGTTCGTAGTGGTTGTACAAAAATACTTCCTGCATAATATTTATAGGAAATTTTGTAAACTACAAATTTGCATATTTATTTTTTCGCTAAAATACACTGAAAAAAAGTTATAGGTAAAAAACTGACAAAAGTGCCGATTTTTTGTGGTTTTTCCAGGATTTCGAAGGGGGAGGGGGCGTGGTTGTGGAAATTTGGAATTTTCATCTACCAGCCATACCATGTAACATATCAAAAATTTAGAACTACCCGACCTTTTGTAGGGTAACCCCCTTATTTTGTCTCTATTTACTGGACTAATGTAATAAAATACATAGAATACAATTTGGGATTTTGTAATTGGAAACGTAACGACTTTACTAACAAAGGAAAGCGTGAGTTTTTCCTCCATGTAGTTGTCTCTACCAACTGAACTTTCGACATGGTCCTATCGAACCGGATGGAATCACTGTACCTACCTTTCGTCTTATGCGGAAAAATTCTCATACATGAAGTGTCTTAAATGCCGTGTTTAGGATGTTCGATGGTTGGAATTTGGTGTTTTTTTTTTTGATTAATTTTTTTTATTGTGTTTTGTTCATATGCAGCTTACTTTAGTATTTCACAATATTTATAAATTTCAATTTCTGTGGAAACTAAAGCAACAATAACGATTAATAATTGATGATACAATGTTCTCTCCGCCAAAGAAGTAAGAAGAATTTAATGGAAAGATTCCGAAGGCAGGAGTTGGTTGTCAAGCCTCATCAAAATAATGCAAGTTCGTTTTGACAGAAAAATAATTGCAAGCAAGTATCTGTCAGTAGAATCATTCATTGTGTGCGAACCCTAACAAGTCAACCTTCTGGACTTTTATATTTAGTCAACGAAAGTGACAAGAGACATATCGAACATATAAGGAAACTGTCGTCCAGTTTTGCTTGTATGAAACAGTATGAGTATGAAACACTCCAAACCTAGACGTAGTGGGGATTTCTAGAAGAAATCCTCAAAAATTTAAGTTTCCTGCGCACTAAAAGCGCCAACATAAAGTCTTTTCGCCACAACACCCAACCCAGCCAGTCATCCAAAACAGGAAGAAGAAATTTTGGAGCAAAGCTCCAACCATCAGCACTCATAGCAAAATTACCTACATGTAAGTTTTCTCTTTGTTCTTTTTTTTTGGTGTCAGTGAACAATTTTTTTTTTTGTACACGCCGTCTGACGTAGAACCTACCGCCATAAACCAACTAATTTGGTGCCTAAATAATTAAATTGTGCAACGTTCAATTAAATCTAATTGTTTTGGGTATTTTTGTGACATTTTGGAGTGGCATAAATTGTGACTTGTGCGGTGAAGATGATCTTTAAAAGAAAAGAAAAGTTTTCAACCCAAACCCCAAAGTGACGCCAACCTACCGCGTGCTTCCCAAGGGAACCACACCCAAATTCCTGCGAGGTACGCTGGCGCCCATGTGCGTCCAATATTATCATCTTATTAGAACCTCCTTGGTGAACCAGTGGAAAATTCCAAGAATTAAGTGAAAAGAATCGTCTCTACAGTGTAACGAAGAAACTAGTTGTGAAGTTATTAAAGCTAGGAATTCGGAAAAAGAAGAGCTATTAATCCCATCTGTAACGAAAACCAGTTGTTAGATATATCAAAAACGCACAAACAGGGCCATTAGGACACTCAACTTATGCCCACGCCATCTGTAACGCAAAACAGAAAACTAGTCACGATGAATTTCAAAAGAAGGGAAAGAGAAGAACCATAATTCTTGTATCCATATATCTGTCTCAACCACAGCCCATTACTGCAGTCTATGCGTCTATCAATCCTTCCTTGAAATCATCATAACCACAACCAAACTTATTCATAATCAGAAAATTTATATTTGGGTTGGACCAGACCCAGTCCCACTCCGGTTGACCTCAAAAAGCCACTAGATGAACAACCAAAAAGCAAGCCTACTGGGCCTGTCCACCCTCCACAAGCGACGTTGAAATGCTTGAAGCTCATTCGAGCAGTACCCACTAAAAATAAAACCCAGTATCACCAAACAAAATGCACTAAAATCTTAACTAGTTTTGCCCATCCAAACCACTAAGACCAAAGACCATCATACAAGAGCGGCATCCCCATATCGTTGTCCTTGAAACGTCCCGTAGCGTAGACAGGTGTCGACGACTCGTACCGCGGTTGGCCTGCACCTCGCCGACTTAGCTCAGTCCAGGGGGCGAGTTCTTGCTATACGATCGCGACCGTGTTACCTCTTTTTGATTTCTCGCAGACCATAGTTTGGATGTTATGAACCACATAAAATTGGGAGCAGCCGGCGTGTTTCGCAACATACCATCAACTATACAATCGTCGTTTTACCTCCCCAGAAGGAAGAAGTCAAAATCTATACCAACCTATCGCAAACCCTACATCCTAGAACCCAAAAAGAATGTTGTTGACTTAGATGGTCGAGTTAACCAGTACCACTACATAACTATGTCTCTCATTTCGATACTCAGGTTTATGAAAGACTCTCAGGCTAACACACTTACGTTGCCTGAACAAGAGGGGAGAGTGAGGAAGATGGTAAGTTCCCTCTCAAAGGTCTCTAAACCCACCCAAAAGGAACACTAAACTCTTCTCCTACACGAAAAGAGTCCACTGCCCAACCATGATTTTGCGCGACCTGTGATTTAAATGTTAGCAAAATCCCTTACTCCAAAAACAAAAGAGTCTAAAACTCTACAACTAAATCTTACCCTACAACCTAAACAACAACTCAAAAGTTGTTAACTCACCTCATTACTACATTGTTGTGTCCTTCTAGTTCTGCATAGGAGGTGACCGCCTCCCCTTATCGATTACTTACTCCATAATGATCAAAAACCAAAAATTTAACTAAAAAAAAAAAAAATTAACTTGTGAAATTTTCATTAAAACGTTATAAAATCAATTTTATTAACTAGATAATGAATGAAATCTTAAACCTTAATGAACTTAATGTTATTTTACTCAAACACATTAGACCTAAGTTTTAACTTTATCAAAAATTCTCAACAACATGAGGAAAGCTATTTTATTTTATTTTATTATTAGCGTTTTTACTTTATTTTTAATTTATACGACCAACCAATAAAAATATAAAAATCTTTACAATCTTTCTGTCTTTAACATTAGTAAAATTCTTGCTATGTATTGAACTCCATACTTCTTAACTACCAAAATTCTTCAATTGACGATTAATCTTGAAGAAGACCGATTTAATGTTGACTCTATCAATTGTTGTTTCCTGAAAATCGATTTATGTTGACATACCTTCCGGGTATGCGTCTTTAAAAAGACAAATGACCGAATAAAAACTCAAAATGCAGACCGTTTTGCATAAAATTTGCTTAACTCTTACTCTCCAATATAGTATTCAACAATTATCAATGTTTAATACGAAAACGTTGCAAAAAAGTGTACACGAAAATTACTACTCATATCAACCGACCGAAAATTCGAATTATCAAAGTCCCGACAAAACCTCCCACGAAAGTGTTTACGTTATCATGAACCCCAATGAAAAGAAATGTACAACCCACGGAACCCATTAAAAAAATTATGGACCGTTTGTCCAAGGGATATACTTTAAGGATTCAGTACCAGATTCCAAATCGGAAAAACGCATCCAGAGAAGGTCAAGGAAGGATGATAATAATAATAAAGAATATAAATTTTATCAAATAGGATGTTATAAATTGTTTCAAATCTTAAATACGACAAATATGTCAATTACCCAAATAGTTCAGCCTATCGTCAGTGCACTGTTGATGGAACTGTCCATTCCAAAGTTTTAAAAGCTGAAAACAAATGGGTTAGGTTATATGAAATGAAATGTATCTGGTAAAGTTTATTCTATAATATTCTATCTGATTCGTATCTTTGCTTTTAACCAACGGTGTGTTATGGTTTCGGTTCAATGTAAGCTCTTCTTGATCGCGAACGACGTCCGTTCAAATAAACGCCAAATACTGATATGCTTCGAGCTATGAAATGTATGACGGTATACGATTACAAAAAAAAAATTGTTCTGGTCGAAGTTGGCTCTTTACTTTACATGGAGCTTCTGCTCCTATTTAAGGTCTTTCTGGTCTGTTATCTTATACTTTTCTTAATTGTTCCAAAGTGTGAATATATATATATATATATATATATATATATATATATATATGTATATAAAATCAATATATAATACTAGACTAGTGCTTAAATCTAAAGTGGGTATTATCATAAATAAAAAAAAAATTGTATCGTAGTGTGTATCCAATGACGTATGTAATATGATGCGACGGCGACGTGCGAAGAATCTTTAATGTGTCTCCTCGAAGATATTTATCGTTTGTGTGAGTTCGTGCTGATGTGAATGAAAAGTCATACACATCCGTCGATAACGCAACACGACTCGAGACGATATGTTGATATAGATCGAGATCCTTGCTCTTTACAATATTTTGTTTCTGACGAATATGATTTCACAGATATTGTGTTTTCTTGGGTGCATGAGAGTTGCACATAAAAGTATGCATGTAAAAGTGTAATTTCAAAAATGCATTGCATATGCGTTTAGCGCAGTAAGTTGGTATTGAAGTAAAGCGGGTAAGTATATACAGGGTGATTCACCAGCGTTGTGCCAAAAAGCTAGAGCGTGTAGGTTAAGTTGAGACAAGAAAAAAATCGTATGGGAGGGGGGGTCTATTCCCCTCCGTTTAGCCAGGAGGGGCAATTTTCTGAAAAATTTACTTATTTTGTAAAAAAAAATATCTAAAATCAACGGATTCGTTTACAACACCGTGTTATACCTTTTTGGAAAGCCAAAAACTTCTCCTTTTATTTTGTTTTTAAATTAAATTGTTTTAACGAATAGTTTAAAAAATATAAATTTTCAAACTCAAAATTTTGAAAAAAAATTTGAAAAAATAATTTTAAAACTAATTTTTTTCAAAATTTTACGTAATTAAGTATAATTTTTGTTCTCAGAATTCAACGCTTCCATTAATCTTTAATCCAACACTGAAAACCGTATGGCTCTACGACTTTTTCTTGCCAAGGTATTCAAAAATAACCGAACCTACTTCTTCACAAAAACAAGAAAACCTAGCCTTACGGGATGGCACAAGTGACCATTTAGCCAATTTTTTCGTGTTTTTGTGAAAGTTATTAAAGCTAGGAATTCGGAAAAAGAAGAGCTATTAATCCCATCTGTAACGAAAACCAGTTGTTAGATATATCAAAAACGCACAAACAGGGCCATTAGGACACTCAACTTATGCCCACGCCATCTGTAACGCAAAACAGAAAACTAGTCACGATGAATTTCAAAAGAAGGGAAAGAGAAGAACCATAATTCTTGTATCCATACATCTGTCTCTCAACCACAGCCCATTACTGCAGTCTATGCGTCTATCAATCCTTCCTTGAAATCATCATAACCACAACCAAACTTATTCATAATCAGAAAATTTATATTTGGGTTGGACCAGACCCAGTCCCACTCCGGTTGACCTCAAAAAGCCACTAGACGAACAACCAAAAAGCAAGCCTACTGGGCCTGTCCACCCTCCACAAGCGACGTTGAAATGCTTGAAGCTCACTCGAGCAGTACCCACTAAAAATAAAACCCAGTATCACCAAACAAAATGCACTAAATCTTAACTAGTTTTGCCCATCCAAACCACTAAGATCAAAGACCATCATACAAGAGCGGCATCCCCATATCGATGTCCTTGAAACGTCCCGTAGCGTAGACAGGTGTCGACGACTCGTACCGCGGTTGGCCTGCACCTCGCCGACTTAGCTCAGTCCAGGGGGCGAGTTCTTGCTATACGATCGCGACCGTGTTACCTCTTTTTGATTTCTCGCAGACCATAGTTTGGATGTTATGAACCACATAAAATTGGGAGCAGCCGGCGTGTTTCGCAACATACCATCAACTATACAATCGTCGTTTTACCTCCCCAGAAGGAAGAAGTCAAAATCTATACCAACCTATCGCAAACCCTACATCCTAGAACCCAAAAAGAATGTTGTTGACTTAGGTGGTCGAGTCAACCAGTACCACTACATAACTATGTCTCTCATTTCGATACTCAGGTTTATGAAAGACTCTCAGGCTAACACACTTACGTTGCCTGAACAAGAGGGGAGAGTGAGGAAGATGGTAAGTTCCCTCTCAAAGGTCTCTAAACCCACCCAAAAGGAACACTAAACTCTTCTCCTACACGAAAAGAGTCCACTGCCCAACCATGATTTTGCGCGACCTGTGATTTAAATGTTAGCAAAATCCCTTACTCCAAAAACAAGAGTCTAAAACTCTACAACTAAATCTTACCCTACAACCTAAACAACAACTCAAAAGTTGTTAACTCACCTCATTACTACATTGTTGTGTCCTTCTAGTTCTGCATAGGAGGTGACCGCCTCCCCTTATCGATTAGTTACTCCATAATGATCAAAAACCAAAAAATTAACTAAAAAAAAAAAATTAACTTGTGAAATTTTCATTAAAATGTTATAAAATCAATTTTATTAACTAGATAATGAATGAAATCTTAAACCTTAATGAACTTAATGTTATTTTACTTAAACACATTAGACCTAAGTTTTAACTTTATCAAAAATTCTCAACAACATGAGGAAAGCTATTTTATTTTATTTTATTATTAGCGTTTTTACTTTATTTTTAATTTATACGACCAACCAATAAAAATATAAAAATCTTTACAATCTTTCTGTCTTTAACATTAGTAAAATTCTTGCTATGTATTGAACTCCATACTTCTTAACTACCAAAATTCTTCAATTGACGATTAATCTTGAAGAAGACCGATTTAATGTTGACTCTATCAATTGTTGTTTCCTGAAAATCGATTTATGTTGACATACCTTCCGGGTATGCGTCTTTAAAAAGACAAATGACCGAATAAAAACTCAAAATGCAGACCGTTTTGCATAAAATTTGCTTAACTCTTACTCTCCAATATAGTATTCAACAATTATCAATGTTTAATACGAAAACGTTGCAAAAAAGTGTACACGAAAATTACTACTCATATCAACCGACCGAAAATTCGAATTATCAAAGTCCCGACAAAACCTCCCACGAAAGTGTTTACGTTATCATGAACCCCAATGAAAAGAAATGTACAACCCACGGAACCCATTAAAAAAATTATGGACCGTTTGTCCAAGGGATATACTTTAAGGATTCAGTACCAGATTCCAAATCGGAAAAACGCATCCAGAGAAGGTCAAGGAAGGATGATAATAATAATAAAGAATATAAATTTTATCAAATAGGATGTTATAAATTGTTTCAAATCTTAAATACGACAAATATGTCAATTACCCAAATAGTTCAGCCTATCGTCAGTGCACTGTTGATGGAACTGTCCATTCCAAAGTTTTAAAAGCTGAAAACAAATGGGTTAGGTTATATGAAATGAAATGTATCTGGTAAAGTTTATTCTATAATATTCTATCTGATTCGTATCTTTGCTTTTAACCAACGGTCTGTTATGGTTTCGGTTCAATGTAAGCTCTTCTTGATCGCGAACGACGTCCGTTCAAATAAACGCCAAATACTGATATGCTTCGAGCTATGAAATGTATGACGGTATACGATTACAAAAAAAAAATTGTTCTGGTCGAAGTTGGCTCTTTACTTTACATGGAGCTTCTGCTCCTATTTAAGGTCTTTCTGGTCTGTTATCTTATACTTTTCTTAATTGTTCCAAAGTGTGAATATATATATATATATATATATATATGTATATAAAATCAATATATAATACTAGACTAGTGCTTAAATCTAAAGTGGGTATTATCATAAATAAAAAAAAAATTGTATCGTAGTGTGTATCCAATGACGTATGTAATATGATGCGACGGCGACGTGCGAAGAATCTTTAATGTGTCTCCTCGAAGATATTTATCGTTTGTGTGAGTTCGTGCTGATGTGAATGAAAAGTCATACACATCCGTCGATAACGCAACACGACTCGAGACGATATGTTGATATAGATCGAGATCCTTGCTCTTTACAATATTTTGTTTCTGACGAATATGATTTCACAGATATTGTGTTTTCTTGGGTGCATGAGAGTTGCACATAAAAGTATGCATGTAAAAGTGTAATTTCAAAAATGCATTGCATATGCGTTTAGCGCAGTAAGTTGGTATTGAAGTAAAGCGGGTAAGTATATACAGGGTGATTCACCAGCGTTGTGCCAAAAAGCTAGAGCGTGTAGGTTAAGTTAAGACAAGAAAAAAATCGTATGGGAGGGGGGGTCTATTCCCCTCCGTTTAGCCAGGAGGGGCAATTTTCTGAAAAATTTACTTATTTTGTAAAAAAAAATATTTAAAATCAACGGATTCGTTTACAACACCGTGTTATACCTTTTTGGAAAGCCAAAAACTTCTCCTTTTATTTTGTTTTTAAATTAAATTGTTTTAACGAATAGTTTAAAAAATATAAATTTTCAAACTCAAAATTTTGAAAAAAAATTTGAAAAAATAATTTTAAAACTAATTTTTTTCAAAATTTTACGTAATTAAGTATAATTTTTGTTCTCAGAATTCAACGCTTCCATTAATCTTTAATCCAACACTGAAAACCGTATGGCTCTACGACTTTTTCTTGCCAAGGTATTCAAAAATAACCGAACCTACTTCTTCACAAAAACAAGAAAACCTAGCCTTACGGGATGGCACAAGTGACCATTTAGCCAATTTTTTCGTGTTTTTGTGAAAGTTATTAAAGCTAGGAATTCGGAAAAAGAAGAGCTATTAATCCCATCTGTAACGAAAACCAGTTGTTAGATATATCAAAAACGCACAAACAGGGCCATTAGGACACTCAACTTATGCCCACGCCATCTGTAACGCAAAACAGAAAACTAGTCACGATGAATTTCAAAAGAAGGGAAAGAGAAGAACCATAATTCTTGTATCCATACATCTGTCTCTCAACCACAGCCCATTACTGCAGTCTATGCGTCTATCAATCCTTCCTTGAAATCATCATAACCACAACCAAACTTATTCATAATCAGAAAATTTATATTTGGGTTGGACCAGACCCAGTCCCACTCCGGTTGACCTCAAAAAGCCACTAGACGAACAACCAAAAAGCAAGCCTACTGGGCCTGTCCACCCTCCACAAGCGACGTTGAAATGCTTGAAGCTCACTCGAGCAGTACCCACTAAAAATAAAACCCAGTATCACCAAACAAAATGCACTAAATCTTAACTAGTTTTGCCCATCCAAACCACTAAGACCAAAGACCATCATACAAGAGCGGCATCCCCATATCGATGTCCTTGAAACGTCCCGTAGCGTAGACAGGTGTCGACGACTCGTACCGCGGTTGGCCTGCACCTCGCCGACTTAGCTCAGTCCAGGGGGCGAGTTCTTGCTATACGATCGCGACCGTGTTACCTCTTTTTGATTTCTCGCAGACCATAGTTTGGATGTTATGAACCACATAAAATTGGGAGCAGCCGGCGTGTTTCGCAACATACCATCAACTATACAATCGTCGTTTTACCTCCCCAGAAGGAAGAAGTCAAAATCTATACCAACCTATCGCAAACCCTACATCCTAGAACCCAAAAAGAATGTTGTTGACTTAGGTGGTCGAGTCAACCAGTACCACTACATAACTGTCTCTCATTTCGATACTCAGGTTTATGAAAGACTCTCAGGCTAACACACTTACGTTGCCTGAACAAGAGGGGAGAGTGAGGAAGATGGTAAGTTCCCTCTCAAAGGTCTCTAAACCCACCCAAAAGGAACACTAAACTCTTCTCCTACACGAAAAGAGTCCACTGCCCAACCATGATTTTGCGCGACCTGTGATTTAAATGTTAGCAAAATCCCTTACTCCAAAAACAAAAGAGTCTAAAACTCTACAACTAAATCTTACCCTACAACCTAAACAACAACTCAAAAGTTGTTAACTCACCTCATTACTACATTGTTGTGTCCTTCTAGTTCTGCATAGGAGGTGACCGCCTCCCCTTATCGATTACTTACTCCATAATGATCAAAAACCAAAAAATTAACTAAAAAAAAAAAATTAACTTGTGAAATTTTCATTAAAATGTTATAAAATCAATTTTATTAACTAGATAATGAATGAAATCTTAAACCTTAATGAACTTAATGTTATTTTACTTAAACACATTAGACCTAAGTTTTAACTTTCTCAAAAATTCTCAACAACATGAGGAAAGCTATTTTATTTTATTTTATTATTAGCGTTTTTACTTTATTTTTAATTTATACGACCAACCAATAAAAATATAAAAATCTTTACAATCTTTCTGTCTTTAACATTAGTAAAATTCTTGCTATGTATTGAACTCCATACTTCTTAACTACCAAAATTCTTCAATTGACGATTAATCTTGAAGAAGACCGATTTAATGTTGACTCTATCAATTGTTGTTTCCTGAAAATCGATTTATTCGAATTATCAAAGTCCCGACAAAACCTCCCACGAAAGTGTTTACGTTATCATGAACCCCAATGAAAAGAAATGTACAACCCACGGAACCCATTAAAAAAATTATGGACCGTTTGTCCAAGGGATATACTTTAAGGATTCAGTACCAGATTCCAAATCGGAAAAACGCATCCAGAGAAGGTCAAGGAAGGATGATAATAATAATAAAGAATATAAATTTTATCAAATAGGATGTTATAAATTGTTTCAAATCTTAAATACGACAAATATGTCAATTACCCAAATAGTTCAGCCTATCGTCAGTGCACTGTTGATGGAACTGTCCATTCCAAAGTTTTAAAAGCTGAAAACAAATGGGTTAGGTTATATGAAATGAAATGTATCTGGTAAAGTTTATTCTATAATATTCTATCTGATTCGTATCTTTGCTTTTAACCAACGGTCTGTTATGGTTTCGGTTCAATGTAAGCTCTTCTTGATCGCGAACGACGTCCGTTCAAATAAACGCCAAATACTGATATGCTTCGAGCTATGAAATGTATGACGGTATACGATTACAAAAAAAAAATTGTTGTGGTCGAAGTTGGCTCTTTACTTTACATGGAGCTTCTGCTCCTATTTAAGGTCTTTCTGGTCTGTTATCTTATACTTTTCTTAATTGTTCCAAAGTGTGAATATATATATATATATATATATATATATATATATATATATATGTAAATAAAATCAATATATAATACTAGACTAGTGCTTAAATCTAAAGTGGGTATTATCATAAATAAAAAAAAAATTGTATCGTAGTGTGTATCCAATGACGTATGTAATATGATGCGACGGCGACGTGCGAAGAATCTTTAATGTGTCTCCTCGAAGATATTTATCGTTTGTGTGAGTTCGTGCTGATGTGAATGAAAAGTCATACACATCCGTCGATAACGCAACACGACTCGAGACGATATGTTGATATAGATCGAGATCCTTGCTCTTTACAATATTTTGTTTCTGACGAATATGATTTCACAGATATTGTGTTTTCTTGGGTGCATGAGAGTTGCACATAAAAGTATGCATGTAAAAGTGTAATTTCAAAAATGCATTGCATATGCGTTTAGCGCAGTAAGTTGGTATTGAAGTAAAGCGGATAAGTATATACAGGGTGATTCACCAGCGTTGTGCCAAAAAGCTAGAGCGTGTAGGTTAAGTTGAGACAAGAAAAAAATCGTATGGGAGGGGGGGTCTATTCCCCTCCGTTTAGCCGGGAGGGGCAATTTTCTGAAAAATTGACTTATTTTGTAAAAAAAAATATTTAAAATCAACGGGTTCGTTTACAACACCGTGTTATACCTTTTTGGAAAGCCAAAAACTTCTCCTTTTATTTTGTTAAAATATAAATTTTCAAACTCAAAATTTTGAAAAAAAATTTGAAAAAATAATTTTAAAACTAATTTTTTTCAAAATTTTACGTAATTAAGTATAATTTTTGTTCTCAGAATTCAACGCTTCCATTAATCTTTAATCCAACACTGAAAACCGTATGGCTCTACGACAACAAGAAAACCTAGCCTTACGGGATGGCACAAGTGACCATTTAGCCAATTTTTTCGTGTTTTTGTGAAGAAGTAGGTTCGGTTATTTTTGAATACCTTGGCAACAAAAAGTCGTAGAGCCATACGGTTTTCAGTGTTGGATTAAAGATTAATGGAAGCGTTGAATTCTGAGAACAAAAATTATACTTAATTACGTAAAATTTTGAAAAAAATTAGTTTTAAAATTATTTTTTCAAATTTTTTTTCAAAATTTTGAGTTTGAAAATTTATATTTTTTAAACTATTCGTTAAAACAATTTAATTTAAAAACAAAATAAAAGGAGAAGTTTTTGGCTTTCCAAAAAGGTATAACACGGTGTTGTAAACGAACCCGTTGATTTTAAATATTTTTTTTTACAAAATAAGTCAATTTTTCAGAAAATTGCCCCTCCCGGCTAAACGGAGGGGAATAGACCCCCCTCCCATACGATTTTTTTCTTGTCTCAACTTAACCTACACGCTCTAGCTTTTTGGCACAACGCTGGTGAATCACCCTGTATATATACCGGTAGGTATAAAAATTGGAATATAAGACTGTATATTCTTGAAAGGAGTATAGAATCCTTGCAATTACGTTTGAGGTTTGCGTGAGCATAAACATGCCAATGATTCGATGTAGATTATAACATATATATGCATTAAAACGTAGGAGTGTCATACGTATGGATATGCATTCTTTCGTAAATGAAAAAGTGCCATAGATTTGGCTAAATCGTTGCACATTGAATATTGAAATAGTGAATATTTGAAACGGTTAAACCCTGAGTATTTAAATATTTGAATGGGTCTTTAAAATATAGGTGTGTCAGACGTTCGAAGGCCATATGCGGCTGCTGCTGACGAGTGATTCGATGTGGTTCGCTGCTCTCTTAAGGCAACGACAATTTGGACCCGTGAATGCAATCTGTGCACCCACGTTTCGATGTGTCGTCAAATTGTAAATTACCAAAAGGGTGTATTTCATACATTGAAATACCGTAGAACACTTTTAAACAATGTGCTGGTGCTTCACCGCACGTGGTGTGCGCACCGAATCTCTACTTCTCATTAAATTGGCACAAATTTTAGCGAATATATCTGACGCTGTCGTTGTGCGTCGAACGCTTGGGCGTATGATTTCTTCTGAACGTTCTGACACACAATATAAAAATGAAAATGTACAGATTTACCTGGAGTTTTAATTCACTTATAAAATTTCGTTGGAGCGTAGCTTGACCTGCCCATTTCCGTTAAATATTCCAGTCCAGACGATTTTTGTTACACGATTGTGAATTTATTCCATTTTATTAAAACCACACAAAAAAAAAATATAACACTGCCAAATTATGCGTTGAGGATGATGCTGATGTCGTCCGATGTATGCTGCTACCTCCTGCTTTGCTGTTCCTAACCTCTCTTTATAATTCCTGCCTGTTTTCAGATAAATCCTAGGCTACGCTGATTTCCTGCTCCTTCTGAATTCGTTATAATTTTTAATAATATGTCACCAATACCTATAATAAATGGACAAAGTTAAAACGAGACGAAAAGAAAAGACTTTTTTGCCCAAAAATGGGTTTCGGACTTAACATCCAAATTCTGGCTAGACCAGCGAATAATTCTTAAAAAGCGGGTGGCAATGGTACAGTGGATGAAATGCTTGGTTGCTAACCTAAGAGTTGTGGGATCGAGCCCCAGCCTGGTCAGCAACTTTTCAATATTCCCCCAACTTCAACTGGACGCCACCCGTGGGATTTTCATGAGATAAATATCACCTATTTCTCAATCCATTGTACCAACAAAAAATCTTTCCTATCTTTCTATTCCTTCTAACTATTGCCGTGCAGTTTGCATTCAAAAGACCTTGGGTCTTACAGGCATATAGTTATAATTATTATTATATTATATATTATTCTAATCTATCTAATAGAATATAATAATTCTTCTTACCTTGATGCTTTTTCTTCTTAATAATCTTGTAAGATGCCGCCGAAATTTACGGATTCTAATTTCTATTTTTACGAATGAAACCCGCACTCCAAACTTCTTTTTAATTATAAGGGACCACTAGCAGAGTAGTCCTCACACTTGAATGGTTGGCGACAGAATGATTTGGAATGTTCCAATTGTCTAGCCTTTGTGTGTGTGGATTTTAAACAAATTAATTTTTGTTGCGCTGCTGTTGAAACCGTGCTTTTGGATATTTTACCTTTTTCGTGGTTGGCATCCCTGCAATTTAAGGGTGCATGTGCATTAGGCTTATTTTCCGTAACGTAGTTACTTCATGTCATGCAAGCGGAAATTGATCTAAATTAATATTGAATTATGCCAAATACATGGTATGTTGAGGTTTATTCTCAACATTCTTGGGTGGGTTAAGAGACCTGAGGGGACATCAACATCTAGTTTCCCCTCCATCTCCATTCCGTTACTCTGTCAATTTTCAGGAACCTTTTTAGAGTAGGAATTCAAACTTCGGTTCCGGGGCCACGATCAACTATGGACCCCACCACAATCTTGCCGCGATTAGATTGTACGCACCTCCATCAAGATTAGATTGTGACTCTACTACTACTATCCCCTTTCGAAAACTTTTCAATTTCAGATTTTATTAACACTTTGCAAAGATGGTATCGGGCTCCAGCAAAACCCAACAATTGAATTTTAGTCAAAAACACCAGACAGGTGTGCTTTGTTTAAAAGTTGTAACACCGCCTGTGGTCCTGGCACAAGATCCCTCCCTGACGATGAGCAAGCGTAGGCATAACAAGTAGGCCGCTGCTGCTAGGCAACCTAGGACAACCAACCCTGAAATAGGCGTGGACGGGCCGATGAATGTAAATTCATCGGTCCTATATGTCTGGTTCGAGGTTGGATCATAGGAAGAAGAAGACGGCTATGATTATTTTGTTTGAGTTGAGTATTTACTGTGAGAATTTTATTCTTTGTATTTTGTTGAGACTTTGGTAATAACTTGACGGTATTAATTTTGATTTCTGATACTTCTGATTAATGTTTTTAAAATGATATGGAATTAAGGACCCACATGATATCTAAGTGAGTTCAACTTCAAGGTGTAGGATGATGGGTTAGTCCTATACTTTTCTGTGATGGTTAATATTTTTCTTTCCTTTCTTGAATATGGGCAATGTGTTATAGTTCATCCATATTGGTGCATTGAAAGATGGGGTTTCGTTACAGAAATGGCGTTTTGTGCGCTTAAAGTGTAATCTTCGTTACAGAAAGGGATATATTTATTTCTTCTTTTTCCGAAGCAACATTTACATTACAGATATGGCTTGAGATTTAGGCCACAAGGATGGAACTCTCGATACAAAAATGGTAACCAACGTGGGAATCTTGGTCATAATCTGGTCCTCCTGTAGCTTGGGCGGTGCAAAAGGGGCGACTAACAAAACTCATGTTAGTTTTCGGATTATATATATAGGTTTTGTTATCTTTCAGGCAATATCCGTACAGGAGTAGAACCGAGGTCGACTATGACCAGGTGGAATGACCCACCTATAGATGAACGTGCATTGCTCCATGATTTTTTTTTGTTTCTTCTTTTTCTAAATGAAGCAAAATATTCGTTACAGAAATGGAGCCCTATCTGGGGCCCGAAAGGGGCCATCCACAATCCGATTTTATTCAGTGTCTTCTGACATATGTCGTACGGAACGTGGGGCCCGAAACGAGTTCACCACAATCCGATTTTTGGTATTGTCTTCTGACATTTTCCTTACGGAACGTGGGGCTCGAATTTGCAAATCCGTTGATAGTTAAAGATTTTGTCAGTTTTCGGATTTGTTGTTTTGAAATTTTCGAAAAGTTTTTTTTTAGGGAAAATTTTTTGGAAATAATTTTTTTTTTGATTTGAATGATGTTTTTGTGTCAAATTCAGTAGGTGGAGTAGGGAATAGTATTCACTGTCCGGGAATTTAATGTTTTTACTTGAATTTCGTCTGTTGCTGTGAGCTTTCACTCTTCACTTGACTTTGACTTTACTTTTTGTTTAGAACTAATCTGCTCTTGACCGGGTTAGGTACCTACTTTTGCTTAGTGTTGGGAACTATCGAACGATTTGAACTATCGATAGTTAGTAACTGAATGATTTAAACTATCGAACGAATTTATTCATTTATTCGTTCAGTTCAAATAGAATGTTTATGTAAATACTTTTTTTTTTAAATGAAAATAATGGATACGATACGCTTTTTAATCGCAAATAAGTTTTATTTAACCGATTTCAAAATAAACAGTAGTCTAAATTAGGTAAACTAGAAATCTAAGTAAACTAAAAAGAACATAATGAAAGAGTGAAACGTAAAACAAAACAACTTTTAAAAAAATAAATAATAGGTAATTTGAACTTACCGATTCTTACTCAAATATCACAAATAACAATAATTATTAACTACAACCAATTTAATTTTTCAATTGCAAGACACAACATAAACAATATATATAAATACATATATACAAACAAGTGAACAAAACAATAAAAGAAAAAAATCCATATCAACGTAACGTGTCACGTCAACTACAACTAACTATCGCGAATGAAATCAAAATGAACAAAAAATAATAATTCTTATTCGAAGCGCAAAAAATCGTTCAGTAGTCCCACTGTTGGTTGAAAAGTGTATTCGAACGAAAATGGCTAATAAACGAATAGTTGCCGAGTGAAAAAAAAGTAAACTGAAATCATTCAAACTGTTGAGAAATATTACTAAAATCAACCACTTACGAAAATGCTACGGCGGTAGCACTGACTCTGGAATTGCTGAAGACAGATACAAAGATACATACAAAAAAAGGCAGCTGCAGACGAGACGATAAAAGAAGAAAAAAGAAAATATCCAGACGAGACGATAAAAGAAGAAAAAGAAAATATCCAGCCGAGACAGATGGAGGCAGAGGAGCTTCTTATAAAAAAACAACAGGAGTTGCTTGCAAGGCGCCAAGCTCTTTTAGACGAATTGTCAGACGACGAATTGGAAGTGGCTACCCAACAGGGAAATATGAAACCGTGCAATAAGTCAAAATGTAATATTTCTAACAATAATGTCGCCGTAAAGAACTTGGACAAATTGCCAACAAATAAAAGAAATCATGAAGAAGAAATAAAAAATACCATTGAACCGTCAACATCCTGCGAAACCATTCGATTGTCGTCGCAACAAATTGCTTCAAGGCAAGTAGTGGCTAACGACCTACCTATATTTTGTGGCAAACCAAGCGAATGGGCCCGTGTTTAAAAGCAGCTTTCAGCAGACAACGGAAACATGTGGTTTCACAAAAAATGAAAATTTAATGCGTTTGCAACGCTGCTTGCGAGGGAAAGCTAGAGACGTCGTTGAAGCTCTATTAACGTCATCTGGCTGTGTTCCTGAAATAATAGATACGCTCCGACAATACTTTGGTAGACCAGAAATTATAATGAAGCACTACCTCGAAAAAATACAGAAGATGAATCCACCTAAAATAGAACGCATCGAAACAATCATCGAATATGCTTTGGCCGTACGAAATCTTTGTGCTAACTTGGAACAAGCCGGATTACAGAATTATATGCGAAATCCGAGTATGAGATGACCGATTTAGTTGACAAGTTGCCGCCTACCTTGCAACTAAACTCGGCTTCTCATAAGCGAAATGAAGTGGACATAGATAACATAAGCGTGCTAAGCGACTGGCTTAAGGACTTGGCTGCGGACATATGTGATGCAAAACCATCGATGTCTTGGTTTAATGTCAAAGAGCCTCACAGCAGACAAAGAAATAAAAAAGAGCTATACGTTCACCCAGTTTGCCAGGAAGATAGTAAAGCAGCTTCAGTCTGCGAAAAATTTCTTGAATGCGATATTACAGACAGATGGAATATGGTAAAAAAGTTAAATCTTTGTAGACAGTGTCTGAAAAGGCACCAGTTCAAATGTTGGGCACCTGTTTCATGCACAGAAATAAAATGCGACAAAAAACACCATCCTTTATTGCACAATTCTCAGCAACAGGATGTCAACAACAGCAACAACAACTATGAAACAAGCATGATTCACGATACATTTTCGCCGATAAATTTCAGAATTTTACCAGTTCTGCTCTCCCACAATGGCAACCAAATAAACACCTAGATGTATTCTTAGATGAAGGATCCTCAAGCACGTTATTAAATGAGGACATAGCTAACCAATTAAAACTTTCAGGAGAGAGTGCACCGCTGTGTCTAAAATGGAGTGGCATTATGTCTCGACAAGAAAAGCATTCGAGAGTGGTTGAAGTAAACAAAAACTTTCAGGATGTCAAATGTACGAACTGTCCAGGCTCTCAACTTACCAAACCAATCGTTGGACTATGGATATTTGGCCAAAAGATATTCACACCTTAAAAATTTGCCAGTGTCATCTTATCGGAACGCCAACCCAGGTATACTGATTGGGCTTCGAAACTGGCATGTCGCAGTTCCCATAAAAATTGTGGAAGCAAAGTCAGAGGATCCAATTGCAGCAAAGTGTCGCCTAGGCTGGACAATATTTTCAATATTCGACAAAAATTAAAATCAATGCGAAAGTGACTTCGACAATAGTTTCCAAATTTGCGAGTGCCAACAAACCGCAGACATGAAGCTACACGATATGGTGAAGGAGTTCATTTCAGTAGACAACTTGGGAATAGTGGAGCCAAAATATTTTAAGAACGTTCAAGAAGAAAAGCGATCAAGGGATATTTTGGATAGTACAACGACTCACCAAGGTAACAGATATGAGACCGGGCTGTTGTGTGTTGTGGCGATACGAACAATTCAAATTACCAGACAGCAAACCTATGGCACTCCGACGCATGAGGTGTTTGGAAAAACGTCTAAATAATGATCATCAGTTAAAGGAAATCATAAACAACAAATCAGAGAATATGAACAAAAAAAGTACATCTGCAAGCTATGAAGAGTTAAAGCAACAGCATGAAAGGGTATGGTATCTTCCAATTTTCCCGGTTCGCAACCCAAATAAACCGGAAAAGATACGGATCGTGTGGGACGCTGCAGCCAAGGTAGATGGAGTTTCCTTAAACACGCTACTGATGAAAGGCGTTGATTGGAATGCTTCTCTTCTAGGTGTTCTTCTTCGTAGCAGAGAAAGAAAAATATGTATTTGCGGCGACATAAAAGAGATGTATCATCAGGTGAAAATTCCTGAAAAAGATCAACAGGTATTAAGATTCTTTTGGCGTGACAATGAAGATGATGAGCCAGACACTTAAGTAATGCAAGTCATGTTCTTTGGCGCTACATGCTCGCCTAGTTCCGCACAATATATTAAGAATCATAATGCACTGAAATATAAAGACGAATATCCAAGGGCGGTGAAAAGCATAATCGAAAGTCATTATGTTGACGACTTTTTGGAAAGCGTTGACAACGAAGTCGAAGCTATTCAATTAGCAAGAGAAGTGACAGCACTACATGCAAAGGCGGGCTTTGAAATCAGAAATTGGAAATCGAATTCTTCATATGTGATGGAAGCACTAAATAACAAACCCACTGATGACAGTTTAGATTTCAGCCCAAATGGAGATTCATCTATGGAAAAAATACTCGGCATGTGGTGGTCTCTAAAGAGTGACGAGTACACATTCTCCTTACGCTATAATAAAGGCAATCAAAAAGTTTTGAACGGAGAAATACGTCCAACAAAAAAGGAAATTCTTCGCATTCTCATGTCCATCTATGATCCATTAGGATTGATTGCTCACTTTTTGGTATTTCTCAAGATTTTGCTACAAGAAATATGGCGTAGTCAAACGGACTGGGATTCTATGACAAACGATGAACATTTTGAGTCATGGAAGATATGGCTAAAGGTGCTTCCACAGGTGGAGAACTGTCGCATACCAAAATTATATATATAATATATAACTTAGTGAACTAAATTGTATTGACATTGAATTTGACAGTGCTACGAACTTCTTTAAACAGGATAGATAGATATGTTTTATTAGCTCAATATAGGCTTTTTGGTACAATTAACAATAATTATATAATTTAAATTTGATTTAACGCTTAAAAATTGAAGGAAACTTATTCAATAATGCAGTCTTACAAAGTCTACTAAATATTTTTTAAATACATTAAAGTTCAATTCACATTTGACATGGTTTGGTAATTGAGGCATTGAGAGCAGAAGTGGCGTAACCCTTATGTGTTTCATATAAGGTTACGCCACTTCTGCTCTCAATGCCCCAATTGATTGAAAATCTTAAAACCTTTGTATACAAGAGAGTTTTGTGGTATCCACACCATTATTGTGCTTAGTCAGTAACGCATAAAGATTGAGTTATAGTTATATGTTATAGTTTGTAAGTTGTTAGGCAGTGGTATTTTTCATTTTGTGTTGGGAGTCTCCAAGTTGTGTGGATAAATGGGACAAATAAAAAAAAATGTTAACTCAAACTTAAATGAATTTATTTTGTATTTATTATAAAAGGTTTATATTTTACGTACTACGCGTTTCGGAAATTAAATTTCCATCTTCTGGTACTAATTAACGAAAATTAATCAAGAATCTATCTATAAGAAAAAAATACAACGTAATAGCGCGAAAGTTTAATAGATTCTTGATTAATTTTAGTTAATTAGTGCCAGAAGATGGAAATTTTATTTCCGAAACAAGAAGCACGTAAAATATAATAAAAGTTGTGATATAAGTTTTATAATAAATAAAAATAATAAATTGATTTAAGTTTTATCTAACAGAATCTCTTTTATTTCTCACAGTCATATTTTTGCTTGTCAACAGTCCGTTGATAGGTTTTTCTGATAAATTTTCAGTAGTCTCAAAAACAATTTATTGATTTCTCTTTTAATATAGTTTGTGAAAAAAAACAACATACATAATTAAAAAAAAAAAACATCTCGAAATAATGTAATGCAATACTTCGAAGTGTTATCTCAACTTAATTATTCCAGTGTGTACAATCTTGACCTGGAAATTGAGGTGAATCGAAATTTTGTTTATGTCTGCGGTTTTTACGCATACATGTTTAAGAAAAAGACACCGATGACAGCTATTGCTTTTAGGCAAAATCAAAAGAAGGCACAAGATGGGCCTCTTTATAGTATTTTCTCTATGGCTGCGGCGATGAACTATCAAGAAAGACAGAGAGAGAAGCTAAAGAAAAACTTGGAGACAAATATGTTATTACGGTGCCAAAAATGAGAAACCCCACTATACTTGTAAATAATATTACAGAAGAATGAGACAGCGATAGTTTTGCCGCAGCCATACAAAAACAAAACAATGTGGAATGTGATGTGGATGTCAAATGTGTAAATTTTTATAGGTTGCCTCAAAAAAATAATTCGTTTAGAGCAATTATTTAAATTGATGGTAATACCTTTCAAAAAATTATGGAAGTTGGTAAAGTAAACGTAGGATGGAATAGATACCCAGTTTATGAATACGTTTTCGTAAAGCATGCTACAATTGTTGGGGTTATAACCATATTGCAAGTAAATGTACCAAAAGTGTAATATGTGCCGAATGTGGTGTAGGTAATGAAACTCGAGCATGTGAAAAATTTAATTTTAAATGTAACAGTTGCGATGAAGCTAATAAAAGGCTGGGTTTTAACTTAGATGTTAACCACGAATTTAGGGATAGGAATTGTGAAGTATTCCAAAATAGATATAAAATTGAACAAAATAAAATTCAGTATTAGCAACCATATTAACGAAGTTTATTTAAATATTCAAAGTATTTTAAGTAACTAAGGAACTCGAAACAATGCTAATAAATAATCAAATTGATTTTATTTTACTATCAAAACATATTGTGCTACCGATGAAAAAAAGGATAATGAGCTTTATTTGAAAAATTATAATACCTATGTACATATGTATATACAGATGTGATAGTGAATCAAGGCATACTGGCGGTGTTATTATTTATTTAAAAGACATGGGGCAAGCGGAAACAATACAAAAATACGCGATCAACTAGGATGTATGGTGGCTCGCGCTTAAAGTTTTTTGTGACACCTATACTTTTACTTTAGTAGCTGCTATAAGTCACCAAGATTTTCAAGAAAAGATTTCTGTGATAAATTTAATGAGTGGATGGATCAATTAAGTGATTGCACGTATGAAATTTGTATTACCGGTGACTTTAACATTAATGGCTGTAAACAGATTATTACCCAACCAACAAGAGTAACTCAAACTTCGAAAACGTTAATTGATCTTGTAATAACAAACTCGAAACGAATCAAATTGAACCAAATGCAGATTCAAAAATATGTGACCATGAGACAGTATTAGCTGAAATTACGGTGAACGTTAAAAAAGAAAAGAGAATTAAAACAATCAGAGTTCTAAGATACCAAAGAAACGAGTTCTAAAAGTGACTTCATCAAAAACAAAATAAATAACTCAGTCGATCCAAAATCAATGTGGAAAACTATAAAACAATTTGTCCTTAAGCAAAAACAACCAGAAATAAATAAAGTAGTTTTCGACAACGTAACCGACGGTGACAATACAGTTTTGGCAAACAAATTTAACAAATACTTTGTAGATAGCATAACAGAAATTAGTACTTCTATCCCATATGTTTCATTCATTAACCGAATTGAAAGAAATCTTGTCTTTTAGTTTTTGTGAAATAGAATTCTCGGACATTAGGAAAGTTTTCCATGAAATAAAAAAATAAACTCGATCCAAATTGTATTAATACTGAAATTTTTAAAGACATGTCGGATATTATTGCGCCTCCGTTGATAAAGATATTCAATCAATCTTTCCGAGATGGTTTGTTCCCTAGCTCCTGGAAAATGTCTCAAATTAGTCCGATCGCAAAAATTAATAAATCAATTAAATGTGAAGACTAGACCAATTAATGCTCTCCCTCTGTATGAGAAGGTACTTGAAAAAACTGTTCATTCTCAGCTTTAAACATTTTTCGACTTGCATAAGTTGCTAATTGAAAATCAATCTGGATCTAAGAAACATCATTCATGTGAAAGTGCGCTTAATATGGTCATAGTTAATTGGACACAACAAATAGACGCGAAAACCAAAATAATCTGTTTTCCTGGATCTAAAACGTGCTTTTGAAACAGTTGATAGAGACATTTTATTTGAAAAACTAGAAGCATATGGAGTTAGGGAGAAATCACTATCCTGGATGGTGTCGTATTTATCCGGTCAAACACAGAAAACAAAAGTTAATAACATTGTATCAGAAAAAATTTTAATTGACATTGGAGTGCAACAGGGATCTGTATTAGGCACGTTTCGATTTAATGTGTACATAAATGACATCGGTAGTGTAATACAAAATAGTGAACTTGCACTTTTTGCGGATGATGGGTTATTTTATTGTACATAAGTTGTGAGATTTTAGAGGAGGGTATCTCCAAAATTCCGCAAGATATGGACAATTTATAAGTGTATGGCGAAAAGCAAATAAATCTAAACTTAATGTTTCCAAAACAAAAATAATGGTTATTTGCAATAATGTTATAGATGAAAATATGGTTAATGTTAAAGTAGAGAACGAAAGACTTGAAATGATTTCGCAAATTAAGTACCTGGTTATAGTAATAGACAGTAAATTAACATTTGGTAAACACATAGACTACATAGTGAAAAAAATTTCAAAAAAGACTAATCTATTAAGAAGAATACGTAAAAACGTTTCAACGAATAGTGCAATAAACATTTACAATACTATAATAAAACCGCATTTTGAATACTGCTCTTCAATTTTATTTTTGTGTAATCAAGATATGATAAAAAGGCTTCAGATCCTTTAGAATAAGGCAATGCGAATAATTTTAAGGTGCAATATTTACACTCCTATACGTTTTATGTTGAATACGTTGATGTGTCTAAATGTTAAACAAAGAATTTTAATGAATGTTTTACTACTTGTCTTTAAAATTAAAAATATTTTAACACCGGCTTATTTATCACGTCTTTAATGTAATGTAGGAAATGTTCAACCCTATACTTTGCGAAATAACCAGGATTTCTACCTTCCATGGGTAAGAACAAGTGCAGCCCAAAACAGCTTGTTCTTTAAAGGACTCCAACTTTTCAACACTTTACCAAATGAACTCAAATCAGAGATTAATTACAATAGTTTCAAACGCCAAATTGTGAATTTTGTTACGCTTCAAAATTAATTGTTAAATAATTTTTGTTAATTATTATAATTTTGCTATTTATTTATTTTTTATATTTTTTTTTCATTATCAATATGATTCTCTTTTAAACACATAATGAAATTGTCAACATCAAAAATTTGTAAAATTAATAGTTGTTCAAACTAAATAAACAGACATTTACAAATACATACATACAACAAAGGCTGGAATAGCAGGTATGTAAATATTATGAGTATGCAGAGGGGTTATGAGCCACATTTGGCGTTGCTATAACTATAATGCAGCAAGGATTATAAGTCACAATATGCGTGGCTATAATTTTATGCAAAATTGTATGTGGACCACAATGGGCCTGATCGCGAACATATGCAGACTGGCTTATAGGTCAAAATAGGCATGGTCATAGACAATATGTAGAGATGATTATGAGTCACAATATGCGTGGCTATAACCAATTATAAGTTGCTTGTGGGTCACAATTGGCGTGGCAAACATATGCAGTTTGCGTTTGTGAATCAGGGAACTGCGACGAGTAGCTTAAATTGTGAGCCACTCGAAATATTCGCTCCCTAATGCAGTATTCCAGCACATTCCATTTCACCCAAGGCAATACAAGCAATGTAGTCGCTAAAATGGAATGCGCCGAGCCCGAGCTCATATTCGTTTAAGCGAATGAGATTCAGGCAGTGATTCCTTTTCGGTATACTGGAATGTGCCTGCATACTGCATAAGGCAGCGAATATTTCGAGTGGCTCACACATTTTAGAGTGGCTCTCAAATCGTGATTCTCTACAATGCTGTGTGTGTGTATATTCTATACACTGTAAAACTAAAAGGGGTGTATTTAAATTGTCATAAAACCATTGTCACTAATCGTTGGCGTTGCTTTGTTACTTTTTTTTTGATTCTCAATTTGAGAGTGCACTCTCAATTTATTCGAGCTATATGAATCTATGAGCCTTTGGTGTGAGAGTCTACAAAACACTCTCAATTCATATTAGCAAGCAGTAAAACACACTAAGGCTCGCGAGTGTTGTGTTCATGTCCTACACGATTCAAACTCGTTTCTTTTCTTTGAGTGCGAGCTTGTGTGCGGCTCGTAAATAAAGGGATGATTCACAAGTGCAAATGAATGTATTCATGCAGTTCTCTGTTGTGAATCACAATATCCGTGATTAAAAATATGCGCAGAGCGCAGAAAGAACAGAAAGTTTTCGAAGCCAAGGCAGCAAAGCAGTTTCAAGAATTTTTCAGAACCTAACTTGGAAGATGAATCTATAGTGCCTTCATATGCTGTACCATGGGCTCCCTCAGATGAACCTGAACAGAGCCAGAATGATGACGCCTCGTACAACTGGTGTGGAATGAATTTTTCTGCACTTCGTCGCATATTGGATTTTACGAAAGAAACGGAGTTCTTAGATGCCGATCAGCATGCAATTTAGACTAAACTCGAGATGCTAGATAATTACAGGAAGTTCAACAACGCGTATCTAAATGGGCTATCAATAACAAACGCGGATGACAGTTATATGAAGCAGGGTGAAGACATTTATTTCACTGCCAAGGCATCTTTACGACCGCGTTTAGCTGTATTGGTGCCTCAAGTTGTAGAACAGAAAAAACTCAGATAATGTATTGCGGATTCAGTGGAGCGACATGCCAAATCAGTTTAAATTGCCGACATTTTCTGGAGATTGCGCTAGGTGGGCCCTTTTTGGAATGCCTTCATAGAAGAGGTGCACAACAATACAAATTTATCAAATGCGCAGCGTTTGAGGAAGTTACTGGCTGCTTTGGAAGGCCCAGCTTAACGTGCAGTTGGTGAATGGTCAATTGCCAGTGATGAAAATTATCTATTGACATGGTCTTCATTGCGACAACAGTTTGACAACAACCACCAAACCATTAGCGCCCACATGCAAGAAGTAAATGCTTTGCTTCCAGTTCGTCAAAGATCCTTTGAGGATTTTCGAGAGATTTTAGATATGGTACGGGTAAATCGTCGGCATTTGTTGTCATTGCTGTCATCAGAGCAGTTGGTTGACTTTCAATTCATGCATCAAACCGAACAGCTGTTGGACCCAGAGGGAAGGCCTGAATGGGAAATGCGACACCGAATAAATGAGCTACCCACATTGGAGGAAATGTTTGCGTTGTTGGAACAGCGTGCAAATTGTCTTGCGAGTTTGGAAAAGGGGGCAAGCAATCCTCTAGTAATAGCAGCTAGCCCACCAGAATATACGGCAGCAATTTTAAGTCGGCAATCAGTAGAACGCATTGAATATCAGGTCAGTCAAAATCGAAATTAGTATATGGCCAAGGTCGACCCCCAGCGGCACAATTCATTGAACGCAAACGCCCAACTGACACCCGCAAGTGTTTTAAATGCGATTTGCCTGCACATGCACCCTTTCACTGTGATGAATTTAGGGCAATGCCAATAAACGGAAGACAGGAATTCGTGCAGAAGAACCGGTTATGCGAATCGTGCTTCAGCCCAAACTACTTAGCAAACAACTGTTCTCGAGAGTCCAGGACAAAGCCATAACAGCATATTATGTCCAGTACAAAAATTAGTTTTGCTGCCTTTGGACCAAATTGAAGAATCTGTCATCAAGGGGGGACTGTGCCCAAACGGCAACTTAATAATAGAGCTACATTATGTTCGCGACACCGTACATATGTATGTCGCATTAGTATTTAGTAGCTACTTGTTATTTTTTGCACTTGCTTATTTTATTTTATTTCAATTGTTTGTTGTTTTGAATTCTCAATCAAATTTAATTCTAGAAAATAATTATTATTATTATTATACCAATACGTGGAGTTGGACGAAGAAAAGTAGTTCAGTTTTTGAATAAAACTAATAAAATACAGAAAATACAATTCGGGATTTTGTAATTGGAAACGTTACGACTTCACTAACAAAGGAAAGGGTGAGTTTTTCCTCCATGCAGTTGTCTCTACCAACTGAACCTTCGCCAAATGCTATTAGATTTCATATTGATTTTTAGCAAATCAATTTCAGGTTTTATCTAATTTTTGTATCATTAAATAAGTTTTTTTTATATAACACATGCTCATGGCTTTAGGATAGCCCTTTTAATGTTTCGTCACAAATGTACCAGGCAATTTGTTCCACATTCGTGTTGTACGACTGAAGAAGGAATTCCTATATTTCACGGTACGTGCGACATTGGGCTCAAGTGGAAACTGTTGAGCATTCCTATCAAGATGATTATTACCTACGGGGGAACTGTTGAATGGGTGGAACGCAGCTGGCTACCTCAAATGACCATTTTTTGTAGAAGAAACTGTAAAATAAGGAAAGACGTGAAACATTTCGAAGATGTTCAAGTGATGTGAAAGTTTCCATAAATATTCTCTCTTCTATCAATATAAATCGAGCAGGTGTACAATAGTTTGAACAGTATCTGCCCAGAGATGGGAGTTATACTAAGTCTATTAATCTATTAAGGAAGCCTAAGCATCTTGCAGCATTCTTGGCAATCTCAACTATGATACACATACCGAGTACTGATAGCTTTTTGGCTTCTTCGATGCAAGAACCATTTATTTATAATAGGAAAGGAGGTAATTGTTAGGCGTTTTCGAAAAATTACAGCGTTGACTGTTTGGCGCATTAACCTCCACAAAACGTAGTGTTAAGTTAACGGCACTTTTCTCTTTGACAGGTTAATCACTTTCGTCAATACCGTCAACAAATATAATTTTTGATAATTCAACTGATTTTAATTTACTAGAAGTGTTAGATTTCCTTAGCCCGCTATTGTACACCCGTGTGTAGCTAAGACGTTTATAAACAGTAAAACAAAAAATTCAGTATTTTCGAAAATATGTATTAAAAAAAGGCGGTACGGAGTTCGCCGGGTCAGCTAACTTACTTAAGGTGGCGCAGACAGTCCATTGTGGACCACTGCCTCAACCAACACTCCTCGCCAGCTAGGACGGTCCCTAGCCAGTGGCCTCCAGTTGCGCACGCCAAGTTGGTTGAGGTCGTTTACCACTTGATCGCACCACCTTAAATGGGGTCTTCCAGAACTGCGTCCGCCCTCCGGGTTGGAATTGAAGACTCGGATGATAAGGGTCTTGTATAGTGTCTCCTTGGTCCTTTGAGAGAGGGCTTTGCTACTATGATGCTTTCTTAGCCCGCAGAAACAGCGATTGGCAAGAGTTATTCTTCGACTGATCTCTTCACTGATGTTGTTCTGAGAGGTTATAGTGGAACACAAATAGACAAAGTCCTTGACAACCTCAAAGTTATATCTGTCCATTGTGACGTTTTGTCCGAGGCTACGGTGATGATCTTCTTCACCCGAGGACAGCATATACTTTGTCTTATCTTCATTTACAGCCAGACCCATTTTTGCCGCCTCCACTTCAATACTTGCGAATGCTCCACTGACAGCGCGCTTCGTTCTTCAAAAAATTTCAATATCATCAGCATAGCCAAGTAATTGAACGGATTTTTAAAAAAACGTACCGCTGGTGTTGACATGCGAGTTGCGTACGATTGCCTCAAAACTGATGTTGAAGAGGTTACATGACAGCGCGTCACCCTGTCGTAAACCTTTCTCGACATTAAATGAGTCAGTGGTGTTCTTACCAACCCTGAAGGAGCAGCGCGAGTTCTCTATAGTCATGCTGCACAATCTAACGAGTTTAGCAGGGATGCCAAGAAGTGACATGGCTCTGTATAGCTCGTTTCTGTTCACGCTGTCATAGGCGACTTTAAAATCGATAAAGAGGTGGTGAGTATCGATCTGGAATTCTTGGGTCTTTTCCAAGATCTGCCGAAGTTTGAAAATTTGGTCGACGGTTGACTTACCGGGCCTGAAACCACACTGATAGGGGCCAATCAGTTCACGTGCGAAAGGGTTCAAACGTTCACACAGAATGGCCGACAAGATTTTATATGCGACATTTAGGAGACTTATACCTCTGTAGTTGGCGCAGCTTAGAGTATCTCCTTTCTTGTGGATAGGGCACACAATGCTGAGGTTCCATTCGTCAGGCATACTTTCATCCGACCAGATTGTACAGATGCGTTGGTGTATGCTCCTCACCAAGTCATCTCCCGCTGCTTTGAAGAGTTCAGCCGTAAGGCCATCTGGTCCAGCAGCGTTGTTGGACTTTAGTTTAGATATTGCTATCCGAACTTCTTCTTGGTCGGGAGGACAGAAATTTTGTTCATCATCATCCAAACCGAATGGATCATTCTGCCTGACACCGATTAGTTGGTTGTCTTCGCCGTTTAACAGTCTGCAGAAGCGTTCTTTCCAAATTCTCAGCACCGACTGTGTATCTACTACGACATTCCCACCCTCGTCTCTACAGGCTTCCGCTCGGGCTTTGTAACCCTTGGACGAATGTTTTACCCTTTGGAAGAACTTTCGAACATTGCTACTGCCGTAGCACCCCTCAATAGATTCAACCATTCGTTTTTCCAGTTCTCTCGTTGTCCTTCTGAAAAGCCGATAATCCTCCTTTCTCTTTTGCTGGTATATCGCACGGGAAGCGCTCTTGGCAGATCTGGTTCTGGCATTCAGAACTGCATGATAGGCTTCGTCTTTGGCTAGGTGTTCGAGCCTGCACTCATCATCGAACCAGGTGTTTCGTTGTGTTCGCCTTATGAAACCCAAAACATCCGTAGCTGCGGTTTTGATGGCCAATGTGCAATGTTGCCGCTGGGCCTCTGGGTTTGGCGCAGGCGCCGGGCTTGTCGAGAGTTAAGAGGAGACATGGTTGGCAAAGGTTGTGGCGGTCTCTTGCGATTGTAACCTCGCAACATCAAACTTTCTCACAGTGGATGTTAGATTCTGCGGTCTGGTGGAGATCCGCATTCGCACTTAAGCTACAACAAGGTAGTGGTCCGAGTCTATGTTGGCCCCTCGGAAAGTGCGGACATCCATGACACTGGAGGCATGTCTGCTATCAATCGCAATGTGATCAATTTGGTTGAAGGTATTTTGATCAGGAGACCGCCAGGTCCCTTTGTGTATATTGAGGTGTGGGAAGTATGTGCTAGCTAAGATGACACTTCGCCCCACAGCAAAGTCGATTAGCCTGTGTCCGTTACCGGAAGTGTTGTCGTGCAGGCTATGCTTTCCGACTGTCGAACAAAAGTCACCCTCCTTTCCGATTTTGGCGTTGAAGTCACCAAGAATAATCTTAGTGTACTTCGGGCATTCATCATACGTCTTCTCGAGAAGATCGAAGAATTCTTCTTTAGTCGTGTCATCTTTTTCCTCCGTGGGGCGTGGACGCAGATCAGCGAGATGTTGCTGAATTTGGACTTAATGCGGATTGTGAAAATGCGTTCGCTTATGCCACGAAACCCTAAGACTTCTTGCCTAAACCTTCCTCTAATCATAAATCCGCATCCAAATAGCCGCTGTTTTCTTGTGCTGTAGGACTTGCCGTAGTAGATGTTACATTTTTTCATCCTCCTTGTGCCTTCACCATCCCATCGCACTTCTTGGATGACTGTGATGTCGGCTTTGACACCATCTAGGGCTTCCTCTAATTGTTCTGATTATTTATTTTATTTAAAATTTTTTAAAATTTTAAAAATTTTCACAATATTTATTAATTTTTTAATAATTTTTTTTTGTTTGAGCGACGCGTTTAGGTTTTTGTTTATAAAACCATCGTCGGGTTTCTTCGGTTTGACTAAGAGTGTTGTTGTTGTGCCAAGTTCTCGTTTTCTTTTTATTTTGTTGTTCCCCTTCAAGCAAAATCACTGACTTCAGAATTTACGGCTCTTTTACTGACTCGCCTGAGTCAGCATTTTACGAGGCCTCTCATAGAATTGCATGCAATGCATACAAAATTAAGAACCCTTCAAGCAAAATCACTGACTTCCAATTTTCTGAGTCATTTGCGAATTCGCGTTTTTTGAGGTCTCATATATTGCATGTATATACTCAATTTATAAGAAAGAGAGTCGATAGTCGAAGAAACGTCGTAAAACGACGTTTGTCGGCTCCATTTAGTATGTAAATTAAAATTCTCACGTACTCAGAGAGAGAGAGCGAGCTTGTCCCGCTCAGCGAAATATGAACCTAAAACTGACTTGAAAACAAAAATGTAATGTCTGTATTCAATCACAAGTTTAACCACATTACCGCTGGTGGGGGGATAATTAAATTCTTGATATTGAACTTATCAAGCTATGTTTACTAAGTGCTCCTTACCACGGGTGGGGGCAGCACAGAAATAAAAAGCTTGTTGTATTTGAGTTCTTAACAAAAACTTAACTATAATAAAATATTTATTTGTTGTCTATATTGTACATTCTAGTACATTCTGCTGGGTCCTTTGTTCGTAGAGGGTGAAGTCCGATAGTGTATATCTTCGCGTGGCTGGTAAGTTTCATCTGAGGTTGCACCTGAGGTCGATTCTCTGTCTGTTTGTTGCACTGTTGTCAGCAAATGTAGATGCAGATAATTATGAACAGTCCTCCAATTAAACTGTAGGCGGTGTTATGCTCATGGAATCGTGTTTCAGAACACAGTTCACGCTTCTTCTTGAAGCGTGATGTCCAACACTTTCATCCTTCAAATTAAAAACTATTAACATTGCTCAGCTGGATCCAAATAGGTGAAGGAGTAATGCTTCTTAGTTTGCAAAGCGGTGAAAGTTCCGGAGCATGTGTCATCAAATCCATTTCACATTTGCTGAAATTTGATCGCCTGTTGAAAAGCGGGTGATGCTGTTGACATAAGTAATTTTCATTGTACTTTACACAATTCGCCAGCTCATCTTTTGAAATAGCGTAGTATGACTCGCGTAATAAATTCACTATCAAGTAGTCCAATGATGGTTCGATAAAAACATATTCTAGTTGGTGAATCGTTGGCACTGGGATAACTTTAAAAATTTCGTAGTCTTCTGTATTCGCCAATGGAAGTTTAATATCGAATATAACATTTCTTGATGTTATTCTGCCCCTCGCAGAAAGCAGCCTGTACAACTGGAGCATATCTGTTTCTGTTGTGTCTCCAGCTACAGCTAGATGTGGTGGTAAATTTTTTCGTATGGTGAATAGTTGTTCTTGGAGTTGACTTCGTGTTATTATAAGGGGGTTAATTTTCCCATGGTGCAGGCCAATCAGGACGTCTAAAATAGCATTTTGTGTTTGTTGGTAATTTAACATCGAAATCGTGGCGTAATTTGTCAAAAATATAAACTTCTGCTCTGTAGCGCTTCCTTCTGTAGTTGCTATTACAGTCTTTTTGAGAGCTTCTTATTGCCCTTGGAACATTTCTAGTTGATTTGAAATACTATTTGTGCTTTTTTTAAGTACGTTTTTCGTATACTCTGCAATTGAAGTTTGGTTTTTTATCAAACTGAGTAAATAATCGTCATTCTCCTTGAATTTCAGAATCTCTTGTTCGTAGTGCATATTCTTGCATATTCTTCCTCTAAGACGCCAAACAATTTGTTTGCTACTGTCCCAATTAAATCAAATGGTGATCATCTGTTTCTGGATGATTGTTTTGTGCCGGATCCTTGTTTTACTAGCAAGTCATTGTTACTTTTAATGAAATGCAGCTAATGGTTGATTATATTGACTGTAGAATTGCAGTGCTCATACGTCTTTCCTAGATCGTCCGGGTGTATGCATACTTTATTCAGTCCCGTTACTATTTCCTCGAATCCTTTATATTCTTTCCAATAATCGGTCATATCATAGTAAACGATAAAGTTCCAATCGTTCGTAATCAAATTTACATTTCCAATCTTTTCAAAATAAATTCCAGGGCGATTTTTAAATGGAGTTATTTTTATGGCTTCATTTCCTATATTTGAAGCATCTGTTCCAATTCTTCCCCATGACATAACCAGTGTCATTGTTAACAACAGCCCAAGTAGTGGATTTGTTTTTATCTTCTATTTCGGTGCATGATATTCTGTGAAATGTCCAGTTATAGGTTGTTGTTCTTCTTGTATAGCCGCCTGTTCTCTTGCTTTCGTTTCATTATCGATTATAGGTAACGGACAAATTTTCTTTGTTGGCCTTTTATAATCTCTATCGTTTGCTTTGACCGTTACAACTCGAACCAAGTTGTCTGATCCAGGATGAGTAAGTTTCAGTAATCTTTCCCATTTTCCATCTTGTTGGTGGAAGTTGTTCGTCTTTAATTATCACTATGTCTCCAACTTTTAAGTTTTCTTGTCTTTTTGTCCATTTGTGTTGTTGTTGAAGGGTTATTAGATATGATGAGCTTTATTTCTTCCAAAATTGTTGCTGTAGACGTTCTAAAAGTAGCCAACGGTTAAGTAATCCCTCGGTTTTGTCCAATCTTTGTCTTTCCGGAGGTGCCAATAAGGATGTTGCAAACAGAAAATGTTCAGGAGTAAGTACATTCGTTTCCTCTGGGTCGTTTGAAATGGGGCATAGACATTTTTTCGAATGTAAGTTTATGTTCTCCGATTGTTCTCTTTAACTGATACTTGACTGATTTAACTCCAGCCTCCCACAGTGTTGTTTGATGATAAAGTGTCTGCAACTTCCTCGTTATATGACTGCATTTGTTGTGCGTTTAATTACAGGATTTTTGTTTGCAGCTATTAAATTTGTGCCATTATCACTATAGAGATGTCCCACGTAACCTCGCTAAGCACAAAGTCGTTTATAGGCAGCTATAAATGCTTGTGCTGTGAAGTCACTTACAAGTTCGACGTGTACTGCTTTAGTTGCTAAGCATATAAATACCGCTATGTATCCCTTGTATGATTTATTTCCTCTTCCTTTAGACATCCTCACATCAATTGGGCCCGCGTAGTCAACTCCTGTATGTAGAAATGGTCTTGTTATTGTCACTCTTGGTTTTGGTTTCCAATTTGCTACGTCTTTGAGTGCGTTTTGTGTCGAACACACCTTGTGCACTTACATAAGCGTCGTTTAACTGCACTGAGTCCATTCACAATCCAATATTGTTCTCGTAGATATGTGTGTTTCAAACTATATCCTCCATGGAGTGTTTGATTATGTGCTTCTTCAATAAGAACGTGGGATTTTCCGCGGAAATTTGGCTGAGAATTGTATTTCTGCTGCTTTCAATCGTCCTCCTACTCGTATCATTTTATCTTTATCAACAAACGGGCTGAGGGTCCAAATTTTGCTCTGTTGTTAGTATTTTGCGTCTTCTAACGTATCGCCGCCAGATAGTAGGTCGTCGACATAAAAATCTCTCTGTGTTATTTCCGCTGCAACCTTGAATTCTTGTTCTTCATCTGACGCTAGTTGTTGTAAGGTTCGTATTGCCAGATATGGTGCCGATGTTGTGCCATACGTCACCGTGGTCAGCCTGTACTCTTCTATTTTAGATGATGGATGCTCCCTCCATAATATTCGTTGATAATCTCTATCTTCTATCGAAACCATTATTTGGCTTTACATCTTTTCAATATCAGCTCGGAATACGTATTTGTGTTTCCTCCATAACGTCATGATATTAAAAAGGTCTTCTTGAATGACTGGACCTGTCAACATGGTATCGTTAAGGCTGACACCAGAAGTTGTTTTCGATGATGCATCCAAGACTACCCTTAATTTGGTAGTGGAACTTTGCTTCTTTTCAGACTGCTTGATGAGGTTAGTAGTAAGCCTTATGAACCTCCTCATATATGGTTGTAACTAGCTCCATATGTCCGAGCTCTAAATATTCCCACATGAATTTTTTGTAGTCTTCGTACAAACTTTTGTTGTTGATAAATTTTTTCTCCATCTGGAGAAATCGTCACGATTTATTGAACAGTGATGACAGTGTCCAGAAACTGCTGGCGTTGTTTGTCAACCACATGAAGAAAATTTACAAGTTGTATGTGGGAAACGGGTATGAAGATCAGATACAATGTAACTTGTCTGGAAGATTGGGTTCGTGAAAAGAAAATGGTAAGTCTTTTTAACTTTAAAAATGTTCATAGAAATGTGGTAATTTTTCTTTAATTTAAATTTTAAGCCGGCTGAAAGACAAAACCATTGGCACCACTGATTAATGTCTCACAACTCTTCCAGTCGAAAAAGACCGAGCGGGATGTAGACAGTGTTTATGAATTCTGTAGCTCACTAACCACTGCACAAGTCCTTGAGGTAAAATTAAGTGTTTCGTTTTAGAATCGGTTATTTTTATTTATGTTTTGATTGTTTCTTTATTTTGTTTTAAGATTATAAAATCTTACAATTCAGATGATTGTGAAAGGAAAATAAGCAGTACGTTTATTGAGAAACTTACGGATAAGCTGAACAAACGAGACAAGGTAGGTAGTTGAACAGTGATGACAGTGTCCAGAAACTGCTGGCGATGTTTGTCAACCACATGAAGAAAATCCACAAGTTCCCCAGCTCAACCGAAATCCGTGTCCTATGGCTGGTTAATTCACTAACGTAAAATCATTTCAATATAATTGTGGGCCTGTATGAAAGCTTAGGAAAACAAGTGCGAGGATTAATTTAGCAATTCGTGGTGCTGGCGGTAATCGTAATCGCCGAACTATGTCGTTGGATGGATTGCCAGAGCATGCCAGTTTATCAGCACCAAGATTGCTTGTTAATCAGCTTGAACATTCCTACAAGCAGTTCCATTATTATGGACTCCATATAAGCTACAATGAATAAATACTCTATCAATTATTGTATAATATTTGTGCGATTGCTATGAATACGCTTATGTTGCGTGGCGATATTTGTATGTGGGAAACGGGTATGAAGATCAGATACAATGTAACTTGTCTGGAAGATTGGGTTCGTGAAAAGAAAATGGTAAGTCTTTTTAACTTTAAAAATGTTCATAGAAATGTGGTAATTTTTTTTTAATTTAAATTTTAAGCCGGCTGAGAGACAAAACCATTGGCACCACGCACCACTGATTAATGTCTCACAACTCTTCCAGTCGAGAAAGACCGAGCGGGATGTAGACAGTGTTTATGAATTCTGTAGCTCACTAACCACTGCACAAGTCCTTGAGGTAAAATTAAGCGTTTCGTTTTAGAATCGGTTATTTTTATTTATGTTTTGATTGTTTCTTTATTTTGTTTTAAGATTAAAAAATCTTACAATTCAGATGATTGTGAAAAGAAAATAAGCAGTACGTTTATTGAGAAACTTGCGGATAAGCTGAACAAACGTGACAAGGTAGGTAGTTGTGTAAAATAAAGTCTTTAAAAATAAAAAAAAACTGTTGTTGGCAGGCAAAGAGAATGCGATATTGAAGCTACACAAGCAATTGGAAAGCGAACGCGCTGATAGAATGCAACTTCTCGAAGAGAAAGAAAACGAAAAAGAAAAATGGTCAAAACAGAGCTACGAAGAAGACGTAACGAATGCATACAGCTGAAAGCGGTGCTGCAACAGCAGAGTCAAACTTTGAAATCATTTTGCAATTCTAACTTGCCGATGCGAGCTGATAATGAGATGAGATGAGCTAGATGAGGAATGTATTGTGAGTTATTCCATAATAAAGTGATGTTTTTCAAATTGAAAAAAAAAATAGAATTTTGTCTTATGTTTCAAATATATATTTTTTACTAAATTAAAATAAAGTTTCATGTTTTCCACACCACCTTCGAGACAAAAATATATTCTCTTGAGGTAACATGAAGGCGCGTTAACCGATTTTTTTTATGGTGTTCGGTTTCCCCAGGAGGCCTATTACGCACCATATACCTAAAAAATTATGATTATTAACATAATAAAAGATAAAAAGTTCAATTAAAAAATATATAACAAAAATTAATAAATAAATAATAAAATAAAACGGCAAACAAAATATTCACAACGAAAGCTTTGAGGAAAAATTAAATAAAAGAAAAAAGAGAGTAGCATGAACGTGATGTACAACCTTGCATCTGAAAAGTGTCTTTCACTCTTCAGCAGTTGCTCGACATTTAAAAAATTTCGAAATGGATCAACTCATCCTCTAAAAATCATCATAATACTAGTGTTAAGGATTTCTCATTTAAAAAAAATTTACCTAGATCTAAGATAATAAACTCCAATCCTAATCCCATCCGTTTCCCTAATTTGTCTTCCTCTAATCCACCTAAGATAATCTTGTCACCGCAACGCAAACTTGTCTCATTTAATACCAATCCAATTTCCCCCATCCCTTCTAATACAATTGCACATAAGAATACTTCCTCTTCCGGAAACTAATAATTTTATTCTTTCTCATACCCTATTTCCTACCACCTCTTCTCCTAGTACTATCAACAGTTCCAACCTATGTAACTCTTCCAGCCTCAAATTCAACTCCCATAAAAATACAGCACCCTCCCCAATTTTCGATCCATTGATTCCACCCGTTGTTAAACTCACTTCTTAATGAGTTAATTCCAAGAATACTCAAAATGAGATTGATGGCTACATTATGTCTAAGCTACGCAACACCAAGCTTTATGACAATGTTCGCCTCTACCTTTCTTTTCTTTACAATAAATCTGACTCAGTTTGTATAAATGGTAAGACTAAAACAAATTTACTCGTTTCAATTCTCAAAGAAGGCTAACCAACTGACCCTTATATTCTCAAAAATATATACTTCAAATTCCATGAAGGTCTTAATATCTCTCCTTCTTCAGTTTTAAAGGACCTTGATACTTTCGCTTTTCAATTAAGCATCAATCGCTTGCCTTTCTCTAGACAGAAATATTTGCCTTGTCTTTAACAATACTTCCACTTCTCAGCCTATAACACACCCAACTCATAATTCTCTTTCTCTTTATTATCAAAACGTTAGAGGGCTTCGGATAAAAACTTCAAAAGTTTTCCTCAACTCCCAAAAACTTCCATATGACATTTTTGCCTTAACTGAAACTAATCTTAACTCTGAAATTTTAGATAGTGAATTATTCACTTCTGATTTTACGGTGTTTCGTGCCGATGGTCAAAAAAGTGATGTTGCTCCTTCTGGTCGTGGTGTTCTCTTGGCTGTACATAACCTCCTTAATCCATCCCTTGTTGAAACTTCTAAATCACCATTTTTTGAATTCGTAAGTATTAAATTGTCTGTCTTGAAACAATGTTAAAAACTTTGCAATTAAAAAAACACAAATTTTATTTTTTGAAGTACACTTAATATTTATTGTTTGAAATCTTTATATATCTCTTTAGTACTGAGGTAGGTACTCAAAAAATTGTTTAACACTTGTTGACGTCTACGATGAAACTATGTCTTTTTCAAAAAGTGTATCACCTTTTATATCCTAATTTTTCAGATGCGGCGAATAAATAGCGGTGAATGTGATTAGGCGAATATGGTACAACTCGGGCGAATATGAAGGCGAGTATTGTTAGGCAAATTCAATCGGGCGAATGTAATCAGGCGAATAAACTTTGCTCTAGATGGGCATTGTATGTGGTTCGCCACCATTTTCCGTGACAGTTCCCCCCGGTACTACAATTCCAGACTAGGACATTGTTGTACCTTCAGTCTGCACTTTTAGCAATGCCAATTTAACAGCTGGTCTTTCAAGAATTCCAACGGAAGTTTGGACAGTGGCACTTTGCACTTGCCCGTCAGAGGACTTCTTAACCGCGATGATTCGGCCTTTTGGATAGTTATTCCTGGGGAGATCTTTATCGACTATTAAGACAATGTCATCCACCTTCAAGGATGGTACAGGTTCATACCACTTTGAACGAAGAGTAAGATCTGGTAAATACTTTGCTATAAAACGTTGCCAGCATTTGTTCGCAAAACGCTCCTTGGTTTAGTAAGAGTATTTTAGGATTTTCAGATCGTCACTCAGCTGCATAGTGGGTTTACCTCCTCCAGAACTAAGTCTCAAGAAGTGGTTAGGTGTTAGTGCTTCTTGTAACTCATTTTCCAATGGCACGTATGTGAGTGGTCTCGAATTTATTATGTTTTCTGCTGCAATCAAACACCTTCTCAGCAACGGGTCCCCAGGTGTTCTTGAAGGCAGTGAATTGTAGAGCGCTGTCTTAATGGATCGAACCAAACGTTCCCAGGCGCCACCCATGTGTGGTGATGCTGGTGGATTGAACACCCATTTAAGCGAGGGAGCCACAAATTGTTTTGCAATCAAAACTGGATTTACAGCTTCCAAATCTTGACGAAGCTGGCGTTCGGCTCCTATAAAATTAGTTCCTCTATCACAATAGATCTCTTTGGGTTGGCCTCGTCGTTGTATGAAGTCATGGAAACACAGGATAAACGAATCGGAGTTCAATTTGTATGCTATTTCCATATGTACGGCTCTGGTTGTCAAACACGTAAATAGTACTCCCCATCTTTTTTCTTCACGTCTTCCTACAACCACTTTTAGAGGACCAAAATAATCCACTCCTGTAAAGCTAAATGGGTCACAATATGTTGAAACCCTCGCTTTAGGAAGAGGGGCCATTTCTGGTGCCATCGGTTTTGCTTTTTTAATTTTACACCATTGGCACAGTTTGCTGACAGTCTTAACTGCGCATCTCATCTTGGGAATAACGAACCGTTGTCTCAACTGATTTATTACACTCTCGTTGTTGTCATGTAAGAATTTTTCGTGATAATTATGAATCAAAAGGTTTGTAATATGATGTCCTCTGGGAAGTATTACTGGTCGTATTTGGTCTGCTTCCATGAATTCGGCTGCATCAAGTCTTCCTCTTACTCTTAACACTTGTTTTTGGTCTAGGTATGGAGAAAGACGTCTGATTGTGCTTGAAATAGGTACTGTAGGCCTTAGTTCATTGGGGTTATCAAGTTCCTTCCTCAGAGAGCTAATTTCATCGCCGTAGACATCTTGTTGGGCGATTCTAAATAATTCCTCTTCGGCTATGTTGAGTTCATCGCCATTTAAAATTCCGTTTGTTGGTAGTTCTGGTTTGAATTTCGTTTTGATGTTTATGTAACGGATTACATAAGCTACGGTTCTCAGAAGTTTTTCCCATTTTGAAAATCTTTTTACATCAATGGTTGGTTCATTGAAAAAATTGACATTTAGCAACTCTTCCGTCGTCTCTGCTAAAGATTTGATATCCCTTGGCCATTTGTCTTCTCCGCATAACAGGAATTCCGGACCTTGGAACCAACGATCATTTGTATTAAGTTTTGGAAGTTTGAACTGTTTCGTTGCTTCGTCCGCAACATTTTGTTTTGATGGGATGTATCGCCAAAGACTTTCGTTCTGATCATCCTGTATTTCAGCTACTCGGAAAGCGATGTATTTGTTGTATCGATTTGGGTTATTTGTAATCCAACCTAAAACTGTTTTAGAATCACACCAAAAAAATATCTTACTCACATTAATAGACATCTCTCCTAAGAGCTGTTTGGCAAATCTGCTTCCCATCACAGCAGCATCTAGTTCCAAACGTGGGATAGAGCGTAGTTTGATCGGAGCTACTTTTGTCTTTGCACCTATAAAAGAGCAATCTATTTGCTCCCCTTTGCTGATCCGCAGATACGCTACAGTCGCACATGCCTCTTCTCCTGCGTCTACAAACATATGTTACTGTATGGTGGTTCCTACCCAATCCGGAAACTGCTTCAATAAACATCTGGGAATTCGAAGTCGTTCTACTTGTGGGAGAACAGTAAGCCATTTTTTCCAAGCTTCAAATTGGTTGTCATTAATTTGCTCATCCCAGTCTAGTCGGGTCCTCCAAATATCTTGAAGTAGAATTTTTAGATAGACTAAGAAGTTCGCAATGAGTCCTAAGGGGTCATATATCGACATGAGTATACGAAGGACTTCTCTTTTCGTTGGACGGCATTCTCCATTTAAAACTTTTTTGCTGCCTTTATTGTAGCGTAACGAAAAGGTGTAACTGTCGTCTTTGAGACACCACCACATACCCAGAATTTTTTCTGTTATAGATTCTGGATTCAAGCTAAAGTTCTTTGGATCGTTAGGTGACCCTGGATTTAGAATAGCCATGACTTCTGAGCTGTTCGACCTCCAATTGCGAATTTCAAAGCCAGCTTGAGAATGTATTGTTGCTACCTGCTTTGCTAGCTTCACTGCTTCTGCTTCGTTGTCTACGCTGTCTAAGAGATCGTCTACATAATGGTTTTTAATTATGCATTGTACTGCTTGTGGATAATCCTCGGCAAACTGCAAAGCGTTGTGGTTTTTTACATATTGAGCACAACTTTGTGAGCATGTTGCCCCAAACGTCATCACTTGCATCACGTAGGTATCAAATTCTGCATCCATATTGTTGCGCCACAAGAATCGAAGAACATGCTGATCTCTTGGAGGTATTTTGATTTGGTGGTACATTTCCTTTATGTCTGCTGATAAACCAATTTTTCGTTCTCTGCTTCGAATAAGAACACCCAGCAACGATGAGTTCCAATCAACTCCTTTCATTAACAATGAGTTTAATGAGACACCGTCAACTATAGCTGCTGCGTCGCAGACGATGCGAATTTTCTCCGGCTTGTTTGGATTTCGAACTGGAATGATTGGCAGATACCAGATCTTTTCATGATGCTCTTGTAGTTCCTCCAAGCTAGGCTTCCTAATATAGCCTTTACGTTTGTAATCTTCCATCTGTTGAACCATATTTTCCTTGAGGACCTTATCTGATTCTAGACGTTTCTCTAAACATTTCATCCTGCGAATTGCCATAGGTTTGGAATCAGGTAACTTAATTTTTTCGTACCGCCAAAGAAGCCCGGACTCGTAGCGATTTTCCAAAGGCACAGTTGTTTTATTCAAGATGCTCCTTGCCAATTCTTCTTCTTGTATAACCTTGGGATCCTTTGGTGCAGCTATTCCCAAGTTTACGACAGAAAAGAATTCTTTCACCATCTGATGGATTTCTTTATCGGAATCTGTCTGACATTCGCATACATGGTAATGTTGCTCTGGTCCGGAACCATCTCCTTCATCGGTATTTGAAAAAGTGGTCCAACCGAGTCGGCATTTTACAGCGATTGGATCCTCCTCACTTGCTTCTCGAATCTTCAAAGGGACTCCCACGTGCCAGTTTCTAAGGCCAATAAGTATTCCTGGCGTGGCATTTTCATGGGATGCGACCGGCAAATGTCTAAGATGGCAATATTTTTTAGCTAAGCCACTGTAGTTCAGAGATTGCGTTGGCAGATTGAGCTTCTCCACTGTTCTTACATTAGTTATATGGAAACTTGAAGCATTTTGGTGAACTCCAGAAATGTTTAAGGACACTTTCCTAGATTTGCTCTCCTGGCGAGTTATTGCTCCACTCCACTTCAGGCACAAAGGTGCACCTTCTCCATTCAAATTTAGCTCATCTGCCAAATCCTCGTTTAGTAAGGTACTCGATGATCCCTCATCAAAAAGGCGAATGTTTTTATCCTCTTTCCGCTGTTTGATAACGTCACTGGTAGAATTCGAAATCGAACTGAAGAAGTAGCGATATGGTTCATAGCTGTTTCACCTCGGCCGGTCTCATTTGTTATTCTTCTTTCCCTTTGAATATCGTGCAAAAGAGGGTGATGTCCACCGTTGCAATTTGTGCTAGTGACTGAACATTTGTATGGGTGTCGCTTTAGACACTGTCGACAAAGATTTGCTTTCTTTACATATTCCCATCGTTCATTTATGGTCCAATCGATGAAACGCGTGCAAGTTGAATTTGACTTACAATTCCCATTGCAGATTTGACACCTTCGATTGATATTCGAAGGTTGTGCTCGATTCGGTTTCTTTTGCATCTCTTGGTGTTCGTGAATGTGTAGTTGTGCGTTCTTACTTTTTTGTTTGCTAGGCAGTTCCTTGGACTGAAACCACCTTTTAGCTGGCATAACTTCGAAAATATCTCCAGCCAAAGAGTGCAACCAATCTGCAAGAACGCAGATGTTGTTGAAATCTTCTTCAGTTCGCCTATGTACTGCCCATGAGATCTGAAGAGTGGGTGGCAATTTTTCGACTATCCCTCTCATCAAACCGAGATCACGCATGTAATCTTGGAGATCTGCTTGCTCCAACGTTGAACATAGATTTGTTACAGCAACTGCGAAGTCCAAAACTGTTTCCATCCTCTCTAATTTTGGGGAGCACATGTTTTTTATTTTATTAACATAATGCTCCATTATAACCTCAGGTTGACCAAAATATCTTCGTAGAGTAGATATAATAACTGAAACACAGTTTGGTATGGTCAGTTGAGCTTCCACAATTTCTCTGGCCTTCCCTCTTAAACAACGCTGTAGACGAAGCAGATTTTCCGTCTTGGTGAATCCACATGCTGCAGTTGTTTGATGAAAGGTGCTTATGAATACGGGATTGGTTTGGCAGATATTTGTCGGCCTTTAATTGTTGGCAGTTCATCTATATATTTGTTCAGAACAGTTTTACCACAGGGTTGTTCAACAAACTTTTTTTGTGGAAGTTTATCCTTTTCGGTAACGTTCTTTATATTTATTGATGATTGCGATGCTTGACTTCTGCTCTCGGTGTCGGACAAATCTTCAAGAAGCGCTTGGCGCTTCTCTAAGATCATTTGTCGCTCCTTAAGATTTGTCCTTCTCTTCCATTATATTAAGTTGTTGACGAATCCTCTCAGCCTTAGATTTAGAAGCGTTCGAATGAAATGTTGATACGTTGGGTTGAGGTGCTGTTTTGCTTTTTTTGCATATAGCACATTCCCAACTGTCCTCATTCGAAACTTCATCTCCAACTCCAGCACACTCATAATGGATCCATTTCTTGCACTTCGTGCATTCGACCATTTCAGTGTCTGTATATGCTTTTCTGCATATTTTGCACTTTTGATCCACTACAGTGGAAACTGACGTAGTATGTCTATCTAACCACAAATTTTTTTGTCTATCTAACCACAATTTTTTTTTTGAGAATGTTAAAAACTTTGCAATTAAAAAAACACAAATTTTATTTTTTGAAGTACACTTAATATTTATTGTTTGAAATCTTTATATATCTCTTTAGTACTTAGGTACTTAAAAAATTGTTTAACACTTGTTGACGTCTACGATGAAACTATGTCTTTTTCAAAAAGTGTATCTCCTTTTATATCCTTCATTTTTCAGATGCGGCGAATGTGAAGGCGAGTATTGTTAGGCAAATTCAATCGGGCGAATGTAATCAGGCGAATAAACTTTGCTCTAGATGGGCATTGTATGTGGTTCGCCACCATTTTCCGTGACAATTATTTTTTCCTCGTTTGTTGTTATATTCGCCGCTCACAACCTTTAATTGTATACCAACAAATTGTCGATTCATTAGATTCCCTGCAGGAGACCTCAGCATCCAATGTTGACCTTATTGTTGTCGGTGATTTCAATCTACCTAACCTTCAATGGATCTCTTCAGAGGACGAATCTTTTTGTGTTCCCTCTAATCTCACATCCGAAAAAGAATCCCTTTTCACTGATCGTTTTCTCGAATTCGGGTTATTTCAAATGAGTAGTACCTGCAATAACTTGGGGAAACAACTTGACCTTATCTTCTCTTCGGACCCGTATAACTCAACAATATCTGAAAGCCCTCATCTTTTATCTACTCTCGACCCGTTCCATCCGCCTCTTTTTCTTACTTTCTTTCATGATCACTGCATTCCTATGGTTGATTCTGAAAATCCTGCTTATTTCAACTTTCGTAAAGCCGACTTTAATAAACTCAATCTACTTTTAAGCAACACCAATTTCAATCTTTTCATTAATTCTAAGACCCCCATTGATATTGCTCTTTGTTTCTTCTACACCTCCATCTTTAATTGTCTCGCCCAATGTGTTCCTTTCACAGTTCAAAAAAGCTGTATGTCTTCTCCCCCCCTGGTACACTAAGGAATTACGAACTCTCCGAAATGTCAGGAATAAGCTATGGAAATCCTACTTGAAGTTTCCAACACCGCCAAGCTTCTTCCATTACCAACAAGCTTCTGCACGCTTTTCTTCTCTCTGGGATTCACTCTATCATCTTTACCTAGACAAAATGCAATCTTCTCTAATCACTCAGCCGAAGCGGTTCTACCAATTTATCAACGTAAAGAGAAAATCTGATAGCCTTCCTTCCAAGTTTGACTTTCTCAACACTTCTTCTTCCGACCCTCAGGTGATTATCAACCTTTTTGCTACATTCTTCAGTCAATACTTTACCGATGTTCCTACCGAGCCCGACCATGAATATCATAGTTTTTTGTTAAAGAGTCCACACACTTCTCTTGTCTCTCTTGGCATTAGTCCTCAAATGGTAGCTGATAAGATTAACTCGTTGAAAGAAGACTTTTCGTCTGGTCCTGATGGTATCCCTGCAATTTTTCTAAAAAAGTGTGGAAATGTACTTTGCATACCCCTCTCCCATCTCTTTCAACTCTCGCTATCACAAGCAGTTTTCCCTTCCCTTTGGAAAAGTTCTTTTATCTTTCCGATCCACATAAAAGGTAGTAGAAATCTTATAATAAATTATCGTCCAATTGCTAAGCCCTCCTCTATCCCCAAGCTCTTCGAAAGCATTGTATATGACACCCTTTATTTTCATTGCAAGTCTCTCCACTACAGCATGGTTTTTTAAAGGGTAGGTCAACCACGACAAACTTGGTCCAATTTGTTTCCATGACACTCTGCGCTTTAGAAAAGGGATACGATACAGATCTTATTACAACTGACTTTAGTAAGGCATTTGATAAGATAAGTCACCAAATTATTTTACTTAAAGCATATGGTTTCCCTCCTCTTTTCACCCAGTGGGTTAGTTCTTACCTTATAAACCGTACATATAGAGTTGTTTTCAGATCTGCAGTATCCAATCCAATCTTTGCAACCTCAGGTGTTCCTCGGGGCAGTCACCTCGGGCTGCTCTTGTTTGTACTTGGCTATTAAAGATGTTGGTAGTATTATAAACTTTTCTGACTTATCCATTTATGCTGATGACATAAAAATTATGAAAGTAATCATTACCCCTTCTCAGTCCTCTCTTCTTCAGCATGACTAAAATTCCTTCCACACTTGGTGTAATAAAAATTTCCTAGAACTAAATGTTAGTAAATGCCAATCGATGACTTTTTCTCGGAAACGCCAGCCATTACTCCCTCGTACTTATCTCTTTCACAATGTACCTATTCCTGTCGTCTCCTCTATTCGTGATCTTGGGATTACTTGTGATCGTGAACTCAATTTTCGAGCCCACTTTGATCAAATTATCGCAAAAGCAAATTCTTCCGTCGGCGCTGGTCCAAAAAAATGTTCTAATCCCTATGTTGCAAAATCCCTCTTCACCACTTATGTCAGACCTATTCTCGATTATGCCAGTCAGGTTTGGTCTGCTTATCAATCCATCATCTCTAATAGAATTGAGGCTGTGCAGCGAAGGTTTCTCCGCTTTGCCTTACGTAACTTCCATTGGTCAAATACCCTTATTTTACCTCCCTACGAAAATCGTTTGTTACTAATTGACCTCCATCCCCTTGCGAAACGACGCGCCGTCGCCGATGTACTCTTTCTACGTCAACTTCTCACTGGTACCATTGATTCTCCAGCACTCCTTGAAATTATCCACCTCAATACCAATCCACGTAACCTCAGGTCCATTCCTTTCTACCACCTTCCTTCCCACCGCACCAACTATGGCCAGTTCAATCCTATTACAAGAATGTTACGCCTATCCAATAGTGTTCAACATATTCTTGACTTCTCCCATAGCTTACCATCCCTTAGAAGAAACTTTTACTCCCGCTTTCCGTAATCCCTCTATTAACCTCATTGCTTTTAATTAGAATAAGTAACTGAGATTTTATGTTTGTTTTTACATATTTATATTGATTTTATCGTTAATTATTGTAAAAAATTGCTTGTATTAAGCCAATTAAATTAAATTAAATTTAAATTGAGCCTCCGAATTTCCCTACTTTTTTTAATGACAATAAAATAACAATAATTAAAATTTGTTTATTTTTTTGATGTAAATTATACAATATAAAATTATAAATATATGTTATAGTACTGTAGTACTAAATAACTTGAGAAATAGTTTATTATCGAGAAATCATTAAATAATAATTTAATAAAATATGTCACTTAAAAAAGTATAAAAATAGAGAATCTGTTCTTCTGGAGTTCATAATTAACTGCACTGTGAAAGAAGTACGCCGATATTAAGATTGGCACAGAATCTAAACTTATTGTACTCTATCATCAGAAGTGGGATAACCCTGAAGCAGATTAAAAATATTAAATAATGGAAGAAGAACAAAGTAATTTGGAATATGAAGAAGTCGACAATGTATATAAACAGAGAATGAAAAAAAAACAATGAAAACTTAATTTATAAACGTTCAAGATTTTTCAATCAAGCGTGGATATCGTTAAATGGTTCACTGACATCGATTAATGAATTGAATGTGATTGTCTGGAGGATTTCGAAGTTATTCTTCGTGTACGTGCTTCTTTACGATCGAAGAATTGGTTTGACGAATTCGGCTTCAGCATTATTCTTGGTCAGGCTTTAGATCATCTATTATCCTCTAATTTTCAAGTGGGTCAGATATTGTCAGTCAACTCCGAAAAGCTGCAAGCTCGGAAAGCAACGAGTTTGGATCAAATGCTGATTTTGTGATGGAGAAAGTGTCTAAAATCAACCGATTGTCGTTTGATGTACCAGAAGACAAAATAGTTAAACTAGTGATTGGCTGTTATCACTATATAATATTGGGCTAAGAAATTCTTTGATGTTCGTCATGCCAACCTTTGTTCAATTTTTGATAGACTACCCCTCGTCTGTTGGTGAGTCATCAAATGAAAAGTGCCTCGTTTAGAAAATGGAAGAATTTGTTTTGGGTGGTGAAAGAAAATGATGATGCAAAGAGTTGTAAATTTTGTTCCAAAGCTGGACGTGCGAAAAAAACCTGCTGATGTTCCAAAAAGAGTCAAATTGTGCAACAATGATCAGTGGACACACTCCTGATTCGATAAGGAGGACTATGTAAATAATTGCTGCTGGGTGCTAGTTTTGCAAGATGAATATAATGTGCATTAATGTAAGTTACCTTGATTCATCTTTTAACATTTGATTCATTTTGATTGCATGTTGTGTCCAAAAAAAAAAAAAGAAAAAAAATTAAGTTAACTCCTTGACAATTTCAACCAAATGAACATTTTAGAAAACCGAGTCTTTCTTTAGGTAAATATTGATTTGATCATGATTTGTGTATCAAATGTTATTGTATTTTATGTAATTATGAAAATATTTGTAAGACAGATCTTGCTTGACTAAACAATTTATAATGAGTAGGTACAGACCTGTGAGCCCTAATTTATATTTTTGAAGATAAGTTTAGGACAAGCGATATTGCCTCTGGGCGACAATTATTGATTGATGGTAATAATAAAGAAAAAAGACAAGTTTATGCCTGAGAGCTGAACCTCTGAGCTGAAATGTAGACATGCTGAAGATTGCCTCTGAGCTACAATTATTGAAAAATAATAACGATAAAAGACAAGTTTATGTCTTAAAGCTGAACCTCTGAGCTGAAATGTAGACATGCTAAAGATTGCCTCTGAGCTACAATTATTGAAAAATAATAACGATAAAGGACAAGTTTATGTCTTAAAGCTGAACCTCTGAGCTGAGCTGAAATGTAGACATGCTGAAGATTGCCTCTGAGCTACAACTATTGTAACCTAACTAACCTAGGATCTTAATATTATTCATCGAGAACGATGTAAACTGCAGGATGGCCGTGTTATAGTACTGTAGTACTAAATAACTTGAGAAATAGGTTATTATCGAGAAATCATTAAATAATAATTTAATAAAATATGTCACTTAAAAAAGTATAAAAATAGAGATTCTGTTCTTCTGGAGTTCATAATTAACTGGACTGTGAAAGAAGTACGCCGATATTAAGATTGGCACAGAATCTAAACTTATTGTACTCTATCATATATATATACATATATATATACAGGGTGTCCCAAAAGTCAACGTCAAAACGAAAACGGGTGATAGGGTAGGTGGTGACAGTTATCAGAAAAATAATAAAAAAAATCTTTGCCATGTATTTTGTGAGTTAGAGGCATTCGAAAAAATCGAAAAAATGCTCACCCTCTGACGGCCTTTCAAGTGCCGTGATTACAAATCTTAATTTTTCTTAATTTTTTTTTTCTGTTATGGAACCTCGAATAACCCCTCTAACAATTGCATTACAAAAATTAAACACACCTGCATCATTTTTGAAGAAAATGTCACTTTTTTGCCCAACTAAATACTCAAAATTTTTACATGGGCTGTAGTGTAAAAAAAATGTACTACTAAATTTTGGCAAGTTACCTTAAAAGTTGGCGCGTTCAATTCTCCTTCCAAAATGGTATAAGGTTTTTTAGAATATTCCATAAATAACGAGAAAAAAAAATGTTTTTCTCAAATAAACAGGTTTTAAGATAATTCTTTTTCATTCATTAAAAAAAAATCTGAATGTACTCCAGGCTTTCTCGTCCAAGTTTAAGTTGGAAGAGAGTGACCGTTATTATTTAGAAGTAACTACTAGCAGGCCCAGACTACCAAGGGCTATTGGATAGTAATTCATTTCTATTTTTGGGTTTAAGTTTGAAATAAAATTCAATTTTTCAACAAAAATTACATCAAAGTTTATTTCGATTAGTTATAACTGTTCCTGTATATTTTATATTTCAATTTCTTGTTGTTTTTAGCTAGGTTTAGATCTAAAAAGTTAATGGAGTTATTATTTTCTATTTCGGCTGTGAATTTTATTTTAGTGTTTATATTGTTAATGTATTTGTGTAGAATGTCGATTTGTCTATGCGTACCGTCGAAGATGATGAAAGTGTTGTCGACGTATCTTGCATAGAATATGATTTTCTTGTTTTGAGGGTTTTGGTCGGATAAGACAAATTTGTTTTCATAATAATTTAGATATATGTCTGCCATCAATCCACTGAGGGGGGATCCCATCGCGAGTCCTTCTTTTTGTGTGTAGTATTTGTTGTTAAATGCTGATATCTTTTGCGATGGTTTTCATATTTTGATTTATTTTGTTTGTGTAAAGTTCAGCTTCAATGAAGTTTAGCGTATTGTAGAGTTGTAAGTGGAGTTTGTATAATAAGTTGTTCAATATTGTTTTTTTTTACTGTAGAGGTAGTTAATTTCTTCTTTTATCCGGATTTTTTGGGCTAATTTTTGTGTTTTTATGGTGGCTATTGTATTACTTTTTACGGTTATTTTAGCGTATTTTGGTGTTATTTCTTTTTTAAGGCATGTTTTATTGAATTGTATGTTAAGGTTAGTTTTAGTTAGTTTGACTTTGGCATTCTCGTAATTGCAGACTATTTGACTTGGCAAAACTAGTAAAAACGCCCGAAGATGGACAAGTAGTCCGAAACGCGTCGCGTAGATAATAAATAAATTTTAATACCAGCTAAATAATATTGTGATTTTAACGTTTTAACAATAAATAAAATTAATTATTTAATTTTGTTGTTTTTTATTCATAATAATATTAACACAATATGGAGACTCCAACACATAATAATTATTCAGAATGATTCTTTCCAGTATTTTCCCTAGATTTGAAAGGAGGTAAATAGGTCTAAAGTTATTGATATCGTGGTTGTCCGGTTTTTTACTGATTGGGATAATACGTGCTATTTGCCAAGGGGTGGGGAAATAGCCATTGTTTATGCAGTTGCTAAGTAATATGGTTATGTAGGATAGGGCGTTAGGTGGGATTTTCTTGAGAATCAGATTCGAAATCCCGTCAGTGAAAGATGATTTTTTAGGTCGGAGTTGATTAATTATGCTCTCCACGCTGGTCAGGTTGGTAAATATGTGCTGGGCAATTGGGTTTAATGCAGTGTTCTCATTATCAAAGAGGAAGATACGAGCTGGGTTAGAGTTGTATATAGCCTGAGTAGACCTTTTGGTTTCCATAGATAGGATAGGGTTGTGAGATGGTGCCTTCTCGGCGTAGATGTTCTTGTAATGATCTTCAAAGGCTTTCACAATATTCGATTCGTTAGTAAAAGTTTCATTATTTACACTAAGCTTAAGGAGGGAAAAGTTTTTCTTTTTTCCGATAACTCTAAAGGCCTCCTTGAAGGCGTGCGGTCCTGGTTTTATTTTATAAATCCTGTCATTGAATTTTTTGTTTTGCCATAGCCTTACTTTGTCAGAGATGATTTTGCTAAGAAGCGAAATTTTAGCAGATAGTTCGCGATAGGGTGGGTTGACCCTGTTGTACGAGTTATGGAATATATTTCTTAGGTTCTTTTGCCATCGGTGCTTTATTTTAAAGAGTTTTTCAATTTCACTAGGAAGATTGACATATTTTTTAGTTGTGGGACTGAACTGATTGGAGTGGAGTTCCAGAGATTCATGAAAAGTTTCATTGAAGGAGCTGATAAATGTATCGATGCCTGAGTTGGAGAGACTTCTGGTGTGTGGTGGCTTGTAAGATGATAAGGACAGCTCTAGGTGGTCTCTGAATGCTGTCCAATTAGTTTTCCTGGGACAATTCATTGAGGAGTTTGGACCTTGAAGGCAGATGCTGGCTTCCTTAAGGTTGATTTCCAATAAAACAGGACAGTGTCCCGTGAAGGTAGGTAGGGTGGTAACTGATAAGTTTGGATCTAGGTAGTTCAAAAGGTGGTTGGAGATAAGAAAGTGGTCGAGATAGGACGAGCTTCGGGGAAAAGTAGGGTTAGGTGAGGTTATATTCTTAATTGAAGGATTATAAGTTTGAGCCCAGTGCTCCAGGGATTTGCCATTTAAGTTATGCCATGCATAACCCCAGTTGGTGCTTCTGGCATTGAGATCACCACCCAGTATAGCCCCGTCAAAATTGTTAGCTAAAGCTTCAATTTTGTTTAATTCATTCGTAAGGGCAGGTGGAGAGCAGTTGGTAGGAAAATAGAGTGACCCAAGAAGTAGTTTTTTTTTAATATTGCAGACAGATATATTAATAGAAACAAAAAGACACGGTACAAGAGGTGACGACCATTCAACGATTTCGTAGGCTATGTTTTTTCAAATTGCAATGGCAACTCCCTGCTGCTCATCGTTTCTCAATATTTTAAAATGGTCCAGATAAACTTTGTGTTTATTATTAAGGTGAGTTTCTTGTATGAAAGCAAAGGAGATGTCGTTGCCTAGGAGGATTTTGCAAAGCTCGATTCTTCTAGCCTGGTTGATTAGAGACGAAATGTTAAATGTTAGAAACTGTATTAACATGAATGGTTGTTGGACATGAGTTGGTTGACGAGGTCGAGGTACGACAACTTTTTTTGCATAGGGGCTCGTAAATCTATATATATAAAAATGAATTGGTGTCTGTTTGTACGCGCCTAACTCCGATGAATATCATCCAATTTGCATGGGGATTTTTTTGTTGGGTTTGTATTAAACCAGGTAAACGAATAGCGGAGCCGAATTTTTCAAATTTCGAACGGTATTTTTTAAAAATCGTTAAAATACAAAATTGCGGAACAAATATCAACAGATTATGAATTTGTTCTTTGTACAAGCATAACTTGGCTAAATATTATCCGATTTGCATGAGGATTTTTTTGTTGGATTTGTTTTCAACCAGGTAAACACACAACGGAGCCGGTTTTTTTTTTTTATTTTTTTTTTTTTTTTCACTTGCAAAAGCAAACGAGTTTCTTCTCCACCTGTGCAAATGACCCGTTCGCCAGAGCTGCTCTACTCGGAAATGCCTCGCTATTATATTTGAAATGCGCCGTACAAAAAATTTCAACGTCGAAAACAAAGGCAAGCTGTTGCCGGATATGCGGATGTGTATTAAACTGATGCGCTTGGTCGTATCTATGCTGTTCATCCAGAAAATGACGACTGCTTCTGTCTGCGATTGCTTTTGGTCAATGTGCCTGGTCAAACTTCGTACGAGAACCTGCGGACTGTTGATGGTGTGCTGTGTGCCACATTTAGAGAAGCCTGTCAGCGGATGAATTTGTTTGCCAACGACAATCATTGGGACGCAACACTTTCTCACAAAACGTTTCTCCTTTCGTTGATTTTTACTTCAATTCGGTCAAGATCCGACATAGCGCTTGCGATTGCCTCTTCTCGAATAGCGGCCACGTTGTTGGAAGGTGGTTGCTTAGCACATTCAGCGTTAAAATTGACACTGAATCTGCAGTTGAATGACGAACCAACATGCAATATTCCAAGAAATTCTGCTATGGCACAAGTGTTGAAAACTTTCAAAATTATCATCTGGGATGAATGCACAATGGCACACAAGAGAACATTGGAGGTTCTTGATCGAACAATGAAAGATCTACGGAACAATATAAGACGCATTGGAGGAGCAATGATATTGCTAGCCGGTGATTTTCGTCAAATTTTACCAGTAATCCCGCGATCAACGCCTGCAGATGAACTCAACGCTTGCCTAAAATTATTGTTTTTCTGGCTATACGTAAAGAAGCTGCAGTTGACGACGAACATGCGAGTTGCGTTGCAGAACGATACATCAGCCGATGATTTTGCAAAAAAACAATTGGCAATTATTGGAAATGGTCGAATTACCGTTGATGCTGCAACTGGCCTGATTTCGTTCCCGCTGAATTGTGAATTCACATCATAGAAGGAAGAACTCATCAGCAAAGTGTTCCCTAACATCGGTCACAATTATTTGAACCACGATTGGCTCAGTGAACGCGCGATATTAGGTGCGGAAAATAAGGACGTTGATGATTTGAATTTCATCATTCAAAATAAAATCGCAGCTCCACTGCATTCGTTCAAATCGGTGGATCGCATAACAAATGATGACGAAGCAACAAACTATCCAATTGAATTTTTGAATTCGTTGGATGTTCCCGGTCTATACCACCACACAATTTGCAACTGAAAGTCGGCTCTGTCATCATAATGCTGCGCAATCTGAACCAACAAAAACTATGTAATGGAACTAAGTTGACAGTGAAGAAACTCATGAACAACGTCATCCAAGCGACAATAATCAAAGGCAAATTCAAAGGCGAAGAAGTTCTCATTCCAAGAATTCCTTTGTTACCAACCGACTTGCCATTCGAGTTTAAGCGGATTCAGTTTCCCGTTCGACTCGCATTCGCCATGACAATTAACAAATCGCAAGGCCAATCGTTGCAAAAGTGTGGCCTTAATCTTGAATTCCCTTGCTTTTCACATGGACAACTGTACGTGGCGTGTTCGCGTGTCCGAAAGCAATCTGCATTTTTTGTTTATGCACCGGACAAAAAAACAAACAACGTTGTTTATCACAAAGCGTTGCAGTGACCTTATCATTTCTGTTTAAATAAAAATAATTTTAATCAATTTAATATCAATTGTTTAATTCTTTCTTAAGAGAGGCTCGACTTTCGCAAGGGACATTTAGTCAATTTAAGGCGGAACGAAGTTCGCCGGGTCAGCTAGTGATCCTATATTTGCTATGAATGACTCCATTTTTTCAATTAATGAGCCGAAATCTAAGCCAAAAAGTTCGTTTGAGAGATCCATGAATTGTGTTGCAGGGTTATAATTAAGCTTTGACAGGTACTTGTTGTTAGTTGGAAGGTTTGCACTTTTAGTTTGTTTGGAGGAGGAGAAGGCAGGTTTGTTGAAGTGGCTAGCGTAAGATGTACTTATGGAAGTAAGGTTGTTGTTTGCTATAAGGTTATTGAGGGCTCTGTTGTTGTTCCTTTTTTCCAGGGCTTCACCTAAGGTTTTTTTTCCTTTATTTTGGTATTCAAGGAAGGCTTTGCAACCTTTAAAGTTAGCAGTGTGGTTTTCTCCACAATTTATGCAAGTCACCTTACTGCCGTTTTCTTTAGTGATTGGGCAAATACCAGGATCGTGCTTGTTGGTGCATTTTACGCATTTATATGCGTTGGCGCAATTTTTTGCCAAATGGCCGAACTGTTGACACCTTCTGCACTGGAGTGGCCCCTTGTTGCCTTTGGGTTTCTCCCAATACACTCTGGTGTTAAAGAGGTATTTTATTTTAATCAGATCGTTGGAAATTGTGCCCGGTAAAAGCCTAACTGGAAAGAGATTATATGTTATGTTTTCTTGCTTGGAGCGAAGAGTTTCGAATCTTGAGACGCTAGAAACGTTCGTGATCTTCGTCCTGAGTTCCTCGAGGATCTCGGTATCAAGGAAATAATGCGTGAGACCACGAAGAATAAAATTAGTTGTCCTGTCTTCGTTACTTGTAAAAGAGTGAGCTTGAACCCAACCGGTGTCTCTAAAAACCTTCATGAGCTCCCTATGCACCCCACTGTCATTAATGTACAAAAGATTTTTATTACCCCTATTTATGATCTTGTATGTGAAATCGCATGCATTTATTTTAAAATCTTCAATTAATTTTTTACATTTATATGGAACATTACTATGGGAGGGCAGAACTTACCCCTGTTTGCCTGCTGTCTTTCTAATACTTCGTAAAAGAGAACATTGAGTATTAGATGGATAAAATAAATATCTGAATCTGTAAGAGATTTTACAATGGTGAGCAGTTATGTCATGGCTAGAGAGTATTAACTTATAGGATTTCTTGCAGGGGTCAAGTTCAGACCTCCCATAGTAATGTTCGAATTTGGATTTTGAACCCATACGAAATATGGTTATATTTATTCTGTTAGGTTTTCATAAATGAAGATGTAAATGCTATCGCAATCAAGACCATACGATTGTGGTTTAATTAGTTTTGTAAAATTTTTTTTTTCTTTTTAATTTTGTTTTTTAGAGTTAGCCATGGTTGTGGCCCGGGCTGGCTTTAAGATAAAACAGCGGGGTACCGTCTGAGTGTGATTCCAGTTCTAGCGAAGAAACTCCGAATGGGGACAAGTAGTAGTCATCATCATCCCAAGAATTTCCGTCTTGAGTTGAGATGACCTCCTTTATTAAGTCGTTGCTAGTTGAGTTCAGATTCGAAATTGTTTTTTTGATCATTATTAGCATATAGCTTGTTAGTGGGGTGATGTTGGTTTCGTTATAAATGTAAGAGTTGGAAAATCTTTTGTATCTTGTTTCGAAGTTGTTGTCTGAGCAGAAGCGAAGGATTTTTCTTTCTAGAATTTCCATCTCTAGGGCAACAGTTGGTGAAATGTTAAACCAGATAGGAAGAGCATACATCATAATTGGTCTAATGAGTAACTTATAGAAGAGGAGTTTAGTCTTTTTATTAAGCATCTTTTGTTTTAGGAAAGGTGTCAACATATTGGTGACTCTACGTGATTTAGCTAGGGAGGTTCTGGCATTTAGATTGAGTTTTACAAGGTGGGTGAAGTAGATGCCTAAGTATTTCAAGTTGTTCTTAGTCTGAATTGAGCAGTTGTCGATCATAAGGGAAAGATTTTTGCATTCCCCCACGGCTCCGACTGCTTCTTTGCCACTGGCGTTACGGAAGCATGTGGCTTCCAATTTGCTGTTATTGATTTTTATCCCCCAGGTTTTATAGTATTCACTAATTTTTTGTATGTGTTTTTCCACATGCCTTGCAGCAATAAGAGGGGACTCATGGCTACAGTATGCAATGGTGTCATCTGCATATAACAGGCCAGTGGAGGCCATATTATTCTCCAGGAAACAGTGAGGGAAGTCGTTCAGGAATATGTTATATAATTGGGGGCCCAGAATTGAGCCTTGGGGGACTCCGCTGTCACAGGGCGAAACATTGGATTTTGTGCCTTGAATTTGTATGAAAAACTGTCTATTTTGGAGGAAGCTGGTGAGTAAGTTGACTACCTGAGTGAGGAAATTGAGTAGTGCTATTTTCGAGATGAGGCCATCTCTCCACACGCTGTCGAAAGCTTTTTCTATGTCCAGAGCACATGCGACAGTACATTTTTTTCCCTTAGATTAAGGGTAATGTCGCTATGGAGTTTCAAAAGTGCGTGGGTGGTAGAGTGGCCTCTTCGAAAGCCGAACTGGTGTTCAGGGATAGCCTCTATAGGATTCTCGGACGGAGAGATGATGTTATTCAGAATTATTATAAATAAAAAACAACAAAATTAAATAATTAATTTTATCTATTGTTAAAACGTTAAAATCACAATAATATTTAGCTGGTATTAAAATTTATTTATTATCTACGCGACGCGTTTCGGACTACTTGTCCATCTTCGGGCGTTTTTACTAGTTTTGCCAAGTCATTATTTGTTTCAGTCTTGTTGATGTGTTGTTTAGTTATGGTGATTAATTTGTGCATTGTGATTAGATGTTGTCTCGCTTCTTGTATTGTTTTTGTTATTGTATTGGATTGCAGTGTCGTACAGTGGGTTTATTTTAATTGTTAATTTGTCATTTAAGACATTATCTCTTTCTGTTTTGATTGCTTGGTATATTTCGTATTCTTCAAGCGCGTCTAGATTTTTCCCTTTTTTACAAATGTGTAAGGATGTTAGGTTTGTGTCAAGATTGGTATAGTTGTGGTTGTGGTCTATCAGGTGCAATGCGGAGTTTGATTTGGTGTTTTGCTTTGGTATGTGTTCTATAAATCTTTCATTAAAGGTTCGACCTGTCTGTCCGATATAGAATTTTTCGCAATCATTGCATTTTATCTTGTAAACGCCGGAACAATGTTTTATTTCTTTAGTTGTTTTTTGTTTTAATAGTTTTCGTGTGTTGTTGTTGGTTTTGAAGGAAATGTTAATGTTGAGTTTTTTGAATTCATTGTGTATTGTATATGGAAGCATGTTGGTGTATTCTATTGATATATATTGTTTGTTTGGGCTTGTTTCGTTATTGTTGTGGTTATTGTTGTTGTTATTTTTGGTTAGCTTTTTGCAGATTAATTTATCTATTGTATTTGTTGTGAAGCTATTTGTTTTATTATGTTTACCTCTTCGTTGTAATCTTCTGGGTCCATGGGTACATTTAGTAGTCGGTTGATGAGAGCGTTAAATGCTGCCATTTTTTGGGAGTGCGGGTGGTGGGAATCCTTGTGTATGACGATGTCAGTTGTTGTTGGTTTCCTGTATATTTTATATTTCAATTTGTTGTTGTTTTTAGCTAGGTTTAGATCTAAAAAGTTAATGGAGTTATTATTTTCTATTTCGGCTGTGAATTTTATTTTAGTGTTTATATTGTTAATGTATTTGTGTAGAATGTCGATTTGTCTATGCGTACCGTCGAAGATGATGAAAGTGTTGTCGACGTATCTTGCATAGAATATGATTTTCTTGTTTTGAGGGTTTTGGTCGGATAAGACAAATTTGTTTTCATAATAATTTAGATATATGTCTGCCATCAATCCACTGAGGGGGGGATCCCATCGCGAGTCCTTCTTTTTGTGTGTAGTATTTGTTGTTAAATGCTGATATCTTTTGCGATGGTTTTCATATGTTGATTTATTTTGTTTGTGTAAAGTTCAGCTTCAATGAAGTTTAGCGTATTGTAGAGTTGTAAGTGGAGTTTGTATAATAAGTTGTTCAATATTGTTTTTTTTTACTGTAGAGGTAGTTAATTTCTTCTTTTATCCGGATTTTTTGGGCTAATTTTTGTGTTTTCATGGTGGCTATTGTATTACTTTTTACGGTTATTTTAGCGTATTTTGGTGTTATTTCTTTTTTAAGGCATGTTTTATTGAATTGTATGTTAAGGTTAGTTTTAGTTAGTTTCACTTTGGCATTCTCGTAATTGCAGACTATTTGACTTGGCAAAACTAGTAAAAACGCCCGAAGATGGACAAGTAGTCCGAAACGCGTCGCGTAGATAATAAATAAATTTTAATACCAGCTAAATAATATTGTGATTTTAACGTTTTAACAATAAATAAAATTTTTTATTTAATTTTGTTGTTTTTTATTTATAATAATATTAACACAATATGGAGACTCCAACACATAATAATTATTCAGAATGATTCTTTCCAGTATTTTCCCTAGATTTGAAAGGAGGTAAATAGGTCTAAAGTTATTGATATCGTGGTTGTCCGGTTTTTTACTGATTGGGATAATACGTGCTATTTGCCAAGGGGTGGGGAAATAGCCATTGTTTATGCAGTTGCTAAGTAATATGGTTATGTAGGATAGGGCGTTAGGTGGGATTTTCTTGAGAATCAGATTCGAAATCCCGTCAGTGAAAGATGATTTTTTAGGTCGGAGTTGATTAATTATGCTCTCCACGCTGGTCAGGTTGGTAAATATGTGCTGGGCAATTGGGTTTAATGCAGTGTTCTCATTATCAAAGAGGAAGATACGAGCTGGGTTAGAGTTGTATATAGCCTGAGTAGACCTTTTGGTTTCCATAGATAGGATAGGGTTGTGAGATGGTGCCTTCTCGGCGTAGATGTTCTTGTAATGATCTTCAAAGGCTTTCACAATATTCGATTCGTTAGTAAAAGTTTCATTATTTACACTAAGCTTAAGGAGGGAAAAGTTTTTCTTTTTTCCGATAACTCTAAAGGCCTCCTTGAAGGCGTGCGGTCCTGGTTTTATTTTATAAATCCTGTCATTGAATTTTTTGTTTTGCCATAGCCTTACTTTATCAGAGATGATTTTGCTAAGAAGCGAAATTTTAGCAGATAGTTCGCGATAGGGTGGGTTGACCCTGTTGTACGAGTTATGGAATATATTTCTTAGGTTCTTTTGCCATCGGTGCTTTATTTTAAAGAGTTTTTCAATTTCACTAGGAAGATTGACATATTTTTTAGTTGTGGGACTGAACTGATTGGAGTGGAGTTCCAGAGATTCATGAAAAGTTTCATTGAAGGAGCTGATAAATGTATCGATGCCTGAGTTGGAGAGACTTCTGGTGTGTGGTGGCTTGTAAGATGATAAGGACAGCTCTAGGTGGTCTCTGAATGCTGTCCAATTAGTTTTCCTGGGACAATTCATTGAGGAGTTTGGACCTTGAAGGCAGATGCTGGCTTCCTTAAGGTTGATTTCCAATAAAACAGGACAGTGTCCCGTGAAGGTAGGTAGGGTGGTAACTGATAAGTTTGGATCTAGGTAGTTCAAAAGGTGGTTGGAGATAAGAAAGTGGTCGAGATAGGACGAGCTTCGGGGAAAAGTAGGGTTAGGTGAGGTTATATTCTTAATTGAAGGATTATAAGTTTGAGCCCAGTGCTCCAGGGATTTGCCATTTAAGTTATGCCATGCATAACCCCAGTTGGTGCTTCTGGCATTGAGATCACCACCCAGTATAGCCCCGTCAAAATTGTTAGCTAAAGCTTCAATTTTGTTTAACTCATTCGTAAGGGCAGGTGGAGAGCAGTTGGTAGGAAAATAGAGTGACCCAAGAAGTAGTTTTTTTTTAATATTGCAGACAGATATATTAATAGAAACAAAAAGACACGGTACAAGAGGTGACGACCATTCAACGATTTCGTAGGCTATGTTTTTTCAAATTGCAATGGCAACTCCCTGCTGCTCATCGTTTCTCAATATTTTAAAATGGTCCAGATAAACTTTGTGTTTATTATTAAGGTGAGTTTCTTGTATGAAAGCAAAGGAGATGTCGTTGCCTAGGAGGATTTTGCAAAGCTCGATTCTTCTAGCCTGGTTGATTAGAGACGAAATGTTAAATGTTAGAAACTGTATTAACATGAATGGTTGTTGGACATGAGTTGGTTGACGAGGTCGAGGTACGACAACTTTTTTTGCATAGGGGCTCGTAAATGATCCTATATTTGCTATGAATGACTCCATTTTTTCAATTAATGAGCCGAAATCTGAGCCAAAAAGTTCGTTTGAGAGATCCATGAATTGTGTTGCAGGGTTATAACTAAGCTTTGACAGGTACTTGTTGTTAGTTGGAAGGTTTGCACTTTTAGTTTGTTTGGAGGAGGAGAAGGCAGGTTTGTTGAAGTGGCTAGCGTAAGATGTACCTATGGAAGTAAGGTTGTTGTTTGCTATAAGGTTATTGAGGGCTCTGTTGTTGTTCCTTTTTTCCAGGGCTTCACCTAAGGTTTTTTTCCTTTATTTTGGTATTAAAGGAAGGCTTTGCAACCTTTAAAGTTAGCAGTGTGGTTTTCTCCACAATTTATGCAAGTCACCTTACTGCCGTTTTCTTTAGTGATTGGGCAAATACCAGGATCGTGCTTGTTGGTGCATTTTACGCATTTATATGCGTTGGCGCAATTTTTTGCCAAGTGGCCGAACTGTTGACACCTTCTGCACTTTAGTGGCCCCTTGTTGCCTTTGGGTTTCTCCCAATACACTCTGGTGTTAAAGAGGTATTTTATTTTAATCAGATCGTTGGAAATTGTGCCCGGTAAAAGCCTAACTGGAAAGAGATTATATGTTATGTTTTCTTGCTTGGAGCGAAGAGTTTCGAATCTTGAGACGCTAGAAACGTTCGTGATCTTCGTCCTGAGTTCCTCGAGGATCTCGGTATCAAGGAAATAATGCGTGAGACCACGAAGAATAAAATTAGTTGTCCTGTCTTCGTTACTTGTAAAAGAGTGAGCTTGAACCCAACCGGTGTCTCTAAGAACCTTCATGAGCTCCCTATGCACCCCACTGTCATTAATGTACAAAAGACTTTTATTACCCCTATTTATGATCTTGTATGTGAAATCGCATGCATTTATTTAAAAAAATCTTCAATTAATTTTTTACATTTATATGGAACATTACTATGGGAGGGCAGAACTTACCCCTGTTTGCCTGCTGTCTTTCTAATACTTCGTAAAAGAGAACATTGAGTATTAGATGGATAAAATAAATATCTGAATCTGTAAGAGATTTTACAATGGTGAGTAGTTATGTCATGGCTAGAGAGTATTAACTTATAGGATTTCTTGCAGGGGTCAAGTTCAGACCTCCCATAGTAATGTTCGAATTTGGATTTTGAACCCATACGAAATATGGTTATATTTATTCTGTTAGGTTTTCATAAATGAAGATGTAAATGCTATCGCAATCAAGACCATACGATTGTGGTTTAATTAGTTTTGTAAAATTTTTTTTTTCTTTTTAATTTTGTTTTTTAGAGTTAGCCACGGTTGTGGCCCGGGCTGGCTTTAAGATAAAACAGCGGGGTACCGTCTGAGTGTGATTCCAGTTCTAGCGAAGAAACTCCGAATGGGGACAAGTAGTAGTCATCATCATCCCAAGAATTTCCGTCTTGAGTTGAGATGACCTCCTTTATTAAGTCGTTGCTAGTTGAGTTCAGATTCGAAATTGTTTTTTTGATCATTATTAGCATATAGCTTGTTAGTGGGGTGATGTTGGTTTCGTTATAAATGTAAGAGTTGGAAAATCTTTTGTATCTTGTTTCGAAGTTGTTGTCTGAGCAGAAGCGCAGGATTTTTCTTTCTAGAATTTCCATCTCTAGGGCAACAGTTGGTGAAATGTTAAACCAGATAGGAAGAGCATACATCATAATTGGTCTAATGAGTAACTTATAGAAGAGGAGTTTAGTCTTTTTATTAAGCATCTTTTGTTTTAGGAAAGGTGTCAACATATTGGTGACTCTACGTGATTTAGCTAGGGAGGTTCTGGCATTTAGATTGAGTTTTACAAGGTGGGTGAAGTAGATGCCTAAGTATTTCAAGTTGTTCTTAGTCTGAATTGAGCAGTTGACGATCATAAGGGAAAGATTTTTGCATTCCCCCACCAATTTGCTGTTATTGATTTTTATCCCCCAGGTTTTATAGTATTCACTAATTTTTTGTATGTGTTTTTCCACATGCCTTGCAGCAATAAGAGGGGACTCATGGCTACAGTATGCAATGGTGTCATCTGCATATAACAGGCCAGTGGAGGCCATATTATTCTCCAGGAAACAGTGAGGGAAGTCGTTCAGGAATATGTTATATAATTGGGGGCCCAGAATTGAGCCTTGGGGGACTCCGCTGTCACAGGGCGAAACATTGGATTTTGTGCCTTGAATTTGTATGAAAAACTGTCTATTTTGGAGGAAGCTGGTGAGTAAGTTGACTATCTGAGTGGGGAAATTGAGTAGTGCTATTTTCGGGATGAGGCCATCTCTCCACACGCTGTCGAAAGCTTTTTCTATGTCCAGAGCACATGCGACAGTACATTTTTTTCCCTTAGATTAAGGGTAATGTCGCTATGGAGTTTCAAAAGTGCGTGGGTGGTAGAGTGGCCTCTTCGAAAGCCGAACTGGTGTTCAGGGATAGCCTCTATAGGATTCTCGGACGGAGAGATGATGTTATTCAGAATTATTATAAATAAAAAACAACAAAATTAAATAATTAATTTTATCTATTGTTAAAACGTTAAAATCACAATAATATTTAGCTGGTATTAAAATTTATTTATTATCTACGCGACGCGTTTCGGACTACTTGTCCATCTTCGGGCGTTTTTACTAGTTTTGCCAAGTCATTATTTGTTTCAGTCTTGTTGATGTGTTGTTTAGTTTTGGTGATTAATTTGTGCATTGTGATTAGATGTTGTCTCGCTTCTTGTATTGTTTTTGTTATTGTATTGGATTGCAGTGTCGTACAGTGTGTTTATTTTAATTGTTAATTTGTCATTTAAGACATTATCTCTTTCTGTTTTGATTGCTTGGTATATTTCGTATTCTTCAAGCGCGTCTAGTTTTTCCCTTTTTTACAAATGTGTAAAGGTGTTAGGTTTGTGTCAAGATTGGTATAGTTGTGGTTGTGGTCTATCAGGTGCAATGCGGAGTTTGATTTGGTGTTTTGCTTTGGTATGTGTTCTATAAATCTTTCATTAAAGGTTCGACCTGTCTGTCCGATATAGAATTTTTCGCAATCATTGCATTTTATCTTGTAAACGCCGGAACAATGTTTTATTTCTTTAGTTGTTTTTTGTTTTAATAGTTTTCGTGTGTTGTTGTTGGTTTTGAAGGAAATGTTAATGTTGAGTTTTTTGAATTCATTGTGTATTGTATATGGAAGCATGTTGGTGTATTCTATTGATACATATTGTTTGTTTGGGCTTGTTTCGTTATTGTTGTGGTTATTGTTGTTGTTGTTATTTTTGGTTAGCTTTTTGCAGATTAATTTATCTATTGTATTTGTTGTGAAGTTATTTGTTTTATTATGTTTACCTCTTCGTTGTAATCTTCTGGGTCCATGGGTACATTTAGTAGTCGGTTGATGAGAGCGTTAAATGCTGCCATTTTTTGGGAGTGCGGGTGGTGGGAATCCTTGTGTATGACGATGTCAGTTGTTGTTGGTTTCCTGTATATTTTATATTTCAATTTGTTGTTGTTTTTAGCTAGGTTTAGATCTAAAAAGTTAATGGAGTTATTATTTTCTATTTCGGCTGTGAATTTTATTTTAGTGTTTATATTGTTAATGTATTTGTGTAGAATGTCGATTTGTCTATGCGTACCGTCGAAGATGATGAAAGTGTTGTCGACGTATCTTGCATAGAATATGATTTTCTTGTTTTGAGGGTTTTGGTCGGATAAGACAAATTTGTTTTCATAATAATTTAGATATATGTCTGCCATCAATCCACTGAGGGGGGATCCCATCGCGAGTCCTTCTTTTTGTGTGTAGTATTTGTTGTTAAATGCTGATATCTTTTGCGATGGTTTTCATATTTTGATTTATTTTGTTTGTGTAAAGTTCAGCTTCAATGAAGTTTAGCGTATTGTAGAGTTGTAAGTGGAGTTTGTATAATAAGTTGTTCAATATTGTTTTTTTTTACTGTAGAGGTAGTTAATTTCTTCTTTTATCCGGATTTTTTGGGCTAATTTTTGTGTTTTTATGGTGGCTATTGTATTACTTTTTACGGTTATTTTAGCGTATTTTGGTGTTATTTCTTTTTTAAGGCATGTTTTATTGAATTGTATGTTAAGGTTAGTTTTAGTTAGTTTGACTTTGGCATTCTCGTAATTGCAGACTATTTGACTTGGCAAAACTAGTAAAAACGCCCGAAGATGGACAAGTAGTCCGAAACGCGTCGCGTAGATAATAAATAAATTTTAATACCAGCTAAATAATATTGTGATTTTAACGTTTTAACAATAAATAAAATTTATTATTTAATTTTGTTGTTTTTTATTTATAATAATATTAACACAATATGGAGACTCCAACACATAATAATTATTCAGAATGATTCTTTCCAGTATTTTCCCTAGATTTGAAAGGAGGTAAATAGGTCTAAAGTTATTGATATCGTGGTTGTCCGGTTTTTTACTGATTGGGATAATACGTGCTATTTGCCAAGGGGTGGGGAAATAGCCATTGTTTATGCAGTTGCTAAGTAATATGGTTATGTAGGATAGGGCGTTAGGTGGGATTTTCTTGAGAATCAGATTCGAAATCCCGTCAGTGAAAGATGATTTTTTAGGTCGGAGTTGATTAATTATGCTCTCCACGCTGGTCAGGTTGGTAAATATGTGCTGGGCAATTGGGTTTAATGCAGTGTTCTCATTATCAAAGAGGAAGATACGAGCTGGGTTAGAGTTGTATATAGCCTGAGTAGACCTTTTGGTTTCCATAGATAGGATAGGGTTGTGAGATGGTGCCTTCTCGGCGTAGATGTTCTTGTAATGATCTTCAAAGGCTTTCACAATATTCGATTCGTTAGTAAAAGTTTCATTATTTACACTAAGCTTAAGGAGGGAAAAGTTTTTCTTTTTTCCGATAACTCTAAAGGCCTCCTTGAAGGCGTGCGGTCCTGGTTTTATTTTATAAATCCTGTCATTGAATTTTTTGTTTTGCCATAGCCTTACTTTGTCAGAGATGATTTTGCTAAGAAGCGAAATTTTAGCAGATAGTTCGCGATAGGGTGGGTTGACCCTGTTGTACGAGTTATGGAATATATTTCTTAGGTTCTTTTGCCATCGGTGCTTTATTTTAAAGAGTTTTTCAATTTCACTAGGAAGATTGACATATTTTTTAGTTGTGGGACTGAACTGATTGGAGTGGAGTTCCAGAGATTCATGAAAAGTTTCATTGAAGGAGCTGATAAATGTATCGATGCCTGAGTTGGAGAGACTTCTGGTGTGTGGTGGCTTGTAAGATGATAAGGACAGCTCTAGGTGGTCTCTGAATGCTGTCCAATTAGTTTTCCTGGGACAATTCATTGAGGAGTTTGGACCTTGAAGGCAGATGCTGGCTTCCTTAAGGTTGATTTCCAATAAAACAGGACAGTGTCCCGTGAAGGTAGGTAGGGTGGTAACTGATAAGTTTGGATCTAGGTAGTTCAAGTTTGAGCCCAGTGCTCCAGGGATTTGCCATTTAAGTTATGCCATGCATAACCCCAGTTGGTGCTTCTGGCATTGAGATCACCACCCAGTATAGCCCCGTCAAAATTGTTAGCTAAAGCTTCAATTTTGTTTAATTCATTCGTAAGGGCAGGTGGAGAGCAGTTGGTAGGAAAATAGAGTGACCCAAGAAGTAGTTTTTTTTTAATATTGCAGACAGATATATTAATAGAAACAAAAAGACACGGTACAAGAGGTGACGACCATTCAACGATTTCGTAGGCTATGTTTTTTTCAAATTGCAATGGCAACTCCCTGCTGCTCATCGTTTCTCAATATTTTAAAATGGTCCAGATAAACTTTGTGTTTATTATTAAGGTGAGTTTCTTGTATGAAAGCAAAGGAGATGTCGTTGCCTAGGAGGATTTTGCAAAGCTCGATTCTTCTAGCCTGGTTGATTAGAGACGAAATGTTAAATGTTAGAAACTGTATTAACATGAATGGTTGTTGGACATGAGTTGGTTGACGAGGTCGAGGTACGACAACTTTTTTTGCATAGGGGCTCGTAAATGATCCTATATTTGCTATGAATGACTCCATTTTTTCAATTAATGAGCCGAAATCTAAGCCAAAAAGTTCGTTTGAGAGATCCATGAATTGTGTTGCAGGGTTATAATTAAGCTTTGACAGGTACTTGTTGTTAGTTGGAAGGTTTGCACTTTTAGTTTGTTTGGAGGAGGAGAAGGCAGGTTTGTTGAAGTGGCTAGCGTAAGATGTACCTATGGAAGTAAGGTTGTTGTTTGCTATAAGGTTATTGAGGGCTCTGTTGTTGTTCCTTTTTTCCAGGGCTTCACCTAAGGTTTTTTTCCTTCATTTTGGTATTAAAGGAAGGCTTTGCAACCTTTAAAGTTAGCAGTGTGGTTTTCTCCACAATTTATGCAAGTCACCTTACTGCCGTTTTCTTTAGTGATTGGGCAAATACCAGGATCGTGCTTGTTGGTGCATTTTACGCATTTATATGCGTTGGCGCAATTTTTTGCCAAGTGGCCGAACTGTTGACACCTTCTGCACTTTAGTGGCCCCTTGTTGCCTTTGGGTTTCTCCCAATACACTCTGGTGTTAAAGAGGTATTTTATTTTAATCAGATCGTTGGAAATTGTGCCCGGTAAAAGCCTAACTGGAAAGAGATTATATGTTATGTTTTCTTGCTTGGAGCGAAGAGTTTCGAATCTTGAGACGCTAGAAACGTTCGTGATCTTCGTCCTGAGTTCCTCGAGGATCTCGGTATCAAGGAAATAATGCGTGAGACCACGAAGAATAAAATTAGTTGTCCTGTCTTCGTTACTTGTAAAAGAGTGAGCTTGAACCCAACCGGTGTCTCTAAGAACCTTCATGAGCTCCCTATGCACCCCACTGTCATTAATGTACAAAAGACTTTTATTACCCCTATTTATGATCTTGTATGTGAAATCGCATGCATTTATTTTAAAATCTTCAATTAATTTTTTACATTTATATGGAACATTACTATGGGAGGGCAGAACTTACCCCTGTTTGCCTGCTGTCTTTCTAATACTTCGTAAAAGAGAACATTGAGTATTAGATGGATAAAATAAATATCTGAATCTGTAAGAGATTTTACAATGGTGAGCAGTTATGTCATGGCTAGAGAGTATTAACTTATAGGATTTCTTGCAGGGGTCAAGTTCAGACCTCCCATAGTAATGTTCGAATTTGGATTTTGAACCCATACGAAATATGGTTATATTTATTCTGTTAGGTTTTCATAAATGAAGATGTAAATGCTATCGCAATCAAGACCATACGATTGTGGTTTAATTAGTTTTGTAAATTTTTTTTTTCTTTTTAATTTTTTTTTTTAGAGTTAGCCACGGTTGTGGCCCGGGCTGGCTTTAAGATAAAACAGCGGGGTACCGTCTGAGTGTGATTCCAGTTCTAGCGAAGAAACTCCGAATGGGGACAAGTAGTAGTCATCATCATCCCAAGAATTTCCGTCTTGAGTTGAGATGACCTCCTTTATTAAGTCGTTGCTAGTTGAGTTCAGATTCGAAATTGTTTTTTTGATCATTATTAGCATATAGCTTGTTAGTGGGGTGATGTTGGTTTCGTTATAAATGTAAGAGTTGGAAAATCTTTTGTATCTTGTTTCGAAGTTGTTGTCTGAGCAGAAGCGCAGGATTTTTCTTTCTAGAATTTCCATCTCTAGGGCAACAGTTGGTGAAATGTTAAACCAGATAGGAAGAGCATACATCATAATTGGTCTAATGAGTAACTTATAGAAGAGGAGTTTAGTCTTTTTATTAAGCATCTTTTGTTTTAGGAAAGGTGTCAACATATTGGTGACTCTACGTGATTTAGCTAGGGAGGTTCTGGCATTTAGATTGAGTTTTACAAGGTGGGTGAAGTAGATGCCTAAGTATTTCAAGTTGTTCTTAGTCTGAATTGAGCAGTTGTCGATCATAAGGGAAAGATTTTTGCATTCCCCCACGGCTCCGACTGCTTCTTTGCCACTGGCGTTACGGAAGCATGTGGCTTCCAATTTGCTGTTATTGATTTTTATCCCCCAGGTTTTATAGTATTCACTAATTTTTTGTATGTGTTTTTCCACATGCCTTGCAGCAATAAGAGGGGACTCATGGCTACAGTATGCAATGGTGTCATCTGCATATAACAGGCTAGTGGAGGCCATATTATTCTCCAGGAAACGGTGAGGGAAGTCGTTCAGGAATATGTTATATAATTGGGGGCCCAGAATTGAGCCTTGGGGGACTCCGCTGTCACAGGGCGAAACATTGGATTTTGTGCCTTGAATTTGTATGAAAAACTGTCTATTTTGGAGGAAGCTGGTGAGTAAGTTGACTATCTGAGTGGGGAAATTGAGTAGTGCTATTTTCGGGATGAGGCCATCTCTCCACACGCTGTCGAAAGCTTTTTCTATGTCCAGAGCACATGCGACAGTACATTTTTTTCCCTTAGATTAAGGGTAATGTCGCTATGGAGTTTCAAAAGTGCGTGGGTGGTAGAGTGGCCTCTTCGAAAGCCGAACTGGTGTTCAGGGATAGCCTCTATAGGATTCTCGGACGGAGAGATGATGTTATTCAGAATTATTATAAATAAAAAACAACAAAATTAAATAATTAATTTTATCTATTGTTAAAACGTTAAAATCACAATAATATTTAGCTGGTATTAAAATTTATTTATTATCTACGCGACGCGTTTCGGACTACTTGTCCATCTTCGGGCGTTTTTACTAGTTTTGCCAAGTCATTATTTGTTTCAGTCTTGTTGATGTGTTGTTTAGTTTTGGTGATTAATTTGTGCATTGTGATTAGATGTTGTCTCGCTTCTTGTATTGTTTTTGTTATTGTATTGGATTGCAGTGTCGTACAGTGTGTTTATTTTAATTGTTAATTTGTCATTTAAGACATTATATCCTTCTGTTTTGATTGCTTGGTATATTTCGTATTCTTCAAGCGCGTCTAGTTTTTCCCTTTTTTACAAATGTGTAAAGGTGTTAGGTTTGTGTCAAGATTGGTATAGTTGTGGTTGTGGTCTATCAGGTGCAATGCGGAGTTTGATTTGGTGTTTTGCTTTGGTATGTGTTCTATAAATCTTTCATTAAAGGTTCGACCTGTCTGTCCGATATAGAATTTTTCGCAATCATTGCATTTTATCTTGTAAACGCCGGAACAATGTTTTATTTCTTTAGTTGTTTTTTGTTTTAATAGTTTTCGTGTGTTGTTGTTGGTTTTGAAGGAAATGTTAATGTTGAGTTTTTTGAATTCATTGTGTATTGTATATGGAAGCATGTTGGTGTATTCTATTGATACATATTGTTTGTTTGGGCTTGTTTCGTTATTGTTGTGGTTATTGTTGTTGTTGTTATTTTTGGTTAGCTTTTTGCAGATTAATTTATCTATTGTATTTGTTGTGAAGTTATTTGTTTTATTATGTTTACCTCTTCGTTGTAATCTTCTGGGTCCATGGGTACATTTAGTAGTCGGTTGATGAGAGCGTTAAATGCTGCCATTTTTTGGGAGTGCGGGTGGTGGGAATCCTTGTGTATGACGATGTCAGTTGTTGTTGGTTTCCTGTATATTTTATATTTCAATTTGTTGTTATTTTTAGCTAGGTTTAGATCTAAAAAGTTAATGGAGTTATTATTTTCTATTTCGGCTGTGAATTTTATTTTAGTGTTTATATTGTTAATGTATTTGTGTAGAATGTCGATTTGTCTATGCGTACCGTCGAAGATGATGAAAGTGTTGTCGACGTATCTTGCATAGAATATGATTTTCTTGTTTTGAGGGTTTTGGTCGGATAAGACAAATTTGTTTTCATAATAATTTAGATATATGTCTGCCATCAATCCACTGAGGGGGGATCCCATCGCGAGTCCTTCGTTTTGTGTGTAGTATTTGTTGTTAAATGCTGATATCTTTAGCGATGGTTTTCATATTTTGATTTATTTTGTTTGTGTAAAGTTCAGCTTCAATGAAGTTTAGCGTATTGTAGAGTTGTAAGTGGAGTTTGTATAATAAGTTGTTCAATATTGTTTTTTTTTACTGTAGAGGTAGTTAATTTCTTCTTTTATCCGGATTTTTTGGGCTAATTTTTGTGTTTTTATTGCGGCTATTGTATTACTGTTTACGGTTATTTTAGCGTATTTTGGTGTTATTTCTTTTTTAAGGCATGTTTTATTGAATTGTATGTTAAGGTTAGTTTTAGTTAGTTTGACTTTGGCATTCTCGTAATTGCAGACTATTTGACTTGGCAAAACTAGTAAAAACGCCCGAAGATGGACAAGTAGTCCGAAACGCGTCGCGTAGATAATAAATAAATTTTAATACCAGCTAAATAATATTGTGATTTTAACGTTTTAACAATAAATAAAATTAATTATTTAATTTTGTTGTTTTTTATTTATAATAATATTAACACAATATGGAGACTCCAACACATAATAATTATTCAGAATGATTCTTTCCAGTATTTTCCCTAGATTTGAAAGGAGGTAAATAGGTCTAAAGTTATTGATATCGTGGTTGTCCGGTTTTTTACTGATTGGGATAATACGTGCTATTTGCCAAGGGGTGGGGAAATAGCCATTGTTTATGCAGTTGCTAAGTAATATGGTTATATAGGATAGGGCGTTAGGTGGGATTTTCTTGAGAATCAGATTCGAAATCCCGTCAGTGAAAGATGATTTTTTAGGTCGGAGTTGATTAATTATGCTCTCCACGCTGGTCAAGTTGGTAAATATGTTCTGGGCAATTGGGTTTAATGCAGTGTTCTCATTATCAAAGAGGAAGATACGAGCTGGGTTAGAGTTGTATATAGCCTGAGTAGACCTTTTGGTTTCCATAGATAGGATAGGGTTGTGAGATGGTGCCTTCTCGGCGTAGATGTTCTTGTAATGATCTTCAAAGGCTTTCACAATATTCGATTCGTTAGTAAAAGTTTCATTATTTACACTAAGCTTAAGGAGGGAAAAGTTTTTCTTTTTTCCGATAACTCTAAAGGCCTCCTTGAAGGCGTGCGGTCCTGGTTTTATTTTAGAAATCCTGTCATTGAATTTTTTGTTTTGCCATAGCGAAATTTTAGCAGATAGTTCGCGATAGGGTGGGTTGACCCTGTTGTACGAGTTATGGAATATATTTCTTAGGTTCTTTTGCCATCGGTGCTTTATTTTAAAGAGTTTTTCAATTTCACTAGGAAGATTGACATATTTTTTAGTTGTGGGACTGAACTGATTGGAGTGGAGTTCCAGAGATTCATGAAAAGTTTCATTGAAGGAGCTGATAAATGTATCGATGCCTGAGTTGGAGAGACTTCTGGTGTGTGGTGGCTTGTAAGATGATAAGGACAGCTCTAGGTGGTCTCTGAATGCTGTCCAATTAGTTTTCCTGGGACAATTCATTGAGGAGTTTGGACCTTGAAGGCAGATGCTGGCTTCCTTAAGGTTGATTTCCAATAAAACAGGAGAGTGTCCCGTGAAGGTAGGTAGGGTGGTAACTGTTAAGTTTGGATCTAGGTTGTTCAAAAGGTGGTTGGAGATAAGGAAGTGGTCGAGATAGGACGAGCTTCGGGGAAAAGTAGGGTTAGGTGAGGTTATATTCTTAATTGAAGGATTATAAGTTTGAGCCCAGTGCTCCAGGGATTTGCCATTTAAGTTATGCCATGCATAACCCCAGTTGGTGCTTCTGGCATTGAGATCACCACCCAGTATAGCCCCGTCATAATTGTTAGCTAAAGCTTCAATTTTGTTTAATTCATTCGTAAGGGCAGGTGGAGAGCAGTTGGTAGGAAAATAGAGTGACCCAAGAAGCAGTTTTTTTTTAATATTGCAGACAGATATATTAATAGAAACAAAAAGACACGGTACAAGAGGTGACGACCATTCAACGATTTCGTAGGCTATGTTTTTTCAAATTGCAATGGCAACTCCCTGCTGCTCATCGTTTCTCAATATTTTAAAATGGTCCAGATAAACTTTGTGTTTATTATTAAGGTGAGTTTCTTGTATGAAAGCAAAGGAGATGTCGTTGCCTAGGAGGATTTTGCAAAGCTCGATTCTTCTAGCCTGGTTGATTAGAGACGAAATGTTAAATGTTAGAAACTGTATTAACATGAATGGTTGTTGGACATGAGTTGGTTGACGAGGTCGAGGTACGACAACTTTTTTTGCATAGGGGAGCTAAATGATCCTATATTTGCTATGAATGACTCCATTTTTTCAATTAATGAGCCGAAATCTAAGCCAAAAAGTTCGTTTGAGAGATCCATGAATTGTGTTGCAGGGTTATAATTAAGCTTTGACAGGTACTTGTTGTTAGTTGGAAGGTTTGCACTTTTAGTTTGTTTGGAGGAGGAGAAGGCAGGTTTGTTGAAGTGGCTAGCGTAAGATGTACCTATGGAAGTAAGGTTGTTGTTTGCTATAAGGTTATTGAGGGCTCTGTTGTTGTTCCTTTTTTCCAGGGCTTCACCTAAGGTTTTTTTTCCTTTATTTTGGTATTCAAGGAAGGCTTTGCAACCTTTAAAGTTAGCAGTGTGGTTTTCTCCACAATTTATGCAAGTCACCTTACTGCCGTTTTCTTTAGTGATTGAGCAAATACCAGGATCGTGCTTGTTGGTGCATTTTACGCATTTATATGCGTTGGCGCAATTTTTTGCCAAATGGCCGAACTGTTGACACCTTCTGCACTGGAGTGGCCCCTTGTTGCCTTTGGGTTTCTCCCAATACACTCTGGTGTTAAAGAGGTATTTTATTTTAATCAGATCGTTGGAAATTGTGCCCGGTAAAAGCCTAACTGGAAAGAGATTATATGTTATGTTTTCTTGCTTGGAGCGAAGAGTTTCGAATCTTGAGACGCTAGAAACGTTCGTGATCTTCGTCCTGAGTTCCTCGAGGATCTCGGTATCAAGGAAATAATGCGTGAGACCACGAAGAATAAAATTAGTTGTCCTGTCTTCGTTACTTGTAAAAGAGAGAGTGTTGTGTTTATTATTAAGGTGAGTTTCTTGTATGAAAGCAAAGGAGATGTCGTTGCCTAGGAGGATTTTGCAAAGCTCGATTCTTCTAGCCTGGTTGATTAGAGACGAAATGTTAAATGTTAGAAACTGTATTAACATGAATGGTTGTTGGACATGAGTTGGTTGACGAGGTCGAGGTACGACAACTTTTTTTGCATAGGGGAGCTAAATGATCCTATATTTGCTATGAATGACTCCATTTTTTCAATTAATGAGCCGAAATCTAAGCCAAAAAGTTCGTTTGAGAGATCCATGAATTGTGTTGCAGGGTTATAATTAAGCTTTGACAGGTACTTGTTGTTAGTGGGAAGGTTTGCACTTTTAGTTTGTTTGGAGGAGGAGAAGGCAGGTTTGTTGAAGTGGCTAGCGTAAGATGTACCTATGGAAGTAAGGTTGTTGTTTGCTATAAGGTTATTGAGGGCTCTGTTGTTGTTCCTTTTTTCCAGGGCTTCACCTAAGGTTTTTTTTCCTTTATTTTGGTATTCAAGGAAGGCTTTGCAACCTTTAAAGTTAGCAGTGTGGTTTTCTCCACAATTTATGCAAGTCACCTTACTGCCGTTTTCTTTAGTGATTGAGCAAATACCAGGATCGTGCTTGTTGGTGCATTTTACGCATTTATATGCGTTGGCGCAATTTTTTGCCAAATGGCCGAACTGTTGACACCTTCTGCACTGGAGTGGCCCCTTGTTGCCTTTGGGTTTCTCCCAATACACTCTGGTGTTAAAGAGGTATTTTATTTTAATCAGATCGTTGGAAATTGTGCCCGGTAAAAGCCTAACTGGAAAGAGATTATATGTTATGTTTTCTTGCTTGGAGCGAAGAGTTTCGAATCTTGAGACGCTAGAAACGTTCGTGATCTTCGTCCTGAGTTCCTCGAGGATCTCGGTATCAAGGAAATAATGCGTGAGACCACGAAGAATAAAATTAGTTGTCCTGTCTTCGTTACTTGTAAAAGAGTGAGCTTGAACCCAACCGGTGTCTCTAAGAACCTTCATGAGCTCCCTATGCACCCCACTGTCATTAATGTACAAAAGACTTTTATTACCCCTATTTATGATCTTGTATGTGAAATCGCATGCATTTATTTTAAAATCTTCAATTAATTTTTTACATTTATATGGAACATTACTATGGGAGGGCAGAACTTACCCCTGTTTGCCTGCTGTCTTTCTAATACTTCGTAAAAGAGAACATTGAGTATTAGATGGATAAAATAAATATCTGAATCTGTAAGAGATTTTACAATGGTGAGCAGTTATGTCATGGCTAGAGAGTATTAACTTATAGGATTTCTTGCAGGGGTCAAGTTCAGACCTCCCATAGTAATGTTCGAATTTGGATTTTGAACCCATACGAAATATGGTTATATTTATTCTGTTAGGTTTTCATAAATGAAGATGTAAATGCTATCGCAATCAAGACCATACGATTGTGGTTTAATTAGTTTTGTAAATTTTTTTTTTCTTTTTAATTTTGTTTTTTAGAGTTAGCCACGGTTGTGGCCCGGGCTGGCTTTAAGATAAAACAGCGGGGTACCGTCTGAGTGTGATTCCAGTTCTAGCGAAGAAACTCCGAATGGGGACAAGTAGTAGTCATCATCATCCCAAGAATTTCCGTCTTGAGTTGAGATGACCTTCTTTATTAAGTCGTTGCTAGTTGAGTTCAGATTCGAAATTGTTTTTTTGATCATTATTAGCATATAGCTTGTTAGTGGGGTGATGTTGGTTTCGTTATAAATGTAAGAGTTGGAAAATCTTTTGTATCTTGTTTCGAAGTTGTTGTCTGAGCAGAAGCGCAGGATTTTTCTTTCTAGAATTTCCATCTCTAGGGCAACAGTTGGTGAAATGTTAAACCAGATAGGAAGAGCATACATCATAATTGGTCTAATGAGTAACTTATAGAAGAGGAGTTTAGTCTTTTTACTAAGCATCTTTTGTTTAGGAAAGGTGTCAACATATTGGTGACTCTACGTGATTTAGCTAGGGAGGTTCTGGCATTTAGATTGAGTTTTAGCAGGTGGGTGAAGTAGATGCCTAAGTATTTCAAGTTGTTCTTAGTCTGAATTGATAAGGGAAAGATTTTTGCATTCCCCCACGGCTCCGACTGCTTCTTTGCCACTGGCGTTACGGAAGCATATGGCTTCCGATTTGCTGTTATTGATTTTTATCCCCCAGGTTTTATAGTATTCACTAATTTTTTGTATGTGTTTTTCCACATGCCTTGCAGCAATAAGAGGGGACTCATGGCTACAGTATGCAATGGTGTCATCTGCATATAACAGGCCAGTGGAGGCCATATTATTCTCCAGGAAACAGTGAGGGAAGTCGTTCAGGAATATGTTATATAATTGGGGGCCCAGAATTGAGCCTTGGGGGACTCCGCTGTCACAGGGCGAAACATTGGATTTTGTGCCTTGAATTTGTATGAAAAACTGTCTATTTTGGAGGAAGCTGGTGAGTAAGTTGACTACCTGAGTGAGGAAATTGAGTAGTGCTATTTTCGAGATGAGGCCATCTCTCCACACGCTGTCGAAAGCTTTTTCTATGTCCAGAGCACATGCGACAGTACATTTTTTTCCCTTAGATTAAGGGTAATGTCGCTATGGAGTTTCAAAAGTGCGTGGGTGGTAGAGTGGCCTCTTCGAAAGCCGAACTGGTGTTCAGGGATAGCCTCTATAGGATTCTCGGACGGAGAGATGATGTTATTCAGAATTATTATAAATAAAAAACAACAAAATTAAATAATTAATTTTATCTATTGTTAAAACGTTAAAATCACAATAATATTTAGCTGGTATTAAAATTTATTTATTATCTACGCGACGCGTTTCGGACTACTTGTCCATCTTCGGGCGTTTTTACTAGTTTTGCCAAGTCATTATTTGTTTCAGTCTTGTTGATGTGTTGTTTAGTTTTGGTGATTAATTTGTGCATTGTGATTAGATGTTGTCTCGCTTCTTGTATTGTTTTTGTTATTGTATTGGATTGCAGTGTCGTACAGTGGGTTTATTTTAATTGTTAATTTGTCATTTAAGACATTATCTCTTTCTGTTTTGATTGCTTGGTATATTTCGTATTCTTCAAGCGCGTCTAGATTTTTCCCTTTTTTACAAATGTGTAAGGATGTTAGGTTTGTGTCAAGATTGGTATAGTTGTAGTTGTGGTCTATCAGGTGCAATGCGAAGTTTGATTTGGTGTTTTGCTTTGGTATGTGTTCTATAAATCTTTCATTAAAGGTTCGACCTGTCTGTCCGATATAGAATTTTTCGCAATCATTGCATTTTATCTTGTAAACGCCGGAACAATGTTTTATTTCTTTAGTTGTTTTTTGTTTTAATAGTTTTCGTGTGTTGTTGTTGGTTTTGAAGGAAATGTTAATGTTGAGTTTTTTGAATTCATTGTGTATTGTATATGGAAGCATGTTGGTGTATTCTATTGATATATATTGTTTGTTTGGGCTTGTTTCGTTATTGTTGTGGTTATTGTTGTTGTTGTTATTTTTGGTTAGCTTTTTGCAGATTAATTTATCTATTGTATTTGTTGTGTATCCGTTCGATGAAGCTATTTGTTTTATTATGTTTACCTCTTCGTTGTAATCTTCTGGGTCCATGGGTACATTTAGTAGTCGGTTGATGAGAGCGTTAAATGCTGCCATTTTTTGGGAGTGCGGGTGGTGGGAATCCTTGTGTATGACGATGTCAGTTGTTGTTGGTTTCCTGTATATTTTATATTTCAATTTGTTGTTGTTTTTAGCTAGGTTTAGATCTAAAAAGTTAATGGAGTTATTATTTTCTATTTCGGCTGTGAATTTTATTTTAGTGTTTATATTGTTAATGTATTTGTGTAGAATGTCGATTTGTCTATGCGTACCGTCGAAGATGATGAAAGTGTTGTCGACGTATCTTGCATAGAATATGATTTTCTTGTTTTGAGGGTTTTGGTCGGATAAGACAAATTTGTTTTCATAATAATTTAGATATATGTCTGCCATCAATCCACTGAGGGGGGATCCCATCGCGAGTCCTTCGTTTTGTGTGTAGTATTTGCGATGGTTTTCATATTTTGATTTATTTTGTTTGTGTAAAGTTCAGCTTCAATGAAGTTTAGCGTATTGTAGAGTTGTAAGTGGAGTTTGTATAATAAGTTGTTCAATATTGTTTTTTTTTACTGTAGAGGTAGTTAATTTCTTCTTTTATCCGGATTTTTTGGGCTAATTTTTGTGTTTTTATGGCGGCTATTGTATTACTTTTTACGGTTATTTTAGCGTATTTTGGTGTTATTTCTTTTTTAAGGCATGTTTTATTGAATTGTATGTTAAGGTTAGTTTTAGTTAGTTTGACTTTGGCATTCTCGTAATTGCAGACTATTTAACTTGGCAAAACTAGTAAAAACGCCCGAAGATGGACAAGTAGTCCGAAACGCGTCGCGTAGATAATAAATAAATTTTAATACCAGCTAAATAATATTGTGATTTTAACGTTTTAACAATAAATAAAATTAATTATTTAATTTTGTTGTTTTTTATTTATAATAATATTAACACAATATGGAGACTCCAACACATAATAATTATTCAGAATGATTCTTTCCAGTATTTTCCCTAGATTTGAAAGGAGGTAAATAGGTCTAAAGTTATTGATATCGTGGTTGTCCGGTTTTTTACTGATTGGGATAATACGTGCTATTTGCCAAGGGGTGGGGAAATAGCCATTGTTTATGCAGTTGCTAAGTAATATGGTTATGTAGGATAGGGCGTTAGGTGGGATTTTCTTGAGAATCAGATTCGAAATCCCGTCAGTGAAAGATGATTTTTTAGGTCGGAGTTGATTAATTATGCTCTCCACGCTGGTCAAGTTGGTAAATATGTGCTGGGCAATTGGGTTTAATGCAGTGTTCTCATTATCAAAGAGGAAGATACGAGCTGGGTTAGAGTTGTATATAGCCTGAGTAGACCTTTTGGTTTCCATAGATAGGATAGGGTTGTGAGATGGTGCCTTCTCGGCGTAGATGTTCTTGTAATGATCTTCAAAGGCTTTCACAATATTCGATTCGTTAGTAAAAGTTTCATTATTTACACTAAGCTTAAGGAGGGAAAAGTTTTTCTTTTTTCCGATAACTCTAAAGGCCTCCTTGAAGGCGTGCGGTCCTGGTTTTATTTTAGAAATCCTGTCATTGAATTTTTTGTTTTGCCATAGCCTTACTTTGTCAGAGATGATTTTGGTAAGAAGCGAAATTTTAGCAGATAGTTCGCGATAGGGTGGGTTCACCCTGTTGTACGAGTTATGGAATATATTTCTTAGGTTCTTTTGCCATCGGTGCTTTATTTTAAAGAGTTTTTCAATTTCACTAGGAAGATTGACATATTTTTTAGTTGTGGGACTGAACTGATTGGAGTGGAGTTCCAGAGATTCATGAAAAGTTTCATTGAAGGAGCTGATAAATGTATCGATGCCTGAGTTGGAGAGACTTCTGGTGTGTGGTGGCTTGTAAGATGATAAGGACAGCTCTAGGTGGTCTCTGAATGCTGTCCAATTAGTTTTCCTGGGACAATTCATTGAGGAGTTTGGACCTTGAAGGCAGATGCTGGCTTCCTTAAGGTTGATTTCCAATAAAACAGGACAGTGTCCCGTGAAGGTAGGTAGGGTGGTAACTGATAAGTTTGGATCTAGGTAGTTCAAAAAGTGGTTGGAGATAAGGAAGTGGTCGAGATAGGACGAGCTTCGGGGAAAAGTAGGGTTAGGTGAGGTTATATTCTTAATTGAAGGATTATAAGTTTGAGCCCAGTGCTCCAGGGATTTGCCATTTAAGTTATGCCATGCATAACCCCAGTTGGTGCTTCTGGCATTGAGATCACCACCCAGTATAGCCCCGTCATAATTGTTAGCTAAAGCTTCAATTTTGTTTAATTCATTCGTAAGGGCAGGTGGAGAGCAGTTGGTAGGAAAATAGAGTGACCCAAGAAGTAGTTTTTTTTTAATATTGCAGACAGATATATTAATAGAAACAAAAAGACACGGTACAAGAGGTGATGACCATTCAACGATTTCGTAGGCTATGTTTTTTCAAATTGCAATGGCAACTCCCTGCTGCTCATCGTTTCTCAATATTTTAAAATGGTCTAGATAAACTTTGTGTTTATTATTAAGGTGAGTTTCTTGTATGAAAGCAAAGGAGATGTCGTTGCCTAGGAGGATTTTGCAAAGCTCGATTCTTCTAGCCTGGTTGATTAGAGACGAAATGTTAAATGTTAGAAACTGTATTAACATGAATGGTTGTTGGACATGAGTTGGTTGACGAGGTCGAGGTACGACAACTTGTTTTGCATAGGGGAGCTAAATGATCCTATATTTGCTATGAATGACTCCATTTTTTCAATTAATGAGCCGAAATCTAAGCCAAAAAGTTCGTTTGAGAGATCCATGAATTGTGTTGCAGGGTTATAATTAAGCTTTGACAGGTACTTGTTGTTAGTTGGAAGGTTTGCACTTTTAGTTTGTTTGGAGGAGGAGAAGGCAGGTTTGTTGAAGTGGCTAGCGTAAGATGTACTTATGGAAGTAAGGTTGTTGTTTGCTATAAGGTTATTGAGGGCTCTGTTGTTGTTCCTTTTTTCCAGGGCTTCACCTAAGGTTTTTTTTCCTTTATTTTGGTATTCAAGGAAGGCTTTGCAACCTTTAAAGTTAGCAGTGTGGTTTTCTCCACAATTTATGCAAGTCACCTTACTGCCGTTTTCTTTAGTGATTGGGCAAATACCAGGATCGTGCTTGTTGGTGCATTTTACGCATTTATATGCGTTGGCGCAATTTTTTGCCAAATGGCCGAACTGTTGACACCTTCTGCACTGGAGTGGCCCCTTGTTGCCTTTGGGTTTCTCCCAATACACTCTGGTGTTAAAGAGGTATTTTATTTTAATCAGATCGTTGGAAATTGTGCCCGGTAAAAGCCTAACTGGAAAGAGATTATATGTTATGTTTTCTTGCTTGGAGCGAAGAGTTTCGAATCTTGAGACGCTAGAAACGTTCGTGATCTTCGTCCTGAGTTCCTCGAGGATCTCGGTATCAAGGAAATCAGTCGTGAGACCACGAAGAATAAAATTAGTTGTCCTGTCTTCGTTACTTGTAAAAGAGTGAGCTTGAACCCAACCGGTGTCTCTAAGAACCTTCATGAGCTCCCTATGCACCCCACTGTCATTAATGTACAAAAGACTTTTATTACCCCTATTTATGATCTTGTATGTGAAATCGCATGCATTTATTTTAAAATCTTCAATTAATTTTTTACATTTATATGGAACATTACTATGGGAGGGCAGAACTTACCCCTGTTTGCCTGCTGTCTTTCTAATACTTCGTAAAAGAGAACATTGAGTATTAGATGGATAAAATAAATATCTGAATCTGTAAGAGATTTTACAATGGTGAGCAGTTATGTCATGGCTAGAGAGTATTAACTTATAGGATTTCTTGCAGGGGTCAAGTTCAGACCTCCCATAGTAATGTTCGAATTTGGATTTTGAACCCATACGAAATATGGTTATATTTATTCTGTTAGGTTTTCATAAATGAAGATGTAAATGCTATCGCAATCAAGACCATACGATTGTGGTTTAATTAGTTTTGGAAAATTTTTTTTTTCTTTTTAATTTTGTTTTTTAGAGTTAGCCACGGTTGTGGCCCGGGCTGGCTTTAAGATAAAACAGCGGGGTACCGTCTGAGTGTGATTCCAGTTCTAGCGAAGAAACTCCGAATGGGGACAAGTTGTAGTCATCATCATCCCAAGAATTTCCGTCTTGAGTTGAGATGACCTCCTTTATTAAGTCGTTGCTAGTTGAGTTCAGATTCGAAATTGTTTTTTTGATCATTATTAGCATATAGCTTGTTAGTGGGGTGATGTTGGTTTCGTTATAAATGTAAGAGTTGGAAAATCTTTTGTATCTTGTTTCGAAGTTGTTGTCTGAGCAGAAGCGCAGGATTTTTCTTTCTAGAATTTCCATCTCTAGGGCAACAGTTGGTGAAATGTTAAACCAGATAGGAAGAGCATACATCATAATTGGTCTAATGAGTAACTTATAGAAGAGGAGTTTAGTCTTTTTATTAAGCATCTTTTGTTTTAGGAAATGTGTCAACATATTGGTGACTCTACGTGATTTAGCTAGGGAGGTTCTGGCATTTAGATTGAGTTTTAGCAGGTGGGTGAAGTAGATGCCTAAGTATTTCAAGTTGTTCTTAGTCTGAATTGAGCAGTTGTCGATCATAAGGGAAAGATTTTTGCATTCCCCCACGGCTCCGACTGCTTCTTTGCCACTGGCGTTACGGAAGCATATGGCTTCCGATTTGCTGTTATTGATTTTTATCCCCCAGGTTTTATAGTATTCACTAATTTTTTGTATGTGTTTTTCCACATGCCTTGCAGCAATAAGAGGGGACTCATGGCTACAGTATGCAATGGTGTCATCTGCATATAACAGGCCAGTGGAGGCCATATTATTCTCCAGGAAACAGTGAGGGAAGTCGTTCAGGAATATGTTATATAATTGGGGGCCCAGAATTGAGCCTTGGGGGACTCCGCTGTCACAGGGCGAAACATTGGATTTTGTGCCTTGAATTTGTATGAAAAACTGTCTATTTTGGAGGAAGCTGGTGAGTAAGTTGACTATCTGAGTGGGGAAATTGAGTAGTGCTATTTTCGAGATGAGGCCATCTCTCCACACGCTGTCGAAAGCTTTTTCTATATCCAGAGCACATGCGACAGTACATTTTTTTCCCTTAGATTAAGGGTAATGTCGCTATGGAGTTTCAAAAGTGCGTGGGTGGTAGAGTGGCCTCTTCGAAAGCTGAACTGGTGTTCAGGGATAGCCTCTATAGGATTCTCGGACGGAGAGATGATGTTATTCAGAATTATTATAAATAAAAAACAACAAAATTAAATAATTAATTTTATCTATTGTTAAAACGTTAAAATCACAATAATATTTAGCTGGTATTAAAATTTATTTATTATCTACGCGACGCGTTTCGGACTACTTGTCCATCTTCGGGCGTTTTTACTAGTTTTGCCAAGTCATTATTTGTTTCAGTCTTGTTGATGTGTTGTTTAGTTTTGGTGATTAATTTGTGCATTGTGATTAGATGTTGTCTCGCTTCTTGTATTGTTTTTGTTATTGTATTGGATTGCAGTGTCGTACAGTGGGTTTATTTTAATTGTTAATTTGTCATTTAAGACATTATCTCTTTCTGTTTTGATTGCTTGGTATATTTCGTATTCTTCAAGCGCGTCTAGATTTTTCCCTTTTTTACAAATGTGTAAAGGTGTTAGGTTTGTGTCAAGATTGGTATAGTTGTGGTTGTGGTCTATCAGGTGCAATGCGAAGTTTGATTTGGTGTTTTGCTTTGGTATGTGTTCTATAAATCTTTCATTAAAGGTTCGACCTGTCTGTCCGATATAGAATTTTTCGCAATCATTGCATTTTATCTTGTAATCGCCGGAACAATGTTTTATTTCTTTAGTTGTTTTTTGTTTTAATAGTTTTCGTGTGTTGTTGTTGGTTTTGAAGGAAATGTTAATGTTGAGTTTTTTGAATTCATTGTGTATTGTATATGGAAGCATGTTGGTATATTCTATTGATATATATTGTTTGTTTGGGCTTGTTTCGTTATTGTTGTGGTTATTGTTGTTGTTGTTATTTTTGGTTAGCTTTTTGCAGATTAATTTATCTATTGTATTTGTTGTGTATCCGTTCGATGAAGCTATTTGTTTTATTATGTTTACCTCTTCGTTGTAATCTTCTGGGTCCATGGGTACATTTAGTAGTCGGTTGATGAGAGCGTTAAATGCTGCCATTTTTTGGGAGTGCGGGTGGTGGGAATCCTTGTGTATGACGATGTCAGTTGTTGTTGGTTTCCTGTATATTTTATATTTCAATTTGTTGTTGTTTTTAGCTAGGTTTAGATCTAAAAAGTTAACGGAGTTATTATTTTCTATTTCGGCTGTGAATTTTATTTTAGTGTTTATATTGTTAATGTATTTGTGTAGAATGTCGATTTGTCTATGCCTACCGTCGAAGATGATGAAAGTGTTGTCGACGTATCTTGCATAGAATATGATTTTCTTGTTTTGAGGGTTTTGGTCGGATAAGACAAATTTGTTTTCATAATAATTTAGATATATGTCTGCCATCAATCCACTGAGGGGGGATCCCATCGCGAGTCCTTCGTTTTGTGTGTAGTATTTCTTGTTAAATGCTGATATCTTTTGCGATGGTTTTCATATTTTGATTTATTTTGTTTGTGTAAAGTTCAGCTTCAATGAAGTTTAGCGTATTGTAGAGTTGTAAGTGGAGTTTGTATAATAAGTTGTTCAATATTGTTTTTTTTTACTGTAGAGGTAGTTAATTTCTTCTTTTATCCGGATTTTTTGGGCTAATTTTTGTGTTTTTATGGCGGCTATTGTATTACTTTTTACGGTTATTATAGCGTATTTTGGTGTTATTTCTTTTTTAAGGCATGTTTTATTGAATTGTATGTTAAGGTTAGTTTTAGTTAGTTTGACTTTGGCATTCTCGTAATTGCAGACTATTTGACTTGGCAAAACTAGTAAAAACGCCCGAAGATGGACAAGTAGTCCGAAACGCGTCGCGTAGATAATAAATAAATTTTAATACCAGCTAAATAATATTGTGATTTTAACGTTTTAACAATAAATAAAATTAATTATTTAATTTTGTTGTTTTTTATTTATAATAATATTAACACAATATGGAGACTCCAACACATAATAATTATTCAGAATGATTCTTTCCAGTATTTTCCCTAGATTTGAAAGGAGGTAAATAGGTCTAAAGTTATTGATATCGTGGTTGTCCGGTTTTTTACTGATTGGGATAATACGTGCTATTTGCCAAGGGGTGGGGAAATAGCCATTGTTTATGCAGTTGCTAAGTAATATGGTTATGTAGGATAGGGCGTTAGGTGGGATTTTCTTGAGAATCAGATTCGAAATCCCGTCAGTGAAAGATGATTTTTTAGGTCGGAGTTGATTAATTATGCTCTCCACGCTGGTCAAGTTGGTAAATATGTGCTGGGCAATTGGTTTTAATGCAGTGTTCTCATTATCAAAGAGGAAGATACGAGCTGGGTTAGAGTTGTATATAGCCTGAGTAGACCTTTTGGTTTCCATATATAGGATAGGGTTGTGAGATGGTGCCTTCTCGGCGTAGATGTTCTTGTAATGATCTTCAAAGGCTTTCACAATATTCGATTCGTTAGTAAAAGTTTCATTATTTACACTAAGCTTATGGAGGGAAAAGTTTTTCTTTTTTCCGATAACTCTAAAGGCCTCCTTGAAGGCGTGCGGTCCTGGTTTTATTTTAGAAATCCTGTCATTGAATTTTTTGTTTTGCCATAGCCTTACTTTGTCAGAGATGATTTTGCTAAGAAGCGAAATTTTAGCAGATAGTTCGCGATAGGGTGGGTTGACCCTGTTGTACGAGTTATGGAATATATTTCTTAGGTTCTTTTGCCATCGGTGCTTTATTTTAAAGAGTTTTTCAATTTCACTAGGAAGATTGAAATTTTTTTTAGTTGTGGGACTGAACTGATTGGAGTGGAGTTCCAGAGGTTCATGAAAAGTTTCATTGAAGGAGCTGATAAATGTATCGATGCCTAAGTTGGAGAGACTTCTGGTGTGTGGTGGCTTGTAAGATGATAAGGACAGCTCTAGGTGGTCTCTGAATGCTGTCCAATTAGTTTTCCTGGGACAATTCATTGAGGAGTTTGGACCTTGAAGGCAGATGCTGGCTTGCTTAAGATTGATTTCCAATAAAACAGGACAGTGTCCCGTGAAGGTAGGTAGGGTGGTAACTGATAAGTTTGGATCTAGGTAGTTCAAAAGGTGGTTGGAGATAAGGAAGTGGTCGAGATAGGACGAGCTTCGGGGAAAAGTAGGGTTAGGTGAGGTTATATTCTTAATTGAAGGATTATAAGTTTGAGCCCAGTGCTCCAGGGATTTGCCATTTAAGTTATGCCATGCATAACCCCAGTTGGTGCTTCTGGCATTGAGATCACCACCCAGTATAGCCCCGTCAAAATTGTTAGCTAAAGCTTCAATTTTGTTTAATTCATTCGTAAGGGCAGGTGGAGAGCAGTTGGTAGGAAAATAGAGTGACCCAAGAAGTAGTTTTTTTTTAATATTGCAGACAGATATATTAATAGAAACAAAAAGACACGGTACAAGAGGTGATGACCATTCAACGATTTCGTAGGCTATGTTTTTTCAAATTGCAATGGCAACTCCCTGCTGCTCATCGTTTCTCAATATTTTAAAATGGTCTAGATAAACTTTGTGTTTATTATTAAGGTGAGTTTCTTGTATGAAAGCAAAGGAGATGTCGTTGCCTAGGAGGATTTTGCAAAGCTCGATTCTTCTAGCCTGGTTGATTAGAGACGAAATGTTAAATGTTAGAAACTGTATTAACATGAATGGTTGTTGGACATGAGTTGGTTGACGAGGTCGAGGTACGACAACTTGTTTTGCATAGGGGCGGTGCCGAACCTGCCTGTAGGCAAAACAGGCAATTGCCTAGGGCGGCACTCATAGGAGGGCGGCACCTTGACTTAAAATCAGTAAAACCATTTAAAAAGTAAAGAAGAGTAAACGCATACTCAGATTCAAGTTTGTACTGTCAACGGTAATGTGGAACGAGATTTTATGCAAAATAAATATTCTTTCAAAACTACTTCAATCAAAATAGATAAACTCCAGCAGTACTTTCAGATAAACCGTTCAGAGGAAGTTTTTTTTTTAAACATTATACAAGAATGCTTTAAACATTGCTACAAAAATGAACGGATTTTATTGTGTCCAATTCTATGAGCCTGCTTAGCCGTCGTTATCAATCTGAACAATCTCTTCAAGCCATCGATCAAAAATTAAAATTTAAAGCTGATTCCTTCTTTACGTTATCCATGTTATGTTATCTTCTCTCGATGAGCGCTTTGCTCAATATACAATTCTCAGCCAAAATTTCGGATTTCCTTGCGATATTTCAAAGAAGGTCGAGTTGAAAGACTGCGAACTACTTAAAACAATATTAACTACAAAATTTGGCAACGAAGTTCAAAAGGATATTACCTATATCGAAAGATCTCTTGAATGAAATTAATATACTCAACCAAACTTCTACTGCTATTGATTTCAAACCTTCGTCAATTTTAAACTAAATTTAGCTTCTAACTATCTTACTTAACTATATCCAAATTTACTAACGGCATTTAAGCTACTAATAACGTTCCCTGATGTGTTGCTTCAAGCGAAGCTAGCTTCTCGAAACTGAAGCTTATAAAAACCTATCTGCGCTCAACAATGACCCAAGAAAGATTTAACGGTCTTGCAACTATCTGTATTGAAAAAGAAATGCTCTATCGCATTGAAGAAGAAGAATTCGCTACGAGATTTGCAAAAATGAAATCGCTCCCAGCAGCCATTGTATATAATATAAACTATAGTACTACGTACGGTGACACGCCTCAATATCCGCGGACAAAATATCCGGGTCAAAATATCCGCGACAAAATATCCGCGGACAAAATATCCTCGGACAAAATATCCGCGTCAAAATATCCGCATACACCCTACCTCGCTTCTACCCCAAGTAATACAGTGTGCCCAAGCAGGGGGTTGCAGGGGGGCAGCATGCCCCCCCTTACATAGGTCATTGCTTATACACCGTAATATTATGCGTCGCGTCGCGGATATTTTGACGCGGATATTTTGTCCGCGGATATTTTGTCGCGGATATTTTGACCCGGATATTTTGTCCGCGGATCTTGAGGCGCGCAGCCCTACGTACTACCACTTACAGTGCCCCATCTAGCGACGGAAAACTAAGCTCTTGATTTTAGAAGTTTTTGTCTAGATTACCATGGGAAGCAACAACAACAAATTTTCTTACGTTCCACCATTTTAATTGTTGTTGCTGCTTCCCATGGTTATCTAGACAAAAACCTCTAAAACCAAGAGCTTAATTTTCCGTCCACAGATGGCGCAACTCAAGTGGTAATACTATAGGTTATATACAATGCAGCAGCATTTTAGGTTCGAAATTGTAAAAAAAAACTTTATTTCGTCGATAGTCCTTAATTATTACTAATAAAGCTCTATGTAAATGTTATTGTTTTTGTATTTTTTTTTTCGTTTATTTTTGGGGCGGCAAAATAACAATTTGCCTAGGGCGGCAAAGTTCTCAGGTTCGGCACCGCATAGGGGAGCTAAATGATCCTATATTTGCTATGAATGACTCCATTTTTTCAATTAATGAGCCGAAATCTAAGCCAAAAAGTTCGTTTGAGAGATCCATGAATTGTGTTGCAGGGTTATAATTAAGCTTTGACAGGTACTTGTTGTTAGTTGGAAGGTTTGCACTTTTAGTTTGTTTGGAGGAGGAGAAGGCAGGTTTGTTGAAGTGGCTAGCGTAAGATGTACTTATGGAAGTAAGGTTGTTGTTTGCTATAAGGTTATTGAGGGCTCTGTTGTTGTTCCTTTTTTCCAGGGCTTCACCTAAGGTTTTTTTTCCTTTATTTTGGTATTCAAGGAAGGCTTTGCAACCTTTAAAGTTAGCAGTGTGGTTTTCTCCACAATTTATGCAAGTCACCTTACTGCCGTTTTCTTTAGTGATTGGGCAAATACCAGGATCGTGCTTGTTGGTGCATTTTACGCATTTATATGCGTTGGCGCAATTTTTTGCCAAATGGCCGAACTGTTGACACCTTCTGCACTGGAGTGGCCCCTTGTTGCCTTTGGGTTTCTCCCAATACACTCTGGTGTTAAAGAGGTATTTTATTTTAATCAGATCGTTGGAAATTGTGCCCGGTAAAAGCCTAACTGGAAAGAGATTATATGTTATGTTTTCTTGCTTGGAGCGAAGAGTTTCGAATCTTGAGACGCTAGAAACGTTCGTGATCTTCGTCCTGAGTTCCTCGAGGATCTCGGTATCAAGGAAATCAGTCGTGAGACCACGAAGAATAAAATTAGTTGTCCTGTCTTCGTTACTTGTAAAAGAGTGAGCTTGAACCCAACCGGTGTCTCTAAGAACCTTCATGAGCTCCCTATGCACCCCACTGTCATTAATGTACAAAAGACTTTTATTACCCCTATTTATGATCTTGTATGTGAAATCGCATGCATTTATTTTAAAATCTTCAATTAATTTTTTACATTTATATGGAACATTACTATGGGAGGGCAGAACTTACCCCTGTTTGCCTGCTGTCTTTCTAATACTTCGTAAAAGAGAACATTGAGTATTAGATGGATAAAATAAATATCTGAATCTGTAAGAGATTTTACAATGGTGAGCAGTTATGTCATGGCTAGAGAGTATTAACTTATAGGATTTCTTGCAGGGGTCAAGTTCAGACCTCCCATAGTAATGTTCGAATTTGGATTTTGAACCCATACGAAATATGGTTATATTTATTCTGTTAGGTTTTCATAAATGAAGATGTAAATGCTATCGCAATCAAGACCATACGATTGTGGTTTAATTAGTTTTGGAAAATTTTGTTTTTCTTTTTAATTTTGTTTTTTAGAGTTAGCCACGGTTTGTGGCCCGGGCTGGCTTTAAGATAAAACAGCGGGGTACCGTCTGAGTGTGATTCCAGTTCTAGCGAAGAAACTCCGAATGGGGACAAGTTGTAGTCATCATCATCCCAAGAATTTCCGTCTTGAGTTGAGATGACCTCCTTTATTAAGTCGTTGCTAGTTGAGTTCAGATTCGAAATTGTTTTTTTGATCATTATTAGCATATAGCTTGTTAGTGGGGTGATGTTGGTTTCGTTATAAATGTAAGAGTTGGAAAATCTTTTGTATCTTGTTTCGAAGTTGTTGTCTGAGCAGAAGCGCAGGATTTTTCTTTCTAGAATTTCCATCTCTAGGGCAACAGTTGGTGAAATGTTAAACCAGATAGGAAGAGCATACATCATAATTGGTCTAATGAGTAACTTATAGAAGAGGAGTTTAGTCTTTTTATTAAGCATCTTTTGTTTTAGGAAAGGTGTCAACATATTGTTGACTCTACGTGATTTAGCTAGGGAGGTTCTGGAATTTAGATTGAGTTTTAGCAGGTGGGTGAAGTAGATGCCTAAGTATTTCAAGTTGTTCTTAGTCTGAATTGATAAGGGAAAGATTTTTGCATTCCCCCACGGCTCCGACTGCTTCTTTGCCACTGGCGTTACGGAAGCATATGGCTTCCGATTTGCTGTTATTGATTTTTATCCCCCAGGTTTTATAGTATTCACTAATTTTTTGTATGTGTTTTTCCACATGCCTTGCAGCAATAAGAGGGGACTCATGGCTACAGTATGCAATAGTGTCATCTGCATATAACAGGCCAGTGGAGGCCATATTATTCTCCAGGAAACAGTGAGGGAAGTCGTTCAGGAATATGTTATATAATTGGGGGCCCAGAATTGAGCCTTGGGGGACTCCGCTGTCACAGGGCGAAACATTGGATTTTGTGCCTTGAATTTGTATGAAAAACTGTCTATTTTGGAGGAAGCTGGTGAGTAAGTTGACTATCTGAGTGGGGAAATTGAGTAGTGCTATTTTCGAGATGAGGCCATCTCTCCACACGCTGTCGAAAGCTTTTTCTATGTCCAGAGCACATGCGACAGTACATTTTTTTCCCTTAGATTAAGGGTAATGTCGCTATGGAGTTTCAAAAGTGCGTGGGTGGTAGAGTGGCCTCTTCGAAAGCCGAACTGGTGTTCAGGGATAGCCTCTATAGGATTCTCGGACGGAGAGATGATGTTATTCAGAATTATCTATATATATAAAAAGTAAACTTTATTTTGTTGGTCGCCGATTCACGCCTTAACCCGTTTACCAATTTCAACCAAACTTTCACACATCTTTGGTATTGGTCTATATATGAATTCGGTGACGTTTCGTTGAAATCGGTATGTGTGTTTTGTGCGTGCGTGAAAAATAAACTTAAAGCTCACTTAGCAAAACTCAAAAATCATTTATTTGAAATATAATTCAGTCATAGTCGGAATTTTATAATATTGGATTTTTGTTTTTAGTTTTGAAGTCAAAAACATAAACATTTGTTGTTGCTTTTGCTATTTTTTGTATTTTTGTATGGTTTCACGCGGTGTATACAAATACACAAAAACATTATTGTGAAGTATTCAAGAAAGGAGAATGGGCAATTTTGTATGGATCGTGGGCGTAGGCGGCCAAGAACGATATTGTTATTTAATGATTTGAATTAGTTATACTTCTAAAAGTTTTATAACTGCCAGGTGCCAGTAAATTTCTAATACTTTTAAAATGCATTATTGTTTTTGAATGCTTCATACAATTTTAATTAGTATTCTGTCCATAGAAAAAATCATTACAGAATATAAAAACTTGAATTTGAGACTTATTTTGTAAATGGCCGCGAGCGCCAAAAACTGCCAATACTCCTTTGATTTTCGAAAAAAATGTAATCGTGACCTTATGTATGGTCGCTATATTTTGAGTAATGGTTTATGGGAAACTAAAAGAGTTTTTTTTGGTTGCCCAATAAATGTTGCATGATTGGATTTGTGTTCAAGCGATGATGTTGTTTCGATGTGGTAAGGAGTCTTTTGGTTACCTGCACATTTAATAATAAAGCAATAATGTTTCAATGGTTGTTTTTCTATTTTTTTCATGGAATGGCAATTGTATGCGCGTTTACAGTTAGGGGGTCATTAGAGTTTCTAAAAAACATCAAAATCATGATTTTTGGGTGTATGGCGTATGAGCACTGTTTTATGTTGGTTTTAAAATAAACATACATATACATAAATAAATGGTATTTCTTTAAGTTTTAAAAGTAAACAAAATGTCATCAGGATATTGAAGTAGATAATAGATGGGTAGTCCCATATTCGCCATTGCTATCAAAAGCGTACAAAGCTCATATAAATGTAGAGTATTGTAATTCGGTCAAGTCAATTAAATACATTTGTAAGTATGTAAATAAAGGGAGTGACATGGCTGTTTTTGGAGTATCGGAGAAGAAAAATGACGAAATTGCACAATATCAAATGGGTAGGTACATTAGTAGTAACGAAGCACTTTGGCGAATTTTGTCTTTCCCAATTCATGACCGCAGTCCAGTTGTTATTCATCTAGCAGTGCATTTGGAAAATGGACAGCGTGTGTATTTTACTGTTGATAATACACAGCAGATTGCAGATCAACCGCCATCAACCACATTAATTTCTTTTTTTAAATTATATGAAAGAGATCAATTTGCTAAAACGCTGCTTTATTCCCAAGTACCAACATATTACACGTGGAATGCAAGTTCAAACACATGGGAAAAACGAAAAAGAGGAACACCTGTTGAAGGTAATCCTGATGTTTTTACAAGTGATGCAATAGGACGACTTTATACAGTGCATCCCAGCCAACATGAATGTTTTTATTTGCGTCTTTTATTGGTTAATGTTCCTGGACCTACATCTTTTTTGAGTTTGAAAAGAGTGAATGGGTGTCTTTGCCACACTTATCGTCAAGCATGTGAAGGACTGCATTTATTAGAAAATGATAATCATTGTGATGCCACACTTATGGATGCATCATCCACAGGTTTACCGCATCAAATAAGAACATTATTTTCAATAATTATCGCAACACGTTTTCCATCAAATTCAGTAGAATTGTGGCATAGTTATCGTGACTATATGACTGAAGATATCTTGAATAGAATGCGTCGTATTTCTAGAAATCAAGAATTAGTCACTACGCTGGAGATGTATAATGAGGCATTAGTTATAATTGAAGATATGTGCTTAGCAATCGCAAATAAAACATTGTCACAATTAGGCTTGCCTGCTCCTAATCGACAAATACATGACGCAATCAATCAAGAAATGCAACGTGAACAACAATATGATATAAATGAAATGAACACATTTATAAATTTGAATCTGCCTAAATTGAATCGAGAACAAAAAGTTGCATATGATACAATAATTCAAGCTCTACAAAACGAAAGCGGAGGAATGTTTTTTTTTAGATGCGCCAGGCGGTACCGGAAAAACATTTTTGATTTCCTTGCTATTAGCGACTGTGAGATCACAGAACAATATAGCCTTAGCACTTGCATCATCTGGAATAGCTGCCACATTATTGGATGGTGGCCGTACAGCGCACTCTGCACTTAAATTACCATTGAATATGCAAATTAATGAAAATCCAACGTGTAACATATCTAAAAATTCAGGAATGGGAAGAGTTTTGCAACAATGTCAATTAATAGTGTGGGATGAATGTACAATGGCACATAAGAGATCGGTGGAAGCTTTAGATAGGACCTTGAAAGATTTACGTACTAATCAAGAAATATTCGGTGGCGCTCTGATATTGTTGGCTGGTGATTTCCGTCAAACGCTGCCAGTGATTCCCCGTTCAACTCCAGCAGATGAATTAAAGGCATGCTTGAAGTCATCCAGTTTATGGAGATATGTACAAACACTCACTTTAACAACAAATGTAAGAGTACAATTATTAAATGACCCATCGGCTGACGAATTTTCTAGACAACTACTGTCGATAGGAAATGGACAAATTCCAATTGATGCTACTACTGGATTAATCACTTTGCCAGATAATTTTTGTAATTTCGTACAAACCAAACAACAATTGGTTTCAAGTGTTTTTCCAAACATTGCGCAAAACTATCGAAATCATAATTTTTTAGGTGAAAGAGCAATACTGGCAGCCAAAAATCAGGACGTCGGTCAATTGAATGCAGATATTTTAAGTGATATACCTGGTGAGATTGTGACGTATCAATCAGTAGATACGGTCACAAATCAAGATGACGCTGCCAATTATCCAACGGAATTTCTGAATTCCTTGGATTTGCCTGGACTGCCACCTCATCGTTCAAATTTGAAAGTTGGAGCACCAATTATTCTTCTTCGGAATATAAATCCACCTCGATTGTGCAACGGAACAAGATTAGCAGTCAAAAATGTCATGAATAATCTTATTGAAGCAACGATTTTAAAAGGAAAATTTAAAGGTGAAGATGTATTGATTCCGCGTATTCCAATGATTCCGCCAGATTAACCTTTTAACTTTAAACTATTGCAATTTCCAATACATCTTGCTTTCGCCATGACAATAAATAAGTCACAAGGACAATCTTTGGAATTGTGCGGAATCGACCTTGAATATCCATGCTTCTCCCACGGACAATTGTATGTATCATGTTCACGCGTAGGAAAGCCATCAGTTCTGTGTATTTATAGCACAACTTCGGGAAAACAAAAAATATAGTTTACGAAAAGGCTCTGCGATAGTAAAATAAAAAGAAGAAGAAATAAAATAAATTTAAAAAAAAAACATCCATTTTCTCATATTTTAGACAAACTTATTTGACGTTATAAATATATGTAATTAAGAAGTCAAACTTATCGCATAATATTTAATATTCAAAATGTTTATATCTACCATCGCTATCTGCTAGGAAGGGCAGAACAACGTCTGATGGGACAGCTAGTTATAAATAAAAAACAACAAAATTAAATAATTAATTTTATCTATTGTTAAAACGTTAAAATCACATTAATATTTAGCTGGTATTAAAATTTATTTATTATCTACGCGACGCGTTTCGGACTACTTGTCCATCTTCGGGCGTTTTTACTAGTTTTGCCAAGTCATTATTTGTTTCAGTCTTGTTGATGTGTTGTTTAGTTTTGGTGATTAATTTGTGCATTGTGATTAGATGTTGTCTCGCTTCTTGTATTGTTTTTGTTATTGTATTGGATTGCAGTGTCGTACAGTGGGTTTATTTTAATTGTTAATTTTTCATTTAAGACATTATCTCTTTCTGTTTTGATTGCTTGGTATATTTCGTATTCTTCAAGCGCGTCTAGATTTTTCCCTTTTTTACAAATGTGTAAAGGTGTTAGGTTTGTGTCAAGATTGGTATAGTTGTGGTTGTGGTCTATCAGGTGCAATGCGAAGTTTGATTTGGTGTTTTGCTTTGGTATGTGTTCTATAAATCTTTCATTAAAGGTTCGACCTGTCTGTCCGATATAGAATTTTTCGCAATCATTGCATTTTATCTTGTAAACGCCGGAACAATGTTTTATTTCTTTAGTTGTTTTTTGTTTTAATAGTTTTCGTGTGTTGTTGTTGGTTTTGAAGGAAATGTTAATGTTGAGTTTTTTGAATTCATTGTGTATTGTATATGGAAGCATGTTGGTGTATTCTATTGATACATATTGTTTGTTTGGGCTTGTTTCGTTATTGTTGTGGTTATTGTTGTTGTTGTTATTTTTGGTTAGCTTTTTGCAGATTAATTTATCTATTGTATTTGTTGTGAAGTTATTTGTTTTGTTATGTTTACCTCTTCGTTGTAATCTTCTGGGTCCATGGGTACATTTAGTAGTCGGTTGATGAGAGCGTTAAATGCTGCCATTTTTTGGGAGTGCGGGTGGTGGGAATCCTTGTGTATGACGATGTCAGTTGTTGTTGGTTTCCTGTATATTTTATATTTCAATTTGTTGTTGTTTTTAGCTGGGTTTAGATCTAAAAAGTTAATGGAGTTATTATTTTCTATTTCGGCTGTGAATTTTATTTTAGTGTTTATATTGTTAATGTATTTGTGTAGAATGTCGATTTGTCTATGCGTACGGTCGAAGATGATGAAAGTGTTGTCGACGTATCTTGCATAGAATATGATTTTCTTGTTTTGAGGGTTTTGGTCGGATAAGACAAATTTGTTTTCATAATAATTTAGATATATGTCTGCCATCAATCCACTGAGGAGGGATCCCATCGCGAGTCCTTCTTTTTGTGTGTAGTATTTGTTGTTAAATGCTGATATCTTTTGCGATGGTTTTCATATTTTGATTTATTTTGTTTGTGTAAAGTTCAGCTTCAATGAAGTTTAGCGTATTGTAGAGTTGTAAGTGGAGTTTGTATAATAAGTTGTTCAATATTGTTTTTTTTACTGTAGAGGTAGTTAATTTCTTCTTTTATCCGGATTTTTTGGGCTAATTTTTGTGTTTTTATGGTGGCTATTGTATTACTTTTTACGGTTATTTTAGCGTATTTTGGTGTTATTTCTTTTTTAAGGCATGTTTTATTGAATTGTATGTTAAGGTTAGTTTTAGTTAGTTTGACTTTGGCATTCTCGTAATTGCAGACTATTTGACTTGGCAAAACTAGTAAAAACGCCCGAAGATGGACAAGTAGTCCGAAACGCGTCGCGTAGATAATAAATAAATTTTAATACCAGCTAAATAATATTGTGATTTTAACGTTTTAACAATAAATAAAATTAATTATTTAATTTTGTTGTTTTTTATTTATAATAATATTAACACAATATGGAGACTCCAACACATAATAATTATTCAGAATGATTCTTTCCAGTATTTTCCCTAGATTTGAAAGGAGGTAAATAGGTCTAAAGTTATTGATATCGTGGTTGTCCGGTTTTTTACTGATTGGGATAATACGTGCTATTTGCCAAGGGGTGGGGAAATAGCCATTGTTTATGCAGTTGCTAAGTAATATGGTTATGTAGGATAGGGCGTTAGGTGGGATTTTCTTGAGAATCAGATTCGAAATCCCGTCAGTGAAAGATGATTTTTTAGGTCGGAGTTGATTAATTATGCTCTCCACGCTGGTCAGGTTGGTAAATATGTGCTGGGCAATTGGGTTTAATGCAGTGTTCTCATTATCAAAGAGGAAGATACGAGCTGGGTTAGAGTTGTATATAGCCTGAGTAGACCTTTTGGTTTCCATATATAGGATAGGGTTGTGAGATGGTGCCTTCTCGGCGTAGATGTTCTTGTAATGATCTTCAAAGGCTTTCACAATATTCGATTCGTTAGTAAAAGTTTCATTATTTACACTAAGCTTAAGGAGGGAAAAGTTTTTTTCTTTTTTCCGATAACTCTAAAGGCCTCCTTGAAGGCGTGCGGTCCTGGTTTTATTTTAGAAATCCTGTCATTGAATTTTTTGTTTTGCCATAGCCTTACTTTGTCAGAGATGATTTTGCTAAGAAGCGAAATTTTAGCAGATAGTTCGCGATAGGGTGGGTTGACCCTGTTGTACGAGTTATGGAATATATTTCTTAGGTTCTTTTGCCATCGGTGCTTTATTTTAAAGAGTTTTTCAATTTCACTAGGAAGATTGACATATTTTTTTGTTGTGGGACTGAACTGATTGGAGTGGAGTTCCAGAGATTCATGAAAAGTTTCATTGAAGGAGCTGATAAATGTATCGATGCCTGAGTTGGAGAGACTTCTGGTGTGTGGTGGCTTGTAAGATGATAAGGACAGCTCTAGGTGGTCTCTGAATGCTGTCCAATTAGTTTTCCTGGGACAATTCATTGAGGAGTTTGGACCTTGAAGGCAGATGCTGGCTTCCTTAAGGTTGATTTCCAATAAAACAGGACAGTGTCCCGTGAAGGTAGGTAGGGTGGTAACTGATAAGTTTGGATCTAGGTAGTTCAAAAAGTGGTTGGAGATAAGGAAGTGGTCGAGATAGGACGAGCTTCGGGGAAAAGTAGGGTTAGGTGAGGTTATATTCTTAATTGAAGGATTATAAGTTTGAGCCCAGTGCTCCAGGGATTTGCCATTTAAGTTATGCCATGCATAACCCCAGTTGGTGCTTCTGGCATTGAGATCACCACCCAGTATAGCCCCGTCATAATTGTTAGCTAAAGCTTCAATTTTGTTTAATTCATTCGTAAGGGCAGGTGGAGAGCAGTTGGTAGGAAAATAGAGTGACCCAAGAAGTAGTTTTTTTTTAATATTGCAGACAGATATATTAATAGAAACAAAAAGACACGGTACAAGAGGTGACGACCATTCAACGATTTCGTAGGCTATGTTTTTTCAAATTGCAATGGCAACTCCCTGCTGCTCATCGTTTCTCAATATTTTAAAATGGTCCAGATAAACTTTGTGTTTATTATTAAGGTGAGTTTCTTGTATGAAAGCAAAGGAGATGTCGTTGCCTAGGAGGATTTTGCAAAGCTCGATTCTTCTAGCCTGGTTGATTAGAGACGAAATGTTAAATGTTAGAAACTGTATTAACATGAATGGTTGTTGGACATGAGTTGGTTGACGTGGTCGAGGTACGACAACTTTTTTTGCATAGGGGAGCTAAATGATCCTATATTTGCTATGAATGACTCCATTTTTTCAATTAATGAGCCGAAATCTAAGCCAAAAAGTTCGTTTGAGAGATCCATGAATTGTGTTGCAGGGTTATAATTAAGCTTTGACAGGTACTTGTTGTTAGTTGGAAGGTTTGCACTTTTAGTTTGTTTGGAGGAGGAGAAGGCAGGTTTGTTGAAGTGGCTAGCGTAAGATGTACCTATGGAAGTAAGGTTGTTGTTTGCTATAAGGTTATTGAGGGCTCTGTTGTTGTTCCTTTTTTCCAGGGCTTCACCTAAGGTTTTTTTTCCTTTATTTTGGTATTCAAGGAAGGCTTTGCAACCTTTAAAGTTAGCAGTGTGGTTTTCTCCACAATTTATGCAAGTCACCTTACTGCCGTTTTCTTTAGTGATTGGGCAAATACCAGGATCGTGCTTGTTGGTGCATTTTACGCATTTATATGCGTTGGCGCAATTTTTTGCCAAATGGCCGAACTGTTGACACCTTCTGCACTGGAGTGGCCCCTTGTTGCCTTTGGGTTTCTCCCAATACACTCTGGTGTTAAAGAGGTATTTTATTTTAATCAGATCGTTGGAAATTGTGCCCGGTAAAAGCCTAACTGGAAAGAGATTATATGTTATGTTTTCTTGCTTGGAGCGAAGAGTTTCGAATCTTGAGACGCTAGAAACGTTCGTGATCTTCGTCCTGAGTTCCTCGAGGATCTCGGTATCAAGGAAATCAGTCGTGAGACCACGAAGAATAAAATTAGTTGTCCTGTCTTCGTTACTTCTAAAAGAGTGAGCTTGAACCCAACCGGTGTCTCTAAGAACCTTCATGAGCTCCCTATGCACCCCACTGTCATTAATGTACAAAAGACTTTTATTACCCCTATTTATGATCTTGTATGTGAAATCGCATGCATTTATTTTAAAGTCTTCAATTAATTTTTTACATTTATATGGAACATTACTATGGGAGGGCAGAACTTACCCCTGTTTGCCTGCTGTCTTTCTAATACTTCGCTCTCGTTATTAAGCTTAATGTTATCACCGCTGGAACTGGTTGGTGTGTTGCTGTCTACGTTGGTGGGGTGTCCTTCTTCGGTAGTTTTAAAGTTGTGAGTGTTGTCTTGGTTGGATGTGGCTGTGATGATCTTGGTATGTGCTGTCTTCGTAGCTGGGTGGATTTTGAGATTACCCAGGATGTGGAATCTGTTGATGTTGTGTGATGTAGCTGGTTCAGGTGTCGTCTGTGATGTAAGGCGTATCGGCACAGTGTGTGTTTTGGCCGGAAGCAGCCAATCAAGGTTAGCACGTGGAAGGCTGGGTTGCTGATCTGTAGCATTGTCTGGTGTCCTTTCAGATAAGATGAGTGATGATTCGTCCGGTGCATTGGGATTGGAGGGGGAGGCAGCATGTGCTTCCTTTGTCACTATGATTTTCTTGCTAAGCTGTAGCAGCTGCTGGACAGCGGCAAGTTTTTTGCTGCTGATATTGTTACGGTGCTGCTTTTTTTCTCTGGCAGGAACTCTATGGAAGCTGCTGCTGCCACCTGGTTCTTTATCCCTTGATCCGGACCTTGAATTTCCCCTTATGGTGTTCAGAAAAGGTACACTTTACAATCTTTTGAAACTTTTGCAAAGGTCCAGGTAGGCCTTCAGGTAAGGTGTTAACTACCCGAAATTTTATAAAATTGTCCGCTTTAATATTAAGAGGAATATGCAGGTCTGTATTTCCTCTTTACGCACAACCAACAGTTGTGCTCGGATGGTATTAATAAGTTGGATTATACAAGGATCAGAAAAAGATCAGCAGGAAATGCTTGTGAACGAGCTCAATGAGTAGTGTTTTTTTTTTTTTTTGTTTTTTTTTCCGCTTATAAAAAAAATGCTACCGCACTCGTCGAGGTCTTCCAGAAAATTCCTCTAACGGTAGATCGTGGTGAATTTTATTTTTGTGTATAAAGATTCATATAACTGTCTCTTTTTCTCTTATTTAAAAGTCCCTTGATTGTAAGAAGAGTACAAAAGAATTCATAAAACCTTATAATTTATAATTTCAGAACTCTTCTTTTCCACTTTTGAGAATTTTGAGTAAAACGAAAAAAAAAAGTGTTAGAAGTTGCTAGAATGTTATTGGCTATTGGTTTGAAGGCAACGTTATAAGTTTGTAATTATCTTTACCATTTTCCTATGGTTTTAAACCACTAAGGCAGAACTAAAGATTAAAAAAAATCATTTTAATTTGGAAAAGAAGAGTTTTAAAAATAACGGTTGGAATAGTTGACTTTTGATTCAATCTTTATAGGAATAAAGAAGTTTTGAAAGGAACACATTTTTTTAAAGATTTAAGTTTTTTTTTATTATATAAAAAAAGTAACTAAAAACATAAAACCTTCAGTCTTCAAAGACATTACAAACATGTAATAATTATTAAAAAAGAAAAACTTCACAGTATTTAAATTATTTATAAAAATAGAAACAAAAACAAATAAAAAACTTTAAAAGTTATCTACGAAGATCTTAAGCTTTTCAGCTTTTTTGGCTGAGAAAATTCAAATTTTCTTTCGCACTTTTCCCAATACAACTTCGTTTATATACTCGATTGCTCCATGATCTATTAATAACTTAGTATAAAAACACCATCACTTTTGATTTCCAACTTTTTCGCGCCATAATAGAATACAAATAACAAGCAATGACAGCTGTCAAAAGAGCTGAGTGAGATATCGAATACAAACATTTTCCAATTTTTGTTCCACTAACAAAATCTCAGAGTTCTCAGTTGGTGGAAGTACCATAATTTGGATAGGATGGATAGGATAACGAATGACTTCATTATTTGCAAATACCTAATGTGGTTCCATCTGGCTTAAACTAGAATTGTTTCGATATCTCTGTTGTAAATTATAACCTAAAATACTAAATGCCAATAGAACATTTTTTTTTAAATTTAGATCAAATAAAAAGTGTGCTGAAACTCATATTTCCTGAACAAATCCCAACAGCTGACTACATCTGACATTTTTCAGCCATAGGTGAATATGTACAGCAACTTGCATATGTATTGTCCCCACTTTTTTTTATATGGAGTTTAATACAGATGCAAGTTGCTGTCCGAATCGCAGCTTGTAGGTTAAAAGAGAACCATCGTCGAAGTTGCCTCTCTCTATAAGTATCTTCTCTCTATAAGTATCTTCTCTCTGGTAGTGACTATCTTTAAAGCAATTTCTACACAAGTTTTCTTTTTGCACAAAGTCCGTTCGCTGAGGACCTGCCATTTGATATATATTTTTGGCACATGTGTGTGTGGCCAGTGTGGACCTCTGCATAGTGTGCAATTCGGGCTTGTCGTTGAATGGTAGCTTTTAAAGAATCCTCTTTTAACAATTGCTGTTTTTTCATCTTTTTTGTGGTCATCTCTATATCGTCTCTCTGTTAGATTGTCTAGAGCATGGAATTTGTTTTCAATAAATTTCAACAAATTTTCAAGCGGCTGCAGTTCTTTTGGATTTGATAAATATTGCCCGAAAGATTTCCTGGTCTCATTATCCAGTTTCTGGGACACAATTGGCCCTATCGAGGTAACCGTCGGAGCGAACAGTTGTCTGCAACGCATACGTTTGTGGAGGCTCAAATTGCGTTCGAGGTATCTCTCATCAGAACAAAAATATCAGAAATGCGTCGATGCATTGACTTGACATGCGACAGATTTTTAATTCAAAGAGAGATGTGCAAAATATATTTATATATCGATGATTCGATACATCCTTCGATATTTGTATAAATATATATACCAAACCAGATTAAAATTATGTTATACCAAAAAAAGTTGAAAATAATTGTTAATAACTAGTTAGAATGATAAGATTTGAATAATTTTATACGCTGGCGTAAAATAGAACAAACATTCAAACATATTTCTTTCCATTCGAAATATATCGAATCGGTGAATATTGATTTATTTTCAAGAACGCCATCTCTAAATTCTAACAGCTGTTTTACCGATAAAGGTTGGAAAAAAATTACAAAAGTCAAAAACTCAAGTTTTACTTTTCCTTTAAATTGTTTAACTTAAAACCTTAATAATAAATAGCATGCTGAAAAGGAAGAAGTTCATGATCGGATAGTTTGGTGTGGGTTTCTGTTTTATCAATAGTAATAAGTGTGGTAATCTGCTGTCGGAGACTCCTTCACCAGGACAGTTCTGAGCCTAAAAAGATAGTTTTGTACATGAAGGAGGACCAGGCCTAATATTTGAAGGAGAACAAGAACAACGAAATGCTTAACAAGCACTCTCAGTTCTTTAAAAGTTCGATAAAAATGCTCGTCGATAAAAGCCCGACTATGAATAGGTTGTCAAGTGACAAAGAAATAAACGGGGACCGACAAGCCTAATGTTGACGAGGATGAAAAAAAGGAAGCTGATAATCAAAAGATTGTAAAAATAAAGTTATATTTATTTATTTCTTGATATAAAATGATTTTAAGACTGAATATTTATTCTTCGCGCTTCTTTTTCTCTTCCTCGTCTTGTATAATCCTTGAGGTGCTAGGCATGGCGTATAAGCTGCCAATAATTAATACAGATGTATGGAATCGAATGAATGAAATGAATCTTCATGGACATCAAATTTTAGGTTCCTGCTCAACTGACATAATCTGCTTGTAGTTCCCTTTGTCCTTGCTCAGGTTCCAAGCGAGTTCTTGCGAATGACTTTGTTCTGTTGGAATGTACACCTTTTTCCAACCACTAGCATCTCTCTTTCATGATCAAATTTGGTTAAGTTGGTCCGTTAACGCGTCCCAAAATGCAGCAACATCTTCTGGCGACCTTTTGGTATAGTTTTAGGCTATATCAGGTCTTTCCTGCGTTTAGTTCACCAGGAGCTCCTATTGTTGGTGTCTTGTTTTTTCTTTTAGGTTTGACCTTCAAACACAAAATTCAAGAAATGCTTTATGTACTAAAGCTATTTAAAAGTATATTTTGATTAATTTCTTATATTTTCCAACAATTTTCTATGATGCGTGAACAAATTTCGCCAAGAATTTCTGTCGGAGCAAATCGAAAACAAAACTATGCTAACCTGTCAAAAACCAAACTAAAAAATGGACTTGATCGCACTGCAACGCAGTTCATCGGTGTGCGTTAAAAAAGTGCGTAGAAACATTGCGTCGGAAGAATACCTCGAAGCAAAAACTTTCGGAATCATACAAAATTTTAGCATTTTTAGTTCCGACGGTTACCTCGATAGGGCCGAATATAAACTATTATTGGATCCCAGCTTTTGGTATCTATATTGAGTCCTCTTAATGCGTTCACGCATTCTGATGTTTGAGAGTCTTTTCGGTTTATCAATTCTTGAATTTGGGCATTCACCAAAAGACGTGAGTTCTCGTACCTGTTGATCAGATCATCCCTGGCTGCTTCGTAGTTATTGTCTGTTATATGAAGATGCTGTATAATTCTTGCTGCATCGCCGGTCACATTGGTCTTGAGGTAATGCATTTTTTGTGCATTCCCAAAATTTTCATTCTTATGAATTGTTTGCTCAAACAAATCAATGAACGATTTCCACTGCTTGTAGTCACCATCAAATGTTGGAATTTTGAGCACTGGCAACTTAAGCTCATGGTGTACAACTCCACTTGTTTCTCCTATTCGTGCATTTGATGTTTTCGCCTTGTTCGTGAATTCTTCTAATTTTTCTTGTAGTTCCACCATTGCTTTTTCGTATTTGTCTTCTAATTCTTCGTAATTTTCGTCATATGTGAAGTCTTCACTATATTCCATTATCTCCGTTTGCGTAGCCGTTATAAGCGCCCATTGGTTACGTAGAATTTATTGTTTGTGGACATAATAGGCTTTCGATGACGTCTTTGATTCATGTATATTTTCCAACGACCTCAAAAGTGCTTTTCTTTGTGCTTCGTGTCTTCTTAAACGTCGCCATAGCTCATCTCTTATGTAATTATTTGTTTTAAATTGCCATTCCGAAAGATATTTAGTTCTCGTAGCTTCGTCTTCTTTCGTCTCCCGAACTTCTTTGTTTACTGATATCATCTACGTGTTTTCGTCTACCGCTGCATTCGTCTTCGTTTTTTCGTCTTCCGCTTCACTCGGCTTTGCATTATCTTCTTCTTTCTTATACTTAGCTTTAGCTTCTTCTTCTGATTTCTCTTCGCTGAGAATATCCGATAGCCTTGCTTGAAACTTCTCTCGAGCTACTGCCACCGTTGACTTCACTTAGTCGTAGTATTTTGACGCTTTATATAGATGGTCTTCTCCCAAGTCTTCGTGAGCATTGATTATATCATCTTCTTGTCTGAACGCTTGCCAACAGAACTCAAGGTCGATGAGTCTCTGCTGCACAAACACTTCTGTTCTTCTTATTTTGGCCTCCTTTGTAAATTTTTCCCGCCCCTTTTTGATTCGTTTCCCTCTATTTCTATTTCTCACGGATGGGGGGCAGCACAGAAATAAAAAGCTTGTTGTATTTGAGTTCTTAACAAAAAACTAAACTATAATAAATTTGTTGGTCTCTATTTATACAAAGTAATTATTCCTAAAATTGCCTACTAATAATAATTTATAAATAAATGCGTAAGCGTCTCATATGTCACTGCAGCCGATGTCGTTGACCCTGACTGATATGCCGCTCGAGTGCTGGTCAGCAACAAATATTTATTTGTTGCCTATATTTAACATTCTTGTACAGTCTGCATGGTCTCTCTCAATCCATTGCAAAAGAAAAAAAAAATCTCTTTCTTAATTTTGTATTCCATGCATGTAATTTTATGAGAGGCCTCGTAAAACGCTGACTCAGGCGAGTCAGAAAATGAGCCGTAAATTCTGACGTCAGTTATTTTGCTTGTTGGGAAAGAGATTCCAGAATTGAGTCTTTTTTTTCTTTTTTAATAGATCGAGAGAGAGAGAGAGAGGAGGAGAGGGAGGGAGAGAGAGGAAGAGAGCAGGAGCCTTTTATTTATGTATAATATGTTTACTTTTTGGTTTGCATTAGAGACGACAGCACAAAGAAAAATTTGGGAAAAAATAGTTCGGGCAGTTAAATTTTAACACCATTCAATGAAAAAAGTGTTTTTGAAGAACTTAATACAAATAATTTAAGTGAAACGAGAGCCCATAGTTCCAAAATAAAATGTACTGCGAATGACTCAATAAAAAATAAAAACTGATATGAAAACATAATAATTTTATCCCACATGCTGCCCAAAACTGTGAATTTCCGCGCTATTTAACGAATCCATTATGCCGGATCCATTTGCTTGAAGGGTCTTCATTCTATCCCTTCAAGCAAGTGGATCTGAATTCGAATATGAACCCAAAACTGACTTGAAAACAAAAATGTAATAAGAGCAAACGAGTGGGAGTATCAAAAAAATTTCTGTCGTCAAAAACAAAATATAAATTGAATTTGTTCCCCAAGTGTGAATTGAAGCGAAATTCTACGAAAAACAAATTATATCATTGTGGGTGCAATTGACACAATGGATTCGTTAAATAGCTCGTAAATTCAAAGCTGTGGGACAAAATTATTATGTTTTCATATTAGTTTTTTATTGAGTCGTTCTCCAGTACTCGTTTCATTTAAACTATTTGTATTAGTTCGTCATTTTCTTCAAAAAGACTTTTTTTTACTGAATTGTGTTAAAATTTCACTGCCCAAATTATTTTTTTCCAAATTTTTCTTTGTACTGTTGTTTCAATGCAAACCAAACATATATAGCCCAGTCATTTTAGGCATTTTAAATCCCAATCTGGGGACAAATTCCAACCAAGCTGAATTTTGGTACACACCTTTATTACGGCGGCGTTGTTATGAAGATGTGAAAAATCGACATTGATATCGTGCCGGCAAAAAAAGTTATGAAGGTCAAAAGGTCACGAAAACCTAAAAAAAACCGTTTTTTCGCAAATATCTCGGTTTCTATAGCTCCAATGATTTTAACGTGTATGACAAAATTGTAGAGCATAAAAAAAAACGTTTTGATTTTCTTGTAGAGCGTTAAATTTTCTACAATTTTAATAGTTCAAAAGTTCTTCTATGTCAATTCTTTATGAAGAAATGGAATGGAATGGAAGGTCAAAAATGTAGCTGTTCAACCCTCCTCCACTTATTCCATTTCTTCATAAAGAATTGACATAGAAGAACTTTTGAACTATTAAAATTGTAGAAAATTTAACGCTCCACAAGAAAATCAAAACGTTTTTTCCGTAGAATGTAAGCAAAAAAAGTTATTGAGGAAAAACCAGAGCAAATCAAAAATTTTGCAGTTCCACCCTCCTTTTCAAATTCCATTTCTTGGTAACAAATTGACATACAACAAATTTCACCCTATTTGTATTGTAGGAAATTTAACGCTTTACAAAAAAGGTCTTGCACACTTTTGCCGTATTAAGTAAGGAAAAAAAGTTATTGAGATAAAACCGTTCCGTGTCTCGGTAACGAAATGACATATCAATCATTTTTGTACCAACAATATTTAAGTAAATTAAACGCTCTACAAAAAAGTCTAGTACACTTTTGCCGTAGAACGTAAGCAAAAAAAGTTATAGAGCGAAAACCGTAGCGAACTCGAAAAGTTGGTAGGTTCCCTTCCTCCTCTTTTTCAACAGGGATTAACTTCCGACCATTTTCTACCTGCCCACTGTACTAAGAACAAAGTAATATATAAAAATTACGGCGGAATGACAATAGTAATGGGCATGGCCTGGTACCTGGTGGGCAAGCGGGGATCGTTGGGGGGTGTAAGAAGTTGGTGATTTTAACAAAGAGCCATAAAAACAGCAATATTTCATGATTTTTCGGGTATATCCGAAGAAATAAGGTGGAATTCTTCTTTTTTTTGCATTTTTTGGTGAATTTTGAAAAATGCCCTGTTTTTCGAAGTGCCATATCTCGGTAACTAATCGACATACAAAATTGATTGTGTTAACAATTGTAGCAAATTTTATGCTCTACAATTTTGTCATACACGTTAAAACATTGGAGATATAAAAACCGAGATATTTGCGAAAAACGGTTTTTTTTAAGTTTTCGTGACCTTTTGACCTTCATAACTTTTTTTGCCGGCACGATTTCAATGTCGATTTTTCACATCTTCATAACAACGCCGTAATAAAGGTACGTACCAAAATTCAGCTTGGTTGGAATTTTTCCGCAGATAAAACCTAAAATTACTGGGCTAATAAACATATTATGCATGAATAAAAGGCTCCTGATCTCTCCCTCTCTCTCTCTCTCTCTCTCTCTCTCTCTCTCTCTCTCTCTCTCTCTCTCTCTCTCTCCCTCTCTCCCTCTCTATCTATTGAAATAGAAAAAAATACTCGATTCTCGATTTTGCTCAATCACTGACTTCAGAATTTAGCGCTCATTTTTTGACTCGCCTGAGTCAGCGTTTTACGAGTCCTTTCACACAATTGCATGCATGGCATACAAAATTAAGAAAGAGATTCGAGAATCGAGTTTTTTTTCTTTGTAATAGATTGAGAGAGAGAGAAAGAGAGGGATAGGGAGAGAGAAAGAGGGCGGCATTAGAGACGACAGCACAAAGAAAAATTCGCGCCTCTAAAAAGTTAAGAAAAAATTCAAAATAAAGATAGAAAAAAGGTAAAATTTAATATGAATAAAAGTGAATGTTACAAAATAAATTGCGAAGTTGCATTTATTTCCAAACGTGCAATTAGGTCAGTTTCGGGTTCATATTTTGCTGAGCGGGACAAGCTCGCTCTCTCTCTCTCTCTCTCTCTCTCTCTCTCTCTCTCTCTCTCTCTCATAAGTGAGTCCGTGGGAATTATAATTTACATACTAAATGGAGCCGACAAACGTCGTTTTACGACTTCGTATGCGGAGTCTAGTATGTGAATTTGGATTGACATCTCACATGTTTGTCTCGTACTATTGTTTATTTTGTTTTGATAATAAATTGCTGCGTTATGCAGTATATTATTTTTGATAGTTATTTTGTCGTTAAGTACTTTGTCTTGTTCGTACATATAAGCTCTGTAGATTTCGTATTCTTCTAATGCGTCTAGTTTTGTCCCTTTCTTGTATATATGTAAAGGTATTAAGTTTGTGTCGAAGTCGGTGTAAATATGTTTCTTGTCTTTTATGCAGCTTACTATCACTATCGATCATGAGGGACGGATAAGAAATGATGTCATTTTGGAAGGATAGGTTTTGCACTATAAGTCAATCAGAATCAGATTTTTATAGAAATCAGCACGTAAGGGAACGAGGCTTGTTTTAATTTTGTTTACATATTTTTATTTTTTTCCATTCCCGCCGAAAGCTGCTTCGTAGGATACTTATTTTCATTTTGACGTGCGTAATATCTGCTTTTTTTTTAACTTTTTCATCACTTCCAGAACCTTCGCGAGCGTGGTTTTGTTTTGAATGATGTTGGACGTTTTTTTTGTACACATTATCGAACAAATCCATAAGCAGCCCTTGCATGTCATTCCATTACCAAAATAGTTTGCGGTTATCCATCCTAGAGCTGTGTCAATCGTTCATTTTCAAAGATACAATCGTTCAACATTCATCAATTTCAAAGATACAATCATTTCAGTCAATCAATCTTTCGATCATTATTATATCATTCTTTTTTAATCATTTCACTTCCAGCCCATACCGGTTACGGAAATTATGTGAATAAAAAATTTTGTGTCTGCATTTGTGCCTTTGCAAGCCAAAGAAAACTGAATACATGTACCTATATAGTACATATCTCTCTCTCTCTCTCTCTCTCTCTCTCTCTCTCTCTCTCTCTCTCTCTCTCTCTCTCTCTCTCTCTCTCTCTCTCTCTCCCTAGTCGCTAGTCCCTTTTAATTGTATGTATACATTTACAATTACTATGGTTTAATTTCAGTCCAATTTCACTTCACTCGAGGTTCGTTTCGTTCGTTCATTTCGATTGTACATACATATTGCATTTCGTATCATATCTCGATCATTTGTAAAGTATTGATATTGTGAACGACCGACTTATTTAATTGTGATTGCAATCACCAATGCCTTATAACGAACGGGTCACAGAGACCGAATCAATTACTATTGACACAGCTCTAATCCATCCCGATGGACGAACCATCATTCAGATGTACACATTATCATTCGTATCCGCATTCACTCCAAATTCGTTATTCAATGATCGATAATGTGTACCCCACATTAAGTGCAGTGCGTATGTGGATTTTGTGTTCTGTTTCGGTCTATGTTCTAAAAATCTGTCGTAAAACGTCCTTCCCGTCTGTCCGTCCTATAAAGTTGTTGTCGCAATCGTTGCATTTTATTTTGTAAACACCGGATGAAGATTTATTATCTATTGTTGATTTGTTTGATAAGATTTTTTGGATGTTATTAGTAGTTTTTAATGAAATGTTTATGTATATTGAAAATTTAGAATGAAACAACAACAACTTGTGTGTGCTACCACTAAGTTCATAGGCTGGAGTTATAGCTATTTCACGGGGACCAACCCGATCATCAGACTCCTTTAGTGGTGCTTAACCGCTTTATGTTCAATTTAATTTTTGAAGAACTTTTGCCCGAGCTGGACTTGAACAAGCGACCTAGCGTGTGAGGAGCTAGTGCACTACGCACTACGCCACCGCACCCACATGAAAGTTGTAAGCCAATTACAGGTTTTTTCACTCTATCGATTTATACTGAACCGATTAGCATTTTTCTAAGCACACACAAGTAATTGTTGTTGTTTTATTCAGGTTCTTTCTATTATCTCCTCTCTTTTTCATAAGCCAACGATTTCGATTGGATTCGTGTGAGGAGGGAGATGAGGCAAAAGAGTTGACACTGGTCAAGATTTTTTTAATTTTTACAATTTAAGGAGGTTTTTGTATGAAATTTTATACTCACAGTTTAAGGCAGCTGCTTGCCGAATTTACAATTGAAAATTTAGAATGAAACAACAACAACTTGTGTGTGCTACCACCAAGTTCATAGGCTGGAGTTATAGCTATTTCATGGGGACCAACCCGATCATCAGACTCCTTTAGTGGTGCTTAACCGCTTTATGTTCAATTTAATTTTTGAAGAACTTTTGCCCGAGCTGGACTTGAACAAGCGACCTAGCGTGTGAGGAACTAGTGCACTACGCACTACGCCACCGCACCCACATGAAAGTTGTAAGCCAATTACAGGTTTTTTCATTCTATCGATTTATACTGAACCGATTAGCATTTTTCTAAGCACACACAAGTAATTGTTGTTGTTTTATTCAGGTTCTTTCTATTATCTCCTCTCTTTTTCATAAGCCAACGATTTCGATTGGATTCGTATGAGGAGGGAGATGAAGCGAAAGAGTTGACACTGGTCAAGATTTTTTTAATTTTTACAATTTAAGGAGGTTTTTGTATGAAATTTTATACTCACAGTTTAAGGCAGCTGCTTGCCGAATTTACAATTGAAAATTTAGAATGAAACAACAACAACTTGTGTGTGCTACCACCAATGTATATTTTTTGGAACTGATTTTGTAAAACTTGTGGTAATAGATTAGTATATTTTCTTTGTGTGTGTTATCTTTATTGTTGTTCTTATTGTTTTTTTATTTCTTTTTCTTCTTTTGTATCAGCTTGTATATCATGTTAGCCGTGTATGGTGTATCCATTTGCTGTTACTATTTGTTTAATTGTGTCTACGTCTTCATCAAAATGTTTTTTCTCAAACATATTAAAAAAAAAAATCAAGTTAACCGAAAATTACAAATTAAATACAAAGAAGACACTATAAATCTAAAAAACATAAAACAAAAAAACAACGGTAATAATGCAATGATTACCAAAGCAGACAAAGGAAACACAATTATAATAATTAACCAACAAGAATAAAAGACTTACAAATGTGATTTTTGTTTATTTATGTATTCAATCATCAAATTGTAAACCTTTAAAACCTGATTTCCCGTTATACAGGATGTTTCACCTTAAGAGTGCCAAAAAGCTTTAGCTTGTTGTAGGTTTTGTAGAGACAAGGAAAAAATCGTATGGGAGGAGGCTATTCTTCTCCGTTTAGTAGGGTCAATTTTATAAAGCAATGATATTGAACAAAATATTAATAAATAACGGTAAAATCTATAAGGCAAGTTATGCATTCGTCGAAAAAAAGTTTTGAGATAACAATCAACACTGACGAGTAAAGGATCTAATGGTGAATTCCACGACATTTTCAGATTCTCTCTCAGATTAGATCTGGATTTCTAGATTTTTCTGGTTGCATGGAAAACAAAATGAGATTGATTTTGTTTTTGTTATTGTGTGTGTGCCATTAACAACTGAAATAATAGTCCACTTCTTCGTCTGATTGACAAGCAACAACATCTTTGACGGAATGCCTATCTCTTTAATTTAACAAATTTCCTGTTTTGGAAAATTCTCCATCATCGGATGATATTGAAATATAAATAATAAAACATTATTTTGCAAATAAATGTGCTTCTTTTCACAAAATCACTGAGAAAAACAAATTGCCAACTGATGACGATGAGGAATGTCAATTTGTGTGTGTGTGAAAATATGTGTAAATATGGCTCTGAATCGAGATTCGCAAAAAGCGATCTAGATCCAATCTGAGGTCGAATCAAGATTGCTTTTTTGGCTTCATGGAAAATGAAAAGTGCTAGAGATCAAATCGAGAGTGGTTTTTTGGTTTCATGGAATTCAATATAAGTAAGCGGCGTCGGTTCCTACTATAGGTATTAATAAACGGAGTCAACAAGAGTTAGTCTAGTAATATTCGTACACAAGAAAGGATCCAATATAAATCATTTCTAACATCTATTGTTAATTTGTGTCTTTTTAAATATAAACTAACTGAGAATATAGTTCGGATTGCTTTACTTGTTTTAGTTCAGAAGCGGGATAAGAACTCAAAAAGTTAAGTATATTTGGTAAGAGAACGTTAATATGAAAATTTTAGTTTGCATGTTTTTGCTGTGTGTGACTCAAGGCATGATTTCGGTGTTTTTTTCTAAAGGCATATAAGCACGAATCAAACATTTATAAATGTGAATGGGTTGGCTTGTGTTCGTAAAATCGAATGGTTTATTTTGTTAACTCATATTTTTTGCCGATAGTCGGTGCTGAAGGAAGTAATTATATTCATATGTGGGACAGTAACGGTACTGCCTCTTTGGTATACGAGGAAGCAAGCCACTAATGTTGTCTCAATTTGAATGTACACGTGTGAATGTATGTGAAGCAAATGTGCGATGTTGCCGGTTTGCAGACGCCAAGCTAGAAAAGCGGTTTGTTGCCAAGAGAAAGGTTAAAGGAAGAAGGGCGAATAGAACAAAGTGCTATGTATTCTAATTGCGTTTTCGGTTTACAAAAAAGTAAGAAGATTAAGCAATTCGGAATGAAACGGATGCAGGGTAAATATTGCCGTTTGCGTTTTCGGTTCACGAAAAAGTATTGGTAATGTGCAAGCATACCCTTTATTTTCCTAGGATATGAAAGCGGAAATGTGAGTTACTTAAACCGGAATAATGAATATCATGCCTTGAACCTAAAATAGCTGAGAGTAAGGGTTTTCCATGACAACTTAAAATTTAATGAGTTGTTCTTGAATTTACTTATGATAGATTACCCCATATTTAATGTTTATGAAAATGCGATTTCATTTTGTAGATGCATACATTGGAAAATATGACGGTAAAGCAGCTTCAGGACAAGCTTACAACTGGAGGATGGCCTTTAAATAGATCAAAACGAGTCTTTATTAAAAGACTCCGAGATTATTCCAAAAAAGATGAAAAAGTAGGACCGCAGAATAGTCGTGAACATGATATTTCTATTAGTTCCAGTTCCAGTGAAGTTATGTCAACAAATAAAGACCTCCGGGATAAAGAATTTTTTTTTTTATAATGCATTCGCACTCAAAGGGACATTAATACCTTTATAAGAAATTAACATGTGCGGGCGAGGAGAGAGAAGGAATAAAAAGAAAGGAAAGAAAATTGGTACAGTGGATTGAGATTATAGGTGATAAATATCTCACGAAAATCCCACAGGTGGCGTCCAGTTTAAACTGGGGACATAACAAGATCAGAGCCTTAGAAGAACGGGTCTCAGCAAGTACCAGTAAAAAAAACAAAGGTGGCATGCAGCATCAAGGAGATCTGTGACGCGATTCCTTATTTCACACCGGGTGATGACTTACTATTGACAGCAAATGAATGGGAGAAAAAGGTTGAAGTATTAATAGCACTCTACGAATCTGTCGAAAGAGCACTGCTTTTGGTAGTGACATCTTAAATGCAGGGACCTGCACAATTCTGGTGGGACACCACACAAAAAGTTTGTGTATCTTGGAGTCAGCTGCGGAATGGGCTTAAACTCAACTTTCCACATCAGTCCAATGAGATAGACACACATCAACAGAAGGTCAAAAAGATAAAGAAACCCACAGACACGGTTTAAAGCTACTGTTTTGAAATGAACATGCTAGGAAAAAGAATTGGCCTGTCGGATAAGACAATCTTTCAATATATACTTACAGGGTTGAATGATCCCGGAATGAGTTCAAGCTTAGCTGCGAGCAATTTCAAAGACATTGCTGAATTAAATGAAAAAAAAAACAAAGCGGTATGAAAGCATAAGAGCGAATGCAAAAAGGCAGCACCCCACAGATCATCGAATAAATACCGCGAAAGGCCTTCAACAAACGTACGTCCTAGATGGCAGCAGAGACATTTTTACAACCAAACAACATTAATTGTTACAACTGCAATCAACCAGGCCATTTCTCAAGAGGGGGGGGGTCTACCTCACCCCGTTTAGGAGGTAGGGGCGATTTTCGAACAAAATGTCTTGAATGGAAAAATCAATATTAAAAAAAATTTGTTCAAAATTGTGAAATGGAAAATAAATTTTTTTTGTCTGTGATCGATGCTCATATAAATTTTTAATCGAACGCAAAAAACCAAAAGCTTTTATGTGAAAATTCAAAATTACTGAAACTACTTTTTTATGAAATTTTAGATTCTTGGCACACCCGTTCACGCAACTTCGTTGCCTGGCAGACGCCTGTGTCAATTGTATTTTTAATCAACAGTACCTGAGTTGTCCGCTCCGCGGGATTTAGGAATTTCAACTCGCTTTTCGCTGGCACACCCGCTCACACAACTTCGTTGTTCCGCTTAGGGTAGGTCCAGCTGTCTGACAGGCGCCTGTGTTAATAGTATTTTTAATCAACAGTACGATTTTCGAACAAAATGTCTTGAATGGAAAAATTAATATTAAAAAAAAATTTTCAAAACTGTGAAATGGAAAATAAAAATTTTTTTCTGTGATCGATGCTCAAATAAATTTTTAATCGAACGCAAAAAACCAAAAGCTTTTATGTGGAAATTCAAAATTACTGAAACTATTTTTTAATGAAATTTTAGATTCTTGGCAATTATTGTGATTTCATTAGAGGATTAATGTTGATGAAACATGAGAGGTTTATTTTTGAAAGTAAAGTACAATCACTTCAGAATTTAGCGCTCATTTTTTGACTCGCCTGAGTCAGCGTTTTACGAGTCCTGTCACACAATTGCATGCATGGCATACGAAATTAAGAAAGAGATTCGAGAATCGAGTTTTTTTTCTTTTGTAATAGATTGAGAGAGAGAGAAAGAGAGGGATAGGGAGAGAGAAAGAGGGCGGCATTAGAGACGACAGCACAAAGAAAAATTCGCGCCTCTAAAAAGTTAAGAAAAAATTCAAAATAAAGATAGAAAAAAGGTAAAAGTTAATATGAATAAAAGTGAATATTACAAAATAAATCGCGAAGTTCCATTTATTTGCAAACGTGCAATTAGGTCAGTTTTGGGTTCATATTTCGCTGAGCGGGACAATCTCGCTCTCTCTCTCTCTCTCTCTCTCTCTCTCTCTCTCTCTCTCTCTCTCTCTCTCTCTCTCTCTCTCTCTCATAAGTGAGTCCGTGGGAATTATAATTTACATACTAAATGGAGCCGACAAACGTCGTTTTACGACTCCGTATTTGGATCCGTATGCGGAGTCTACTATGTGAATTTGGATTGACATCTCACATGTTTGTCTCGTACTCTCTCTCTCTCTCTCTCTCTCTCTCTCTCCCTAGTCGCTAGTCCCTTTTAATTGTATGTATACATTTACAATTACTATGGTTTAATTTCAGTCCAATTTCACTTCACTCGAGGTTCGTTTCGTTCGTTCATTTCGATTGTACATACATATTGCATTTCGTATCATATCTCGATCATTTGTAAAGTATTGATACTGTGAACGACCGACTTATTTAATTGTGATTGCAATCACCAAAGAATTATAACGAACGGGTCACCAGAGACCGAATCAATCACTATTGACACAGGTCTAATCCATCCCGATGGACGAACCATCATTCAGATGTACACATTATCATTCGTATCCGCATTCACTCCAAATTCGTTATTCAATGATCGATAATGTGTACCCCACATTAAGTGCATTGCGTATATGTGTATGTGGATTTTGTGTTCTGTTTCGGTCTATGTTCTAAAAATCTGTCGTAAAACGTCCTTCCCGTCTGTCCGTCCTATAAAGTCGTTGTCGCAATCGTTGCATTTTATTTTGTAAACACCGGATGAAGATTTATTATCTGTTGTTGATTTGTTTGATAAGATTTTTTGGATGTTATTAGTAGTTTTTAATGAAATGTTTATGTTTATTTTTTGGAACTGATTTTGTAAAACTTGTGGTAATAGATTAGTATATTTTCTTTGTGTGTGTTATCTTTATTGTTGTTCTTATTGTTTTTTTATTTCTTTTTCTTCTTTTGTATCAGCTTTTCTATCATGTTAGCCGTGTATCCATTTGCTGTTACTATTTGTTTAATTGTGTCTATTTCTTCATCAAAATGTTTTTTCTCAAACATATTAAAAAAAAATCAAGTTAACCGAAAATTACAAATTAAATACAAAGAAGACACTATAAATCTAAAAAACATAAAACGAAAAAACAACGGTAATAATGCAATGATTACCAAAGCAGACAAAGGAAACACAATTATAATAATTAACCAACAAGAATAAAAGACTTACAAATGTGATTTTTGTTTATTTATGTATTCAATCATCAAATTGTAAACCTTTAATACATGATTTCCCGTTATACAGGATGATTCACCTAAAGAGTGCCAAAAAGCTTTAGCTTGTTGTAGGTTTTGTTGAGACAAGGAAAAAATCGTATGGGAAGAGGCTATTCTTCTCCGTTTAGTAGGGGAAATTTTATAAAGCAATGATATTGAAAAAAAAAATATTAAAAAAATAACGGTAACTTCTATAAGGCAAGTTATGCATTCGTCGAAAAAAAGTTTTGAGATAACAATCAACACTGACGAGTAAAGGATCTAATGGTGAATTCCACGACATTTTCAGATTCTCTCTCAGATTAGATCTGGATTTCTAGATTTTTCTGGTTGCATGGAAAACAAAATGAGATTGATTTTGTTTTTGTTATTGTGTGTGTGCCATTAACAACTGAAATAATAGTCCACTTCTTCGTCTGATTGACAAGCAACAACATCTTTGACGGAATGCCTATCTCTTTAATTTAACAAATTTCCTGTTTTGGGAAATCCTCCATCATCGGATGATATTGAAATATAAATAATAAAACATTATTTTGCAAATAAATGTGCTTCTTTTCACAAAATCACTGAGAAAAACAAATTGCCAACTGATGACGATGAGGAATGTCAATTTGTGTGTGTGAAAATATGTGTAAATATGTTTCTGAATCGAGATTCGCAAAAGGCGATCTAGATCCAATCTGAGGTCGAATCAAGATTACTTTTTTGGCTTCTTGGAAAATGGAAAGTGATAGAGATCAAATCGAGAGTGGTTTTTTGGTTTCATGGAATTCAATATAAGTAAGCGGCGTCGGTTCCTACTATAGGTATTAATAAACGGAGTCAACAAGAGTTAGTCTAGTAATATTCGTACACAAGAAAGGATCCAATATAATTCATTTCTAACATCTATTGTTAATTTGTGTCTTTTTAAATATAAACTAACTGAGAATATAGTTCGGATTGTCTTTACTTGTTTTAGTTCAGAAGCGGGATAAGAACTCAAAAAGTTAAGTATATTTGGTAAGAGAACGTTAATATGAAAATTTTAGTTTGCATGTTTTTGCTGTGTGTGACTCAAGGCATGATTTCGGTGTTTTTTTCTAAAGGCATGTAAGCACGAATCAAACATTTATAAATGTGAATGGGTTGGCTTGTGTTCATAAAATCGAATGGTTTATTTTGATAACTCATATTTTTTGCCGATAGTCGGTGCTGAAGGAAGTAATTATATTCATACTAGCTGACCCACCCGGCTTCGCTCGGTTAGACAAATCTTAGTTTCATACGAATTAAATGAATTACAATTTAAAAAATATAATTGCAGTATTTAAAAGCTGACAGGAAACACATTTTTTACTTAAAACATACATAAGTGTCGTTAAGAAATATTTATTTTTTGTGCATTCGTCTTGAAAAAAAAAGTTAAAAATTCTGTCCGTCTGTATGTCTGTCTGTCTGTCTGTATGTATAGACACCTACAGCCCAAACGGGTGGGCCGAATTGCTTCAAACTTGGTATATAGATTTGTTTAGGTATTGGAAGGTGGAAGAACAGCACACTGAGCACTGAAGCTTTCGTTAAACCTGCGAATCAAAGAAAATCCTGTTTGCAGCATTTTAAAGCAATCAGTCATGGCAAAAGTGGTGATATTAGCAAGCGGATTTCCGAAATCACTTCCCGTGATTCTGAAACCAACAGCGGCGTATGAATAAATCTCATGTCTCAAGGCATCGTTTTTTTCGGTATGTGCAAGCCATTCAATTGAGTGTAAATATGCAAGTGTTCTTTGGATTTGCCTATGGCATGCCGCCTCATCATTTGAATTTTAAATTTGGATTTATCATCTTAATGCTACGAAACCTTTATGCCCCGATACTGTGCAATGGAACCTAACTGATTGTGAAGAAGCTGATGAACAATGTGATAGTGGCAAGGATTTTGAAAGGAAGGTTTAAAGGAGAAGAATGCCAAATTCTGCGAATTTCCTTTTCTTCAACTGATTTGTCGTCAGCTATTATAATGTGGCGTGTTTCCTAGTTGGGAAACCATCCTTACTCTTCATTTACGCTCCGGAGCAGAAAACAAATTGTTGTGTATCATGCAGCCTTAAATTCAATGCAATCATTTTTCTTACATAATTTATTAATTAATTTAACAATTTTTTAAATGAACCATTCGCATTACTCAAGAGCTTTTTGATAATTATTTTTTTTTATTTTCGCATTTAATGCATAAATAAACAATAAGGATGGTTTACCCACTCGCCAACGTCCAACATAAAGTTGTCCATGAGAAAAAATTGGAAAAATGTTTCCCTAAATTCCCCTGCTAACAATATCAATGCACCACCAAATAAACGTTGGTTTCCTTTTAACGTTCGATTAAGGGCTTCCAATAATTTCTTGTGAACCATCGTGCACTCATCCCAAATGATTATTTTACATTGCTGTAAAACCTTTGCCATTCCAGATGTTTTTGAAATATTACATGTTTGAAATTCATTTACTTGCATGTTCAATGGCAATTTTAATGCAGAGTGACTTGTTCGACCACCGTCTAACAAAGTTTGCGCAATCCCAGACGACGCAAGCGCTAATGCTATTTTTTTTTTCAGATCGAATCGTAGCTAAGAACCAAGTTCTGGTTTGAATAAATATTTCGCATTCGATGTAATATTTCTTCAGTCACTTCATCCCGATGATTTGTCCAAAATCGCAGATCACAAACTTATTCCAATTTTATTTAAATTAAATTGACACATTGAAAATAAAAATAATTTTCTATAATTACGGGAAAAATACTTTATGTAAAATGCTAGATCAAAAAGAACAACGCTACCGCTTTACAGAATTTTGACCAAACTTCACAGAAACCTTTGCAGGCATCCTCAGAAGATGCTACCAAAAGATTTGTTGGCATTTTGACAGAATGCAATAAAACTGCAGTTGTGGCAAATTATTTTACCGAAGTTTGGCCGTAAACCTTCGTCGACATACTCAGAAGACCCTATAAAAAATGTTGTTATTAATATGACGAAATGCACTAAAAATGCATTTTGCGATTTGCCCTTTACCGAAATTTGACCAAATTTCACAAAAAAGACCTTCCTCAATAAGATAGCTGACCCACCCGGCTTCGCTCGGTGAGACAAATCTTAGTTTCATACGGATTAAATGAATTACAATTTAAAAAATATAATTGCAGTATTTAAAAACTGACAGGAAACACATTTTTAACTTAAAACATACATAAGTGTTGTTAAGAAATATTTAATTTTAAATACAATGATATCGATATTTATAATCAAAAAGTTTTTGACTTGCGATTTTAGGTACTATAAGGCAAGTTATGCATTCGTCTTGAAAAAAAAAGTTAAAAATTCTGTCCGTCTGTATGTCTGTCTGTATGTTTTTTTTTTTTTTTTTTTTTTTTATAATGCACACGCGCTCAAGGGGTTTGTTATAGTCCTTTTAATGATAAGTCACAGCGCGAGCGATAGGAACTTAGGAAGGAAGGGAAAGGAGGTGTCGATGAACATTGATCTTGAATGTCAGCCCAAACGGGTGGGCTGAATTGCTTCAAACTTGGTATATAGATTTTTTTTAGGTATTGAAATTGAATTTTTTTTTAGCTCAAAAAATAACGGTACCTGCCATATAACCGTTACGTTAAAGCTTATTCTTCTCAAAAACGGCTCTAACGATTTCCATTTACAAAAAATCAGTGTTGCTTTTTAGGTACGGCCAATTATATGGCTGAAAAAAAGTTTTAAAAAATGTCTAAGAACGGTACTTTCCATAGGACCGTTTTTTTTGTTTTCGACTATCTCGAAAACGACTCAACCGATTCTTTCGAAATTTAACACATATATAGTTGTAGGTAGCTCAATTTGTACTGCATACCAATGTTTTTGAAAAATATTTTTTTGTATTTTTAAAAACATCTAAAAAAAAAATTTAAATTAATATTTTGAAAACTGCTTATTAATTTTTTTTCTAAAAATTATAAATAAATGTAATTGCTGAATACCTATGAAATGGCCACAGATTTTTATAAATTTACTTTCATAAATTCAAATTTATCCAAGAAATTAAATGGTGTACTTTTTTTCAGCTCAAATTAGTTTAAGTATTTATTTAAGAATTTTGAAAATTTTATTTTTTTCAAAATCTCAAGCCCCTAGACAACTGTCACACATTAGAGCATTAGACCCAGTCGTGCATTTTATTTGTTGATGCGCCCGGCGGAACTGGAAAAATGTTCTTGATTTAATTAATATTAGCAGCAATACGTGCTCAAAGTGGAATTGCGTTAGCTCTCGCATCTACAGGAATTGCTGCAACACTGTTGGAAGCTGGAAGAACAGCATACTGAGCACGGAAGCTTTCGTTAAACATGCGAATCAAAGAAAATCCTGTTTGCAGCGGATTTCCGAAATCACTCCCGTGATTCTGAAACCAACAGCGGCGTATGAATAAATCTCATGTCTCAAGGCATCGTTTTTTTCGGTATGTGCAAACCATTCCATTGAGTGTAAATATGCAAGTGTTCTTTGGATTTGCCTGGCATGCCGCCTCATCATTTGAGTTTTAAAGTTGGATCTGTCATCTTAATGCCACGAAACCTTTATGCCCCGAAACTGTGCAATGGAACCCAACTGATTGTGAAGAAGCTGATGAACAATGTGATAGTGGCAAGGATTTTAAAAGGACCGTTCAAGGGAGAAGAATGCCAAATTCCGCGAATTTCCTTTTCTTCAACTGATTTGCCGTCAGCTATTATAATGTGGCGTGTTTCCTAGTTGGAAAACCATCCTCACTCTTCATTTACGCTCCGGAGCAGAAAACAAATTTTGTGTATCATGCAGCCTTAAACTCAATTCAATCATTTTGCTTATATAATTTATTAATTAATTTGACAATTTTTTAAATGAACCATTTGCATTACTCAAGAGCTTTTTGATAAACAATTTTTTTTATTTTCGCATTTAATGCATAAATAAACAATAAAGACGGTTTACCCACTCGCATTTTGACAGAATGCAATAAAACTGCAGTTGTGGCAAATTATTTTACCGAAGTTTGGCCGTAAACCTTCGTCGACATACTCAGAAGACCCTATAAAAAATGTTGTTATTAATATGACGAAATGCACTAAAAATGCATTTTGCGATTTGCCCTTTACCGAAATTTGACCAAATTTCACAAAAAAGACCTTCCTCAATAAGATAGCTACCTTTATAAAAAAATATGAAAAAATTCGGCCCAGCCATTCCCGAGTTTATCGAGCCCGAACATAAGGCAACTTATTTTTATATATTAGATGTGGGACAGTAACGGTACTGCCTCTTTGGTATACGAAGAAGCAAGCCACTAATGTTGTCTCAATTTGAATGTACACGTGTGAATGTATGTGAAGCAAATGTGCGATGTTGCCGGTTTGCAGACGCCAAGCTAGAAAAGCGGTTTGTTGCCAAGAGAAAGGTTAAAGGAAGAAGGGCGAATAGAACAAAGTGCTATGTATTCTAATTGCGTTTTCGGTTTACAAAAAAGTAAGAAGATTAAGCAATTCGGAATGAAACGGATGCAGGGTAAATATTGCCGTTTGCGTTTTCGGTTCACGAAAAAGTATTGGTAATGTGCAAGCATACCCTTTATTTTCCTAGGATATGAAAGCGGAAATGTGAGTTACTTAAACCGGAATAATGAATATCATGCCTTGAACCTAAAATAGCTGAGAGTAAGGGTTTTCCATGACAACTTAAAATTTAATGAGTTGTTCTTGAATTTACTTATGATAGATTACCCCATATTTAATGTTTATGAAAATGCGATTTCATTTTGTAGATGCATACATTGGAAAATATGACGGTAAAGCAGCTTCAGGACAAGCTTACAACTGGAGGATGGCCTTTAAATAGATCAAAACGAGTCTTTATTAAAAGACTCCGAGATTATTCCAAAAAAGATGAAAAAGTAGGACTGCAGAATAGTCGTGAACATGATATTTCTATTAGTTCCAGTTCCAGTGAAGTTATGTCAACAAATAAAGACCTCCGGGATAAAGAATTTTTTTTTTTTATAATGCATTCGCACTCAAAGGGACATTAATACCTTTATAATAAATTAACATGTGCGAGCGAGGAGAGAGAAGGAATAAAAAGAAAGGAAAGAAAATTGGTACAGTGGATTGAGATTAGAGGTGATTAATATCTCACGAAAATCCCACAGGTGGCGTCCAGTTTAAACTGGGGACATAACAAGATCAGAGCCTTAGAAGAACGGGTCTCAGCAAGTACCAGTACAAAAACAAAGGTGGCATGCAGCATCAAGGAGATCTTATTTCACGCCGATTCCTTATTTCACGCCGGGTGATGTCTTACTATTGACAGCAAATGAATGGGAGAAAAAGGTTGAAGTATTAACAGCACTCTACGAATCTGTCGAAAGAGCACTGCTTTTGGCAGTGACATCTTAAATGCAGGGACCTGCACAATTCTGGTGGGACACCACACAAAAAGTTTGTGTATCTTGGAGTCAGCTGTGGGATGGGCTTAAACTCAACTTTCCACATCAGTCCAATGAGATAGACACACATCAACAGAAGGTCAAAAAGATAAAGAAACCCACAGACACGGTTAAAAGCTACTGTTTTGAAATGAACATGCTAGGAAAAAGAATTGGCCTGTCGGATAAGACAATCTTTCAATATATACTTACAGGGTTGAATGATCCCGGAATGAGTTCAAGCTTAGCTGCGAGCAATTTCAAAGACATTGCTGAATTAAATGAAAAAAACAATGTGGTATGAAAGCATAAGAGCGAATGCAAAAACGGCAGCACCCCACAGATCATCGAATAAATACCGCGAAAGGCCTTCAACCAACGTACGTCCTAGATGGCAGCAGAGACATTTTTACAACCAAACAACATTAATTGTTACAACTGCAATCAACCAGGCCATTTCTCAAGGTAATGTATCCAAACCAGGGGGAGAGTACGAGAACTGAGGCGCCAAGATTTAATAACGGTTTTATGTAGAGGTAGAGGGTCAAGTGTAAGTATTTTTTACTATGGGGGGGTCTACCTCACCCCGTTTAGGAGGTAGGGGCGATTTTCGAACAAAATGTCTTCAATGGAAAAATCAATATTAAAAAAAATTTGTTCAAAATTGTGAAATGGAAAATAAATTTTTTTTTTCTGTGATCGATGCTCATATAAATTTTTAATCGAACGCAAAAAACCAAAAGCTTTTATGTGAAAATTCAAAATTACTGAAACTACTTTTTTATGAAATTTTAGATTCTTGGCACACCCGTTCACGCAACTTCGTTGCCTGGCAGACGCCTGTGTCAATTGTATTTTTAATCAACAGTACCTGGGTGGTCCGCTCCGCGGGATTTAGGGATTTCAACTCGCTTTTCGGGGGCACACTCGCTCACGCAACTTCGTTGTTCCGCTTAGGGTAGGTCCAGCTGTCTGACAGGCGCCTGTGTCAATAGTATTTTTAATCAACAATACGATTTTCGAACAAAATATCTTGAATGGAAAAATCAATATTAAAAAAAAAAAATTCAAAATTGTGAAATGGAAAATAAAATTTTTTTTCTGTGATCGATGCTCAAATAAATTTTTAATCGAACGAATATCCAATTTTATAACAAAAAGATGATGGCTGAAAGTGAAGATGACGATCGTACCATTGCTGATGATGAAAGTATGGTATTTGACGAAGAAGAAGAAATCATCGGCGAAGAATTGGAATATGATGGAGAAGAGGTTTTAGTTGAAGAAATGGACTCGGAAGAGGAAGAACATGAAATCGAGATCTTCGAAGAAGATGAAGTGATAATAATGGACGATCTTAGTGTGATCTACGAAGAAAATGACGCAGATCTGATAAGTCCCAGACTAGCCAGTCGTATAAGTTCAAGTGTTAGTGAAACATCTACCCTTGCAAATAAAGAATATTTGGAAGAAGAAGATGAAGAAGCCATAAAGAAAGATGATGATGAAGATGATAACTCGAACTCAGTAACTGTTCGATTACCTTTGAAGTTTTCTTTCAGTCGTTCTTCGAATGATGAAAACATTGCAACAATTGAAGTTGGAAATAGTCAGGTTGAAGATAAAGGAAGATCATTTAGTATTGCTTCGATTGAAGCAGAACCCGAGGATTATGAAACTGATTCTCAAGATTGTGATGTTAGTGTTACGATAAGCTTAAGTCGTTCTACTGAGTCAGAGGACAAGAAGGCTAGAAGTATATCCCCTTCGCCACATTTGGCTGGATTTACAATTAAAGAAGAAGAAAAAGTAAAAGAAGAAGGCATCTTCGAGTCAGAAGATGAAGATGTTTCGGTGTCGTTTTCACTGCCCATGAGAAACAAATTCATGGACCAGACTTGGAGTGGGGATTTCACGAATAACATATCTAATATTGAAGAAAAGAAAAACAAGGATACAGTTGAACAAGAAACATCAGTGGAAGCTTAGAGAAGAAACAACAGTCTCTTTGAAGAAAGTGAGGAAAAGAAAAGAATATCAGAAGAAACTAAACGGAAGCAACAGCAACGAAATGAAATTGAAAATGAAAGATGTGACGAGAGCTTAGAAGCAGATGCTCCCTCGAAAAAACAGGCTAAATACGTTTTAGAAAATGGTGCTTCGGACGAAGCAAACAACCACAAAGATATTTCGGCGGTTGGAGGTTCTTCTGAAGAGATCGAGGAAACCGAAACAGAATCTCTAATTGAAGAAGATGTTGATGAAGAATTAGACTTTTGGGCAACATTGCAAGCAACAAGAAAAGAAGCACAACTTTTCCTAGAAAAGACTGCAGGTTATTGGGGCAAGTCAGTAGATGGAAAAGAAAAGGCTGACCTTACTACGGTTGACAGTCCAAAACCCAAAGAAGAAGAAAAAGATGAAGATTTCTGGTCAAATATTCGTGTCAAAAATTCAACTGAAACTGAAGAAAAGAAGGTAGCTAAACCAAAAACAACAAAAATTAATAAGAAAAAGAAGGTTGTTAAGGTCGTTGTTAAAGAACCTGAACCAGAGCCGGAACCAGAACATGTTTTGACAATAATCAAGCTTCCAAATGCTAACAATAAGTCTAAAGTAGTTGAGTCTGCTATTGAAATGATTCAAGAGAAAACAAAGAAACCAAAGAAATTGGTGAAACAAGTAAGTAAGGAAGAAGTGAAAGTGGTTAAAGAAGCTCTGGAGAGTGAAATTGTTCAGATAAGCAAAGCCGTTGAAGAAGAAAAAAAATTAATTGAAGAAGCAAAAACGAGAAGAGCATCGCTATGTAAAGCAAAATCTATTGATGAACCAAAAATAGAAGAAGTAATAGTTGAAAAAGAAGAAGAAGATGTAAAAGAAGATATGAAAAAACAACTTGTAAAAGAAAAAGCTGAAATGAAGACACAAATTTTGAACCAAAAATTCTTCAAAGCCTTTGTAGTCCCTGATAAGCCTCCCCTAATGGAGGGAATATTGAGCGAATCGGATTGTGAAACAACGATCTCACACCACTGTCAAAACAAGCCTGATCTCTTAAAAGTAACTATAAATAAAACAAAGTGTGAAACATCGATCTCAAATGATTCAATTATTGTGATTTCATTAATTACGTTGTCGTTGCCACGGTTGCTTTAAAAAAAAACATAAAGTTTTTTTTAGGGTTCCGTACCCAAAGGGTGAAAACGGAACCCTATTACTGAGACTTCGCTGTCCGTCTGTCCGTCTGTCCGCCCTTTACAAGGCTGTATCTCATGAACCGTAAGACTTAGACACTTGAAATTTGGACAGATGATGTATTATTGTGTTCCCTACAACAACAAATACTAAAAACTAAATAAAATAAAATATTTATGGTGGCTCCCATACAACAAACGTAATTTTTTGTTCGTTTTTGCTATGTTTGTCTGTCCATCACCAGGTTGTCTCTTTTCTTCTTTAGAAATTTCTTGAAGTCTGGAATTTACAAATATATCTGTCCCTGTTAGTTCTTCTTTTTGCTGATTTGCGACTTTTCCTTCACTCACACAAACAGCTTTAACTACATGTAAATTCCAGAAATTATTTTAGAAGAAAAGAGGCAACCTATGTGTGCTTTTAAAGCTAAGTTTTCTTCTATTCGTGTTCGAATTCGAATTCGAATAGAAAACAAAATAGAAAAAAAACAAATATCAAACAAAAAACAACAAGTCGGTATTAGATTCTCTCATAAAATAATATAAAATCAGGATTAATTGTTTTCAAACGTAAGTTCTTCTTTATTTTATTGTCATAAGAGGTGATTTGAGTGATTTCTAGAAATAATAAAAAAAACTATGCTGAAAAAAAAAATTACTGAAATTTCTCAGTGCAATATTTGAGCAAGATTGACAAAAGACATCTTGGTGACAGTTTGTTTAGGAAAGATCGCGCCAAAACTGTTCTCGTTTGTGAGAGTGAGAAAAAGCTTTATCTGCATGTAAATTCCAGAAATTCGAATTCGAGTTCGAATAGAAAAAAAATAGAAAAAAAAACAAATGTCAAACAACAATCAGCAAGTCGGTATTAGATTCTCTCATAAAATAATATAAAATCAGGATTAATTATTTTCAAACGTAAGTACGCCTTTCTTCTTTATTTTATTGTAAAAAACACTATGCTGAGAAAAAAATTACTGAAATTTCTCAGTGAAATATTTGAGCAGGATTGGCAAAAGACATCTTGGTGACAGTTTGTTTAGGAAAAATCGCGCCAAAACTGTTCTCGTTTGTGTGAGTAAGAAGCAGCTTTACCTACATGTAAATTCCAGAAACTCTTTTAGGAGAAAAGAGCCAACCTATGTATGCTTTTAAAGCTCAGTTTTCCTCTATTCGTGTTTGAATTCGAATTCGAATAGAAAACAAAGTAAGAAAAAAACGAATGTCAAATAAAGAACAAGAAGTCAGTATTAGATTTTCTTACCGACCAAATTTTAAAATCTTAAAAATTAATCTAAATAATAATAACTTCTTATTATTCTATAATTCTATACATATAATTTCTTCTTGCTGCTTCTTCTTCTGCTGCTAATACTAAATCACTGAATTAATTATGAATTATTAAAACTACTGTTAATCCTAAAATATTAAATTAAACTTACAAAAGAAGTACTGGGAGGTCTCGATCCGATTTTAAAGAAATTATTACTATTTATACATATACATACATATTTATTTTTGAGACGTTAAAAATTAATTGCAAATTTAATAATGACTTCTTGTTCTTTGTTTGACATTCGTTTTCTTTTCTATTTTGTTTTCCATTCGAATTTGAATTCGAACACGAATAAAAGAAAACTGAGATTTAAAAGCATACATAGGTTGGCTTTTTCTTCTTTGCGGATTTCTGGAATTTTTGAATTTACATGCATAGCTGTCTCTGTTTCTTCTTCTTTTTGCTGATTTGCCAGTTTTCTTTCACTCACACAAACAAGATCAGTTTTGGCACAATCTTTCCTAAACAAACTATCAGTTCGTTGTCTTCTGCAAATTCTAATCGCCTGTTACAATGAGAAATTTAAGCAAGTGTTTATTGAATAAAATAAATATTTAAGGGGGCTCCCATACAACAAACATGATTTTTTTGCCGTTTTTATAGATAATGGTACGGAACCCTTCGTGCGCGAGTCCGACTCGCACTTGCCCGTATTATTTATTATTTTTTTTTTTATTATTTTATTTATTATTTATTAATCATTACAAAATTATTTTTATTTGCAAAATTAATTTGATATTTTATTTCATCATTCACTTGCACAAAGGTGGAAGGAAAAGGGGTGTATCCGTTCTGGATTGGTTTTGCTGTATTAGCAAAAATGGTGTGGGAATCAGTTAGGAATTTATAAATGTGCCGTTAGGCAAGGGGCGTGTGGAGAATAGCGGGTTTATGGTGAATGGTGGAGTCTCAGACGTAACTCCTCCCCCCTTAGGATTCTCCTCCGCAGAATTTTTAATATCAACTTTTATATTGGTTTCTTTATTTTTAGTTTTTGATTTGAAGGCAAAAATTATTAAAATTAAAATGGTAAGTATGATAAAAGCTGTTCCAAAATTAATATATTCATGCGCGACAGTACTGGATTTTATTTCTTCTATTAGTTTACGATTTTCAATATGTTTTAAGTTAAGTTCCTCTGAAGTATAGTTCATTGACACTTTCTTAATAGTAACATTATTAAAGTTAGGGATAACGAGGTTATCATATAATACAAAATTTTCATATTTTATATCGTTTATATTTAATTCACAATTTTCGAAACTCAATAAATTGTTTCCCATAATATTTAAGGTAAAATTATTACAATTGTGTAGGATTTGGGTATAAGGAATGTTCTTAGTTACAATAATGTTATTTTGTATTTGCTTAATTTCTACGTTTCTGTTTTCTTTATAAGTACATTTAGGATTTTCCTTAAAGATTTTTGAAATACAATCGTCTTTTATTATTTTTAATTCTTTAATTTTCATAGTTTCGTTTATGTATTCATAATTAAAATGTTCATCTGTAATGAACTCGTTAAAAGGTGTTACTAATTCCAAATTGTTTTGATTAGGAATAGGCTCAATAATTATTTTATAAAAGTTAACATTTGAGTAATTTGGTATTAAAAGTATAAATATAATTTGATTTTCATGCATTATGACGGTATTTTTTATATGTGAAAATTCTTTAATAGTTATATTAAATTTTGATATTTCTTTTGGTGAACTCCTAGCTGACTTAATAGCAGGTTATCTTTTACCTTCCTAACTTGTTCTCTAAGTAATTGTATGTCATATTGTATTTGGAATGCCTGTTGCATGCTAGTTATTTCTAAAAATTCTTTGTTTATTGCGTTTCCCAAATTTGAAAGTTGGTTTTTTATGTCATGTTGCTGTCCGTTAATATGTCTTGTAATATTGTCTATGACTTCGTTAAAATGATAATTAGTTTTGATTTGGTCATTAAGTCCTTCTATCAAATTTTGGTTGTTCTTCTGGTTAATTTCTAAGCTTTGCATTATTTGAGTTTCGTCTTCATAGTCCATGGTGCCTGCCAGATATTTCAAACCCTTACCAACTATGTTAAATAAGCCTCTTTTTTTTCTTTGGTGTTGGTATCCTAACAAATTTTCTATTTCTTCTGACAATGATTTAAAGCTATGTACTATTGTCGGGTATTCGTTTTTAAAATCTAGTTTGTTAATGTTTTGTTCTATTATGTCTAAGTTGTCTGTCCATGAAGTTATGTTAATGTTATGTAAAATTTTCGTATATCCTATTATGACTGGGATTTGTTCTACTCTTATTGCAATAAAACCATTTCCTGAATTTAAATTCTGTACGTCAAGTCTCTGTCCGTTTGCTACCGTCGTTGCTAAGAGAAGTATCAATAGTACCTAAAAAAAAAAAAAAAAAAAATATATACTTATGTATCTTCATATTTGTAGACTCTTTTAATTTGGTTCTTGTAAAATTTACTTTTTTTATTGTTCTCAACGTGGTCTTGATCAACCACTACTGGATTAGATTTTTGATAAACGGGTTTTAATTTATTATTTGTTCTATTTTTGAGATATAACTGTTTTCCGTCTTCAAGGTATATATCGGTTCTATTTTTGTTTAATTTGTTGGTGTATCTTTCTTTGCTTTTATTAACAAGTTCTATAATTCTAGGATAATCATTGCAAGATATTGTTCCGTTCAGGAAGTTTAAAGGTCTTTCTTTTGTAGAGGAATGTTTTGTTTTATTGTAAATGGTAACGGCCTTGAGAACTCTTTGTCGTAGAGTATCAGTATTATTTTCATCCGCTGCGAAAGTTCGCAGATGCTCGTTAAGAGTTGAATGAAATCGCTCAATGTCTGCGTTGCCAATTTTGTTATATGGTGTTGTTATATGAATATTAACATTGTTATCTTTCAGAAATTCCTTAATAGCTAATGATGAAAAACCAGTTTCACCGTCAGTAACTATAAATTCTGGGGTCCCTAGGGTTGCAAATCTTTTTTCTAATGTGTTTAACAAGGAAGTCCATGTTCTATGTTTGATTTCGTAAACCGACACATGTTTCGAGAACTTATCGATCATGGTTACGTACATTAAATTAATGTTCGCGTACCAAATACCGATATGTAATATTTGATTTATTTTTATTGGGGTTTCCGTTATTTTATACGGAATTTTATTTGGTAGGCGTTCGTATTTTGATTTATTGCATACTTCGCAGTTGTTAATATATTTTTGGATTTTTTCTTTAAGGTTTGGAGTATAGTAGACATCTCTGATTTCTTCATAGGTTTCGTTGATCCCTCTATGATTCAGGGAATTATGTGATTTTGATATCACTAATAATTCTTTCTCTGTATCTTCAAGATCTCCTAAAAATTTAGTGCATTTGATAAATTTTAACAATTTGTTATTACTAAAATATTTTAAATATACTTCCTGGAATTGTGCAAAAAGGTGGTCATCTCTTGAAAAGATACCAACAATTCCCTTGGGAGGAATAAATTTTTTCATTAGTTCTAAAATCAGTTTTTCATTAAAATTTTTTATCTCAATAACAATTCTATTCTTTGTAAATGGTTTATATAATCTGTGGTTACTCGCATTTTCTGTTTTGTTAAGTATTATTTGGGTTTTATAAATATTAATGGGTGTTTCTACGATCGGAATATGATTACTGCTATCCTCATTTGCACTGTGGATTGTAGCTATCATAGATTGTTCGTCTAAATTTTCTACTGGAGTGTCATCGGAAGTAATAGTTGGATTTGCAATAATTTCGTCATGATAGACTTCTACTCTTGACAGTCCGTCAGCGACTTGGTTATCTTTTCCTTTGACATACTCAATGTCGAAATTAAATTCTTCCAGTTTGATCTTCCATCTTTGCAGTTTGGTATTGGGTTCTTTTAGTGAACTCAGCCAAACTAGGGGTCGATGGTCAGTTCTAACTGTGAATTTCCGTCCATAGAGGTACGGTCTAAAATATTTTGTTGACCATACTATAGCCAAAAGCTCTTTTTCAATCGTTGAGTAACCAGTTTCGTGCTCGTTAAGTGTACGGCTAGCGAAACACACTGGGTGGTTATCCTGCGAGAGAACGGCGCCAATCGCAAAATTGGATGCGTCCGTGGTGAGAATAAATTTTTTTTGAAATCGGGGTATTTTAAGATTGGATCAGATACAAGAAGAGTTCTCAAATTTTCAAAACTTTCTATGTATTCAGGGTTATTTATGTTTATTTTAGCCCCTTTTTTAAGAAAGGCTGTCATAGGTTTGGCTACTTTGCCATAATCTTTTATAAATTTCCGGTAATACCCGGTGATACCAAGAAAAGATTTAATTTGTTTTGTTGTTGTGGGTATTTTATAATTTAATATTGCAGAGATTTTATTGGAATTAGGTTTAATGCCCTCCGTAGTGACGACATGGCCCAAAAATTCTGTCTCTTTTTTCATAAATTCAGTTTTATTCAACTGTATTTTAAGGTTAACGTCTTTTAAACGTTTAAATATTCTCCTTAATGATACTATGTGTTCCTCCAAAGATGTCGAGAAAACAATAATATCATCAAGATATACTAAGCAAATTTGTCCAATGAACTCTGATAGAACCGAGTTCATGAGTCTTTGGAAGGTCGCGGGCGCGTTCTTCAATCCAAATGGCATACGAACGAATTCATAGTGGCCACTATCGGTTGAGAATGCTGTTTTTTTATGTCTTCTTCCGCGATTTCGATTTGGTGAAACCCCTTAGCCAAATCGAGTGTAGTAAAGTACATTGATTTTCCCAATTTATCGAATATGTCTTCTATATTCGGGATTGGAAATTTATCGTCAATTGAAACTTCATTCAATTTTCGATAATCAATGACTATTCTCCAATTCTTTTTCCCTGAGGCATCTTCCTTTTTCGGAACGACCCAAATGGGAGCAGAATATGGAGATTTGCTTGGACGGATAATGCCCTGTTCAAGCATCTCATTTATTTGTTTAGATACTTCTGATTTATGGACTTCAGGGTATCTGTAATTTTTTGTATATATAGGGATGTCATTGACTGTCCTTATGTTATGCTTAATCGCATTAGTGAAGGACAAGTCGGTTCCTTCTTGATAAAATATATTTGAAAATTCTGAGACAATGTTTTTTACAGCTTTACTTTCCTCCTTATTGAGGTGTTTGATCCTGATTTGGTCAAAGATGTGATCCTTGCATACCTCCGTGTGGTAAATCTCTATGTTCGGGATGGCTTTTTCGTAGTCATCTTCCGTTATAGGGATTTGTTTGTTGAAAGTTTCATTCAGTGTTTCTTCTTCTTCACTATTAAAGTAAATTGGTATTTTCACATCCTGTATTAATAATTGTTTTTTATCAAGATCTACGACTGCTTTGATGGGAAAAAGTATATTATTCCCAATCAAACCGTCATAGATATTGTGGAATTTGTATTCAAGGAACTCGGCAGTTTTATTAAGCATGCCAAATTCCTTAAACAATGGAATCTTTACTTTGTTATGTGCAACGATAGGTGTTCCTGCTGTTTTTATTTTGATAGGTTTAGTTAGTTTTTTATGCCATTTTGGGTGGCACAGCCCTGGGTTGAGAATACTGGTTTCTGATCCAGTATCAATTAGTATTCTTAGTTTAAATTTATTGTTTTTGGTGTTAACCACTATATAGGGAAGTCGGCCTGAAGGCTTTCTTCCTGAAAATCCGAGGTGTTGTTTAGTGAATTGATCTCCCTTTGATAGGAAGCCGACAGTGTATCCATCGGTTCAACACCATGGTTGGTATTACTGTTGTAGTTATTACTACGGTTTCGGGACTGGCCAGAATAAGCGTTTCTGTGCTGTCCCTGGTTAAATGGGTTATTATTGTTAATACGATTATTGTTATTGTTATTAGTGTTTCGGGATTGACCAGAACTAGGGTTTCTGTGCTGTCTTCAGGTATTACTCTCATTAAAAGGATTATAGTTATTCGTTGTAGCAGGGTTATAATTGTTTCTACCTGAATTGTTATTGGAATTATTAAAGTTCCTGGATGAACCTGATTTGATATATTTTAAATTTCCCTGATCTTGACCTATGAATTTCTTAATTGTGTCTCTAATGTCGTCTAAATTATACTTGTCAGTTATAGCAAATGCTAATGAGCCAGCTACGAGTTCTTTGATTTTTTGGACCAGCATGCCATTAAAAATTGTGGTCATGGTTGGTCCGTTTGCGGAAAATGTAGAATATTCTGCTATATTTTCAACTAATATTCTTAATTTGGTATCTAAATCTAGTATAGAACTTACCCTTAATACACCAATATCTTTTGTAATTGACATCTCGTCCCGAGATGGCCTAAAATGTTTCCTCAATTTTTCTAGACACAGGCTCCAGTCCGCTGGTGGATTGTTGTAAAGGAGGTTTTTTGCCGCTCCCTGGATTTTTGTGTCGAATATTATTGTGTAAACTGCAGGTCTCTCCTGTTCTGGGTAGTTGGCCAGGACTCTTTGAACGCTGCTTGCAAAAGAAGGCAACGTCTTTCTCTATTCTCTCTCTTGCACTCGTTGGTCTGTTCATATTGGCCACAAGCTGTGTAAGTGCGGCTATGCACTGTTCCATGTTTAACTGTGCCATTCTTGCTATTCTGGGTTGATCAAATCTGTGGTTCCTTTGGTTGCTAATTTTGGTAGTTTACTTTACACTTTATTTTATTTAATCTTGTTGTTTTTTTTTTTTTTTTTTTTCGTTTGTACTTGATCGCACTTGTTTGTTTGTTTGTGCTTGATCGCACTTGTTCGTCGCACTTTATTGCACTAGTTTTTCGTTATTTGTACTTAAACGCACCTGTTAATTGCACTCGATTGCGTTAGATTTTTTTTTTTTTTTCGATTGTACTTAATCGCACTTATACATTGCACTCGATCGCGCTAATTATGTTTTGTACTTAATCGCACTGTTCATTGCACTTGATCGCGTTAATTATGTTTTGTACTTAATCGCACTGTTCATTGCACTTGATCGCGTTAATTATGTTTTGTACTTAATCGCACTGTTCATTGCACTTGATCGCGCTAGGTTTTATTTTGCACTTAATCGTACTGGTTCATTATGTTCTTCTTCGAACGACCGACTGCGACAATTACGTTGTCGTTGCCACGGTTGCTTTAAAAAAAAACATAAAGTTTTTTTTTATTATTTTTTTTTTATTATTTTATTTATTATTAATCATTACAAAATTATTTTTATTTAAATTCCAAAAGGAAGCCGCTGTCTTCAGCTAGGCTGCACTTCACGATTGGATTGTAGAATTAAGACTGACTTATCGAATAATCTTTAGCTTAAACTATACTTCAGGTAAGAAGGAAAAATGTGCCGCGTTTGCAAAATTAATTTGATATTTTATTTCATCATTCACTTGCACAAAGGTGGAAGGAAAAGGGGTGTATCCGTTCTGGATTGGTTTTGCTGTATTAGCAAAAATGGTGTGGGAATCAGTTAGGAATTTATAAATGTGCCGTTAGGCAAGGGGCGTGTGGAGAATAGCGGGTTTATGGTGAATGGTGGAGTCTCAGACGTAACTCCTCCCCCCTTAGGATTCTGCTCCGCAGAATTTTTAATATCAACTTTTATATTGGTTTCTTTATTTTTAGTTTTTGATTTGAAGGCAAAAATTATTAAAATTAAAATGGTAAGTATGATAAAAGCTGTTCCAAAATTAATATATTCATGCGCGACAGTACTGGATTTTATTTCTTCTATTAGTTTACGATTTTCAATATGTTTTAAGTTAAGTTCCTCTGAAGTATAGTTCATTGACACTTTCTTAATAGTAACATTATTAAAGTTAGGGATAACGAGGTTATCATATAATACAAAATTTTCATATTTTATATCGTTTATATTTAATTCACAATTTTCGAAACTCAATAAATTGTTTCCCATAATATTTAAGGTAAAATTATTACAATTGTGTAGGATTTGGGTATAAGGAATGTTCTTAGTTACAATAATGTTATTTTGTATTTGCTTAATTTCTACGTTTCTGTTTTCTTTATAAGTACATTTAGGATTTTCCTTAAAGATTTTTGAAATACAATCGTCTTTTATTTATTATTTTTAATTCTTTAATTTTCATAGTTTCGTTTATGTATTCATAATTAAAATGTTCATCTGTAATGAACTCGTTAAAAGGTGTTACTAATTCCAAATTGTTTTGATTAGGAATAGGCTCAATAATTATTTTATAAAAGTTAACATTTGAGTAATTTGGTATTAAAAGTATAAATATAATTTGATTTTCATGCATTATGACGGTATTTTTTATATGTGAAAATTCTTTAATAGTTATATTAAATTTTGATATTTCTTTTGGTGAACTCCTAGCTGACTTAATAGCAGGTTATCTTTTACCTTCCTAACTTGTTCTCTAAGTAATTGTATGTCATATTGTATTTGGAATGCCTGTTGCATGCTAGTTATTTCTAAAAATTCTTTGTTTATTGCGTTTCCCAAATTTGAAAGTTGGTTTTTTATGTCATGTTGCTGTCCGTTAATATGTCTTGTAATATTGTCTATGACTTCGTTAAAATGATAATTAGTTTTGATTTGGTAATTAAGTCCTTCTATCAAATTTTGGTTGTTCTTCTGGTTAATTTCTAAGCTTTGCATTATTTGAGTTTCGTCTTCATAGTCCATGGTGCCTGCCAGATATTTCAAACCCTTACCAACTATGTTAAATAAGCCTCTTTTTTTTCTTTGGTGTTGGTATCCTAACAAATTTTCTTTTTCTTCTGACAATGATTTAAAGCTATGTACTATTGTCGGGTATTCGTTTTTAAAATCTAGTTTGTTAATGTTTTGTTCTATTATGTCTAAGTTGTCTGTCCATGAAGTTATGTTAATGTTATGTAAAATTTTCGTATATCCTATTATGACTGGGATTTGTTCTACTCTTATTGCAATAAAACCATTTCCTGAATTTAAATTCTGTACGTCAAGTCTCTGTCCGTTTGCTACCGTCGTTGCTAAGAGAAGTATCAATAGTATCTAAAAAAAAAAAAAAAAAATATATATACTTATGTATCTTCATATTTGTAGACTCTTTTAATTTGGTTCTTGTAAAATTTACTTTTTTTATTGTTCTCAACGTGGTCTTGATCAACCACTACTGGATTAGATTTTTGATAAACGGGTTTTAATTTATTATTTGTTCTATTTTTGAGATATAACTGTTTTCCGTCTTCAAGGTATATATCGGTTCTATTTTTGTTTAATTTGTTGGTGTATCTTTCTTTGCTTTTATTAACAAGTTCTATAATTCTAGGATAATCATTGCAAGATATTGTTCCGTTCAGGAAGTTTAAAGGTCTTTCTTTTGTAGAGGAATGTTTTGTTTTATTGTAAATGGTAACGGCCTTGAGAACTCTTTGTCGTAGAGTATCAGTATTATTTTCATCCGCTGCGAAAGTTCGCAGATGCTCGTTAAGAGTTGAATGAAATCGCTCAATGTCTGCGTTGCCAGTTTTGTTATATGGTGTTGTTATATGAATATTAACATTGTTATCTTTCAGAAATTCCTTAATAGCTAATGATGAAAAACCAGTTTCACCGTCAGTAACTATAAATTCTGGGGTCCCTAGGGTTGCAAATCTTTTTTCTAATGTGTTTAACAAGGAAGTCCATGTTCTATGTTTGATTTCGTAAACCGACACATGTTTCGAGAACTTATCGATCATGGTTACGTACATTAAATTAATGTTCGCGTACCAAATACCGATATGTAATATTTGATTTATTTTTATTGGGGTTTCCGTTATTTTATACGGAATTTTATTTGGTAGGCGTTCGTATTTTGATTTATTGCATACTTCGCAGTTGTTAATATATTTTTGGATTTTTTCTTTAAGGTTTGGAGTATAGTAGACATCTCTGATTTCTTCATAGGTTTCGTTGATCCCTCTATGATTAAGGGAATTATGTGATTTTGATATCACTAATAATTCTTTCTCTGTATCTTCAAGATCTCCTAAAAATTTAGTGCATTTGATAAATTTTAACAATTTGTTATTACTAAAATATTTTAAATATACTTCCTGGAATTGTGCAAAAAGGTGGTCATCTCTTGAAAAGATACCAACAATTCCCTTGGGAGGAATAAATTTTTTCATTAGTTCTAAAATCAGTTTTTCATTAAAATTTTTTATCTCAATAACAATTCTATTCTTTGTAAATGGTTTATATAATCTGTGGTTACTCGCATTTTCTGTTTTGTTAAGTATTATTTGGGTTTTATAAATATTAATGGGTGTTTCTACGATCGGAATATGATTACTGCTATCCTCATTTGCACTGTGGATTGTAGCTATCATAGATTGTTCGTCTAAATTTTCTACTGGAGTGTCATCGGAAGTAATAGTTGGATTTGCAATAATTTCGTCATGATAGACTTCTACTCTTGACAGTCCGTCAGCGACTTGGTTATCTTTTCCTTTGACATACTCAATGTCGAAATTAAATTCTTCCAGTTTGATCTTCCATCTTTGCAGTTTGGTAATGGGTTCTTTTAGTGAACTCAGCCAAACTAGGGGTCGATGGTCAGTTCTAACTGTGAATTTCCGTCCATAGAGGTACGGTCTAAAATATTTTGTTGACCATACTATAGCCAAAAGCTCTTTTTCAATCGTTGAGTAACCAGTTTCGTGCTCGTTAAGTGTACGGCTAGCGAAACACACTGGGTGGTTATCCTGCGAGAGAACGGCGCCAATCGCAAAATTGGATGCGTCCGTGGTGAGAATAAATTTTTTTTGAAATCGGGGTATTTTAAGATTGGATCAGATACAAGAAGAGTTCTCAAATTTTCAAAACTTTCTATGTATTCAGGGTTATTTATGTTTATTTTAGCCCCTTTTTTAAGAAAGGCTGTTATAGGTTTGGCTACTTTGCCATAATCTTTTATAAATTTCCGGTAATACCCGGTGATACCAAGAAAAGATTTAATTTGTTTTGTTGTTGTGGGTATTTTATAATTTAATATTGCAGAGATTTTATTGGGATTAGGTTTAATGCCCTCCGTAGTGACGACATGGCCCAAAAATTCTGTCTCTTTTTTCATAAATTCAGTTTTATTCAACTGTATTTTAAGGTTAACGTCTTTTAAACGTTTAAATATTCTCCTTAATGATACTATGTGTTCCTCCAAAGATGTCGAGAAAACAATAATATCATCAAGATATACTAAGCAAATTTGTCCAATGAACTCTGATAGAACCGAGTTCATGAGTCTTTGGAAGGTCGCGGGCGCGTTCTTCAATCCAAATGGCATACGAACGAATTCATAGTGGCCACTATCGGTTGAGAATGCTGTTTTTTTATGTCTTCTTCCGCGATTTCGATTTGGTGAAACCCCTTAGCCAAATCGAGTGTAGTAAAGTACATTGATTTTCCCAATTTATCGAATATGTCTTCTATATTCGGGATTGGAAATTTATCGTCAATTGAAACTTCATTCAATTTTCGATAATCAATGACTATTCTCCAATTCTTTTTCCCTGAGGCATCTTCCTTTTTCGGAACGACCCAAATGGGAGCAGAATATGGAGATTTGCTTGGACGGATAATGCCCTGTTCAAGCATCTCATTTATTTGTTTAGATACTTCTGATTTATGGACTTCAGGGTATCTGTAATTTTTTGTATATATAGGGATGTCATTGACTGTCCTTATGTTATGCTTAATCGCATTAGTGAAGGACAAGTCGGTTCCTTCTTGATAAAATATATTTGACAATTCTGAGACAATGTTTTTTACAGCTTTACTTTCCTCCTTATTGAGGTGTTTGATCCTGATTTGGTCAAAGATGTGATCCTTGCATACCTCCGTGTGGTAAATCTCTATGTTCGGGATGGCTTTTTCGTAGTCATCTTCCGTTATAGGGATTTGTTTGTTGAAAGTTTCATTCAGTGTTTCTTCTTCTTCACTATTAAAGTAAATTGGTATTTTCACATCCTGTATTAATAATTGTTTTTTATCAAGATCTACGACTGCTTTGATGGGAAAAAGTATATTACTCCCAATCAAACCGTCATAGATATTGTGGAATTTGTATTCAAGGAACTCGGCAGTTTTATTAAGCATGCCAAATTCCTTAAACAATGGAATCTTTACTTTGTTATGTGCAACGATAGGTGTTCCTGCTGTTTTTATTTTGATAGGTTTAGTTAGTTTTTTATGCCATTTTGGGTGGCACAGCCCTGGGTTGAGAATACTGGTTTCTGATCCAGTATCAATTAGTATTCTTAGTTTAAATTTATTGTTTTTGGTGTTAACCACTATATAGGGAAGTCGGCCTGAAGGCTTTCTTCCTGAAAATCCGAGGTGTTGTTTAGTGAATTGATCTCCCTTTGATAGGAAGCCGACAGTGTATCCATCGGTTCAACACCATGGTTGGTATTACTGTTGTAGTTATTACTACGGTTTCGGGACTGGCCAGAATAAGCGTTTCTGTGCTGTCCCTGGTTAAATGGGTTATTATTGTTAATACGATTATTGTTATTGTTATTAGTGTTTCGGGATTGACCAGAACTAGGGTTTCTGTGCTGTCCCCAGGTATTACTCTCATTAAAAGGATTATAGTTATTCGTTGTAGCAGGGTTATAATTGTTTCTACCTGAATTGTTATTGGAATTATTAAAGTTCCTGGATGAACCTGATTTGATATATTTTAAATTTCCCTGATCTTGACCTATGAATTTCTTAATTGTGTCTCTAATGTCGTCTAAATTATACTTGTCAGTTATAGCAAATGCTAATGAGCCAGCTACGAGTTCTTTGATTTGTTGGACCAGCATGCCATTAAAAATTGTGGTCATGGTTGGTCCGTTTGCGGAAAATGTAGAATATTCTGCTATATTTTCAACTAATATTCTTAATTTGGTATCTAAATCTAGTATAGAACTTACCCTTAATACACCAATATCTTTTGTAATTGACATCTCGTCCCGAGATGGCCTAAAATGTTTCCTCAATTTTTCTAGACACAGGCTCCAGTCCGCTGGTGGATTGTTGTAAAGGAGGTTTTTTGCCGCTCCCTGGATTTTTGTGTCGAATATTATTGTGTAAACTGCAGGTCTCTCCTGTCCTGGGTAGTTGGCCAGGACTCTTTGAACGCTGCTTGCAAAAGAAGGCAACGTACCTGCTTCGCCGGTGAAAGTTGCCAGAAATCGAATGTCTTTCTCTATTCTCTCTCTTGCACTCGTTGGTCTGTTCATATTGGCCACAAGCTGTGTAAGTGCGGCTATGCACTGTTCCATGTTTAACTGTGCCATTCTTGCTATTCTGGGTTGATCAAATCTGTGGTTCCTTTGGTTGCTAATTTTGGTAGTTTACTTTACACTTTATTTTATTTAATCTTGTTGTTTTTTTTTTTTTTTTTTCGTTTGTACTTGATCGCACTTGTTTGTTTGTTTGTGCTTGATCGCACTTGTTCGTCGCACTTTATTGCACTAGTTTTTCGTTATTTGTACTTAAACGCACCTGTTAATTGCACTCGATTGCGTTAGATTTTTTTTTTTTTTTCGATTGTACTTAATCGCACTTATACATTGCACTCGATCGCGCTAATTATGTTTTGTACTTAATCGCACTGTTCATTGCACTTGATCGCGTTAATTATGTTTTGTACTTAATCGCACTGTTCATTGCACTTGATCGCGCTAGGTTTTATTTTGCACTTAATCGTACTGGTTCATTATGTTCTTCTTCGAACGACCGACTGCGCCAATTACGTTGTCGTTGCCACGGTTGCTTTAAAAAAAAACATAAAGTTTTTTTTTATTATTTTTTTTTTTATTATTTTATTTATTATTAATCATTACAAAATTATTTTTATTTAAATTCCAAAAGGAAGCCGCTGTCTTCAGCTAGGCTGCACTTCACGATTGGATTGTAGAATTAAGACTGACTTATCGAATAATCTTTAGCTTAAACTATACTTCAGGTAAGAAGGAAAAATGTGCCGCGTTTGCAAAATTAATTTGATATTTTATTTCATCATTCACTTGCACAAAGGTGGAAGGAAAAGGGGTGTATCCGTTCTGGATTGGTTTTGCTGTATTAGCAAAAATGGTGTGGGAATCAGTTAGGAATTTATAAATGTGCCGTTAGGAAAGGGGCGTGTGGAGAATAGCGGGTTTATGGTGAATGGTGGAGTCTCAGACGTAACTCATTAGAGGATTAATGTTGATGAAACATGAAAGGTTTGTTTTTGAAAGTAAAGTACAATCACTGACTTCAGAATTTAGCGCTCATTTTTTGACTCGCCTGAGTCAGCGTTTTACGAGTCCTGTCACACAATTGCATGCATGGCATACGAAATTAAGAAAGAGATTCGAGAATCGAGTTTTTTTTCTTTTGTAATAGATTGAGAGAGAGAGAAAGAGAGGGATAGGGAGAGAGAAAGAGGGCGGCATTAGAGACGACAGCACAAAGAAAAATTCGCGCCTCTAAAAAGTTAAGAAAAAATTCAAAATAAAGATAGAAAAAAGGTACAATTTAATATGAATAAAAGTGAATATTACAAAATAAATCGCGAAGTTCCATTTATTTGCAAACGTGCAATTAGGTCAGTTTTGGGTTCATATTTCGCTGAGCGGGACAATTTCGCTCTCTCTCTCTCTCTCTCTCTCTCTCTCTCTCATAAGGGAGTCCGTGGGAATTATAATTTACATACTTAATGGAGCCGACAAACGTCGTTTTACGACTCCGTATTTGGATCCGTATGCGGAGTCTAGTATGTGAATTTGGATTGACATCTCACATGTTTGTCTCGTACTATTGTTTATTTTGTTTTGATAATAAATTGCTGCGTTATATAGTATATTATTTTTGATAGTTATTTTGTCGTTTAGTACTTTGTCTTGTTCGTACATATAAGCTCTGTAGATTTCGTATTCTTCTAATGCGCCTAGTTTTGTCCCTTTCTTGTATATATGTAAAGGTATTAAGTTTGTGTCGAAGTCGGTGTAAATATGTTTCTTGTCTTTTATGCAGGGTACACACTATCGATCATGAGGGACGGATAAGAAATGATGTCATTTTGGATGGATAGGTTTTGCACTATAAGTCAATCAGAATCAGATTTTTATAGAAATAAGCACGTAAGGGAACGAGGCTTGTTTTAATTTTGTTAACATAATTTTATTTTTTTCCATTCCCGCCGAAAGCTGCTTCGTAGGATATTTATTTTCATTTTGACGTGCGTAATATCTGCTTTTTTTAACTTTTTCATCACTTCCAGAACCTTCGCGAGCGTGGTTTTGTTTTGAATGATGTTGGGCGTTTTTTTTGTACACATTATCGAACAAATCCATAAGCAGCTCTTGCATGTCATTCCATTACCAAAATAGTTTGCGGTTATCCATCCTAGAGCTGTGTCAATCGTTCATTTTCAAAGATACAAGCGTTCAACATTCATTAATTTCAAAGATACAATCATTTCAGTCAATCATTCTTTCGATCATTATTATATCATTCTTTTTTAATCATTTCACTTCCAGCCCATACCGGTTACGGAAATTATGTGAATAAAAATGTTTGTGTCTGCATTTGTGCCTTTACAAGCCAAAGAACATTGAATACATGTACCTATATAGTACATATCTCTCTCTCTCTCTCTCTCTCTCTCTCTCTCTCTCTCTCTCCCTAGTCGCTAGTCCCTTTTAATTGTATGTATACATTTACAATTACTATGGTTTAATTTCAGTCCAATTTCACTTCACTCGAGGTTCGTTTCGTTCGTTCATTTCGATTGTACATACATATTGCATTTCGTATCATATCTCGATCATTTGTAAAGTATTGATACTGTGAACGACCGACTTATTTAATTGTGATTGCAATCACCAAAGAATTATAACGAACGGGTCACCAGAGACCGAATCAATCACTATTGACACAGGTCTAATCCATCCCGATGGACGAACCATCATTCAGATGTACACATTATCATTCGTATCCGCATTCACTCCAAATTCGTTATTCAATGATCGATAATGTGTACCCCACATTAAGTGCATTGCGTATATGTGTATGTGGATTTTGTGTTCTGTTTCGGTCTATGTTCTAAAAATCTGTCGTAAAACGTCCTTCCCGTCTGTCCGTCCTATAAAGTCGTTGTCGCAATCGTTGCATTTTATTTTGTAAACACCGGATGAAGATTTATTATCTGTTGTTGATTTGTTTGATAAGATTTTTTGGATGTTATTAGTAGTTTTTAATGAAATGTTTATGTTTATTTTTTGGAACTGATTTTGTAAAACTTGTGGTAATAGATTAGTATATTTTCTTTGTGTGTGTTATCTTTATTGTTGTTCTTATTGTTTTTTTATTTCTTTTTCTTCTTTTGTATCAGCTTTTCTATCATGTTAGCCGTGTATCCATTTGCTGTTACTATTTGTTTAATTGTGTCTATTTCTTCATCAAAATGTTTTTTCTCAAACATATTAAAAAAAAATCAAGTTAACCGAAAATTACAAATTAAATACAAAGAAGACACTATAAATCTAAAAAACATAAAACGAAAAAACAACGGTAATAATGCAATGATTACCAAAGCAGACAAAGGAAACACAATTATAATAATTAACCAACAAGAATAAAAGACTTACAAATGTGATTTTTGTTTATTTATGTATTCAATCATCAAATTGTAAACCTTTAAAACATGATTTCCCGTTATACAGGATGATTCACCTAAAGAGTGCCAAAAAGCTTTAGCTTGTTGTAGGTTTTGTTGAGACAAGGAAAAAATCGTATGGGAAGAGGCTATTCTTCTCCGTTTAGTAGGGGAAATTTTATAAAGCAATGATATTGAAAAAAAAATATTAAAAAAATAACGGTAACTTCTATAAGGCAAGTTATGCATTCGTCGAAAAAAAGTTTTGAGATAACAATCAACACTGACGAGTAAAGGATCTAATGGTGAATTCCACGACATTTTCAGATTCTCTCTCAGATTAGATCTGGATTTCTAGATTTTTCTGGTTGCATGGAAAACAAAATGAGATTGATTTTGTTTTTGTTATTGTGTGTGTGCCATTAACAACTGAAATAATAGTCCACTTCTTCGTCTGATTGACAAGCAACAACATCTTTGACGGAATGCCTATCTCTTTAATTTAACAAATTTCCTGTTTTGGGAAATCCTCCATCATCGGATGATATTGAAATATAAATAATAAAACATTATTTTGCAAATAAATGTGCTTCTTTTCACAAAATCACTGAGAAAAACAAATTGCCAACTGATGACGATGAGGAATGTCAATTTGTGTGTGTGTGAAAATATGTGTAAATATGTTTCTGAATCGAGATTCGCAAAAGGCGATCTAGATCCAATCTGAGGTCGAATCAAGATTACTTTTTTGGCTTCTTGGAAAATGAAAAGTGATAGAGATCAAATCGAGAGTGGTTTTTTGGTTTCATGGAATTCAATATAAGTAAGCGGCGTCGGTTCCTACTATAGGTATTAATAAACGGAGTCAACAAGAGTTAGTCTAGTAATATTCGTACACAAGAAAGGATCCAATATAATTCATTTCTAACATCTATTGTTAATTTGTGTCTTTTTAAATATAAACTAACTGAGAATATAGTTCGGATTGTCTTTACTTGTTTTAGTTCAGAAGCGGGATAAGAACTCAAAAAGTTAAGTATATTTGGTAAGAGAACGTTAATATGAAAATTTTAGTTTGCATGTTTTTGCTGTGTGTGACTCAAGGCATGATTTCGGTGTTTTTTTCTAAAGGCATGTAAGCACGAATCAAACATTTATAAATGTGAATGGGTTGGCTTGTGTTCATAAAATCGAATGGTTTATTTTGATAACTCATATTTTTTGCCGATAGTCGGTGCTGAAGGAAGTAATTATATTCATACTAGCTGACCCACCCGGCTTCGCTCGGTTAGACAAATCTTAGTTTCATACGAATTAAATGAATTACAATTTAAAAAATATAATTGCAGTATTTAAAAGCTGACAGGAAACACATTTTTTACTTAAAACATACATAAGTGTCGTTAAGAAATATTTATTTTTTGTGCATTCGTCTTGAAAAAAAAGTTAAAAATTCTGTCCGTCTGTATGTCTGTCTGTCTGTCTGTATGTATAGACACCTACAGCCCAAACGGGTGGGCCGAATTGCTTCAAACTTGGTATATAGATTTTTTTAGGTATTGGAAGGTGGAAGAACAGCACACTGAGCACTGAAGCTTTCGTTAAACCTGCGAATCAAAGAAAATCCTGTTTGCAGCATTTTAAAGCAATCAGTCATGGCAAAAGTGGTGATATTAGCAAGCGGATTTCCGAAATCACTTCCCGTGATTCTGAAACCAAAAGCGGCGTATGAATAAATCTCATGTCTCAAGGCATCGTTTTTTTCGGTATGTGCAAGCCATTCAATTGAGTGTAAATATGCAAGTGTTCTTTGGATTTGCCTATGGCATGCCGCCTCATCATTTGAATTTTAAATTTGGATTTATCATCTTAATGCTACGAAACCTTTTATTTTCGCATTTAATGCATAAATAAACAATAAGGATGGTTTACCCACTCGCCAACGTCCAACATAAAGTTGTCCATGAGAAAAAATTGGAAAAATGTTTCCCTAAATTCCCCTGCTAACAATATCAATGCACCACCAAATAAACGTTGGTTTCCTTTTAACGTTCGATTAAGGGCTTCCAATAATTTCTTGTGAACCATCGTGCACTCATCCCAAATGATTATTTTACATTGCTGTAAAACCTTTGCCATTCCAGATGTTTTTGAAATATTACATGTTTGAAATTCATTTACTTGCATGTTCAATGGCAATTTTAATGCAGAGTGACTTGTTCGACCACCGTCTAACAAAGTTTGCGCAATCCCAGACGACGCAAGCGCTAATGCTATTTTTTTTTTCAGATCGAATCGTAGCTAAGAACCAAGTTCTGGTTTGAATAAATATTTCGCATTCGATGTAATATTTCTTCAGTCACTTCATCCCGATGATTTGTCCAAAATCGCAGATCACAAACTTATTCCAATTTTATTTAAATTAAATTGACACATTGAAAATAAAAATAATTTTCTATAATTACGGGAAAAATACTTTATGTAAAATGCTAGATCAAAAAGAACAACGCTACCGCTTTACAGAATTTTGACCAAACTTCACAGAAACCTTTGCAGGCATCCTCAGAAGATGCTACCAAAAGATTTGTTGGCATTTTGACAGAATGCAATAAAACTGCAGTTGTGGCAAATTATTTTACCGAAGTTTGGCCGTAAACCTTCGTCGACATACTCAGAAGACCCTATAAAAAATGTTGTTATTAATATGACGAAATGCACTAAAAATGCATTTTGCGATTTGCCCTTTACCGAAATTTGACCAAATTTCACAAAAAAGACCTTCCTCAATAAGATAGCTGACCCACCCGGCTTCGCTCGGTGAGACAAATCTTAGTTTCATACGGATTAAATGAATTACAATTTAAAAAATATAATTGCAGTATTTAAAAACTGACAGGAAACACATTTTTAACTTAAAACATACATAAGTGTTGTTAAGAAATATTTAATTTTAAATACAATGATATCGATATTTATAATCAAAAAGTTTTTGACTTGCGATTTTAGGTACTATAAGGCAAGTTATGCATTCGTCTTGAAAAAAAAAGTTAAAAATTCTGTCCGTCTGTATGTCTGTCTGTCTGTCTGTATGTTTTTTTTTTTTTTTTTTTTTATAATGCACACGCGCTCAAGGGGTTTGTTATAGTCCTTTTAATGATAAGTCACAGCGCGAGCGATAGGAACTTAGGAAGGAAGGGAAAGGAGGTGTCGATGAACATTGATCTTGAATGTCAGCCCAAACGGGTGGGCTGAATTGCTTCAAACTTGGTATATAGATTTTTTTTAGGTATTGAAATTGAATTTTTTTTTAGCTCAAAAAATAACGGTACCTGCCATATAACCGTTACGTTAAAGCTTATTCTTCTCAAAAACGGCTCTAACGATTTCCATTTACAAAAAATCAGTGTTGCTTTTTAGGTACGGCCAATTATATGGCTGAAAAAAAGTTTTAAAAAATGTCTAAGAACGGTACTTTCCATAGGACCGTTTTTTTTGTTTTCGACTATCTCGAAAACGACTCAACCGATTCTTTCGAAATTTAACACATATATAGTTGTAGGTAGCTCAATTTGTACTGCATACCAATGTTTTTGAAAAATATTTTTTTGTATTTTTAAAAACATCTAAAAAAAAAATTTAAATTAATATTTTGAAAACTGCTTATTAATTTTTTTTCTAAAAATTATAAATAAATGTAATTGCTGAATACCTATGAAATGGCCACAGATTTTTATAAATTTACTTTCATAAATTCAAATTTATCCAAGAAATTAAATGGTGTACTTTTTTTCAGCTCAAATTAGTTTAAGTATTTATTTAAGAATTTTGAAAATTTTATTTTTTTCAAAATCTCAAGCCCCTAGACAACTGTCACACATTAGAGCATTAGACCCAGTCGTGCATTTTATTTGTTGATGCGCCCGGCGGAACTGGAAAAATGTTCTTGATTTAATTAATATTAGCAGCAATACGTGCTCAAAGTGGAATTGCGTTAGCTCTCGCATCTACAGGAATTGCTGCAACACTGTTGGAAGCTGGAAGAACAGCATACTGAGCACGGAAGCTTTCGTTAAACCTGCGAATCAAAGAAAATCCTGTTTGCAGCGGATTTCCGAAATCACTCCCGTGATTCTGAAACCAACAGCGGCGTATGAATAAATCTCATGTCTCAAGGCATCGTTTTTTTCGGTATGTGCAAACCATTCCATTGAGTGTGAATATGCAAGTGTTCTTTGGATTTGCCTGGCATGCCGCCTCATCATTTGAGTTTTAAAGTTGGATCTGTCATCTTAATGCTACGAAACCTTTATGCCCCGAAACTGTGCAATGGAACCCAACTGATTGTGAAGAAGCTGATGAACAATGTGATAGTGGCAAGGATTTTAAAAGGACCGTTCAAGGGAGAAGAATGCCAAATTCCGCGAATTTCCTTTTCTTCAACTGATTTGCCGTCAGCTATTATAATGTGGCGTGTTTCCTAGTTGGAAAACCATCCTCACTCTTCATTTACGCTCCGGAGCAGAAAACAAATTTTGTGTATCATGCAGCCTTAAACTCAATTCAATCATTTTGCTTATATAATTTATTAATTAATTTGACAATTTTTTAAATGAACCATTTGCATTACTCAAGAGCTTTTTGATAAACAATTTTTTTTATTTTCGCATTTAATGCATAAATAAACAATAAAGACGGTTTACCCACTCGCATTTTGACAGAATGCAATAAAACTGCAGTTGTGGCAAATTATTTTACCGAAGTTTGGCCGTAAACCTTCGTCGACATACTCAGAAGACCCTATAAAAAATGTTGTTATTAATATGACGAAATGCACTAAAAATGCATTTTGCGATTTGCCCTTTACCGAAATTTGACCAAATTTCACAAAAAAGACCTTCCTCAATAAGATAGCTACCTTTATAAAAAAATATGAAAAAATTCGGCCCAGCCATTCCCGAGTTTATCGAGCCCGAACATAAGGCAACTTATTTTTATATATTAGATGTGGGACAGTAACGGTACTGCCTCTTTGGTATACGAAGAAGCAAGCCACTAATGTTGTCTCAATTTGAATGTACACGTGTGAATGTATGTGAAGCAAATGTGCGATGTTGCCGGTTTGCAGACGCCAAGCTAGAAAAGCGGTTTGTTGCCAAGAGAAAGGTTAAAGGAAGAAGGGCGAATAGAACAAAGTGCTATGTATTCTAATTGCGTTTTCGGTTTACAAAAAAGTAAGAAGATTAAGCAATTCGGAATGAAACGGATGCAGGGTAAATATTGCCGTTTGCGTTTTCGGTTCACGAAAAAGTATTGGTAATGTGCAAGCATACCCTTTATTTTCCTAGGATATGAAAGCGGAAATGTGAGTTACTTAAACCGGAATAATGAATATCATGCCTTGAACCTAAAATAGCTGAGAGTAAGGGTTTTCCATGACAACTTAAAATTTAATGAGTTGTTCTTGAATTTACTTATGATAGATTACCCCATATTTAATGTTTATGAAAATGCGATTTCATTTTGTAGATGCATACATTGGAAAATATGACGGTAAAGCAGCTTCAGGACAAGCTTACAACTGGAGGATGGCCTTTAAATAGATCAAAACGAGTCTTTATTAAAAGACTCCGAGATTATTCCAAAAAAGATGAAAAAGTAGGACTGCAGAATAGTCGTGAACATGATATTTCTATTAGTTCCAGTTCCAGTGAAGTTATGTCAACAAATAAAGACCTCCGGGATAAAGAATTTTTTTTTTTTATAATGCATTCGCACTCAAAGGGACATTAATACCTTTATAACAAATTAACATGTGCGAGCGAGGAGAGAGAAGGAATAAAAAGAAAGGAAAGAAAATTGGTACAGTGGATTGAGATTAGAGGTGATTAATATCTCACGAAAATCCCACAGGTGGCGTCCAGTTTAAACTGGGGACATAACAAGATCAGAGCCTTAGAAGAACGGGTCTCAGCAAGTACCAGTACAAAAACAAAGGTGGCATGCAGCATCAAGGAGATCTTATTTCACGCCGATTCCTTATTTCACGCCGGGTGATGTCTTACTATTGACAGCAAATGAATGGGAGAAAAAGGTTGAAGTATTAACAGCACTCTACGAATCTGTCGAAAGAGCACTGCTTTTGGCAGTGACATCTTAAATGCAGGGACCTGCACAATTCTGGTGGGACACCACACAAAAAGTTTGTGTATCTTGGAGTCAGCTGTGGGATGGGCTTAAACTCAACTTTCCACATCAGTCCAATGAGATAGACACACATCAACAGAAGGTCAAAAAGATAAAGAAACCCACAGACACGGTTAAAAGCTACTGTTTTGAAATGAACATGCTAGGAAAAAGAATTGGCCTGTCGGATAAGACAATCTTTCAATATATACTTACAGGGTTGAATGATCCCGGAATGAGTTCAAGCTTAGCTGCGAGCAATTTCAAAGACATTGCTGAATTAAATGAAAAAAACAATGTGGTATGAAAGCATAAGAGCGAATGCAAAAACGGCAGCACCCCACAGATCATCGAATAAATACCGCGAAAGGCCTTCAACCAACGTACGTCCTAGATGGCAGCAGAGACATTTTTACAACCAAACAACATTAATTGTTACAACTGCAATCAACCAGGCCATTTCTCAAGGTAATGTATCCAAACCAGGGGGAGAGTACGAGAACTGAGGCGCCAAGATTTAATAACGGTTTTATGTAGAGGTAGAGGGTCAAGTGTAAGTATTTTTTACTATGGGGGGGTCTACCTCACCCCGTTTAGGAGGTAGGGGCGATTTTCGAACAAAATGTCTTCAATGGAAAAATCAATATTAAAAAAAATTTGTTCAAAATTGTGAAATGGAAAATAAATTTTTTTTTTCTGTGATCGATGCTCATATAAATTTTTAATCGAACGCAAAAAACCAAAAGCTTTTATGTGAAAATTCAAAATTACTGAAACTACTTTTTTATGAAATTTTAGATTCTTGGCACACCCGTTCACGCAACTTCGTTGCCTGGCAGACGCCTGTGTCAATTGTATTTTTAATCAACAGTACCTGGGTGGTCCGCTCCGCGGGATTTAGGGATTTCAACTCGCTTTTCGGGGGCACACTCGCTCACGCAACTTCGTTGTTCCGCTTAGGGTAGGTCCAGCTGTCTGACAGGCGCCTGTGTCAATAGTATTTTTAATCAACAATACGATTTTCGAACAAAATATCTTGAATGGAAAAATCAATATTAAAAAAAAAAAATTCAAAATTGTGAAATGGAAAATAAAATTTTTTTTCTGTGATCGATGCTCAAATAAATTTTTAATCGAACGAATATCCAATTTTATAACAAAAAGATGATGGCTGAAAGTGAAGATGACGATCGTACCATTGCTGATGATGAAAGTATGGTATTTGACGAAGAAGAAGAAATCATCGGCGAAGAATTGGAATATGATGGAGAAGAGGTTTTAGTTGAAGAAATGGACTCGGAAGAGGAAGAACATGAAATCGAGATCTTCGAAGAAGATGAAGTGATAATAATGGACGATCTTAGTGTGATCTACGAAGAAAATGAAGCAGATCTGATAAGTCCCAGACTAGCCAGTCGTATAAGTTCAAGTGTTAGTGAAACATCTACCCTTGCAAATAAAGAATATTTGGAAGAAGAAGATGAAGAAGCCATAAAGAAAGATGATGATGAAGATGATAACTCGAACTCAGTAACTGTTCGATTACCTTTGAAGTTTTCTTTCAGTCGTTCTTCGAATGATGAAAACATTGCAACAATTGAAGTTGGAAATAGTCAGGTTGAAGATAAAGGAAGATCATTTAGTATTGCTTCGATTGAAGCAGAACCCGAGGATTATGAAACTGATTCTCAAGATTGTGATGTTAGTGTTACGATAAGCTTAAGTCGTTCTACTGAGTCAGAGGACAAGAAGGCTAGAAGTATATCCCCTTCGCCACATTTGGCTGGATTTACAATTAAAGAAGAAGAAAAAGTAAAAGAAGAAGGCATCTTCGAGTCAGAAGATGAAGATGTTTCGGTGTCGTTTTCACTGCCCATGAGAAACAAATTCATGGACCAGACTTGGAGTGGGGATTTCACGAATAACATATCTAATATTGAAGAAAAGAAAAACAAGGATACAGTTGAACAAGAAACATCAGTGGAAGCTTGGAGAAGAAACAACAGTCTCTTTGAAGAAAGTGAGGAAAAGAAAAGAATATCAGAAGAAACTAAACGGAAGCAACAGCAACGAAATGAAATTGAAAATGAAAGAAGTGACGAGAGCTTTGAAGCAGATGCTCCCTCGAAAAAACAGGCTAAATACGTTTTAGAAAATGGTGCTTCGGACGAAGCAAACAACCACAAAGATATTTCGGCGGTTGGAGGTTCTTCTGAAGAGATCGAGGAAACCGAAACAGAATCTCTAATTGAAGAAGATGTTGATGAAGAATTAGACTTTTGGGCAACATTGCAAGCAACAAGAAAAGAAGCACAACTTTTCCTAGAAAAGACTGTAGGTTATTGGGGCAAGTCAGTAGATGGAAAAGAAAAGGCTGACCTTACTACGGTTGACAGTCCAAAACCCAAAGAAGAAGAAAAAGATGAAGATTTCTGGTCAAATATTCGTGTCAAAAATTCAACTGAAACTGAAGAAAAGAAGGTAGCTAAACCAAAAACAACAAAAATTAATAAGTAAAAGAAGGTTGTTAAGGTCGTTGTTAAAGAACCTGAACCAGAGCCGGAACCAGAACATGTTTTGACAATAATCAAGCTGCCAAATGCTAACAATAAGTCTAAAGTAGTTGAGTCTGCTATTCAAATGATTCAAGAGAAAACAAAGAAACCAAAGAAATTGGTGAAACAAGTAAGTAAGGAAGAAGTGAAAGTGGTTAAAGAAGCTCTGGAGAGTGAAATTGTTCAGATAAGCAAAGCCGTTGAAGAAGAAAAAAAATTAATTGAAGAAGCAAAAACGAGAAGAGCATCGCTATGTAAAGCAAAATCTATTGATGAACCAAAAATAGAAGAAGTAATAGTTGAAAAAGAAGAAGAAGATGTAAAAGAAGATATGAAAAAACAACTTGTAAAAGAAAAAGCTGAATTGAAGACACAAATTTTGAACCAAAAATTTTTCAAAGCCTTTGTAGTCCCTGATAAGCCTCCCCTAATGAAGGGAATATTGAGCGAATCGGATTGTGAAACAACGATCTCACACCACTGTCAAAACAAGCCTGATCTCTTAAAAGTAACTATAAATGAAACAAAGTGTGAAACATCGATCTCAAATGATTCAATTATTGTGATTTCATTAGAGGATTTATGTTGATGAAACATGAAAGGTTTGTTTTTGAAAGTAAAGTACAATCACTGACTTCAGAATTTAGCGCTCATTTTTTGACTCGCCTGAGTCAGCGTTTTACGAGTCCTGTCACACAATTGCATGCATGGCATACGAAATTAAGAAAGAGATTCGAGAATCGAGTTTTTTTTCTTTTGTAATAGATTGAGAGAGAGAGAAAGAGAGGGATAGGGAGAGAGAAAGAGGGCGGCATTAGAGACGACAGCACAAAGAAAAATTCGCGCCTCTAAAAAGTTAAGAAAAAATTCAAAATAAAGATAGAAAAAAGGTAAAAGTTAATATGAATAAAAGTGAATATTACAAAATAAATCGCGAAGTTCCATTTATTTGCAAACGTGCAATTAGGTCAGTTTTGGGTTCATATTTCGCTGAGCGGGACAATCTCGCTCTCTCTCTCTCTCTCTCTCTCTCTCTCCCTCTCTCTCTCTCTCTCTCTCTCTCTCTCTCTCTCTCTCTCTCTCTCTCTCTCTCTCTCTCTCTCTCTCTCTCTCTCTCATAAGTGAGTCCGTGGGAATTATAATTTACATACTAAATGGAGCCGACAAACGTCGTTTTACGACTCCGTATTTGGATCCGTATGCGGAGTCTACTATGTGAATTTGGATTGACATCTCACATGTTTGTCTCGTACTATTGTTTATTTTGTTTTGATAATAAATTGCTGCGTTATATAGTATATTATTTTTGATAGTTATTTTGTCGTTTAGTACTTTGTCTTGTTCCTACATATAAGCTCTGTAGATTTCGTATTCTTCTAATGCGCCTAGTTTTGTCCCTTTCTTTTATATATGTAAAGGTATTAAGTTTGTGTCGAAGTCGGTGTAAATATGTTTCTTGTCTTTTATGCAGGGTACACACTATCGATCATGAGGGATGGATAAGAAATGATGTCATTTTGGATGGATAGGTTTTGCACTATAAGTCAATCAGAATCAGATTTTTATAGAATAAGCACGTAAGGGAGCGAGGCTTGTTTTAATTTTGTTAACATATTTTTATTTTTTTCCATTCCCGCCGAAAGCTGCTTCGTAGGATATTTATTTTCATTTTGACGTGCGTAATATCTGCTTTTTTTAACTTTTTCATCACTTCCAGAACCTTCGCGAGCGTGGTTTTGTTTTGAATGATGTTGGGCGTTTTTTTTGTATACATTATCGAACAAATCCATAAGCAGCCCTTGCATGTCATTCCATTACCAAAATAGTTTGCGGTTATCCATCCTAGAGCTGTGTCAATCGTTCATTTTCAAAGATACAAGCGTTCAACATTCATTAATTTCAAAGATACAATCATTTCAGTCAATCATTCTTTCGATCATTATTATATCATTCTTTTTTAATCATTTCACTTCCAGCCCATACCGGTTACGGAAATTATGTGAATAAAAATGTTTGTGTCTGCATTTGTGCCTTTGCAAGCCAAAGAACATTGAATACATGTACCTATATAGTACATATCTCTCTCTCTCTCTCTCTCTCTCTTCCTAGTCGCTAGTCCCTTTTAATTGTATGTATACATTTACAATTACTATGGTTTAATTTCAGTCCAATTTCACTTCACTCGAGGTTCGTTTCGTTCGTTCATTTCGATTGTACATACATATTGCATTTCGTATCATATCTCGATCATTTGTAAAGTATTGATATTGTGAACGACCGACTTATTTAATTGTGATTGCAATCACCAATGCCTTATAACGAACGGGTCACAGAGACCGAATCAATCACTATTGACACAGCTCTAATCCATCCCGATGGACGAACCATCATTCAGATGTACACATTATCATTCGTATCCGCATTCACTCCAAATTCGTTATTCAATGATCGATAATGTGTACCCCACATTAAGTGCAGTGCGTATGTGGATTTTGTGTTCTGTTTCGGTCTATGTTCTAAAAATCTGTCGTAAAACGTCCTTCCCGTCTGTCCGTCCTATAAAGTTGTTGTCGCAATCGTTGCATTTTATTTTGTAAACACCGGATGAAGATTTATTATCTGTTGTTGATTTGTTTGATAAGATTTTTTGGATGTTATTAGTAGTTTTTAATGAAATGTTTATGTTTATTTTTTGGAACTGATTTTGTAAAACTTGTGGTAATAGATTAGTATATTTTCTTTGTGTGTGTTATCTTTATTGTTGTTCTTATTGTTTTTTTATTTCTTTTTCTTCTTTTGAATCAGCTTGCCTATCATGTTAGCCGTGTATCCATTTGCTGTTACTATTTGTTTAATTGTATCTATTTCTTCATCAAAATGTTTTTTCTCAAACATATTAAAAAAAAAAAAATCAAGTTAACCGAAAATTACAAATTAAATACAAAGAAGACACTATAAATCTAAAAAACATAAAACAAAAAAACAACGGTAATAATGCAATGATTACCAAAGCAGACAAAGGAAACACAATTATAATAATTAACCAACAAGAATAAAAGACTTACAAATGTGATTTTTGTTTATTTATGTATTCAATCATCAAATTGTAAACCTTTAAAACATGATTTCCCGTCATACAAGATGATTCACCTAAAGAGTGCCAAAAAGCTTTAGCTTGTTGTAGGTTTTGTTGAGACAAGGAAAAAATCGTATGGGAGGAGGCTATTCTTCTCCGTTTAGTAGGGGAAATTTTATAAAGCAATGATATTGAAAAAAAATATTAAAAAATAACGGTAAATTCTATAAGGCAAGTTATGCATTCGTCGAAAAAAAGTTTTTAGATAACAATCAACACTGACGAGTAAAGGATCTAATGGTGAATTCCACGACATTTTCAGATTCTCTCTCAGATTAGATCTGGATTTCTAGATTTTTCTGGTTGCATGGAAAACAAAATGAGATTGATTTTGTTTTTGTTATTGTGTGTGTGCCATTAACAACTGAAATAATAGTCCACTTCTTCGTCTGATTGACAAGCAACAACATCTTTGACGGAATGCCTATCTCTTTAATTTAACAAATTTCCTGTTTCGGGAAATTCTCCATCATCGGATGATATTGAAATATAAATAATAAAACATTATTTTGCAAATAAATGTGCTTCTTTTCACAAAATCGCTGAGAAAAACAAATTGCCAACTGATGACGATGAGGAATGTCAATTTGTGTGTGTGTGAAAATATGTGTAAATATGTTTCTGAATCGAGATTCGCAAAAGGCGATCTAGATCCAATCTGAGGTCGAATCAAGATTGCTTTTTTGGCTTCTTGGAAAATGAAAAGTGATAGAGATCAAATCGAGAGTGGTTTTTTGGTTTCATGGAATTCAATATAAGTAAGCGGCGTCGGTTCCTACTATAGGTATTAATAAACGGAGTCAACAAGAGTTAGTCTAGTAATATTCGTACACAAGAAAGGATCCAATATAATTCATTTCTAACATCTATTGTTAATTTGTGTCTTTTTAAATATAAACTAACTGAGAATATAGTTCGGATTGTCTTTACTTGTTTTACTTCAGAAGCGGGATAAGAACTCAAAAAGTTAAGTATATTTGGTAAGAGAACGTTAATATGAAAATTTTAGTTTGCATGTTTTTGCTGTGTCCGACTCAAGGCATGATTTCGGTGTTTTTTTCTAAAGGCATGTAAGCACGAATAAAACATTTATAAATGTGAATGGGTTGGCTTGTGTTCATAAAATCGAATGGTTTATTTTGTTAACTCATATTTTTTGCCGATAGTCGGTGCTGAAGGAAGTAATTATATTCATATGTGGGACAGTAACGGTACTGCCTCTTTGGTATACGAAGAAGCAAGCCACTAATGTTGTCTCAATTTGAATGTACACGTGTGAATGTATGTGAAGCAAATGTGCGATGTTGCCGGTTTGCAGACGCCAAGCTAGAAAAGCGGTTTGTTGCCAAGAGAAAGGTTAAAGGAAGAAGGGCGAATAGAACAAAGTGCTATGTATTCTAATTGCGTTTTCGGTTTACAAAAAAGTAAGAAGATTAAGCAATTCGGAATGAAACGGATGCAGGGTAAATATTGCCGTTTGCGTTTTCGGTTCACGAAAAAGTATTGGTAATGTGCAAGCATACCCTTTATTTTCCTAGGATATGAAAGCGGAAATGTGAGTTACTTAAACCGGAATAATGAATATCATGCCTTGAACCTAAAATAGCTGAGAGTAAGGGTTTTCCATGACAACTTAAAATTTAATGAGTTGTTCTTGAATTTACTTATGATAGATTACCCCATATTTAATGTTTAAGAAAATGCGATTTCATTTTGTAGATGCATACATTGGAAAATATGACGGTAAAGCAGCTTCAGGACAAGCTTACAACTGGAGGATGGCCTTTAAATAGATCAAAACGAGTCTTTATTAAAAGACTCCGAGATTATTCCAAAAAAGATGAAAAAGTAGGACCGCAGAATAGTCGTGAACATGATATATCTATTAGTTCCAGTTCCAGTGAAGTTATGTCAACAAATAAAGACCTCCGGGATAAAGAATTTTTTTTTTTATAATGCATTCGCACTCAAAGGGACATTAATACCTTTATAACAAATTAACATGTGCGAGCGAGGAGAGAGAAGGAATAAAAAGAAAGGAAAGAAAATTGGTACAGTGGATTGAGATTATAGGTGATTAATATCTCACGAAAATCCCACAGGTGGCGTCCAGTTTAAACTGGGGACATAACAAGATCAGAGCCTTAGAAGAACGGGTCTCAGCAAGTACCAGTACAAAAACAAAGGTGGCATGCAGCATCAAGGAGATCTTATTTCACGCCGCGCCGATTCCTTATTTCACGCCGGGTGATGACTTACTATTGACAGCAAATGAATGGGAGAAAAAGGTTGAAGTATTAACAGCACTCTACGAATCTGTCGAAAGAGCACTGCTTTTGGCAGTGACATCTTAAATGCAGGGGCCTGCACAATTCTGGTGGGACACCACACAAAAAGTTTGTGTATCTTGGAGTCAGCTGTGGGATGGGCTTAAACTCAACTTTCCACATCAGTCCAATGAGATAGACACACATCAACAGAAGGTCAAAAAGATAAAGAAACCCACAGACACGGTTAAAAGCTACTGTTTTGAAATGAACATGCTAGGAAAAAGAATTGGCCTGTCGGATAAGACAATCTTTCAATTTATACTTACAGGGTTGAATGATCCCGGAATGAGTTCAAGCTTAGCTGCGAGCAATTTCAAAGACATTGCTGAATTAAATGAAAAAAACAAAGTGGTATGAAAGCATAAGAGCGAATGCAAAAAAGGCAGCACCCCACAGATCATCGTCCTAGATGGCAGCAGAGACATTTTTACAACCAAACAACATTAATTGTTACAACTGCAATCAACCAGGCCATTTCTCAAGGTAATGTATCCAAACCAGGGGGAGACTACGAGAACTGAGGCGCCAAGATTTAATAACGGTTTTATGTAGAGGTAGAGGGTCAAGTGTAAGTATTTTTTACTATGGGGGGGTCTACCTCACCCCGTTTAGGAGGTAGGGGCGATTTTCGAACAAAATGTCTTGAATGGAAAAGTCAATATTAAAAAAAATTTGTTCAAAATTGTGAAATGGAAAATAAATTTTTTTTTTTCTGTGATCGATGCTCATATAAATTTTTAATCGAACGCAAAAAACCAAAAGCTTTTATGTGAAAATTCAAAATTACTGAAACTACTTTTTTATGAAATTTTAGATTCTTGGCACACCCGTTCACGCAACTTCGTTGCCTGGCAGACGCCTGTGTCAATTGTATTTTTAATCAACAGTACCTGGGTGGTCCGCTCCGCGGGATTTAGGGATTTCAACTCGCTTTTCGGGGGCACACCCGCTCACGCAACTTCGTTGTTCCGCTTAGGGTAGGTCCAGCTGTCTGACAGGCGCCTGTGTCAATAGTATTTTTAATCAACAGTACGATTTTCGAACAAAATGTCTTGAATGGAAAAATCAATATTAAAAAAAAAAATTTCAAAATTGTGAAATGGAAAATAAAATTTTTTTTCTGTGATCGATGCTCAAATAAATTTTCAATCGAACGAATATCCAATTTTATAACAAAAAGATGATGGCTGAAAGTGAAGATGACGATCGTACCATTGCTGATGATGAAAGTATGGTATTTGACGAAGAAGAAGAAATCATCGGCGAAGAATTGGAATATGATGTAGAAGAGGTTTTAGTTGAAGAAATGGACTCGGAAGAGGAAGAACATGAAATCGAGATCTTTGAAGAAGATGAAGTGATAATAATGGACGATCTTAGTGTGATCTACGAAGAAAATGAAGCAGATCTGATAAGTCCCAGACTAGCCAGTCGTATAAGTTCAAGTGTTAGTGAAACATCTACCCTTGCAAATAAAGAATATTTGGAAGAAGAAGATGAAGAAGCCATAAAGAAAGATGATGATGAAGATGATAACTCGAACTCAGTAACTGTTCGATTACCTTTGAAGTTTTCTTTCAGTCGTTCTTCGAATGATGAAAACATTGCAACAATTGAAGTTGGAAATAGTCAGGTTGAAGATAAAGGAAGATCATTTAGTATTGCTTCGATTGAAGCAGAACCGGAGGATTATGAAACTGATTCTCAAGATTGTGATGTTAGTGTTACGATAAGCTTAAGTCGTTCTACTGAGTCAGAGGACAAGAACGCTAGAAGTATATCCCCTTCGCCACATTTGGCTGGATTTACAATTAAAGAAGAAGAAAAAGTAAAAGAAGAAGGCATCTTCGAGTCAGAAGATGAAGATGTTTCGGTGTCGTTTTCACTGCCCATGAGAAACAAATTCATGGACCAGACTTGGAGTGGGGATTTCACGAATAACATATCTAATATTGAAGAAAAGAAAAACAAGGATACAGTTGAACAAGAAACATCAGTGGAAGCTTGGAGAAGAAACAACAGTCTCTTTGAAGAAAGTGAGGAAAAGAAAAGAATATCAGAAGAAACGAAACGGAAGCAACAGCAACGAAATGAAATTGAAAATGAAAGAAGTGACGAGAGCTTAGAAGCAGATGCTCCCTCGAAAAAACAGGCTAAATACGTTTTAGAAAATGGTGCTTTGGACGAAGCAAACAACCACAAAGATATTTCGGCGGTTGGAGGTTCTTCTGAAGAGATCGAGGAAACCGAAACAGAATCTCTAATTGAAGAAGATGTTGATGAAGAATTAGACTTTTGGGCAACATTGCAAGCAACAAGAAAAGAAGCATAACTTTTCCTAGAAAAGACTGCAGGTTATTGGGGCAAGTCAGTAGATGGAAAAGAAAAGGCTGACCTTACTACGGTTGACAGTCCAAAACCCAAAGAAGAAGAAAAAGATGAAGATTTCTGGTCAAATATTCGTGTCAAAAATTCAACTGAAACTGAAGAAAAGAAGGTAGCTAAACCAAAAACAACAAAAATTAAGAAGAAAAAGAAGGTTGTTAAGGTCGTTGTTAAAGAACCTGAACCAGAGCCGGAACCAGAACATGTTTTGACAATAATCAAGCTTCCAAATGCTAACAATAAGTCTAAAGTAGTTGAGTCTGCTATTCAAATGATTCAAGAGAAAACAAAGAAACCAAAGAAATTGGTGAAACAAGTAAGTAAGGAAGAAGTGAAAGTGGTTAAAGAAGCTCTGGAGAGTGAAATTGTTCAGATAAGCAAAGCCGTTGAAGAAGAAAAAAAATTAATTGAAGAAGCAAAAACGAGAAGAGCATCGCTATGTAAAGCAAAATCTATTGATGAACCAAAAATAGAAGAAGTAATAGTTGAAAAAGAAAAAGAAGATGTAAAAGAAGATATGAAAAAACAACTTGTAAAAGAAAAAGCTGAATTGAAGACACAAATTTTGAACCAAAAATTCTTCAAAGCCTTTGTAGTCCCTGATAAGCCTCCCCTAATGAAGGGATTATTGAGCGAATCGGATTGTGAAACAACGATCTCACACCACTGTCAAAACAAGCCTGATCTCTTAAAAGTAACTATAAATGAAACAAAGTGTGAAACATCGATCTCAAATGATTCAATTATTGTGATTTCATTAGAGGATTAATGTTGATGAAACATGAAAGGTTTGTTTTTGAAAGTAAAGTACAATCACTGACTTCAGAATTTAGCACTCATTTTTTGACTCGCCTGAGTCAGCGTTTTACGAGTCCTGTCACACAATTGCATGCATGGCATACGAAATTAAGAAAGAGATTCGAGAATCGAGTTTTTTTTCTTTTGTAATAGATTGAGAGAGAGAGAAAGAGAGGGATAGGGAGAGAGAAAGAGGGCGGCATTAGAGACGACAGCACAAAGAAAAATTCGCGCCTCTAAAAAGTTAAGAAAAAATTCAAAATAAAGATAGAAAAAAGGTAAAATTTAATATGAATAAAAGTGAATATTACAAAATAAATCGCGAAGTTCCATTTATTTGCAAACGTGCAATTAGGTCAGTTTTGGGTTCATATTTCGCTGAGCGGGACAATCTCGCTCTCTCTCTCTCTCTCTCTCTCTCTCTCTCATAAGTGAGTCCGTGGGAATTATAATTTACATACTAAATGGAGCCGACAAACGTCGTTTTACGACTCCGTATTTGGATCCGTATGCGGAGTCTAGTATGTGAATTTGGATTGACATCTCACATGTTTGTCTCGTACTATTGTTTATTTTGTTTTGATAATAAATTGCTGCGTTATATAGTATATTATTTTTGATAGTTATTTTGTCGTTTAGTACTTTGTCTTGTTCGTACATATAAGCTCTGTAGATTTCGTATTCTTCTAATGCGCCTAGTTTTGTCCCTTTCTTGTATATATGTAAAGGTATTAAGTTTGTGTCGAAGTCGGTGTAAATATGTTTCTTGTCTTTTATGCAGGGTACACACTATCGATCATGAGGGACGGATAAGAAATGATGTCATTTTGGATGGATAGGTTTTGCACTATAAGTCAATCAGAATCAGATTTTTATAGAAATAAGCACGTAAGGGAACGAGGCTTGTTTTAATTTTGTTAACATATTTTTATTTTTTTCCATTCCCGCTGAAAGCTGCTTCGTAGGATATTTATTTTCATTTTGACGTGCGTAATATCTGCTTTTTTTAACTTTTTCATCACTTCCAGAACCTTCGCGAGCCTGGTTTTGTTTTGAATGATGTTGGACGTTTTTTTTGTACACATTATCGAACAAATCCATAAGCAGCCCTTGCATGTCATTCCATTACCAAAATAGTTTGCGGTTATCCATCCTAGAGCTGTGTCAATCGTTCATTTTCAAAGATACAAGCGTTCAACATTCATTAATTTCAAAGATACAATCATTTCAGTCAATCATTCTTTCGATCATTATTATATCATTCTTTTTTAATCATTTCACTTCCAGCCCATACCGGTTACGGAAATTATGTGAATAAAAATTTTTGTGTCTGCATTTGTGCCTTTGCAAGCCAAAGAATTTCAGTCCAATTTCACTTCACTCGAGGTTCGTTTCGTTCGTTCATTTCGATTGTACATACATATTGCATTTCGTATCATATCTCGATCATTTGTAAAGTATTGATATTGTGAACGACCGACTTATTTAATTGTGATTGCAATCACCAATGCCTTATAACGAACGGGTCACAGAGACCGAATCAATCACTATTGACACAGCTCTAATCCATCCCGATGGACGAACCATCATTCAGATGTACACATTATCATTCGTATCCGCATTCACTCCAAATTCGTTATTCAATGATCGATAATGTGTACCCCACATTAAGTGCAGTGCGTATGTGGATTTTGTGTTCTGTTTCGGTCTATGTTCTAAAAATCTGTCGTAAAACGTCCTTCCCGTCTGTCCGTCCTATAAAGTTGTTGTCGCAATCGTTGCATTTTATTTTGTAAACACCGGATGAAGATTTATTATCTGTTGTTGATTTGTTTGATAAGATTTTTTGGATGTTATTAGTAGTTTTTAATGAAATGTTTATGTTTATTTTTTGGAACTGATTTTGTAAAACTTGTGGTAATAGATTAGTATATTTTCTTTGTGTGTGTTATCTTTATTGTTGTTCTTATTGTTTTTTTATTTCTTTTTCTTCTTTTGAATCAGCTTGCCTATCATGTTAGCCGTGTATCCATTTGCTGTTACTATTTGTTTAATTGTATCTATTTCTTCATCAAAATGTTTTTTCTCAAACATATTAAAAAAAAAAAATCAAGTTAACCGAAAATTACAAATTAAATACAAAGAAGACACTATAAATCTAAAAAACATAAACATAAAAACATAAAACAACGGTAATAATGCAATGATTACCAAAGCAGACAAAGGAAACACAATTATAATACTTAACCAACAAGAATAAAAGACTTACAAATGTGATTTTTGTTTATTTAGGTATTCAATCATCAAATTGTAAACCTTTAAAACATGATTTCCCGTTATACAGGATGATTCACCTAAAGAGTGCCAAAAAGCTTTAGCTTGTTGAAGTTTTTGTTGAGACAAGGAAAAAATCGTATGGGAGGAGGCTATTCTTCTCCGTTTAGTAGGGGAAATTTTATAAAGCAATGATATTGAAAAAAAAATATTAAAAAATAACGGTAACTTCTATAAGGCAAGTTATGCATTCGTCGAAAAAAAGTTTTTAGATAACAATCAACACTGACGAGTAAAGGATCTAATGGTGAATTCCACGACATTTTCAGATTCTCTCTCAGATTAGATCTGGATTTCTAGATTTTTCTGGTTGCATGGAAAGCAAAATGAGATTGATTTTGTTTTTGTTATTGTGTGTGTGCCATTAACAACTGAAATAATAGTCCACTTCTTCGTCTGATTGACAAACAACAACATCTTTGACGGAATGCCTCTCTTTAATTTAACAAATTTCCTGTTTTGGAAAATTCTCCATCATCGGATGATATTGAAATATAAATAATAAAACATTATTTTGCAAATAAATGTACTTCTTTTCACAAAATCACTGAGAAAAACAAATTGCCAACTGATGACGATGAGGAATGTCAATTTGTGTGTGTGTGAAAATATGTGTAAATATGGCTCTGAATCGAGATTCGCAAAAGGCGATCTAGATCCAATCTGAGGTCGAATCAAGATTGCTTTTTTGGCTTCATGGAAAATGAAAAGTGCTAGAGATCAAATCGAGAGTGGTTTTTTGGTTTCATGGAATTCAATATAAGTAAGCGGCGTCGGTTCCTACTATAGGTATTAGAGAGCTGCATGAATGCATTCAAAACGGCTTTTGAGTGATTCAAAGCAAAAATGAATGAGTGAGTTTCCGCTACTTTTTCTAATGAATGTAATGAATGTGAGTGTTGGTATGAGAGAGACATTAACACCATTCAAATCAGAAGAAAACGAATTGAATGAATGTGAATATGAATATTGTTGCCATTCATAACCCAGTGTACTCAGTGTACTCAGTGTATTTTGAAAGATTTTAAACTTTATCGTATATACTGTCACTATTTCTAAAGGGAAAATTATAATTGCAATTTAAGTATTAGAAATTCAAAGACAAATGATTGTTTTTTTTTTGTGTTTTATTTATTTAAATTGTCAACATTGGAATGGAGAAACATAATTTTGTTAATGTTGCCAGAATTTTTGACGAGAGCACAACGTTTTTCCGTAATTAGATTTCTCGCGTCTGAAAATGCTCTTTCAGAAGCAGAGCTACTTGCTGGTATACATAATATTTTGCAACTTGTTTTAAATAGAAGAGGAAAATAATTTTTGTGCAGATTCCACCATTGAATGGAATCAAATTCGGGGGTAAAAACAACATTTAGGTTACAATACCTATTAATTTCTCCATCAATTTTATCTTCTATACTGGTTTCATTTTCTATTTCAATAAAATCTGCGAAAACATTGTTCTTTTTATCAGTCGAAACTGGAATTGGTTCATTAGTCATATCTATGTTTTCCAAATGCATTGCCATGATTTCTTTGCACCCTTTTATAGTATTAAGTTTATCAAGTTCCGAGAATTGGATTAGTTTATTTGTGGGTGGGAATAGAAAAAGCCCAATTTTATGATATGTTGTCACATTTTGTAAAACAGTAGATGTTAGAAGTTCATCTAAAACGGATTTTAACTGCATGATGATCATATTGTCGTTTGTTTCGGTAACGCATGTTTTCTTAAGTTTATTTATATAGGGGATTACTAAATGAATTGTTGGTAATTTGCTGGCTTCAAGTTTTTTGGAAGCGTCTTCAAATGCAGCTAAAAGCCGCACAATTGAACTTACATAGGTAATATTTATGCCTTCCATTCGATTAATTTCATTTTTCTCTATTAGTAAATTTGTTATATCAACCCAATTTTGTTCAATGGATTTTAGCAAATAATAAACTGTATTCCAGCGTGTTGGGCAGTGACTTTTTAATGTATTGCACTTTTTCTTCGCGCCACGAACTCGATAGGGGTAGGGGAATTTATTAAATTTAAGTTAATGTTTATTAATCTACTCGATCTTTTCCAAAACGCGATCAATTTAATTATTAGGAAAAAAAAAGAAAACAACAGAAAAGATTTCAACGCGAACCGACGGCGACACACGACACGAATTTACTGGTACCTATTATCAATAGGCCACACACGAATAACGCGAAAAGAGGATGCAAAAAAAAAAGTGCAATATACAGCTTGATCAAAGAAGCTGTCACCACGGCTGCTCAGCTGGGGTGGGTTCGGTGGAAGAATTTTGTATTTCTTTTGATAAGCTTGATTGATTTCGTAATCAAAACAGTTTATCAAAAGAAGAAAGTATATGATTGCACAGTAGGGTGCAAAAGAAGTTAGGCGCCAGGAATTTTTTTTTCTAAAACCGAATTAGAAAATTCCAAAACTAATTATAAAATTTAAGGAAGCGATGTTTTGAATAAAAAGAAAGAGAGTTAAGTGTAAATGATTATTTTATTGTTTTGGGAAACCGTGGGACAGAAGATCCCTGGACTAAAACCCAAAAGTCTTTTCGAATAAAAAAAGTTAAACGATTTAAATATGGCCGTTTGGCTCAAGGCAAAATTAACAAGGTAGAGGTTTAAATTAATTAAAAGCAAAAGCAAATAATAAGAAGAAAAATACAAAATGAAAATGGGTCTTTAAGAAAACTAAGGCGCGTCCCGAAAGTGATGGGGGGAAACTCGAACACGAATTGGTTGAAGATAAATATATATATTTTGAAATCCCAATATATATATTTATGTTCAAAAATTACTCAAACTACTTATCTGATTCTTGAAATATGTAACTCCTTTCTCCTATCTCCTTTTCTCCTTTTTCACGTCTCGAATCCTGATTCTTGTCTCCTTTCCAAAAAGAAATCCTCGATCCCAAAATAATAAAAATAAATATCTCCTCGATTTTTTTTTCTTCTCCAAATTTTCTCGATCAATCTTTCCTTTTCACAAAATTAAGTTTTCGCTTTTAAGGCTCTCGCAAGAGTGCCTTCCAAGCTCATTTTCATCAACAACTTTCTTCCCTCGTCCATTCCAATCATTCACTCATACATACAACGCTACAACACAACCATTCGTTTCGAGATCATCGGTCACGGCTTTCTGGAAGCATGACGCTCTCCTAGAAAACAACCGTCGTGGGATCTAACGAAACATACTCATACGCACACAAACACGGTTTCAACAAGTTGTTGGATGTGTTTCCACAACTTGCCAAAACTTACTCTCACGCACACCAACACAGTTTCGACAAGCTGTTGGATGTATTTCCAAAGCTTGCCGAAACATAATGGACGAGTTCAGACTATTTTCCTACTAAAATTAATTTCGAGAAAAATTGAAAAGAAACAAAATTGAGGAGAAGTCTGAACTAGGCTTTTTCCTGTTACCTACTCTACAACTATCGCGCCGGATTCGAAGCGTGAATTATTCAACAAACTATTTTCGAAGATACGGAGAGGAGCGTTTCTTTAAAGACATTTTCAAAATTCTACAAAACTAATCTCGCGTTAAAAACCCATTTTGTACATTAATCAAATTTACGTTATTTTAAGTCAATGTTAAAATTACTTTACGTTAAAATGAAAATATATTAAACTTAAAAGATAATTATAAGACGGTGTATATTTGTTGTTGTTCATTGTATGTAGGTAAGTAAGAGTCCACCTGACTCGTTACTTCTTCGGCTCATCCGCCGGCTCTTTCTTCTCGTTTAGAACGTCGCACTCGAACACCTGCTTTTGTTGCTTTTGCAAAATAAGGCTAGGTACACCACTGGTTGATGAGACCATGGTTGCCCTCAACTTCGCCAATATTTTGCAGCCACAACGAGAAAAAAAAAGAATAGGAAAAAGAACGACCGAAGGGAAGTTTTTGTTGCGGTAAAATTTACCGTAACAAATTCCACCCTTACCTCCCAAGAAATGTGTTTACTTTTCAAGAAAAATTAACCATTTCTTCAGGCTCGGCCAGGATAGGAGGGTAAAAGTACCGGGTGAACAACACAACACAGGGTTACCATCATATAAGAAAAGAAAAAAAAAGAAAAAAAAAAACATAATTAGTGGCACGAATTGAAAATATATAATTGGACAATTTACCAAAAAAACAAACAAAGTACAAAAAAATTACGAATTAAAAGAAAGATTAAGGGACTTTTGACTAAGTGTCAATAAATGGCTTCAAATCCTTTACGTGCCACGTCCCTCGATCCTTCCCCTTATCGTCTATCAGGAGGTATGTCCAAGGTGACACCCTCCTACTGATCCTAAATGGACCAACAAACTTGGTCGCTAATTTGGCCGCAAAATAATTTGCCGCATCGGACAGAGCATAATTCCTACGCCAAACGAGATCACCAGGTTGAAACTGTATGTCTCGTCTTCTCAAATTATAAGTTTTAGCGGTCTTATTTCCCGCCGCTTCCAACTTCCTAGCTATCTCCTGTCTCAGTTTCTGAAACTGCCTAACAGTATCCCCTCTATCTTGGTCCCTATCACTATCTCTAAGCCCTACATCATGGCAACTAGTTACCATGTTCCTACCAAAATTCACAAAATAAGGCGAAACACCTAACACCTCATGTTGCGAAGTTCGGATAGCACAGGCCACTTTTGCCAATTGCGTATCCCAACTCCGCTGGTTTTCCGAGACATACGCTCGGAGTGTAGTCTTAATTATTTGATTGATGCGCTCCGCAGGATTCGCTTGCGGATGGTAATGCGCCGTATACCGAAGTTGTGACCCGTACGCTTCACTAAGCGTCTTCAGTTCTTTGCTACGGAACTGGGGACCGTTGTCACAGACGATCCACTTTGGAACCCCGAAGAGAAGAAAAACGTTTTCTTCCAATTCTCGACAAACCGCTTTTGCCGTTGCGGACCGTAACGCGAACAACAAGGGAAATTTACTAAAGTAATCGACGACCGTTAAAATATAAATAAAACCGCGCGACGACTTCGGAAGTGGACCAACTAAGTCCACACAAATCATATCCCACGGTTGGGAATTTCCCACCCTCTCAGTCATAAGACCAGCTGGCCTCTCATTCACTGGTTTCACTTTTTGGCAAGTCTTACAAACCCTAACATATCTCGTAATATCACTCCTCATTTTGGGCCAGTAATATTTCTCTGCTACCCTAGCAAAAGTCTTTTTAACGCCCATGTGTCCTGAAAGCGGAGCATCATGGCAATCGTTTAAAATCTTTGCCCTATCACCTTTCCCTACAACTAATTTCCACTCCTCATTCTCGTTGTGAACAACAATATGGTTCACCCTAACATGTTTATAGAGCCGCCCATCCTCAACTCGCCAGGATGGGTATTCTAACGGGCTCTTTTCTACCTGAGATTTCATTTTAATCACCCAAGGGTCCGAATCCGCTTCAGAGACACCGGCTACTTCGGGGACTCCTCGCGACAACATATCAGGAACGACATGTTCTTTGCCCTTTCGATGGATGATCTTGAAATCAAACTGTTGGAGCCGAATGGCCCAACGAGCTAACCTACCCTGCGGATCCTTAAGGTTGCTAAGCCAGATCAGTGAGTGATGATCCGTCACAACCGTGAATCGAACACCTTCGAGATACGGCCGTAACTTTTCGATCGCCCAAAGAACCGCTAAGCACTCTTTTTCGGTCGTAGAGTAGTTCCTTTCATTCCTATTCAATGACCGACTCAAATAACAAATGGCTTTTTCGCCATCCTCAAACTCCTGCGAAAGTACGGCCCCGATACCAAAATCTGACGCATCTGTCTGAACAACAAACGGCCGGGAAAAATCCGGACATGTCAAGATCGGTGCCGTAACCAAACACTCTTTGGCTTTCCTAAAACACTCCTCACACTCTTGTGTCCACTCAAACTTCTTACCTTTCTTTAAGAGATCGGTAAGAGGCCTAACTAAAATTGCAAAATTTGGCACGAATCTTCGATACCAAGAAATAGTCCCTACAAAACTCCTAATTTCCTTCACGTTTTTTGGTGGAGGAATCCTCATCATGCTCTCCACTTTTTCCGGGTCTACATGAAGCCCGTTCCTATCAACTACATAACCTAGAAATTTTAAAGAAGGCCTACAGAAATTACACTTTTCCCTACCTACTTTTAAACCCGCCTCTCCTAACCTTTTAAAAACTTCTTTGAGAATTTCTAAGTGTTTCTCAAAAGAATCGGTGACAATGATAATGTCATCTAAGTACACAAAGACAAACGGTTCTAAATCGGGACCTAGAACGTCGTCAATAAACCTTTGCCATGTCGCTGGTGAATTATGGAGCCCGAATGGCATCCTACAAAATTGAAAAAGACCCCTCCCTGGCACGGTAAAGGCTGTGTACTTTCGCGATTCTTCCTCCATTGGGATCTGCCAATAAGCAGATTTAATATCTAATGAGGACAAGTACTTCGCGTTTCGAAGCTTGTCCAAAATCGCTGAAATAAAAGGTAGTGGATAAGCATCCCTATCAGTAACCTCATTTAATTTCCTATAGTCAACGCAGAACCGATAACTGCCGTCTTTCTTCTTAACGAGAAGAATAGGCGATGCCCAAGGACTCTTCGACTTCTCGATCACTCCAGCTTCCAACATATCTTGGAGTTCCTGATCGATATGTTTCTGAATCGCGGGCGAAACAGGGTAATATCGTTGTTTAATTGGTTCTGCGGACGTCCTAATCTTGTGCTCAACTAAGTTGGTGCACCCTAATCCCTCGGTCATTGATTCAAAAAGTTCTCCTAATAAGTGTTCTAACTTCTTATTTTCGAAATCGTCCAAATCCGATTTTTCCCTAATCGCTACCGTGTCTGTTACCGAAGCCACCATTTCCTGGCTCGAAAAACTCCACATACCAGATCTCAAATCCGGGACTATGCCCGATAGTGCCCAAAAGTCGGCACCCAAGATCAATTGGTGTGGGAGATTCGGTATGACCAGACATTCTATTAAAATGGATCTATTCTCAACCTCCACTGGTAGAGAAATAGACCCAGCTACTCCTACACCTGCCCCATCTGCTAACGCTACTGACCCAACACTACTCTTTTCTAATCTAAGCCCTAAGTCTCTCAAAATTTTCCACCCGTCACCACCCACAATGGTACGAGATGCTCCTGAATCAAGAAGTCCCAAAAATTTGACTCCATAAACCCTAACTCCTAAATATGGCCTAGTGTCCCTACCGCTTGCCGCTAAAGTGAAACTTAAATGAACTTGTGGTACCAGTTGATCGCCAGCAGACGACCTAACTAACGCCGACGGGTCTCCTGTCCTGCTGTCACAAGAGCCCGTTCCCCATTTCCCGAACACCGCCTACAGTCCCTACGATATACACCTACAGCCCCACAACCAAAACACTTCCTTTGCACAGAACAGTTTTGTGCCAAATGACCATCCCTGTTACAATTGTAACACCTAACCACCTGTCTAAAAGGGTTCTCTGGGACTGGAGCAACAGCCGCAACTCGGTGTTGTCCGGACGAACTCGGTTGGTAACCACATTCTGGTTCCAACAAATGCCTACCTCTACTTGGTGGAGTAAAACTATCTACATTTACCTTAAGGGTATCTAGTTCCCTACCTAAGACAGCAAGTTCCTTAACCGTCTTTGGTTTGGCACTCGCTATCTGAACCTGATAAAAGGGGTCTACGTTTTTCCTCAATATAGATAACATTCTTCCCTCTGATAAAGGTTCCGACAATCTTCGGAACAATGTCCTCATAGTAGCAAGATACGCGCCGAAAGTTTCATCCTTTCCCTGCGAACGCCGATTAATTTCTTCCAAAAGAAGATCATCGTAATTCGCAGGAAGGAACTCCGCTTTGAGTTCCTTGACGAGTTCTTGCCAATCTCTTAAATCTTCCCTAACCGTCCTATACCACATAAGGGCCCTACCCGACAAAAGCTCCGAAGCGGATTTGAAAAGGTGGAAGTCCGGAACATCGTTAGCCAGACGAAGTTCCTCCACTCTTTCCAGGAATGAATTCACTGATGCTCCATTAGAGTCACCAGTAAATTTCACCCCCCACTTCCCTACACGTTCAGTGCACTTCTGTTGAACGACCATTTGTTCAACAAAAGTGTCACTCCTATCAACCCTATGTCCCAATGGGACCCTAACATTAATACCACTGACTGAAGGACTACTGCCAAAACGACTTGGTTCAGGCAATGACCCTCCAGCCAGTCCTAACGCAGACCGCACATCACTTGGGGTCTGACCAACTTGTACCTGAAGTTGGGTTTGCCTTTTAACCGGAGTCTTTTCTTTCTCAACTTCTTCTTCCCTATCACTATTCTCACTATCACCGGTGAGATCTCCTAACAAACACAAAACCTTGTTACGAAGTGAGCTAATCGCATCTTCTTCGTCTTCTGCTTCACAAGGGGTCCTAGCTAACCTACCTATACACCATTCAATCTTCGTTACAATCTTAATGTACTCCGAAGACTTTGGATTCTTCGGAGGTACTTTAAGAAGGCCCCTAATCTCCTCAATTTTAGCTTCTATAGCATCCTTATCCTCCTCATAGGTGAATGGGTACACCATGCTAACCTCCATCGAGTTTCTCTTAACGAGCAACCTCGATGACCTCAATGCCTTTCGCATCTCATCTACAGAACCTACCTTTAAACCCCTGACCTTCATCTCATAGGCCAGTTCGTCCTGTGCTAATCTTCCTATATTCATCTTTACTCAAAAAACTAATTAATAGCACACACGAGAATAACAATGAAAAATGACTAAAAAAAATTTAAAAAAAAACTTAACAACCCTTAACGATTTATATAAAAAAAAATATTCACTACACTAAATTTCGTAAGAAAAACAAAAAACTCAAAATTTGTAACTTAAAAAAACTTTGTTAAAATTTCCAAGAAAAATATTTTTACGTTGGTGGCAACCGTGAGTTCTTAAATTCAGTAACCAAACCAAAAAAAAATATTCTCACAAAAAACTCAATATATTCTTCACTCAATTCTCAAAATATATGACACACAAAAAAAAATCTCACGGAAGAAAAAAGGAATAAGAAAAAAAACTATCGCCTATCACTGGAAAGATCTCAATTTAATTTTCGCTTCGAAAAAAAAAAAATGTCACGATATAAATATTATGTTAATATCCCACGCGAGAGAAAAAAAAATCTAATTAAAAACCCTCTAAATTTAAATGCATACAAAAAAAAATCAAAAATGAGAAAAAAAAATATTGTAGGTAGGTACATATAAAAAAAACACCACAGAATTAAAAACGAGTTTACAACACACACAAAAAACAATATCACCAAAAACTTTGCTGCTTCTCCTGTCTCCTTGACTGGGTCCCCTTTCGCTGATCAACCTTTTTTCCACAACACCTTTTTTTCCAAGAGGGGAAACTACACCAATAATAATAAAAAAAAGATTAGCTTCCCAATCAAAATATTGATAAAAGAACACTAGGTACACAATACACAAAAAAAAATTCTTCCACTTTTGGGCCCCACGTTGGGCGCCACTTTATTGCACTTTTTCTTCGCGCCACGAACTCGATAGGGGTAGGGGAATTTATTAAATTTAAGTTAATGTTTATTAATCTACTCGATCTTTTCCAAAACGCGATCAATTTAATTATTAGGAAAAAAAAAGAAAACAACAGAAAAGATTTCAACGCGAACCGACGGCGACACACGACACGAATTTACTGGTACCTATTATCAATAGGCCACACACGAATAACGCGAAAAGAGGATGCAAAAAAAAAAGTGCAATATACAGCTTGATCAAAGAAGCTGTCACCACGGCTGCTCAGCTGGGGTGGGTTCGGTGGAAGAATTTTGTATTTCTTTTGATAAGCTTGATTGATTTCGTAATCAAAACAGTTTATCAAAAGAAGAAAGTATATGATTGCACAGTAGGGTGCAAAAGAAGTTAGGCGCCAGGAATTTTTTTTTCTAAAACCGAATTAGAAAATTCCAAAACTAATTATAAAATTTAAGGAAGCGATGTTTTGAATAAAAAGAAAGAGAGTTAAGTGTAAATGATTATTTTATTGTTTTGGGAAACCGTGGGACAGAAGATCCCTGGACTAAAACCCAAAAGTCTTTTCGAATAAAAAAAGTTAAACGATTTAAATATGGCCGTTTGGCTCAAGGCAAAATTAACAAGGTAGAGGTTTAAATTAATTAAAAGCAAAAGCAAATAATAAGAAGAAAAATACAAAATGAAAATGGGTCTTTAAGAAAACTAAGGCGCGTCCCGAAAGTGATGGGGGGAAACTCGAACACGAATTGGTTGAAGATAAATATATATATTTTGAAATCCCAATATATATATTTATGTTCAAAAATTACTCAAACTACTTATCTGATTCTTGAAATATGTAACTCCTTTCTCCTATCTCCTTTTCTCCTTTTTCACGTCTCGAATCCTGATTCTTGTCTCCTTTCCAAAAAGAAATCCTCGATCCCAAAATAATAAAAATAAATATCTCCTCGATTTTTTTTTCTTCTCCAAATTTTCTCGATCAATCTTTCCTTTTCACAAAATTAAGTTTTCGCTTTTAAGGCTCTCGCAAGAGTGCCTTCCAAGCTCATTTTCATCAACAACTTTCTTCCCTCGTCCATTCCAATCATTCACTCATACATACAACGCTACAACACAACCATTCGTTTCGAGATCATCGGTCACGGCTTTCTGGAAGCATGACGCTCTCCTAGAAAACAACCGTCGTGGGATCTAACGAAACATACTCATACGCACACAAACACGGTTTCAACAAGTTGTTGGATGTGTTTCCACAACTTGCCAAAACTTACTCTCACGCACACCAACACAGTTTCGACAAGCTGTTGGATGTATTTCCAAAGCTTGCCGAAACATAATGGACGAGTTCAGACTATTTTCCTACTAAAATTAATTTCGAGAAAAATTGAAAAGAAACAAAATTGAGGAGAAGTCTGAACTAGGCTTTTTCCTGTTACCTACTCTACAACTATCGCGCCGGATTCGAAGCGTGAATTATTCAACAAACTATTTTCGAAGATACGGAGAGGAGCGTTTCTTTAAAGACATTTTCAAAATTCTACAAAACTAATCTCGCGTTAAAAACCCATTTTGTACATTAATCAAATTTACGTTATTTTAAGTCAATGTTAAAATTACTTTACGTTAAAATGAAAATATATTAAACTTAAAAGATAATTATAAGACGGTGTATATTTGTTGTTGTTCATTGTATGTAGGTAAGTAAGAGTCCACCTGACTCGTTACTTCTTCGGCTCATCCGCCGGCTCTTTCTTCTCGTTTAGAACGTCGCACTCGAACACCTGCTTTTGTTGCTTTTGCAAAATAAGGCTAGGTACACCACTGGTTGATGAGACCATGGTTGCCCTCAACTTCGCCAATATTTTGCAGCCACAACGAGAAAAAAAAAGAATAGGAAAAAGAACGACCGAAGGGAAGTTTTTGTTGCGGTAAAATTTACCGTAACAAATGAAACGCGCAAATTGCAGTTAACGCCCGATTTTTTGAAATATTTGACCAGTTTGCTGCATATGCTCACAATTTCAAATAGTTCCGGAACTCTCTTCACAGCTTTTTCAATTATGTTATGTAGCAAATGATTAACGCAGTGAATATTGTGACCTTCTCGAAAAGCCGCAATCATGTTCGACCCTCTGTCAGTCACAATAACGGGCTTATCTTCTTCCAGATCACATCCAAATTGTCTTAAAATTTGCGTCATTTTTTCCTTAATCTTAACCCCTTGAAAATAATTTAAATTTAAATTTAATTAAAGTAGTTGCATCCTTATGCTTACCGGTGCAGGCGTCTCCTTCCATTGATTTTATAGACAAAAGACGATGTACGAGCACACCCTCTTTTATGTAGTGAACAGTGCAAGATAAATAAGATGACCTCAAGAAATTATCCGTCCATATGTCGCTGGTTATCGAACAACCGAAGCATTTATATTTTAATATTTCCTCCTTGATTGGACCGAAGTGTAAGTCATACAATAAAGTTATGTTCCGCGAAATCGTTGTAGGATGTGGCAACAGGTTTTCAACATTAACATTGGATCCAAACCTTGCTCCTACTTTAATCAAAAACTTAGCAAAATTTTTGAGACCTGAGTCGTCAATCAGTTTAAAAGAACGGCAGTTTTTTACCGCCCACTCCGTTACCAAAGTTATGCCTTCTTGTTTTGTTTCCGTGTCCACACTTACCTCTTTTATATTCTTTAGATTAGAGCTGGCACTTATTATATAACATTTGTGTTTAACTAAATTGGATGTGCTCCCTGTAAACGTATATATATTGTAGCATGTCCTACAAGCTACAATGTCTTTGATCTCTTCTCCGTTAGCATCGTTAATTTTAGAAAATGTATCCCACACTTTACTGCGACCTCTTTTTAAATTGAAACTATATTCCTTATTGAGAAGCATCTCTTTTATTTTCGAGTTTCTCGAAACTGTATTTTCAGTAATATCAGATGTCGTATTCTGCAGTTTAATAAAGTTTCATCAAAATGATTGGAATTTTTATCAGCTGATAACAAACCTACTTACAAAAACACATAGCAACGACGCAAAAACAAACACTTCCAACGGACAAAAAATATCTCTAACAATTAGTTACATAATACATTTAATTAATAATATTTTCATATATACAAATACTTACATGCTCGGAAGAACTTTGGTGATCCATTTTTTTAAATATAAATATAAATATAATAAAAAAATAATAATGCTATGCAGCAAACGCACATATTAATTTAATGAGTACACTGAGTACAGTGAATGTTTGTTCGGCTTACCTTGTACTCCCTTAAAAACTCACTCATTCAAACCGGTCGCCACATTCACTCACATTCATTCATTTGGCTTTGAATATTCAAAACATTAATACACTAATCACTCATAATAAGTTGTACTCAATATTCATTGTATGCTGTACCCGAATTTTCGTGTATCACTTATGAGTATACTGAGAGCCGAAGTTTTTGAGTGCATTCATGCAGCTCTCTAATAGGTATTAATAAACGGAGTCAACAAGAGTTAGTCTAGTAATATTCGTACACAAGAAAGGATCCAATATAATTCATTTCTAACATCTATTGTTAATTTGTGTCTTTTTAAATATAAACTAACTGAGAATATAGTTCGGATTGTCTTTACTTGTTTTAGTTCAGAAACAGGATAAGAACTCAAAAAGTTAAGTATATTTGGTAAGAGAACGTTAATATGAAAATTTTAGTTTGCATGTTTTTGCTGTGTGTGACTCAAGGCATGATTTCGGTGTTTTTTTCTAAAGGCATATAAGCACGAATCAAACATTTATAAATGTGAATGGGTTGGCTTGTGTTCATAAAATCGAATGGTTTATTTTGTTAACTCATATTTTTTGCCGATAGTCGGTGCTGAAGGAAGTAATTATATTCATATGTGGGACAGTAACGGTACTGCCTCTTTGGTATACGAAGAAGCAAGCCACTAATGTTGTCTCAATTTGAATGTACACGTGTGAATGTATGTGAAGCAAATGTGCGATGTTGCCGGTTTGCAGACGCCAAGCTAGAAAAGCGGTTTGTTGCCAAGAGAAAGGTTAAAGGAAGAAGGGCGAATAGAACAAAGTGCTATGTTTTCTAATCGCGTTTTCGGTTTACAAAAAAGTAAGAAGATTAAGCAATTCGGAAAGAAACGGATGCAGGGTAAATATTGCCGTTTGCGTTTTCGGTTCACGAAAAAGTATTGGTAATGTGCAAGCATACCCTTTATTTTCCTAGGATATGAAAGCGGAAATGTGAGTTACTTAAACCGGAATAATGAATATCATGCCTTGAACCTAAAAAAGCTGAGAGTAAGGGTTTTCCATGATAACTTAAAATTTAATGAGTTGTTCTTGAATTTACTTATGATAGATTACCCCATATTTAATGTTTATGAAAATGCGATTTCATTTTGTAGATGCATACATTGGAAAATATGACGGTAAAGCAGCTTCAGGACAAGCTTACAACTGGAGGATGGCCTTTAAATAGATCAAAACGAGTCTTTATTAAAAGACTCTGAGATTATTCCAAAAAAGATGCAAAAGTAATACCGCAGAATAGTCGTGAACATGATATATCTATTAGTTCCAGTTCCAGTGAAGTTATGTCAACAAATAAGGACCTTCGGGCTAAAGAATTTTTTTTTTTTATAATGCATTCGCACTCAAAGGGACATTAATACCTTTATAACAAATTAACATGTGCGAGCGAGGAGAGATAAGGAATAAAAAGAAATGAAAGAAAATTGGTACAGTGGATTGAGATTATAGGTGATAAATATCTCACGAAAATCCCACAGGTGGCGTCCAGTTTAAACTGGGGACATAACAAGATCAAAGCCTTAGAAGAACGGGTCTCAGCAAGTACCAGTACAAAAACAAAGGTGGCATGCAGCATCAAGGAGATCTGTGACGCGATTCCTTATTTCACGCCGGGTGATGACTTACTATTGACAGCAAATGAATGGGAGAAAAAGGTTGAAGTATTAACAGCACTCTACGAATCTGTCGAAAGAGCACTGCTTTTGGCAGTGACATCTTAAATGCAGGGACCTGCACAATTCTGGTGGGACACCACACACCACACAAAAAGTTTGTGTATCTTGGAGTCAGCTGCGGGATGGGCTTAAACTCAACTTTCCACATCAGTCCAATGAGATAGACACACATCAACAGAAGGTCAAAAAGATAAAGAAACCCACAGACACGGTTAAAAGCTACTGTTTTGAAATGAACATGCTAGGAAAAAGAATTGGCCTGTCGGATAAGAAAATCTTTCAATATATACTTACAGGGTTGAATGATCCCGGAATGAGTTCAAGCTTAGCTGCGAGCAATTTCAAAGACATTGCTGAATTAAATGAAAAAAAACAAAGTGGTATGAAAGCATAAGAGCGAATGCAAAAAAAGCAGCACCCCACAGATCATCGAATAAATACCGCGAAAGGCCTTCAACCAACGAACGACCTAGATGGCAGCAGAGACATTTTTACAACAAACAACATTAATTGTTACAACTGCAATCAACTAGGCCATTTCTCAAGGTAATGTATCCAAACCAGGGGGAGAGTACGAGAACTGAGGCGCCAAGATTTAATAACGGTTTTATGTAAAGGTAGACGGTCAAATGTAAGTATTTTTTACTATGGGGGGGGGGGTCTACCTCACCCCGTTTAGGAGGTAGATCAAATCGAGGGTGGTTTTTTGGTTTCATGGAATTCAATATAAGTAAGCGGCGTCGGTTCCTACTATAGGTATTAATAAACGGAGTCAACAAGATTTAGTCTAGTAATATTCGTACACAATAAAGGATCCAATATAAATCATTTCTAACATCTATTGTTAATGTGTGTCTTTTTAAATATAAACTAACTGAGAATATAGTTCGGATTGTCTTTACTTGTTTTAGTTCAGAAGCGGGATAAGAACTCAAAAAGTTAAGTATATTTGGTAAGAGAACGTTAATATGAAAATTTTAGTTTGCATGTTTTTGCTGTGTGTGACTCAAGGCATGATTTCGGTGTTTTTTTCTAAAGGCATATAAGCACGAATCAAACATTTATAAATGTGAATGGGTTGGCTTGTGTTCATAAAATCGAATGGTTTATTTTGTTAACTCATATTTTTTGCCGATAGTCGGTGCTGAAGGAAGTAATTATATTCATATGTGGGACAGTAACGGTACTGCCTCTTTGGTATACGAAGAAGCAAGCCACTAATGTTTATTTATTTATTTATTTATTTACATAGCTAAAGACTAGCTTTAGATATAAGTACTTATGTCTATAATAAGAGTACAATTATATAATTGAATACAAATTTGACTGAAATTTAGATGAAAAATTTAACGATTGGTCAAATAAGTTATTACATCTATTATTGAGAAGATTAAATAATTCAAACATTTTGTTTAAGGGTGAAAATCGTTCATAATTAGTACGACAGTTTGGGACATTTATGCAGCTAGGTTGATTCCTTAAGTTTCTTTGAGGAATATTAAAATTTATTCGAGACAAAAGGTACAAAGAGTCTATGTTACCATTTATTAATTTAACAATAAAAACAAAACTTAAATAAGAACGTCTATTCACAAGGGATGGCAAATCAATTAGTTTCAGTCGACTGATGTATGCGGGAAGCTCGTAAGGATTTTCCCAACCTAAGCCCCGCAACGCAAATCGCAGACATCTTTTTTGAACACGTTCTAACCTTAATATATGGCATTCGTAATGGGGTGACCAAACCTGGCAAGCATATTAAAGAATGGGACGAACAAATGTTATAAAAAGCTGTTTTGTAACAAAAGGATCTGAAAATTGCCGTGACTCTCTCTTAATCCAGCCTAGAATTGAATTGGCTTTATTTGATATGGAGTTGATGTGCTGAATAAATTCAAGCTTTCGATCTAATATGACGCCAAGAACATTTACGTTTTCCATACATGATAGGGAAATTCCATTTAATGAATAATTTAATGGAGTTACTAAAAGTTTTCTTGTGAGGCTCATAAAATTACATTTATTTATATTAAGAGACAAGCAATTACGAACACACCAGTCAAAAAACGAATTAAGGTCGGATTGCAACATTTCACAATCACTAATACTAGAAATAGTTTTAAAAATTGTCACATCATCCGCGTAAATGAGGAATTTAGAATACTTCAAAATAAATGGTAAGTCATTAATAAATAAAATAAAAAGTAGAGGTCCTAAATGGCTACCTTGTGGTATTCCAGAGTTAACTGTAAAATAATTTGATGGACAATCGCTAAACAACACTGCATAAGATCTGTTTAATAAATAAGATTGAAGCCACATAACAAAATTTTCGCTAAAACCAAGATTTCTTAGCTTTTTTAGCAAGATCTTATGAGAGAGTTTATCAAATGCCTTACTAAAGTCCGTAAAGACGCAGTCAATTACTTTCTTTTTCTTAAATGCATCAATGCAAAGTTCGGTTAGCTCCATAAGAAACGTTACAGTAGAGCGACCTTTTGTAAAGCCATGTTAATTCGGAACAATGACTGATTTGACATAGAAACACAGAGATTCACAAATAATAGCTTCAAAAAGCTTCGGAATAACCGATAGTTTGGCTATAGGCCTATAGTTTTGAATTTCGTCTTTTTTACCTTTTTTGTGTAAAGGGATTATGAAGGATTTTTTCCAAATACACGGAAATTGACAAGAAAACAGAGAACAATTAAAGAGAGTGGATAAGGGTAAAAGCAAATTATTTGCGCATTTTTTTAAAATAATAGAAGGTATACCATCCGGACCTGGTTTACAATTCTCGTCAAGATTAGATATGAACTTAGCAATGTTATCAGAATTAATATTGAAGTTTATATCAGTCAAGTAAGAGAATGATTTCAAAAAGCCAAAATTTTGACTATTTTTGTCAAGTATATCACAGTTCGAAGTATCACAGTTTAAAGTATCACAGATGTTAGTATCACAGTCAAAGGCATTTTGAAAAAAGTCTGCAAACAATTGTGTAATAACACGAGGGTCATGACTAGATTTATCGTTTGACTTAAGAACAGACGGATATGGACAAGACTTCCTTTTACTATTTATAAAGTTCCAAAAATATTTTGGATTCATTTTAAGATCTCTTTGTACCTTCTGCAGATAATTCAAATATTTTAAACTTGAAGATCTATTGAAATTTTCACGAGCACGGCAAAAGTTTTCAAAGTCGGCTTCACTTCGAGATAATTTATAAACTGACCAAAACTTGTTTCCGAGGTTCTTAAGGCTTTTAATTTCACTATCATACCAATCTGGAACTGATGATCTCGATTTTACAGAAGTTAGAGGTACACATTTTAAAAAACAATCAAACAAGACATTATAAAATTCAAAGGCCATAGTGTTCAGGGTTGCCATGTTTTGAACTAGTTTCATAGCCCAATTTAAAAAATTTTGTAGCCCAAAATCGGAGCCGAAAAAGTAGCCCAAATAGTAGCCCAATACCAATAAAAAACAGAACATTTCTTATAACTTCAATCACAATTCATTTTTATTATAAAAAAAATTATAAAAAAATATATGTACATATGATACATTTTTATATAAAAAAACAACGAAAAAAGAAACATAAGTCCATAAAAAAAAGAAGAGTTAACATATTATCACATTTAACATATTAAGATAACTGCTGCAAATCAGTCTAGAAAAGCGATATCCTCATGACATCCTCGTCACTGTCATCCTCATGGATATTTTTTATCACACTGGCACATTGATTGATTAAATTTACTAATCATTTCATTCGAGGGTGAAAAATCTTTACAACAAATTTTTTTAACTGTAGCATCAATACGTAAGCGCATAATTGCATCGAGCGATGCTGTAGTCAATCGATTTCTTGGTTTTGTTTTTATACAATTCATGAAAGAAAATTGTGGAATGCATTAAGGGTATGTTTAGAGGCAGAAAAGTGGTTTATATAAATGATTTATATGTACGGAAAATAAAATCGTCAAAGATTAGATTTGGGCTATTTAAAGCCCAATTATGATTGGGCTATCATACTGATATTGCTGTCGGCAATTTTGGAAAAAGATAGCCCAATTTCCGATAAATAGCCCAATCTGGCAAGCCTGATAGTGTTCACAGTTAAACAATTATTGAGATATGACCAATCAACTTGTGACAGCAGCATATTTAATTTGTTAAAATCTGTCTTTTTAAAATTAAAAGTGTAAAAGTTTTCAGTAAGGTCAGAATGAAATATTAAATCAAAAGAAAGTGAAAAAGATAAAGATGGATGATGGTTATCTTCAACTACTAAAGGATCTGTTGATTTTTCCACAACAATATCTTCATCACAGCTTGCGAAAATTAGATCCAAAATTCTTCCATTGCAATTAGAAACATCGTTAAATTGGTGTAGTCCAAGTGAGTTTAAATCGTCAATTAGTTTTGAGTCACCAGATTTAAGATGTCCAGTTGGCAACATTACGTTCGATTCAGGACATCTTAACCAAGCAATATTGCTAAGATTAAAATCGCCGAGGCAAATCAGCTCGTCGTTATATTCTAATAATTCATTGATATAGTTAATGAATTCAAAAGCTTTATCATAAACATCACAGCGACTTCCCGGAACTATATATACAGTAACAACGTAAATGTTTTTGTTACTTTAAGATATTTTAACGCAGAGAAATTCATTGTCAAAGGCTACAGGAACATGTACTGGCGTAGATATGAAAGACGATCTTACAGCAATCAAGATTCCACCTCCCACGGTATCTATATTCGGATCTGAATACCGGTCACGTCTAAAAACATTAAATGTGCTATCAAAAAGTTCGAAGTCTTTGATACCAGCATACAGCCATGTTTCGGTGAGGGAAATAACGTCATAAGAGCAGGTTATTGTTGAAAAGTAGACCTTATTGGTCTTTGTCCGAAGTCCTCTCACATTTTGATAGAAAAAATTTATTAGTGGCGACGATTTACATGTCTTGTCAGTGTGTTTTGAAAAGGGCGAATATTATTCCTTTTGCTTACAAATTCATGAATAATTATATTATCCGGCCATAATGATTATACCCTATTCCATCTAATATATAAAAATAAGTTGCCTTATGTTCGGGCTCGATAAACTCGGGAATGGCTGGGCCGAATTTTTTCATATTTTTTTATAAAGGTAGCTATCTTATTGAGGAAGGTCTTTTTTGTGAAATTTGGTCAAATTTCGGTAAAGGGCAAATCGCAAAATGCATTTTTAGTGCATTTCGTCATATTAATAACAACATTTTTTATAGGGTCTTCTGAGTATGTCGACGAAGGTTTACGGCCAAACTTCGGTAAAATAATTTGCCACAACTGCAGTTTTATTGCATTCTGTCAAAATGCGAGTGGGTAAACCGTCTTTATTGTTTATTTATGCATTAAATGCGAAAATAAAAAAAATTGTTTATCAAAAAGCTCTTGAGTAATGCAAATGGTTCATTTAAAAAATTGTCAAATTAATTAATAAATTATATAAGCAAAATGATTGAATTGAGTTTAAGGCTGCATGATACACAAAATTTGTTTTCTGCTCCGGAGCGTAAATGAAGAGTGAGGATGGTTTTCCAACTAGGAAACACGCCACATTATAATAGCTGACGGCAAATCAGTTGAAGAAAAGGAAATTCGCGGAATTTGGCATTCTTCTCCCTTGAACGGTCCTTTTAAAATCCTTGCCACTATCACATTGTTCATCAGCTTCTTCACAATCAGTTGGGTTCCATTGCACAGTTTCGGGGCATAAAGGTTTCGTGGCATTAAGATGACAGATCCAACTTTAAAACTCAAATGATGAGGCGGCATGCCAGGCAAATCCAAAGAACACTTGCATATTTACACTCAATGGAATGGTTTGCACATACCGAAAAAAACGATGCCTTGAGACATGAGATTTATTCATACGCCGCTGTTGGTTTCAGAATCACGGGAGTGATTTCGGAAATCCGCTGCAAACAGGATTTTCTTTGATTCGCATGTTTAACGAAAGCTTCCGTGCTCAGTATGCTGTTCTTCCAGCTTCCAACAGTGTTGCAGCAATTCCTGTAGATGCGAGAGCTAACGCAATTCCACTTTGAGCACGTATTGCTGCTAATATTAATTAAATCAAGAACATTTTTCCAGTTCCGCCGGGCGCATCAACAAATAAAATGCACGACTGGGTCTAATGCTCTAATGTGTGACAGTTGTCTAGGGGCTTGAGATTTTGAAAAAAATAAAATTTTCAAAATTCTTAAATAAATACTTAAACTAATTTGAGCTGAAAAAAAGTACACCATTTAATTTCTTGGATAAATTTGAATTTATGAAAGTAAATTTATAAAAATCTGTGGCCATTTCATAGGTATTCAGCAATTACATTTATTTATAATTTTTAGAAAAAAAATTAATAAGCAGTTTTCAAAATATTAATTTAAATTTTTTTTTTAGATGTTTTTAAAAATACAAAAAAATATTTTTCAAAAACATTGGTATGCAGTACAAATTGAGCTACCTACAACTATATATGTGTTAAATTTCGAAAGAATCGGTTGAGTCGTTTTCGAGATAGTCGAAAACAAAAAAAACGGTCCTATGGAAAGTACCGTTCTTAGACATTTTTTAAAACTTTTTTTCAGCCATATAATTGGCCGTACCTAAAAAGCAACACTGATTTTTTGTAAATGGAAATCGTTAGAGCCGTTTTTGAGAAGAATAAGCTTTAACGTAACGGTTATATGGCAGGTACCGTTATTTTTTGAGCTAAAAAAAAATTCAATTTCAATACCTAAAAAAAATCTATATACCAAGTTTGAAGCAATTCAGCCCACCCGTTTGGGCTGACATTCAAGATCAATGTTCATCGACACCTCCTTTCCCTTCCTTCCTAAGTTCCTATCGCTCGCGCTGTGACTTATCATTAAAAGGACTATAACAAACCCCTTGAGCGCGTGTGCATTATAAAAAAAAAAAAAAAAAAAAAAAAACATACAGACAGACATACAGACGGACAGAATTTTTAACTTTTTTTTTCAAGACGAATGCATAACTTGCCTTATAGTACCTAAAATCGCAAGTCAAAAACTTTTTGATTATAAATATCGATATCATTGTATTTAAAATTAAATATTTCTTAACAACACTTATGTATGTTTTAAGTTAAAAATGTGTTTCCTGTCAGTTTTTAAATACTGCAATTATATTTTTTAAATTGTAATTCATTTAATCCGTATGAAACTAAGATTTGTCTCACCGAGCGAAGCCGGGTGGGTCAGCTATCTTATTGAGGAAGGTCTTTTTTGTGAAATTTGGTCAAATTTCGGTAAAGGGCAAATCGCAAAATGCATTTTTAGTGCATTTCGTCATATTAATAACAACATTTTTTATAGGGTCTTCTGAGTATGTCGACGAAGGTTTACGGCCAAACTTCGGTAAAATAATTTGCCACAACTGCAGTTTTATTGCATTCTGTCAAAATGCCAACAAATCTTTTGGTAGCATCTTCTGAGGATGCCTGCAAAGGTTTCTGTGAAGTTTGGTCAAAATTCTGTAAAGCGGTAGCGTTGTTGTTTTTGATCTAGCATTTTACATAAAGTATTTTTCCCGTAATTATAGAAAATTATTTTTATTTTCAATGTGTCAATTTAATTTAAATAAAATTGGAATAAGTTTGTGATCTGCGATTTTGGACAAATCATCGGGATGAAGTGACTGAAGAAATATTACATCGAATGCGAAATATTTATTCAAACCAGAACTTGGTTCTTAGCTACGATTCGATCTGAAAAAAAAAATAGCATTAGCGCTTGCGTCGTCTGGGATTGCGCAAACTTTGTTAGACGGTGGTCGAACAAGTCACTCTGCATTAAAATTGCCATTGAACATGCAAGTAAATGAATTTCAAACATGTAATATTTCAAAAACATCTGGAATGGCAAAGGTTTTACAGCAATGTAAAATAATCATTTGGGATGAGTGCACGATGGTTCACAAGAAATTATTGGAAGCCCTTAATCGAACGTTAAAAGGAAACCAACGTTTATTTGGTGGTGCATTGATATTGTTAGCAGGGGAATTTAGGGAAACATTTTTCCAATTTTTTCTCATGGACAACTTTATGTTGGACGTTGGCGAGTGGGTAAACCATCCTTATTGTTTATTTATGCATTAAATGCGAAAATAAAAAAAAATAATTATCAAAAAGCTCTTGAGTAATGCGAATGGTTCATTTAAAAAATTGTTAAATTAATTAATAAATTATGTAAGAAAAATGATTGCATTGAATTTAAGGCTGCATGATACACAACAATTTGTTTTCTGCTCCGGAGCGTAAATGAAGAGTAAGGATGGTTTCCCAACTAGGAAACACGCCACATTATAATAGCTGACGACAAATCAGTTGAAGAAAAGGAAATTCGCAGAATTTGGCATTCTTCTCCTTTAAACCTTCCTTTCAAAATCCTTGCCACTATCACATTGTTCATCAGCTTCTTCACAATCAGTTAGGTTCCATTGCACAGTATCGGGGCATAAAGGTTTCGTAGCATTAAGATGATAAATCCAAATTTAAAATTCAAATGATGAGGCGGCATGCCATAGGCAAATCCAAAGAACACTTGCATATTTACACTCAATTGAATGGCTTGCACATACCGAAAAAAACGATGCCTTGAGACATGAGATTTATTCATACGCCGCTGTTGGTTTCAGAATCACGGGAAGTGATTTCGGAAATCCGCTTGCTAATATCACCACTTTTGCCATGACTGATTGCTTTAAAATGCTGCAAACAGGATTTTCTTTGATTCGCAGGTTTAACGAAAGCTTCAGTGCTCAGTGTGCTGTTCTTCCACCTTCCAATACCTAAACAAATCTATATACCAAGTTTGAAGCAATTCGGCCCACCCGTTTGGGCTGTAGGTGTCTATACATACAGACAGACAGACAGACATACAGACGGACAGAATTTTTAACTTTTTTTTTCAAGACGAATGCACAAAAAATAAATATTTCTTAACGACACTTATGTATGTTTTAAGTAAAAAATGTGTTTCCTGTCAGCTTTTAAATACTGCAATTATATTTTTTAAATTGTAATTCATTTAATTCGTATGAAACTAAGATTTGTCTAACCGAGCGAAGCCGGGTGGGTCAGCTAGTAGAATATATATTATATATATATATTGTATTTGGTGTGGAGTTTGTAACATAGAGAAATAATACCGTTAGGTATAGAAAAGTATATATATTCTGACTCAGAATCAAAAGCCTAGTCGATTTAGCCATGTCCGTCCGTCCGTCCGTCCGTCCGTCCGTCCGTCCGTCCGTCCGTCCGTCCGTCCGTCCGTCCGTATGTATACTCTCTAGAGGTCGCAATTTTTGAGCTAGAAAGCTGAAATTTGGTATATATAATCTTTGGTTCAAGAGTAAGGCTAAGTTCTTGAACCGGTAAAATCCGCCCACAAACACGCCCACAATCGCCATTTTTGTTGAACAACCTCAATTTAATAAAATTAAATTATGTTTTTTTGTACAGTTACGATAAAAGCATAACGCTAAAATTTTGCACACGTAAGCTTTAGGTAAACTTTCTTCCAATCAAATAAAAATATTTCAGTGTGGGCGTGGCTTACGCCTATTTTTCATACAAAACCATCAATGTTGTTTTTATAAAATAACAATTGTTATATTAAAGCGAAAAACATTAAATTTTGTGGGTCTTACTGGCACATAAACATCTTGTGTATGAAATCAAAAAAATTGATTTTGGGCGTAGCTGACGCCCACTTTTCATTAGAAACTATAAAAAAATTGTTTTTGTAAATAAACGGTATTTATAATTAATCGGCAAGCCAAAATTTTGCGTCTCTTAATAGAAACGAAAAGGTTTGTGTATGAAAAGAAATTTTTGAATTTTGGGCGTGGCTTACGCCTACTTTTCATGAAAGAACGAAAAACGTAGCCTTAAGAATTTAAGACATTTTCAATGTTTAGTTTAAACCTTTTTCCTTCCGTTCGTTATTTGAGAAATATATCTCTACATTTTCTTTTGTAAATTTTTTCAATACGCCCACTGTTAAAGGCGTGATTTTAGTAAAATACATTTGTTCAGGTAAGATTGTTTAAAAACTACTCGATTCAGCTGTAGTCTTACACATATGCCTAAATACTGAAAAAAGTGCAGTTAGTGCTTCAAATTTTTAAGACACGCCCACTTTTAAGGGGCGTTTCCGTCAAAAGTCGTATAATGCATTAATTTTTTTAAAGTTTTTTAACTATCGGTCGCAGTTTTGAAGTAAACAGATGAACACTTGGATTTATATTCCTTGGTTACGTAGCAGAGTGTGGTCCAATAATTGTTAAAAACACCCATAATCGCTCTTTCCATTCCAAATCGAATTTAAAAAAATTTAAGTTTTGTCTTGTTTTGTTCAAATCAAATAAAATTGAATGTCACTGAGCTCATATTGCCTTGACAATAAAACGTTTTAACTTTGGGCGTGGCGCACGCCTTTTTTATAGCGCCAGCATTAATTGAACATCACACCGCACAAAATTAATGTTATTGAATTTTTTTCTGTCTGCTAAAGAAGAATTTTGTTTCTGAAACATCGGCTGTTTGCGGGAGGCAGACGCATGCACATACAAAAATATGGGGAATAGGGTATCCAACAGTTCGTTGCAAACGTACTGTAGCTCTCGCTTATGTTTTTTCAAGTAATTGATTGAATATTTCCTGGGTAACATACAGTTTAAAGGATGTGTAGTCATTACTTTTTGTTTGAAGTCGTTCGATTTTTAATTTAGCATTTGAGAACAGGGAAGTGACGAATTTACAAATATTTTCGCAGCTTGTGGCTGGATCAAAGTTGGATAAAAATAAGCATTTAAATCTTTGTGCTGCCTTAAGTTGGACTTCATTAATTGAGCTTGAATTTGAAGACGATGATATCAAAGACTTAGTTGGTAAGTTTGGTGAAATTAGATGTGTTTGTGATGATTTATTAACTGATAGCAAAGCAGTTGCGATATCTGTTGTTTTTGTTGTATGAGTAGGTAAAGTAAACGAAGAAGATGGAGCTATTTCAGTTGAACTTGAATTGCCAAGTTTTGGAGCTGATGTCGATGGATGAAGAGTTTGAGGAAGAAGAGTTTGAGGAATTGCAGAATTCTCATTAAAATTAAAATTAGTCAATTTACGAGTAAGTGCATGAGAATCAAATATCGACTTGGCCGTTTTTTTCATCGAAGGATTTTGGAGAGAGCTTTCTGCACCTAATTCGTCACTTTTTCGTTTCGATGATTTTTTTTGGCTTTATGATAGTCGTGGTATTTTTGATTTTTGAATTATTTCTGGTTTGTCTTTTAACGCTTTGTGGGTGCATATCGTGCGTTTGAGAAACAGAGGTTAATGTTTCAACTTGTTTAGCCAAATTCAGCAACAGGTCATGTAGGTTTTCAAGATTTTTTCTGTTTTCTAGCACGTCACGAGAGATATTTGTGAGAACAAACGGGTCACATTCGTTGCAGAAATAGTAAAATGATTTTCTGTCCTTAAAAAGCTTAATTGTGCTGAAAGGAGCGTCGATACATGTGACGTGAAAAAGTTTTCTGCAATTTCCCTGACACATAATTGAGTCAATCATATAGTCTGTGACATTTTTACATAAAGCGCAAGAAGCCATTGTTTAATATATCAATTTGTTTATCTATGTTTTTTTTGTGTTTCTTTTTCTTTTTTACTTTTTTGTTGTTCCGTATAAATTTTAATTTATTTTATTTTATTTGTGTTCTTTATGATCACCCTGTTCAGAAATGCATAAGTGGGCAATGTAGATTTTTTCTTTGGTAATGGTTTGTGTATGAGATCATGAGATGTAGTGTCGGTAATGTAGAGCAGCTTGATAGATGACGTTTATATGCAAAATAAATAACCAAAAAGGTATTTTCTGTAGTCTCAATTATGCTTACGGCAGAACATGTACTAAAAATGTACTCACCAAGAGGAGAGACAAAGTTGTCATGGAGATAAAGATGAAACGTAGAGAGAATTACCACTATGATGTATGAGAACAATTCAATAAAAAAAAACAATTTTCGTTTTCATTTATCCACATTAAAAATTAATTATTTTAGGTGACACTCGAATAGAATAAGGCATACACAAGTTTAAAAGTTGAATGCCAAGAACTTGTTAAAAGGTCTTAGCACAAATTTGTTTGATAAATAACACAGTTCTCAATTTGAATGTACACGTGTGAATGTATGTGAAGCAAATGTGCGATGTTGCCGGTTTGCAGACGCCAAGCTAGAAAAGCGGTTTGTTGCCAAGAGAAAGGTTAAAGGAAGAAGGGCGAATAGAACAAAGTGCTATGTATTCTAATTGCGTTTTCGGTTTACAAAAAAGTAAGAAGATTAAGCAATTCGGAAAGAAACGGATGCAGGGTAAATATTGCCGTTTGCGTTTTCGGTTCACGAAAAAGTATTGGTAATGTGCAAGCATACCGTTTATTTTCCTAGGATATGAAAGCGGAAATGTGAGTTACTTAAACCGGAATAATGAATATCATGCCTTGAACCTTAAATAGCTGATAGTAAGGCTTTTCCATGACAACTTAAAATTTAATGAGTTGTTCTTGAATTTACTTATGATAGATTACCCCATATTTAATGTTTATGAAAATGCGATTTCATTTTGTAGATGCATACATTGGAAAATATGACGGTAAAGCAGCTTCAGGACAAGCTTAAAACTAGAGGACGGCCTTTAAATAGATCAAAACGAGTCTTTATTAAAAGACTCCGAGATTATTCCAAAAAAGATGCAAAAGTAGGACCGCAGAATAGTCGTGAACATGATATATCTATTAGTTTCAGTTCCAGTGAAGTTATGTCAACAAATAAAGACCTTCGGGCTAAAGAATTTTTTTTTTATAATGCATTCGCACTCAAAGGGACATTAATACCTTTATAACAAATTGACATGTGCGAGCGAGGAGAGAGAAGGAATAAAAAGAAAGGAAAGAAAATTGGTACAGTGGATTGAGATTATAGGTGATAAATATCTCACGAAAATCCCACAGGTGGCGTCCAGTTTAAACTGGGGACATAACAAGATCAGAGCCTTAGAAGAACGGGTCTCAGCAAGTACCAGTAAAAAAACAAAGGTGGCATGCAGCATCAAGGAGATCTGTGACGCGATTCCTTATTTCACACCGGGTGATGACTTACTATTGACAGCAAATGAATGGGAGAAAAAGGTTGAAGTATTAATAGCACTCTACGAATCTGTCGAAAGAGCACTGCTTTTGGTAGTGACATCTTAAATGCAGGGACCTGCACAATTCTGGTGGGACACCACACAAAAAGTTTGTGTATCTTGGAGTCAGCTGCGGGATGGGCTTAAACTCAACTTTCCACATCAGTCCAATGAGATGGACACACATCAACAGAAGGTCAAAAAGATAAAGAAACCCACAGACACGGTTTAAAGCTACTGTTTTGAAATGAACATGCTAGGAAAAAGAATTGGCCTGTCGGATAAGACAATCTTTCAATATATACTTACAGGGTTGAATGATCCCGGAATGAGTTCAAGCTTAGCTGCGAGCAATTTCAAAGACATTGCTGAATTAAATGAAAAACATAAGCGAGAGCTACATTACGTTTGCAACGAACTGTTGGATACCCTATTCCCCATATTTTTGTATGTGCATGCGTCTGCCTCCCGCAAACAGCCGATATTTCAGAAACTAAATTCTTCTTTAGCAGACAGAAAAAAATTCAATAACATTAATTTTATGCGGTGTGATGTTCGATTAGTGCTGGCGCAATAAAAAAAGGAGTGCGCCACGCCCAAAGTTAAAACGTTTTATTGCCAAGGCAATTGTTATGAGCTCAGTGACATTCAATTTTATTCTTGCAGATCGATTTGAACAAAACAAGACAAAACTTAAATTTTTAAAAATTAATAACAATTCTTGGACCCCACTCTGCTACGTTACCAAAGAATATAAATCAAAGTGTTCACCTTTTTACTTCAAAACTGCGACCAATAGTTAAAAAAAAATTAAAAAAGTAATGAATTAAACGACTTTTAACGGAAACGCCCCTTAAAAGTGGGCGTATCTTAAAAATTTTAAGAACTGAGCTTTGACCATTAGTCAGTATTTAAGCATATGTGTAAAACTACAGCTGAATCGAGTAGTTTTTAAACAATCTTACCTGAACAAAGGTATTTTACCAAAATCACGCCTTTAAAAGTAGGCGTATTGAAAAAATTTACAAAAGAAAATGTAGAGATATATTTCTCAAATAACGAACGGAAGGAAAAAGGTTTAAATTAAACATTGGAAATGCCTTAAACTCTTAAGGCTACGTTTTTCGTTCTTTCATGAAAAGTAGGCGTAAGCCACGCCCAAAATTCAAAAATTTCTTTTCATACACAAACCTTTTCGTTTCTATTAAGAGACGCAAAATTTTGGCTTGCGGATTAATTATGAATACCGTTTATTTACAAAAACAATTTTTTTATAGTTTCTAATGAAAAGTGGGCGTCAGCCACGCCCAAAATCAATTTTTTTGATTTCATACACAAGATGTTTATGTGCCAGTAAGACCCACAAAATTTAATATTTTTCGCTTTAATACAACAATTGTTATTTTATAAAAACAATATTGATGGTTTTGTATAAAAAATAGGCGTAAGCCACGCCCAAACTAAAATATTTTTATTTGATTGGAAGAAAGTTTACCTAAAGCTTACGTGTGCAAAATTTTAGCGTTATGCTTTTATCGTAACTGTACAAAAAAACATAATTTAATTTTATTAAATTGAGGTTGTTCAACAAAAATGGCGATTGTGGGCGTGTTTGTGGGCGGGTTATACCGGTTCAAGAACTTAGCCTTACTCTTGAACCAAAGATTATATATACCAAATTTCAGCTTTCTAGCTTAAAAATTGCGACCTCTAGAGAGTATACATACGGACGGACGGACGGACGGACGGACGGACGGACATGGCTAAATCGACTAGGCTTTTGATTCTGAGTCAGAATATATATACTTTTCTATACCTAACGGTATTATTTCTCTATGTTACAAACTCCACACCAAATACAATATACCCATTCTATGGAATAGGGTATAAAAACAAAGTGGTATGAAAGCATAAGAGCGAATGCAAAAAAAGCAGCACCCCACAGATCATCGAATAAATACCGCGAAAGGCCTTCAATCAACGTACGTCCTAGATGGCAGCAGAGACATTTTTACAACCAAACAACATTAATTGTTACAACTGCAACCAACCAGGCCCTTTCTCAAGGTAATGTATCCAAACCAGGGGGAGAGTATGAGAAGTGAGGCGCCAAGATTTAATAACGGTTTTATGTAGAGGTAGAGGGTCAAATGTAAGTATTTTTTACTATGGGGGGGTCTACCTCACCCCGTTTAGGAGGTAGGGGCGATTTTCGAACAAAATGTCTTGAATGGAAAAATCAATATTAAAAACAATTTGTTCAAAATTGTGAAATGGAAAATAAAATTTTTTTTCTGTGATCGATGCTCATATAAATATTTAATCGAACGCAAAAAACCAAAAGCTTTTATGTGAAAATTCAAAACTACTGAAACTACTTTTTTATGGAATTTTAGATTCTTGGCACACCCGTTCACGCAACTTCGTTGCCTGGCAGACGCCTGTGTCAATTGTATTTTTAATCATCAGTACCTGGGTGGTCCGCTCCCCGGGATTTAGGGATTTCAACTCGCTTTTCGGGGGCACACCCGCTCACGCAACTTCGTTGTTCCGCTTAGGGTAGGTCCAGCTGTCTGACAGGCGCCTGTGTCAATAGTGTTTTTAATCAACAGTACGATTTTCGAACAAAATGTCTTGAATGGAAAAATCAATATTAAAAAAAAAAATTTCAAAATTGTGAAATGGAAAATAAAATTTTTTTTCTGTGATCGATGCTCAAATAAATTTTTAATCGAACGCAAAAAACCAAAAGCTTTTATGTGAAAATTCAAAATTACTGAAACTATTTTTTAATGAAATTTTAGATTCTTGGCAATTATTGTGATTTCTTTAGAGGATTAATGTTGATGAAACATGAAAGGTTTATTTTTGAAAGTAAAGTACAGCAGTTCAGTAAGCGTTACCCAGATTGCATCACGAGGAGTTCGAATTGCGTTGCATTCCACTTCCACTCGAAATTTTGATAAAAAAACGTAAAAAAATATGTTTGAACCATATTTGTTCAAAATTGTGAAATGGAAAATAAAATTTTCTTTCTGTGATCAATGCTTGAATAAATTTTTAATCGAATGAAAAAAACCAAAAGCTTTTATGTGAAAATTCAAAATTACTGAAACTACTTTTTTATGAAATTTTAGATTCTTGGCACACCCGCTCACGCAACTTCGTTGCCTGGCAGGCGCCTGTGTCAATTGTATTTTTAATCAACAAAACCTGGGTGGTACGCTTCGCGGGATCTAGGGATTTCAACTCCCTTTTTGGTGGCACACCCACTCACGCAACTTCGTTGCTCCGCTTAGGGTAGTTCCAGCTGCCTGGCAGGCGCCTGTTTCAATAGTAGTTTTAATCAACAGTACCTGGATGGCCCGCGTCACGGATATTGGATATTGTAATAAAAAGAAGTATACACAGGTCTTGTCGATGGGAGAGAAAGTGTTGGTCTGCAACTTAAAGACTCCGATCCTCCCACCGTCCAAAGTGAAAACCTAGAGGGCTTTTTGCCACCAAAACAACATCAACTCAAACCCCTCCCGAAATGATTTAAAAGAAAATATTTGAATTAAGTCCAGCTAATTTTTTTATTTTGTTTATTTTTACATAATTATTATTATTATTATTTTATTATTATTTAAATAACTTTATTTCATGCAACATACATTAAGCTTACAATATCCTTAATTCAGTAATTATGTATAACAAATTAATAAAGCTTATTATGCAATATGAAATAGTTAGGAGCATTCATTTACCAAAAGGCAAGAGTCGAATGCACCATGAGATCTAATATGATCTAATATACATGTTTTGGTAATATTGATGGGGATCAATATACAAATTTACATTTTTTACTATACAAAAAATTCAAAAATTTAACAATAAATACAAGTTGAAAGCAGTAATTAAGTATGAACATTAGTTTTACAATTTAAAATATTGATCAGAAAGAGGATCAGATAAGATTTTAAAAATTGAGACAAAGATTATGCAGCAAATCAAACTATTACATTTATAAATAAACTTATTTCATTATGGTTCAAAGTAAATAGCAAAGATTTAATTTTTCTTATGAATACCGATCTGCTTCTCTCGCATCTCAGACTTCCAGGTAAATTATTAAATAATCTAGGTGCGGTTACATTATAGAAAAGTGAAAAATGTGTTTTTTTTCACAGTGGGAACAGTTACCAGATTTAGGTTGTTCACACATAAATTATAAGAATCATACAGTCTCGATGCCGTATATCCAGATTTTTCAAAAAATGTTTTTAAGACTTTATAAAAGTATAAATGCTTTAGAGGTAAAATCTCAAGGTTTCTAAACAGTTCAAAGCTATGAGCTCTACGGTTGACCTTGCATAAAATTCGAATGACATGCTTTTGTTTAGTGAGCAAAGGTTCAATTTTATTAAAATGAGTACCACCCCAGCAGGTCAATCCAAATTGCAACCGTGATTTAAAAAGGCCATTATAAACCAATTTTAGAACAGGCTGGCTACAGTATAGGCTAAGATGGTAGATATGCCTAACTACGATATTTAAGTATTGTTTCAGGTTAGTAGTATGATCTTTCCAGCTTAACCTATTATCCAATGTTATACCTAGTACTTAAAACAGTCAACACGCTCAATGTCAAAGCAGCCAATAGAACAATTTTTATCAAAATTATGTGTCTTTGTTTCCAAAAATGATCACAAAAATTTTTCAAGTGAAACTTACAACAGCTTGGTGAATGATATCTCAGTACCACGTCATCACAGACACTCCCTGATAGGTTGAAAATCATACATTTTGTTTTATCACTTATTATTAGTTTATGTTGAAAGAACCACTGCCGAAGTATCTCTAAGTCATTACTGGCGCTAACAAATAAATCAAAATAGTTTTTGGTGGAGTATGATAAAGCTGTGTCATCAGCAAACGCTGTAATTTTACCATTGAAACTTTGAACAAAGAGTGAATTTACAAAAATTAAAAACAGTATTGGGCCCAAAACAGAACCTTGGGGGACACCAAGATTCACATTTCTCACCGTGCTAAAAACGTCTTGTATTTTTACTTTTTGTTTACGATTATTAAGGTATGAAAGAAACCAGTCATAGACAAAGCCACGAAATTCCGCCTTATACATTTTATTTAGAAGCAAAGTATGGTCCACCATATCAAAAGCCTTTGTTATGTCAATGAATATAGAAGTTGGAACATCAGATTCATTAATGCTAGAATAAATTTCGCCACAAAGTTTCAATACAGCGTCTTCTGTTGACCTGCCTTTTCGAAAACCAAATTGTGATTGATTAAAGAAATTATTTTTGTCTAGAAAGGAAAGCATTCTGGATATATAGCAACGAAATAGGTCTGTAGTTGTTAAGTTTAGTAGTTTCACCTTTTTTGTGCAGCGGAATAACTATTGCCAACTTAAGGGATTCTGGAAAGATTCCCTTTTTAATGCTGAAATTAAATATGTAACTCAAAACATCCGAAACAAAATACGAGATGTTTTTTAAAATGTTTGAAGAAATCATGTCATCTGATGATGAGTTAGACATTTTGAGAGACATAATAATTTGGTGAATTTCCAGTTTCGAAAAACTCTCAAAGAAAAAACTTTCAGCAAAAAAACTTTCTTCAACAATAAAGTCAGCACAAAGACATTCCCTTGAAATAGGAGGCAGATCAATATTTTGGGTTATATTAGAAAAATATTCATTAAATGAATTAGCAACAGCTGAGGGATTGTTGACCAAGGAGTCACCATTTCTTAAAGAAATGTCAATTTGTTTCTTATTTTTATTCAAAAGCTCATTAACTACTTCCCATTCCTTTTTAGAGTTGCCGGCATTATTAAGAAGTTTATTTTTAAAATAATTATCCCTACAGAGAGGAATCAAAGTTTTAAGTTCTTTACAAAGATTTTCGAAACGTTTTTTGAGTCTATTATTTAGAGGATGTTTTTTGACCTTGACATATAGTTCATTCTTTTTTTTAATTTTTTTGAGAACAGGTATACTCATCCATTGCTTAAGACAGGATAATTTTGTATTGTTATTATTAACAGCTTGACTACAATTTGAAATCAAGAGTTGAAGTTTTTTAAGAAACAAATCGAAAGCAATTGATGGATCATTGGCACTATAAACTTCTTCCCAACATTCAAAAGTCAAAGCCATTTTTAGAGCAGGAAAATTAATTTTTTGAAAGCTTTTTACATTGTTTTGCTTGGTTCTTATTGCACTGCACTCAAACTGTATGGTGGTTAAGCTGTGATCAGTTATCCCAAGTTCTCTTACGTCCGTTTTGTAGCATATATCATTTTTCCTATGTAGCCTTATAAATATTTGATCTAAACAAGATGGACCTCTAGTGGGTTGATTTATCAAAGAGGAAAAACCGAATGAAAAAAGGACCGAAAGAAAATAATCAGCTTCAGTTGAGTTTGACAGAATATCAATGTTAAAATCACCTAAAAGAACAACATTTTTGCAACGTTGACTATCCAAAGCCAAAAAGAGAATTCATCCGTAAAGGCGTTAACAGTGCAAAGATGTAATCTGTAAACTCCAACAAAAAAGTAATTAATTCCAGATATTAAAAAATTTAAGCAAATCATATCAGCACTTTTTAAATTGAGTTTAGAAACTTCACACAAAATGTCATTTCTATAAAACACAGCCACACCTCCCGCTGCGTAAGTATCGTTACAAGAAGCAGCGAAAGAAAAACCTGGAATGCAAAAATTAATTATTTCAAATTCATAAATCCATATTTCAGAAACGAATATGAAATCTGGTAAATGGTCTAAAGAAGCGAGATGAGCCAGAAAGGTATCAAAATTCTTACGCAAACTGCGAATATTTTGATGAATTACAGATAAACCTGAATATGATTCATTGTTAAGATGATCAATACAAAAACAATTCACTGTACTACTGTTTAAAGAGGAAGGACTTGTTATACTACTTAAATCATGATTATGAGGATCTGATAAAGAATATCTTAAATTATTATTAGTTACCATTTTTTAAAAATTCTATTTTAAGAGACTAAAAAACTAAATTATTCTTTATAAAATCCTCACAACTTATAATCTTAATTACACCTTCGCCTTCTTTTCTCCTAATAAGAACAGTGGAGTCCCTTATCCAGACAAATTTGCATTTTTCTTGACGTTTCAACAGCATAGCCTTCTGAAGAAGAGATCTAGTGTAAGCAGTGAGACAATCGTTAATATAAATGCGCGTCTTATTGTTGTTGTCTCCAAATAGATTTGCTTGCAATTTGATTTTTTTCTCCCGAAGATTTTGCATAATCATCTTTTTGTAAGAGAGAGAAGCAAACTTCACACATACGACTTTGTAAGAAGAATCAGCAGCATCAGGAGAATTATTTTTGACCTTCCGTTTTGATTTCAGATTCTTCACAAAACAGGTTTCGATGTCGTTTGGATCCAATTGTACACCTACTCCACTGGTAATGAGTTGAAGAACCTTATCTTTAGCATTTGCATTACTCACATCAGGTACACCAACAATGTCTACAGCAAACTGCTTATCCCTTTGCTCAAAAGCATTAAGTTTCGCCTCCAAAAAATTCACAGTAGCCTTAAGCGAAGCATTACTATCTTCTATAGATCTTATTTTATCAATAGCCTCAGTATTTAGATGTTGAAGTTTAATAATCTCTTCATGCGCAACAGTGTTTTGATTTTGAAGTTGTTTGATTTCATTAAAGAGCATATCAAGAGTTATTGGTTCATTAGTAGCAGCACTTTTTTTCGTTGAAGGGGGAACAGAGAGAGCAGCAGCAGTAGAGCAGGACCCAGTTTGAGTGTTAGAAATCGCTGAGTTATGACGACCGTGGAGGTGTAAGGAGGAAGAACTATTAAGAGGCAATTCATCAACCGTAGTAGAACTCCGTCGTTGTTTGAGACACTTTTCACACTTATGGGCAATTTTGTTTTTTATCATAAGCTCGATTTGTGATTTTACTAGATTTGCACACTTAGCATGAGAATAATTACTGCAGATTTGGCAACGAATTTTTGGATCATTACGTTCAATAATTAGATCACACAAAACACACTTCATTCTAGATTATAAATGACTTTACTTAACTTTTTGACTTTTAAAAAGAAAGAGCAATTCTCAAACGAAGTGACCCCATCAACACACGAAATGAGAAATATAATATAAACATAAATATAATATAAACATTTATTAAAGTAACATGTATTCGCAGTGTATATTAATTACTACAATAATCAAATACAAAACCGCAGTGACTTAAAAAACTGCTTTACCAAACTTAGAGCTCATCTTTTTATCAATCACTTTTGTTTTGTAAATAAACCCTTTGTGATGAAATCATATACATAGGCATAGGTATATAGAAAAAATTATATTTTATAGGCAATCAAAATAAAATCCAATCTGTTTGGATATTATAAAAAAACAATATCTATTATTCCTACTTAAGCTGAAGAATTTTTGACGTAAGAATACTTTATTGTTCGTTTTTCATTATCCTTTAATAATAATTTTTAATTTTTAAGTTTAGCCTAAGTTCCTATTATGATCACCATTTGTAGAGAGTGCGATAAAGAAGAGGCTTTCTTAATCATCAAAAACATCATAAATATTCATGGTTGTGGTGGTTTCGAGCTAAGAAACTGGTATTCTACACCAGCACTGGTAAACAAAACTATTCCTGAATATCTGGCTGCATGAATGAAAAAATGTTTAAGGGGTGGAACGCAGCTGGCTACCTCGAATGAGCATTTTTTGTAAAAGAATCTGTAAAATAAGGAAAGACATGAGACATTTCGACGATGTTCGAGTGACAGAAATGTTTCCATAATGTTTCTCTCTCCTATCAATTTTAACGCTTTTTTCTGAACTCTGTCGAGCAGGTGGAAAAAGTTTGAGATGCACCTGCCCAGAGATGGGAGTTATACTCGAGTTTAGGGCTTAGAAACGCTTTGTAAATTGTAGCCAGATCAGAATGGGTGAAAAACTTCTTGCATCTATTAAGAAAGCCTAAGCATCTTGCAGCATTCTTGGCAATCTCAAGTATATGATCATTCCAACGAAGATTGTCACTGATACACATACCGAGTACTGATAGCTTTTCCTCCTCCTCGATGCAAGTACCATTCATGGATAATGGCATTGGGGGTATGTTTAGCTTCAACGACAAAAGACAGCATTGAGTTTTCGACGCATTAAACTCCACACGATTTCTAGTACCCCAATTCACAATGCTGTATAAATCGGAGTTTAATGAGCTTATCATACGATTACGTTGTAATAAGACGTCCGAAGGCGAAAGCCGTGAATTATCAAACGTATATGAAAAGCTGAGGGTTAGGTTAGGTTAGGTTAAAGTGGCTGTTGGCTGAAAAGACCAACACACTTAGTCCATAAGAGGACCGTTGTGATACCACGAGTTTGGGGTGTTTCCCCCTAGTAACTCAGAACCAGTTTGTGCTTCTAATGAATTTTAAAAGAGAGTTAGTGTCCACGTTAGACAGATCACTACTATCGTTGAAGAAGTATGCTCCCAGATGGAGTTTCCTTTTGTGAGCTAGTGCAGGGCATGTACAAAGAAGATGGGCAATTGTCTCTTTCTCCTCTTCGTCCATACAACTTCTGCAAAAGTCGTTTGTGAACACGCTAAATCTTATGGCGTGTCTACCTATGAGGCAGTGTCCTGTAATGACACCTATAATGGAGCTAATGTGCCGTCTGCTCAGAGAGATCAAAGTCTTAGAGCGATTCGAATCCAGCTTTGGCCAAATCCGTTTTGTCGCTAGACATGTGTTGCCACTTGTCCACCTAAGATTAGTTCTATCCATAGCTTCTTGCCTTAGCAAAAGTTTACATGTAGCGATGGGAATACCCAGGTAACTGTGTTCAGTTAATATAGGTAGTGTTGTTCCTTTTTTGGCAAGTTCGTCGGCCTTACAGTTCCCTGGAATATCTCTGTGCCCTGGCACCCAGCAGAGGTGAATGTTAAACTGTTCCGTCATCTCTCTAAGAGATGATCGACAGTCGAGAGCTGTTTTAGAGTTAATCCAGGGACCTCAGCGCGGCTTGGCTATCAGAGAAAATGATGATATCCTTAGAAGATATCACGTTTTCTTTAAGCCAAGATAAAACCTCCTTAATTGCCATTAGTTCCGCCTGGAACACGCTACAATGGTTTGGTAGACGGAAGGAGAGACTAAGATTTAGTCTATTAGAGTATACACCTCCCCTCACCCCATCATTTGTTTTCGACCCATCGGTAAAAAACTGAATTTGATCGTCGTCCTGGAAGGCATTATCCTCCCAGAGGGTATGCTTACCTGGAAGTTTTTATCAAAATGAAGTTGGGATGTGGAGTAGTCTATGTTACTTTGGGGGATACTGAAGGTGTTCAGTATGTTAGCATGGCCATAATTATTATTTTTCCATATAGAGATCGCCTTCAGGCGAATTGCTGAGCAAGCAGCGATTTGCTTGCTGAAAATATCTAGGGGTAGCAGGTTGAATAGTATTTCTAGCGCTGCAGAGGGAGTAGTGCGCAGCGCACCGCCTATACACAGACAGGCGGTACGTTGGACTTTACTGAGCTTAGCACTATTCGACGCTGTGTCTAGGGCAGGCCACCAGACGACCACCCCGTAAGTGAGAATCGGTCTTATCACCGATGTGTATAGCCAATGCATAACATGGGGCTCTAAACCCCATTTATTGCCGATGGCTTTTTTGCAAGAGAAAAGGGCTACTGTGGCTTTCCTTACTCTTTCTTGTATATTGGGTTTCCAGATTAATTTCTTGTCCAAAATAAGACCCAAGTATTTTGCTTCGTCAGAGAATATAAGACTTATACCATTAATAGATGGAGGGTCGACGTGTGGAATTTTATATATCCTTGAAAAGAGGACAAGTTGAGTTTTGTGGGGGTTAACACCTAGTCCCCAACGACTTGCCCAATTTGTGAGCTTATTGAGTGCAGATTGAAGAAGTTCACATAAGGTGCTGAGATGCTTTCCTGAAACGGCTATAGCAATGTCATCCGCATAGGCAATCACATTGAATCCCCCCTCTTCCAGTATTTACCAATAAATTCCAAAGGAGTGGAGATAGGACACCACCTTGTGGCGTACCTCTACTAACAGATCGTCTTGCGGATGTTACACCCAGTTTTGAGTTGATCACCCTACTTATCAGCATTTGGTCGATCAGTTTACCAAGTGAGCCATCTACCTTCAGACCTGAGAGTGCATTAGCGATTGCAGATGTGTCGACGTTGTTAAAAGCGCCTTCTATATCGAGGAAAGCCACCATTGTGTATTCCTTGTGATGGAGGGAGTATTCGATAGTGCGGACAAGTGAATGTAGCGCAGTTTCTACCGATTTCCCTTTGCAGTAAGCATGTTGAGACATCGACAAAAGTTTAGTATCAATGTTATTGCGTAAATATATATCAATCAGACGTTCTAAGGTTTTCAGAAGGAATGATGATAGGCTTATGGGTCTTAGATCTTTAGGGTTGGTTTGGGAGCTTTTTCCCGCTTTTGGTATGAACACTACTTTAACTTCTCTCCATGACCGGGGAATGTGAACCAGTTCCAAACAGCTTCTCATAATATTTTCCAACACAGGCAGAATAATATCTGAAGATTTCTGTAGTTCAGCGGGTATTATGCCATCTGGCCCAGCAGACTTGTAAGGCTCGCAGCTGTTCAGTGACCAAAGCAGTTTGTCCCTGTTGATCAGACCTTCAGGGATATTTTGAATATTTGACCTATTAGAGTGAATATTACTGATATCAGAGGAACTACCAGGAAAGTGGGTATCTAGTAGTAAATTGAGCGATTCCTCGCTTGATGTCGTCCAGGAGCCATCAGGTTTTTTCATAAAACTTGGTACTACTGGGTTTGTTGAGAGAACTTTCCTAAGCCTTGATGCTTCAGAGACATTTTCGATTTTACCACAAAAATTTCTCCAAGACATTCTTTTAGATTTCCTAAGTTCTTTTTTGTATTTTTGAAGGGACTTCTTGTATGATTCCCAGTCCGATTCGTTTCTTGAGCTTTTGGCTTTGTTAAACAGTTTACGACTGTTTCTCCTAAGCGGTTCTAGTTCTGTATTCCACCAGAAAGGCTTCTTCTTGCCTCTTGTTGTTATGAGAGGACAAGAGGTTGCCAGAGCATTGTTGAGGGCCAATGTAAGATCATCAACCTTCTTGTCAAGCTCCTGGGTATTACATGGGGGTATTGAGAGATTACAATCTATCAGGTTTTTGAGTGTATCTCTGTACTTTAGCCAGTTAGTTTTCCTGTGATTTCTGAAAGCTACCTGGCAAGGGGGATCATCTACTAATTTGAATTGGATATAACGGTGATCAGAGAACGAATGGTCTGGTGACACCCTCCAATCCTTGATACTTGAATAGATGAAATCGGAGACAAGAGTAATATCAAGTACCTCTCGTCTGGTTTTAGTAACAAACGTAGGTTCGTTGCCTATGTTGCTTACAATAAGGTTAGTGCTTAAGATGAAGATGTGGCCTGCCTACAATAAATCACGAACAAACGCATTGCTAAGCAAAGACCGGTCAGATATAGCCAGGGTGGTGGCAATAAGCACGGGCCACTGGCCAGTGGGGGTGCATGCTGCAAGGATTGGTATTCCTTTCAACGACTTCTGCCGATCCTGTAGAGACGAGGCAGAGAAGGAAACTGTTTCCCACTTACTGTGCAAATGCCCAGCTTTATCTCGCATCAGGATGCGAATCCTGGGTGAAGACTTTTACGAAGATCTTGGGGAATTGTCAAATAAAAAAATCAAAGATTTGATTAAATTTCTGAATGCGACAAAATGGCTATAAATAAATCGTCTATCCCGAAAATCACATCCTCAACTAGTTCATCCCACCCCTCTTCTTAAAATCTTACTTAGTCCCCCTAATCAAGCAATCAGGGGATCTGCATGGGACCCATCTGAGGGTCATACATCCCACCTAGGTGGTGGGGTATGATCTGGGTGGTTCCTATGCTGGACCCTTTTACAAGGACAACTCCCTGCACGATTTCAATGTTCCCTTACCAACCAGCACCCTGCCTAGGTGGCATATAGTCTGGAGTCTGGCTGCTTGAAGTCGACCAGGGAGTGTCCCGGCAGCTTATAAATATCTTACCTCCCCCCACTCGGCCAGCCCTTATTGACGGATTCAATATGACCTTACCAACCAGCACCCTGCCTAGGTGGCATATAGTCTGGAGTTTGGTTGCTTGTAGCCGACTTAAGGGTGACTGAGCGGCTTATAATTGTCTCCCCTTCCCTCCCTTCCCTCTCGTAGTCCCTCTCTCACAACCCCTCTAATCAATCAGGTCTTTCTTGACGGGGAAACCCTCTTAAGAACCATACATCTCGCCTAGGTGGCGGTTTTGTGTTTCTTGGAGGGCTTCTACGCCAAGCCCGCGTACTGGACCAATCCTGGACAAAACCAGTGTACCTTTACCAACCAGCAACCTGCCTAGGTGGCATAAAGCCTGGAGTTGGGTTACATTGAACTGGCCTATGGTTTGGTCTGGTAGATTGAATCACCTTTCCAAGAGAAAACTAGTTCTTCCCGTCCTTCTCCGTGGAACACATACCATCACATCCGTCCAAGCCTCCGTTAAGTTGTTTGGTTAATGGTAACAAAACGGCGCACACCAGCGCTAATTGGGTTCTTTAAGGAGTTTTTCAACTCAAATTAGAACCGCCATCTCTACCTACCTACCTACCTAAGATGAAATCAAAAAGTAACTCACCTCTACTGTTTATATCGGAACTGCCCCACACTGTATGATGGGCGTTGACATCACTACCGATGATGAGAGCAGTGTTTGTTGCTTCAGCTTCCTTGACCAGCCTATCTAGGTTGTCACCCGGTATAGGTAGGTCGTGGGCAAGATATGCCGATGCCAGCCAGTAATGGTCTTTAGCCGTCTCTAGCCTTACGACAGTCATATCTTGGTTGCTGAAATTAGGGAGTAAAAATACTTTAATGCTACTTTTCACCATAATGCATGACCACAAGTTACCTATGTCTGATGCATACAGTGTGTATCCCGGAGTACTGAGTCCACGGACCTGGTTGTTGTGTATCCATGGTTCCTGGATCAGGACTATGTCCTCCCCAGTGTTAGTCAGCCGAAGGAGGAGTGAGGCCGAAGCCTTTTTGGAGTGCTGGAGGTTAATCTGAACTAACTGCAGCATTGTTGCTACAATCAGGCAGAGAAGCCTCCACCACTGTGTCGTTCAGGTCCTCGTCTGAAGATAAACCGAGAAGTTCATCCTCATTCAGAGAGCCTTTTAGGGAGTCGTACGTCTCTACTATCAACTGTTCGTCAAAGGTAAGAGAAGGCAACGTTTTACCAGTAGAGGATGATGAGTCAGAGACATCCGCCTCCTCACCCATGGAAGGAAAGGTGATCCTCACATTATCGGGTGGAGAAGCCGATGCCTCCAACATAGGCTCCTCGTTGTCAGAGAGTGAAGGATGTAGAGGAATAATACCTGCCTCTAACTCGTCTTTTGTATAAACCCTTAGGGTTATAGATTCAAACCCATACCTAATCACACCTTGGGTCTTTGCCAAATGGGCAAGAGACTCTTTATTGATCACAATTAGCGCGCATCTATAAAGACCCTTCTGCTCATCCAGCTTGGCGACCTTCCAGTTGTGAGTAGGTATATGCGGGTTGCTTAACCTGATTATCTGGATGATCTCATCCCACGCGGAGGGTTCAGCTGGGATCCAGGGGCGAGTCCTGGGTCTGCTCGGGATATCCTCCTTTGCTACGACTTCAAGATTCGCTCCTGGCCATACTTCCCCAAGACCACCGATCGCGAGCCTATACAGATCACACGATCTCTGGTCCTCGCAGACAACTAGTTTGACATGCCCCTGGTACCAGCCTCCATCACTAGTGATGGGTGGTGCACCAGGGCTTGCCAGCATCAAACTTAAGAAGCTGGCCGAGAGCTTCATCTTTACTAGCTGCCATCTATCGGACGAGATCGTGCCATCTGGATCGCTCCTGTCAATAACGGCGATGACAATCTTTCCCTTCAAGGCGTCGCTGAAAGATTTTTGCTTAATGAGCCCAGAAGGATAGGGAGGGTTGCTTTTGTTCCCCTTTGGTCTTTTGGGAACCGGTGCAGCCTCCTCCATTGACCTCTGCCTTTTGGACGTACAGTCCACAGGCTTTATGTCCTCGGTCAATACCTTCAAGGCCCAGCTTAATTTTTCTTTCTGCTGGACGGTTCTATCACTCTCTGGAATTGCTTCTATGAGTTGTCGAGACCGTTCAGCATTGCGACGGTTTTTGTAGAGGACTTTCGAGGGAGCTATGCTCCGCTGTCCTTTCCTAAGAGGAGGATTACCCCCCGGGGTGCTGGAAGCAGAAGGCCCACCAGGTTTGACCTTTGTAGTCCTTCTGCTCTGCAAATCTACGCCCTTCGGAAGAGGTTTAACCCCTGTGGCTTTAGGAGTGGTGATGAGACCAGGTGTGTCCTTAGTCCCATTCCCATGCCTAGAGAGATGTTTGCCTACTCTCACCTCACTGCGAACACCGCTTGTAGAGGTGCCATGAGTAGCCACAACCCCTCCACTGCCCAATGTTGCAGGAGAACTAACGCCAGACATCTTTGGCGCCGTACTGTCGCCCGGTTTAAAAGGAGAACCGGTCTCATCTGTTTTTGTTTTTATGTTGTTTTGTTTTTTATTGTTGTTTTGATTAATTTTTGGTCCCACGAGTTATGGGGGAAATCAGGTCCATCTGCAACACCCCCTGTAGCAGATAAGGCACTTACTCTTCGATTTTGCCTGTTTCAAAGAGGTTCCGTTAGAATACAGCCGGTATACCCCCTGGCTGCAAACCATCCAATGGGCACGGGTCACATGACACCCTGGATTAGGGGGGGGAGAGGGAGAGGGAGTGAATTAGGAGGGATTTATGGATGTTGGATAGGAGGGGAGGGAAGGAATGGGTGAGGATGAGGTGAGAACACCCTTTGGTTTTCGGGACTCTTCTAGTGACACAGAGCCCCAAGAATCTTTGACCCTACTTAAGCCTCTACAACTCGACAAGTTCGGTGTTCGGGTAGAGGAAGCTGAGGGTTGAGTCGTCAGCAAAACAATTTAATGGATTAGAAGTCACAGACAAGAGATCATTTATAAAAATGAGAAAGAGAGTCGGAGACAGAACGGAGCCCTGGGGCACACCAGCATTTATTTTATGGAGATCAGACTTGAAACCGTCTAATACAACTTGTATTGAACGGTCCAGAATATAGCTTCTAATCCAACCAATAAGAGTATCATCGATACCAAATGCACGCATTTTCGATAAAAGAGCTTCATGCCAAACTCTATCAAATGCCTTTGAAATATCAAGTGCAATAATCTTGCTTTCGCCAAAGCGATGCACAGATTTGTTCCACTGTTCGGTGAGATATGCCATCAGATCACCAGTGGAACGATTGCTGCGAAAGCCGTATTGCCGGTCATTTAAAAGCTCCTGATCTTCGATATATTTCTTGAGCTGACGATTTATCAGCGTTTCCATGACCTTGGGAAAATGGGACGTTAGTGCAATTGGTCCGTAGGAGGAGGGGGAGGAGGAGTCACCATTTTTTGGGACGGGCTGGACAAATGCTGTTTTCCATCTACTAGGAAATATTCCTGAACGATAGGAGCGATGAAAAAGCTTACGCAGTGGTTTTGCCAGCGATGAAGAACACTTCTTCAGAAGAATAGGGGGTATACCATCCGGGCCAGCGGATTTGTGTATATCGAGATCTTGAAGTACACTTGCTACTGTACGAGTGCGGAAAAATATCTGTCCCATAGAAGAATTAACGTTCTCAAGTACAGGAGGGGCATTGTTGCTTGCAGGCAACGTAGAACTTGCAGCAAAATTAGCTGCGAGCATATTCGCCTTCTTTGAAGAGCTGGCAATAGGCTTACCGTCGACGATGAGCGTTGGAACTGATGACGTTGAGTTCTTGCAGTTTTTTACTGGCTTTGGGACATTGCAGAATTTTTTGCCGTAACTTCTGGTCATGTTTAAATTTCTTTTTGTGTATAACGGAGTTGCACGAATTCCTAACTTGTTTCTGTTTCTTCCGATTTTCCTCAGTTGGGTTGGCTTTGTAGGATCGGAAGCTTACTTCTTTCAACCTGATAGCTTCTTTACACTCTTCGGTAAACCAAGACTTTTCATTTGGTTTGATACATTTTGTTCTGTGAGGGACAAAAGTTCTCATTCCAAGAAAAATCACTTCTGTAATCATTTCAGCACTGGCATCAATGTCATTATCGAGGAAGCATAATTACCAGTTAAAGTTGCGAAAGAAATTATTCAGACCGTCCCAGTTGGCTTTCTCGTATTGCCAAACGGTCCTAGTGGGAATTTTTTCTTTAACTGGATGGTTGGAGATCGAGAAATTAGCTGAAATGACACAATGGTCCGAGGTGCCAAATGGAGAAGTGACTTTAATAGTATATTTATCAGGATGGGAAGTAAGGAACAAGTCAAGAGTATGGGCGGAATGCCCATCAACATCCGGTATACGAGTAGGCTCATCGACAAGCTGGGTAAGATGGTTATACTCAGCAAAGATCTCAGTATACCTCCTTCGAGTGTCGTCTGGCCAGAATAGCGGAGCCAACTTGAATTGTGTACATTGAAGTCGCCCGTAATCACGACTTAAGTGTGAGGCCAATGGGAAACAATTCGGAAAATTTCATCTGACAAAACATCTAACTCATCACAAGTAGACATGCTGTCAAGATTCGGACTCCTGTAAAGAAAACAGTAATGAATGATATGCTTGCGGACCGTGAATTTGAGCCACAGGAAATTAAAGTTCGTATTAGAACAATGCCCATATTGGGGAAGGCTCTGGAAAGCAATATCATTCCTAACATAAACGACAAGACCATGGTGGGAAAAAAGGAATGTCACTAAGTTATATCCAAACAAACGAAATTCTGATAAATCAGTGTTCTGTCCAACCTGGGTTTCACAATGCCAAAACAGCTGGCCTGTATTGCACAGTATTCTTTCTTAGCCCACGAACATTTGAATATACAATACAAAAATCACTTACCATTTTGAAAAACTAAACACAAAAAAATTCAACTTTGACGAAACTAAGTTCAGCCGTGAAGTATAGGCCCATATTAATTCCAATTATAAACAAACTGTCCTAGGTGTTATGCCCATAAAACAATTTACAAACGGGAATTAATATAACCTAAAAAACACAATTGAACTATACATCAAATGGTGCTCTTCTATCCAGTACAAACCTCTTGCGATAAGCCTCACAAGAAACTTGCATTGCATAGAAAGCAACAGTTATGGGTGGCGCGGGTGGAGAGGTTGGGTATTGTTGGATGCTGTGCTGCGAATGCGAGCGAGGAATTTGGTGAATTTTTTTTTCTTTTTCTTTTTAATTGGCAATGATTCTATTTATTTTTTCGAGTTTTGGGTTGAATTTAATTTATGGCTTTAGATTTATGGCACTATTTATGGTATGTAAATTTGGTTTGGTTTATTTTTTTTTTGTTATATTATTTTTTTGGGTGACACACGCGCACAGGGGGGCCCGTCACAATCTCAAGAACCGAAGTTCAAAAAGACCAAATTTCAGAAGACCCAATCCCAAAAAGACAAATTTTAAAAAGACCCAATTTCAAAAGACTCAGTTCCAAATGACAAAGATAAATACGACAAAGTTTCAAACTCTCGAATGCCAACGCTGCACAATTAAAAAAGGGATTGCTTAATTTCTATTGGTGAAATATGTTGCTTAGCGATGATATAATATTATGCATACATTGTTATTTAAAATGTCGTTAGAAGAGTAAGAAGAAAGAGAAAAGGTATACTTTTTAAAATTCTTTGCAATTACTATACTAGATACATACACATGTTGAAGCAACCATTTTTATTGACATTAGCTTGACCATTTGATTGGTTCCTATTGAAAATTTAAAAAAAAAACAATGCTGACATGACACGAGAAGGAATTATCTATATATTTATCGTGATTTCTTTTTACATAGCATAATAAGAAGCCAGAAGCGAGATATTTTGTTACGTTTAGATTTTTGGCGGAAGACAAGGCGGGCAAATAAAAATTATTTGAATGAATAGGAAATCAATAAAGTTATGTATAGTTTGTTGTAGATATATAATTTTTTGTACACGACGGCAGCGAGAATGAATTTTTTAAATATAAATAAAGCAGATGTCTATGTTACTTATGAGCTATTTAAAATTATTAATTTAATGGGTGATTTTTTAAGAGGTTTAGAACTTTTTTTTTTTAAAAAAACACAAAAAATTCGAAAAAATGAATGAAATATTTATTTGAATCGATAGTTTGAACCTTGCAATTTAATGTTTAAAGATAATTTCATGCAAATGTTGACCGCCGCTGCGTCTCAGGTAGCCCATCCGCTGAGTCCAATTTTGGCATACTCTTTCACACATATCGGCCGGTATCTCACGAATGAATGCATGGATGTTGGCTTCCAGTGCGTCAATCGAAGGGGGCTTGTCCCTATAGACATTAGCCTTGACATACCTCCACAAAAAATAGTCTAATGGTGTCAAATCGCACGATCTAGGCGGCCAATTGACCGGCCCGAAACGTGAAATTAACTGTTCACCAAACTCGCCTCGCAATTGCGCCATTGTTTCGCGTGCTGTGTGGCATTTGGCACCGTCTTGTTGAAACCACATATCATGCAAGTCAAGAACTTCCATTTCGGGCAAAAAAAAGTTTGTTATCATCGCTCGGTAGCGTTCACCAATGACAGTAACGCTGCGATTCGCATCATCTTTGAAGAAATATGGCCCAATAATGCCGCCGGCCCATAAACCGCACCAAACAGTGGCTTTTTCGGGATGCATTGGTAGCTGTTGCAATGCTTCTGGCTGATCTTCACTCCAAATGCGGCAATTTTGCTTATTTACGTACCCATTCAACCAAAAATGAGCCTCATCGCTGAACACAATTTGAACAATTTGAACATTTCGAACCGAGCACGAATTTTGATAGTAAAATTCAATAATTTGCAAGCGTTGTTCATTTGTAAGACCATACATGGTTAAATTGCAAACCAAACTGAAGCTGTTTGACAGTGACACAAGGTACTAAACACACGTCAGCTGTCAAAACCAGTGTTGCCAAAACCAAACCAGCTAAAAAATCACCCGTTATAACAAAGAGACAAGTTTATCACATAGATAGAATTTTGTATTGGCTTGGGATTAGGAGAGTGGAGGGGAAATGGTTTTAAAAATAAAGTGCACGACTGGGTCGTACGAACTTGCTCTAATGTGTTACAGTGGTCTTGGGGCTTGAGATTTTGGAAAAAAGCAATAAAAAAATCATATGAAATTTTATTAATCATTTAAAAATCAATGTTGAATCGTTTTTTGGAAAAATTTTGAAAATGAAGTAAGCCATTAGATTTCTTTTACTTTTTTTGAATTTTAAGGAATTTTTTTTTCAAAATCGTTGGAGCCGTTTTTTCAAAAAACGGTTTTTTTTTTTTAATTTTCGGAAACATATTCCAAATTTATTTTGAGTATGTCAAAATCTAGTAGTTTAAAGTTCTTATCAGAAAACACAAATTTTAAAAATTTTGAACAAACCGTTTTCGAAAAAACCAAAAGTCAAAAAAAAAATTTAACTTTTTTTTAAAAAACTCAAAAAAAAAATGTTGTTTGAAAATTTAAGAATTCATATTATTTCGTTTATAACAGAGCTTTTATATTAAAATTTTCATCGAAATCCGTGAAGTGGCTTACGAAAAAATTTAAAAAAACCGGTCCTATGGGAGGTACCGTTATAAGACTTTTCCTGAAAAATCTGTTCCAGCCAAAACATAACGTTTACTTAAAAAATACTATTCAGAAAGTTTTATCAAAATCGTAGGAGCCGTTTTTGAGATAAATGAGTTTTTCATTAAAAATCATATGGCAGGTACCGTTAGTTTTGGAGCTAGAATGCTAATTCCAAAAACCCTCTGTAGGACGTCATAATAATACTATGTACCAAGTTTGAAGCAAATCGGTCCAGCCGTTTAGGCTGTAGGTGCCGATACAGACAGACAGACAGAATTGTCGGACCCACTTTTTTAGGCTTCTCTATCATCGTAATGTTATGTTTGATTGTCCAAAAAAAAAATTTTTTTGTTTACGAATGCATAACTTGACTTATAGTACCTACATAATATAATCGCAAGTAAAAAGAAGTTTAGAAGTTAATAATGCTAGGTGATGCTAAGGTTAGGTAGATAAGTTGAATAGGATTAAAATAAACATTTAATATTATTGTCACGCTGCTGATGTTCTGCAGGAATGGAAGGGGCTTACAATTTACCGCCGAATCCGAACGGCTAACAGAGAAGCACTTCCATGACATTTATTACTCTAGGAGGATTTGTCACTTCCTCGCAAGAGGCAGTACCCCGGAAAAGAACTTAGGTAGAGTCGGCTTAAAACATAGCGTTTTAATTTTTTTTTTTTTTTTAATGAACGTAGCAATTGTTAAAATAAAATTTAATGACAAGTATGCAGAAAAACGCACAGATTTTTTGATATGTACTTGGAAAAACGTGCTACACAACAGGAATACATTGGAAAATGTGTGTAAAAGCCTTAAGCTGCTAAAGTTATTAATAAAAACAATTTTTTTGTTTGGGTTTTGGTAATTCTTATTTTATGTGTGTACTTAAATTTGGGGGCTGTTAGTGATTAGCATCGAGAAAGGTTTCATCAGGACATTTCAAAGATGGAAAAGCGTTATCAGGGTAAATTACTGCAATAGTACGAGTAGAAACAATAAAAAATTTCATGTGGAACGAAAATTTAATTTTGTATCAAGCCTCATTTTGAATATTGTGCCCTTACCTACTAATGATTCCTTGAACAGGTTACTATTGTTACAAAAGGTGATGAGCAGCGCCGGATCTAAGATCTAAGATCTAAGTGGGGGAGGGTGTAATGATTGTGTACTGATAAAGCTATAGTTTTTTTATGAATCTGTGAGAGTTTTTATTGCACATTTATGTAACCATCCATGTTCTCATAGTTTAGACTTTAGACAAACTAATTGGACGGTATAAACATAATAAATTTAGAAGTCAAACTTATCACGCTATCTGCTCGGAAGGCAGGACAACGTCTGCCGGGACAGCTAGTAATATATAAAGAACGAAATGAATTAGGGATTATTATATATTTGGGGGAAAACATATACATTTATTTTTTTATAAAATAAATTTAATTTTTTATAAATTAAGAAGACCTTTCTTTCTTTTTTGTTTTATATTCAATCTTTCTTCGTTGGGTTTGCGCCCTCTCCAGGCTGACGACCCCTTAGATCTGGCACTGGCGATGAGGATCTATCTATATATTAATGGTCCCTCCGTGCGTCTTGGATTCTAAAAGATAAAGCCTCCAAGAACTCCATCGGCAACATTTCGGAACGAAGTTCCAAAAATTCCCTTAAGTTCCTCTCACGTTCCAGGAACTTTTTACGCTTTGCTTGAATCTATTGAAATACAAATTTATTTTCGTTTGAACATTACAATGAAATGAATTTTTAGCATTTTACCACAAATCCATGAAGCCATCCGTTTCGAAGTTTTGAGCTCACGGCATGTTGCTCTTTTCGCAGCTCTTCGATGCATTTATGGACTCCCACATGCTTTTGCACTAAAAGGCACTTCCACCTGTTGTTCCAGGACTCCACATTATTTTGGGTTCTTGGGAAACCGAGGCCTATAAAATTGAAGAAACATTAAAAGGACTTCATAAACTCATTTTAATTAAGTAAAGATATACCAGGTTGGAACTAATAAATAATGTTATAATAAATAATATATCGCCCAAAAAAATTAAAGTTAAACTTACTTGTCCGCTCGTTCACCGTCCACAATATTGGGGGAAATCGGGGTGGAACCAGTCCCTGAACTCCATTTCTAAATCTCTGCTTTCCATTCACGTAATTATGTGAAATATAAAGCAAAAATTCCCCTAGTCTCTCACACTCGGGAAAGCTTTCCAATAATTGAGCTCTGATGGAGGTAAAAGCTGGCGGTATTTCCAAAGCTGGCAGAAACGCCATAGCTCCAAGCATGTTTACATACTTTGCAAACAAGGTATTATTTCCTATAAAGATTGTACACAAAAACAAGGAAAGTTAATATTTTGCAATTCTTGTTTTAATAAAATAATTTAAATACCGTAAATTGTTTGAAGTCCACATGACTTCAAATTCCTCAGAAACGCTTGTTGCAAGTGGAAAAAACATCCAGAAGGTGATATTTCTGGGAATACCACCCGCAGTGCATTAATTGCAGCAACCTCGAAGTCACATATCATGCAAGTGGCTTCAATGTTCTGCATTTGACTTGCAATGTACTATAATATACAAACAAATGTATGTTTAATAAAAACGAATTAAGTTGCATTTGACTTACGAAGAAAACATCCTCATATGAGCTTTGTTCCTTGGAGTCCATAAGTATGTATACAAGTGGAACAATCGCTGAATCCTCGTCGCTGCGACCAACTCTCCCATGAATTGTGTACAACTGGTACAACAAATTGGGAACAGTTTGGAATGTTCCATCCTGTTTAATATTTTTATTAGTTCTTAAATTTTAAATATAGACAAGGAAGTCTCATATATACCATTATCCAAAATGGAGACTGCTCCAGCAAACTAAAATCAGCGTCTGTTCCAAAAATGAAGCTATGGCAGCCATCCTGGATGATTGAAGTGCGATAAAAACGCTCTCCTGAAATTGTTTGCTTCAAATTTTCCAGCACAATATTTGCGTGCAACTGCAATGGCTCAGGAGGTTGGTTTCTAGATTTGGCTCTAAAAATTATTGTAATTAGTAGGTATAATAATGAAGCTTTAAATAATAATATTAATAATAATAATATGTACATATGTATGTATGTTTGTATATACCTTTGAACAGTTCTGGTCATCGCAGAGTCACTTGGCATGTTCTCCAATTCTTCCAACGTTTTGGAACGTTTGAAATCCTAGATGATAACGGATGGTTTTTCTTTGCTTGTCGACGCTACCATCCGAATTTCATTTTTTATTTTTTCTCGGCACCTCTCCATTGCATTGAGAATAGTGCATTGGTGGTCGGTTGGCTCCTTTTTAATTGACAGTTGCCCATCAATTTCGGTGGTGTGCATGATTGCTGAACAAACCTATTACAATAAAATAAAAGTTTAATCAAAAATATTTCTTTAAAAAGAGCTATATTTACCATGTGCCTCCTCTTCCTACCATCAGATAATGGATTTGTCGCATATTTATGCTGACAAACCCAATATTTGACAATGCCCATATCGCTCATGCGTCCCTGACACAAGTGGTATTGGAAGCCATCGTATTCGAGGTTCAAGTTTCCCGCTTGATTTGGCACTAATTTAAGAATTGACATTTTTTCAAAGAAATAATTTAAATTACCACTTTTTCACTTCGAAAACAGAAATGGTTTGCTTACATTCATTTAACCACTTCTGAAAAGCCCGGCAAAGCATTCTTTGTTTTTTTTTTTTTTTACAGTAGTAGTTAGTAGGAGTTAAATATAGTTTAGTTTTCATGGTTATAAGGAAGACTCCAGTCACTTGTCATACCTAAGTCAATGATTAGTTTGGGTTGAGACAAGAAAATAAAGTGCACGACTGGGTCGGACAAACTTGCTCTAATATGTGACAGTGGTGAGATTTTGGGATAAAACCATTGGAAAAATAGTATGAAATTTTATTAAACAATCAAAATCAATAATAAAAGCGTTTTTTGGAAAAAATTAAGTAAGATTTCTTTTATTATTTTGAATTTGAAGGAAAATATTTTTCAAAATCGTTTGTCCAGTTTTTTCAAAAAATGGTTTTTTTTGAAAAACTTTTCGAAAGCATATTTCAAATTTTTTTTTGAGTATGCCAACATCTGGCAGTGTAAAGTTCTTATCAGAAAAGAAAAATTTAAAAACCCAAAAAATTCAAAAAAAAAAAAAAAAATAAACTTTTTTTAAAAAATCAAAAAAAATTTGTTTTTCAAAAATTGAAAAACTAATATTACTTTGTTTATAAAAGAGCTTTCACATTATAATTTTCATCGAAATCCGTTGAGTGGTTTACGACAAAATCTGTTATGAAAAAATTGGTCCTATGCGAGGTACCGTTACAAGACTTTTTCTGAGAAATTAATTCCAACCAAAAAATAAAGTTTACTCAAAAACCACCATTTAGAAAGTTTTATCAAAATCGAAAGAGAAATTTTTGATATAAATGAGTTTTTCTTAAAAATCATATGGCAAATGGCAGGCAACGCTAGATTTGGAGCTAGAATTCTAATTCCAAAAACCCCTCTGTATGACATCATGATAATACTATGTCCCAAGTTTGAAACAAATCGGTCCAGCCGTTTAGGCTGTAGGTGCCAATATAGACAGATGGACATGGACAGGCAGGCAGAATTGTCGGTCGCACTTTGTTCAGCTTCTCTATCATCGTAATGTTATGTTTGATTGTCTAAAAAAATGAATTTTTTACGAATGCATAACTTGCCTTATAATAGTACCTACCTATAATCGCAAGTGAAAATTGTATGGGAGGGTAGGGTCAATTCTCCTCCGTTTAGATGCGTTGAACCTCGCGGAGGAACTAAAGAAATTTATTTTGGTGAACCATTTTTAATTAAAAAAAAAAAAAAAAAAAAAAAAAAAAAAAAAAATAACGATGATAGAAATACACATTAAAGTGGTTTTCACCATACCATCCGCCGGTCTGTCTGTTTCTTATAACTTCCTATTTGATGGCGTTGCATTTTTTTCGGTAGCTCTTTTTTAAATGGTAGCTCCCAAGCAACGAGCCACTCGGTTTCGACCATAATATTTTGGTTTCTTCTTAATTTTTCAAAAAAGGCTCTAACGATTTTAATTAAAATTTGTATGGAATATACAGCATAGAAGACTGCTTAGGTAAGTACCTACATATCTTTTAAAGAACCCAAAAGATGGCACGTTCATTTTAAATATATCTTAAAAGTTCCTTAACGGTAGCTCTCGTATATCGGGCTATCAAGTTGTTAGTTTTTAGTTTTGTGGGTAGTTCTTAGCCATTTCTTAAAACTTTTTTTTCAGCCATATTTTTGGTCGTACCTAAAAAGCAAGACTGATTTTTTTAAATCGAAATCGTTAGAGCCTTTTTTAGAGCTAAAAAAAAAATTTGATTTCCCCTCTGTACAATACCTAAATATCTCTATATACCAAGTTTGAAGCAATTCGGCCGACCCGTTTGGGCTGTAGGTCTCTATACATACAGACAGACAGACAGACAGACAGACAGACAGACAGACAGACAGACAGACAGACAGACAGACAGACAGACAGACAGACAGACAGACAGACAGACAGACATACAGACGGACAAAATTTTTAGACCATCTTTTTTCGTCTTCGCTATCATCGTAATGTCATGTTTGATTGTTATCTCAAAACTTTTTTTTTCGACGAATGCATAACTTGCCTTATAGTACCTATAATCGCAAGTAAAAACACTATTAAAAATATGTAGGTATTTCAATTCACAGACCAATTATTATTTGTATTTGTATCTCTACTCGAAATAACTTTTTTATCCTTCAAACAAATTTTCGGAAGAGATTTAACTCCAACCATTCTTCCACCCAACGCTCAGAAAAAAATCTGTCAAAATTTGGCTCGGAATGCGTACCACTCGGCTGCTTTCCACTCGGCTAAATTTTAGCTTGGCTAAATTTTGAGGAAATTTTTGTATGGCAGCTAACTCTAAGTTCGATTTGCGTATTATGCTTAAACAAAGAATTTGTATTTCTTTGTTGATTTCATTTAACAAAGAGAAGTTCTTATCGCTCGAAAAAATTGTTATTATCGTGATGTTTAAAGACAGAGAACAACGAACATCCTCTTCTCCTCAAACTATTGCCCCCACTTGCTATCTTATCCTACTCACCTTTCCCATTCCTTATATCTTTATATTTGTCACAATTTTTTTTTTCTGAGTGTAAACTGTCTGAAAAGAGCAAGAACTTACCCAATCCTTAGAGCTTAGTCAAGCAGAAGCAGCTCATTTTCAACGCCTAAAAATACCCCCGTGGCTTACCGTGACTCGCAACAACACGTATGAGTATGTCAACGTATGCACAACACATTCACCTGAAATGCTTTGTTATGCTTAACACTTCCAATTATTACAGTGCAAAATATTCAATTAATGAATAACGAACCTTCATATATACATTTTTATTTTTTGGGTGTGTTATTCATAAAATATATGTACATAAATATGTTGTTTTTTTAAGAAAAAATATATATTTCATTACTGTCCCTAAATGCTGCAACACAGATAAATTAAAAGATATAGGTATAGGTAGTACGAGTTATAACAACTATAACTATAAATTGAAAATACAACGCCTACTACAATAGTAAGTTTTAATTCTTACAACTTACTCTTGATGGATTTCCTATTCATTCAAATAATTTTTATTTGCCCGCCTTGTCTTCCGCCAAAAACTAAACGTAACAAAATATCTCGCTTCTGGCTTCTTATTATGCTATGTAAAAAGAAATCACGATAAATATATAGATAATTCCTTCTCGTGTCATGTCAGCATTGTTTTTTTTAAATTTTCAATAGGAACCAATCAAATGGTCAAGCTAATGTCAATAAAAATGGTTGCTTCAACATGTGTATGTATCTAGTATAGTAATTGCAAAGAATTTTAAAAAGTATACCTTTTCTCTTTCTTCTTACTCTTCTAACGACATTTTAAATAACAATGTATGCATAATATTATATCATCGCTAAGCAACATATTTCACCAATAGAAATTAAGCAATCCCTTTTTTAATTGTGCAGCGTTGGCATACGAGAGTTTGAAACTTTGTCGTATTTATCTTTGTCATTTGGAACTGAGTCTTTTGAAATTGGGTCTTTTTAAAATGTGTCTTTTTGGGATTGGGTCTTCTGAAATTTGGTCTTTTTGAACTTCGGTTCTTGAGATTTCGTTATAGACCCGCGCACAGAAGCAACGCGACCGCACACGACGAGTACTTGATCGACACCTTTTTGATAAAAATTTTGATAACAAAACGTAAAAAAATATGTTTGAACCATATTTGTTCAAAATTGTGAAATGGAAAATAAAATTTTCTTTCTGTGATCAATGCTTGAATAAATTTTTAATCGATTGCCAAAAACCAAAAGCTTTTATGTTTTCTAAGTTTTGAGAAAATTGAAAATTACTAAAACTACTTTTGTATGAGATTTTTATTTTTGGTATTTACGGTGATCTAACTTTAAGGATTTATCAACAGTACTCCCTTTTCGGGCTGCAGGCCTCAATATCTACGTTCAAAATATCCGGGTCAAAATATCCGCGACAAAATATCGGCGTCAAAATATACGCGACGCATAATACCCACAAACAAATATATAGATACATAAATACTGTGCTTGCGCCTAACATTACGGTGTATAAACAATGACCAATATTAGGGGGGGGGCATGCTGCCCCCTCGCAACCCCCCTGCTTGGGCACACTATAGGACTTGGGGTAGGTGCGAGGTTGGGCGTATGCGGATATTTTGCCGCGGATATTTTGCCCGCGGATATTTTGACCCGGATATTTTGTCTGCGGATATTGAGGCGTGCCCCCTTTTTTTCGGGGGCACACCCGCTCACGCAACTTCGTTGCCTGTGTCAATGGTTTTTTTAATCAACAGTGGCCGCTTCGCGGGATCTAGGGATTTCAACTCCCTTTTTGGGGGCACACCCACTCACGCAACTTCGTTGCTCCGCTTATTGTAGTTCCAGCTGCCTGGCAGGCGCCTGTTTCAATAGTAGTTTTAATCAACAGTACCTGGGTGGCCCGCGTCGCGGATATTGGACATTGTAATAAAAAAAAGTATAAGTTAACACCCTGTACGACGACAATCTCAAAAAAAAATAATTGTTCTCGAGAAGAGCACAATATGGTAAACAGAATACCGTTGAACCATCAATTGTCTATTAACCGCATTACCGAATGGTAAAAAGTGAGAAATACCGTTGCCCATCAGAAAGAGGAATATTCGCTGTTCAGTAGTTTTCAACAAAAAAAACTACTGTTGCTCATGCTGATGTTAGCAGTACAAGTTAGTTGGTAATCGAGTGATAAGCTGGAAACTTCGATCGTGAAGCTGATCTTAATTCTAAAAACTAAGAATCTTTATAATAAAGAATTAAGTTGGTCTGAGTTAAGACCTTAAAAAAGTCTTTTAATTTACTGGCGCCCAACGTTTAGCAACGCGAGTTTTTCGATCCTTGTAAAAACCCGTATTAAAAAAAAGTATAAAAAGACAAACTGTTGCTTAATTATGATCCCAACCCCATGTGCTTAAAACAAAAAACTGTGGCATAAAGTGGACAGTTAAATAACGCAGCCACATCGATAGCTCCAAGACCAATCAATTAAATTGTTGTCAAGCTAAGGAAAAAGTTTAAAATCGAAAATTATATACTGATATAAAACAATACATTTAAAAAAGACATTACAAAAAATTATTATGATTACCGGAGTGATTTCCCTTTAAATTTATACAAATAAAAACTTAATTTATAGATTTATCTCAAAATCAATGAAAAAAACAATTTTTGCTTGAAAAATAGAAATAGGGATATACTACAAATTAAAACTAATTACTTTATTTATTATATTATAGCTATAAGGGAAATATTATATAACTTTACATTATCAGAACGAAATAAAATAATTAATTTTTGATAAAATTCGCAACTGTAAAGGGCAAAAAAAAAAAAAAAAAAAAATACTTAACAAATTGGATGAAGTACAGTTACGTTTAATGATACGAGTTGCCGTTCAGACAGCAGTCGAACAAACGCAACAATCTTTTGAGTCTCGAATCAGTGAACTTACGAATAGGATTACTTTTTTAGAAACACCACCAAAGGTAGAAGAATATAAGGCGATATCAATTAATCGCGAAGTTAAATGTGAGGAATCATTAGATCTTGTGAAATCCCTCCCAGAGTCAAATTATGTCTCTTGGCGCCAAGCTGCATTCGCCGCCCATAAAATGTTTGAAGGATTTGAAGAGAGTTCTAGGTACTACCAAGCTGTAGCTTTGATAAGAAATAAAGTTATAGGACCAGCGGATTCAGTGTTATCATTTTTTAACACTGTTCTTAATTTTAAAGCAATAATCAGTCGATTAGATTTTACTTACGCTGACAAAAGACCGGTTTACCTCATCGAACAAGAAATGTCAACTTTAAAACAGGGCACATTATCTATTCTTGAGTTTTATGACATAGTGGAACAGAAACTGACATTGATCATCAATAAAACTATGATGACGCATGAAGGTAACACTGATTTAATCGCGTCTCTTAATGAGAAGTATAGGCAGGATGCTCTAAGGACATTTATTTCCGGGTTGCGAAAACCAATGTGCGACATTTTGTTCTCTTCAAGGCCAGCAGATATGCCCACTGCACTAGCGCTTGCACGGGAATTAGAGGCCAATCAAACACGGTATACTTTCGCAAACTCTTTTTCAAACTACATTGAAAGACCAAACAAAGCACTGGCACAACAAAGCTTTAAAAATGATACTTTGAATTCCCTTCATTCCAAACGTCAGTTGGACCAATTTTCCAGAGTGCAGCCAATGGAAATAGATCCATTAACTTCGCACTACAGATCTCCGACTCAAAACCAAGTAAATTCATCACAACGACCGTTAAACAATAGTTTCAATAATAATTTCATGAACAATAGACCAGTTTTAAAAAGATCAGGACCCCCAGACAAATATATCCACACAAATTATAAGCATTTTGTAAAAAATAACGATTCAATTCAGCAACCAATTCCGAAAATTCAAAGGGTGAATAACTTGGTTCAGAATCGTCCAAGACAACTTGCGGTTCAAAATGAACAGCATTCTAGGGATGATAATTATTTTGACCTTAACGAGGAATCACTGTCATGCAATTATGAAAGAAATGAAAATGACGACCTTGAATTTATAGATGAAGTTAATTTTTTAGGGATAGGTCCCTCCTACCATACATAAGCAGAAAATTAGGAGGGAAAGAAGTTAAATTTTTGATCGATACAGGAGCCGCCAAAAATTATATCAAACATATCAGTTACCTTAGAGGAGTGACGCCAGTAAACAATTTATTTACTGTTCAATCTTTGCATGGATCGGATACAATCAAATTTAAATGTTTAATACATCTATACAGGGTGTCCCGAAAGGGTAGGTTATGTCCGTACTGGGAAAAGTAAGGAAAAAAATCCATCTCGCTTTGTTTAGTAAAAATAGTAATATTTATAAAAATTATAAAAATCGTTACACTAGACCACACTTTTAGGTACTGTGGTCACAAATTTTCATATTTTGCGGTTTTTATTTTTTTATGTAATCCTTACTAACTATGCTATTATTCCCAATTAAAAATCCAAAAATAAATATCGTAGTTTTGTGGATATTTGAGAAGGTTCTCGTCGGCTTTGTTGGTCGTATTGCTTTTTTAAATGAAAACAGTTTTCATTTTTGTGTTTCCCAACGTTTCGACGGTGGTTGCCGTCTTCTTCAGGGGATGTCTTTATTTACAAAGAGAACAAGAAAATTTGTTATGTTTATACAAATGAATACTTGTATGGACGGACAAAATATGACTTACATCAAGTTAGATATTAACAAAGATTTGAATTTAACATTAAATTTATTTTTGTTTTCAATTAAAAGAAAAAAAGAAAGAAATTTGTTTTTAAAATTAAACTCTTCTCGTTAGAAGATTAGTCTGAGTGATGGCGACTGTTATATTTACTGTCGGAGACCAAGGAGCAGTAAACGGCTGATATATTTTGTATGTCTTGTTTACGGTTCATGTTGTTTTTATTGTGCATTATGTGGAGTGTTTCTAATGTATAGCGTTTGGATGTGTGTTTTTCTGTTGCAAGTATTTCCACCCCTTTAAAGTCTGGTTGGTGGCCGGTCTCGACGCTGTGGCAGGCCAGTGCCGTCTTCTCCGAACTTTTCAAGCGAATGTCTGACTTGTGGTTCGCCATTCTCTGCCGCAGTAATTGTTTTGTCGTGCCGATGTAACAAAGATTGCACGATTCATCCGTTTTTCCTTGGCAGTTTATTTTATAAACTACGTCTGAACGGCGATCTTTGTGCGTTTTTGTCTTCAGGCAGGTGAATAGGGACGCTATAGTCTGGTTCGACTTATATGCCAAGTTGACTTCCGGGTTCTTTTTCGTGACAATTTGCTTGAAATTTTCGGAAAGTTTGGGCACATATACGACGCTCTTATATACACCTCTTCTCTCTTCCAAATTGTTTTTTGAAGGAACTTGGTATTTTTGACGAAGTGTCAAGTTCCTTATGACTTCTATTGGAAAGCTGTTGTCTAAGAGAATTTGGGTAATTTTTTTCTCATTGGCGGAGTGGAATTTTTGGTCACTCAGCGCATATACTTTGCTTATTAAGTTGGAAGCAGTGTTTATCCGTATGTGTTTGGCCTGATTAGATCTGAAGTTGACAAGCCTTCCAGATGCCGTGTCCTTCTGATACCAGTCGAAAGAGAGCCGTTCGTTTTCGCGATAGATCTTAACGTCCAAGAACGCTATCGATCTACTTTTTTCCCTCTCTACCGTGAATTGAATGTTTGAATTAAATTGGTTGAGGCATTGTAGCACATTATCAACTTTCTCTCTATCAACGATGGCAAAGATATCGTCAACATATTTTGCTATAAACTTAGGTCTATAGCTCAGTTTAAAACATTCCTCCAGTAGGAAGTCTAAAACCAAATCAGCAATCGTTGGGGAAAGTGGATTTCCCATTGGCATTCCGTGTATTTGTCTGTAGGAATTTTCTTTAAATTGTAGGTAATTGTTGTCCTTTAGGCAGAAATTTAACAATTCAAGAAATTTGTTTTGGCTGAGCTTGGTATTTTTACCGATAATTTCCCACTTATTTTTGATGATGTTGATTGCAAGCAAATTGTCACGAAAAAGAACCCGGAAGTCAACTTGGCATATAAGTCGAACCAGACTATAGCGTCCCTATTCACCTGCCTGAAGACAAAAACGCACAAAGATCGCCGTTCAGACGTAGTTTATAAAATAAACTGCCAAGGAAAAACGGATGAATCGTGCAATCTTTGTTACATCGGCACGACAAAACAATTACTGCGGCAGAGAATGGCGAACCACAAGTCAGACATTCGCTTGAAAAGTTCGGAGAAGACGGCACTGGCCTGCCACAGCGTCGAGACCGGCCACCAACCAGACTTTAAAGGAGTGGAAATACTTGCAACAGAAAAACACACATCCAAACGCTATACATTAGAAACACTCCACATAATGCACAATAAAAACAACATGAACCGTAAACAAGACATACAAAATATATCAGCCGTTTACTGCTCCTTGGTCTCCGACAGTATTATTTATTATTATTATAAATTCTTTATTATTCTCGATAAATGTACAATCTTTTAATAGCTAAGAATAAAAGCATGGCAAATTTTGCCGTCTGCCTGAATTGACTTAATTCGAGTTTACATTTTAAGTGAAAAAGTTAAAGTTAGAAACTATGTATTGTATATATTAAAAACTAAAAACTAGTTTTTTTATTATTTTTGTTTGATTCAATATTACAATAATTACAAAAATTAAATTATATCTTCAAAAATTCAAATATAAGTACAAAAAAAATGAGAAATGGGAAAACATTATCATATAATTAATACCTATATAAAACTGTTACGGTAACTTAAAGCATGACTAATATAGGAGCATAGAGGTTTCCAATCTAGATTACCATTTAAGAGTTGCTTTGTATATTCAAGTGTTAGAACGTTTTGTGAAAAGTAAAGCCTTCTGATTTCCTGTAACATTGGACATACAGCTAAGAAGTGGTACACATCCTCAATTTCATTTCGGTTGCACAAACTACATATTGGGTCAAGGTCTATTCTATGTGGCTTATAGTTTAAATTTAGCATCTCGGTTCTTGCATTAAAAATAAGGCTCATTTGCTTTATAGATAATTTTTCGTTAAAATAATTACTTCTGTAGAGTGTGTGGTTTAGTGTTTTGTATATGAGTCTAGTTGTAGAAGTTTGAGCTCTATGCAAACACTGCAAATAAAGAGAGTCATCTATCTTTATTATGCATTTATAGAAAACTTTTTGCCAATCAGATAGAGGTGTATTATTCAGGTTGAGATTAAAGCTATGTTGATTAGCCAATTCGTACCATTCTTTAAAAGGCGACAATTGACATCGGAATGCGTATTGCATTATTTTTTTGTGAAGGTTTGTGTCGGATCTATTCATAACTTTAAAAATATAGTCAGCATTTGACTTTAAATTGCCTAGGAATATTTGTGCTATACCGGTTTCTACGTGGATAGCATACGTAGGAGTTGAACTAGCAAGTTTGAAAATGCGTTTAAAAAAGAAACGTTGAACAACTTCGAATTCCTCCATGTTTCGATAGCCAAAAACTTGATTTGCGTAACAAAGGCAAGTTCTTATAGTTGCATCAAACACTCTAAACTTAGCAGTAGCATCGACATATTTATTGCAAAAGAATTTACTCCACATGAGATTTATTGCTGTTTTGGCTGCAATACATTTTTCTTTGACATGCTGGCGGAGATCAAGGTTATACGTTATGAGAAATCCTAAGTATTTGTATTGAGATACTATTTCTAACGGTTCGCGATCTAAAAACCATTTTTCATTGGGAGCTCTTCTTCGCTGAGCGCTTTCAAAAATCATTATTTTTGACTTTGTGGCGTTAATTTTGAGATCCCACAAATCACAGAACCTTTTGAGTTTATTAATTTGAAGCTGTAAAGATGTGGGGTTATCAGCCAAAATTACAATGTCATCCGCGTATAAAAGCATCTTTATAAGCGTATCACCGTAATTGACTCCACCCGGAAAATCTTTAGATACATCATCAATAAATAGTGAAAACATAATTGGACTCAATCCACATCCTTGAGGAACACCACTAGTTGTATTAAAAAAGTCAGACATTGAATTTCCATTCCAAACTGCTGCAGAGGTGCCGGTTATAAGGAGTTTATACAAATTCAGAAATTTAGTCGATAAACCCAAAGTAGATAATTTATATATTAAAGAGTCTCTGTTCACCGTGTCAAATGCCGCCTGAAAATCAACGAAAAAGGCGTAAATTTTCTTTTTCTTTTCAAAACAATTCTTTACTATGCTTGTAAGAGCAAATATATGATCTATTGTAGATAATCCTGCTCGAAAGCCGGCTTGGAAAATACTAAGGAGTTTATTCTCTTCAACCCATTTCGTCAACCTTTGGTATAGAAGATGGGTGAATATTTTCCTAAGACATGGCAGAATCGAAATGCCCCTGTAGTTGCTCGGAAGTTGCAAATCCCCTTTTTTAAAAATAGCACAGATCCATGCTTTTAAAAAACTCTTTGGAATTTCTTCTTTTTCAAGAAGTCTGTTAAGGAAATCATTAATATGATTTAGAAAATTCGGAGTTGCATATTTATAAAATTCACAAGGTATACCATCAACTCCTGCAGATTTTTCATTTTTCATATATTCTAAAGTTCCTTGCAACTCTCTTATTGTGATTGGTTCATCTAATTCTGGGATTAAAACTAAAGGAAGGGCATACTGAAATTTTAAACTTGTTGTCAAAGGGTTCAGGAGCTGTTTGAAGTGCTCGGCGAGTTTTTCAACATCAATAGCTGAGGCTGACACACTCTTGCAACCACCTAGCAATCTCACGTTTGACCAGAATGTTTTTGAGTCTTTACAGTTTGAAAGCCTTGTTGCTACGCCATTTATATATTTTTTTTCTTTTTTAATACAGAGGTTTTTATATAGTTTATTGGATTCTATGTAAAGACTTTTAAAAAAATTTGAATTGGTCTTCCTAAAAAGATTGAGATTTGCGAAAGATTTTTTGCGGAGTTTTCTACATTCCCAATCAAACCACTCAGCTACGAATTTATCTCCGGATTTAGGTTTTACCACAACTGCTGCTTGTCTTACACTTTTTGAAATATTTTCAACGGCCTGGTCACAACTATAATGTTCTTGAGAGGAAAGGCAATTAACCTGAGCGTCAAGCCTTCGTCTATACACTTCAGCACGATTTTCTATCCATTTTAATCTATTTAATGTATTAATGGGTGATAAAGTTACATCTTGAAATTTTATAGAGGTAACAGTTGGTAAATGACCAGAGAAATTTGCAGATACAACCTCGAAATCCTCAATAACACTAAGCCAATTACCTCTTGCACAACAATAATCAATAACTGAATGACCTTGACCCGAAATGAAAGTAAGTTCGCCTCTTCTGTCACTGTTAGTAATACCGTTAAGTACCAATAAACCAAAATCTTCAGCGAAATCCATAAGTTGCCTTCCACATCTATTTATGGTACCATCCATAGAGTTCCTTACACTTGCATATACATGCGAAACATTTTGCACCAGAGAGGCTGGGTTCTGAAAATTACCAATTCTACCATTGAGATCACCGAGTACCATGATATTTTGCAATTCATTTTCATTAAAAAAAATTTGCAATTCATTAAAATTATTTGCCCAGTTATTGCAGTTTAAATAAGTTGGGACAATATAATAGAAGTCATGCTTATGGTTAATTTCTATAACTGTTTTACTACCAATACTCTTAAATTTAATAAAATTGTTTAAATTACATTTAAATGCAATTAACATTCCACCGCTAGCTCTACCAAAAATATTACTTCTTGTGGCTGGAATAAATTTTATATTAAAATCTTTAAAATACTTCACAAATTGTGTTTCTTTACCCTCTTCGAGAAATGTTTCTATCAAAATAATAATATCATAATTTAAAATCAATTCAAAAAAATCAGGAATAACTAATTTGTTTTTCAACCCAGAAACATTATAACATATAATTTTTAAATTTAATTGGCAGACGGCAACCCTTTCCTAATTTTGATGTTGATGTTGATGTTGATGTTGATATTGATTCTGCTGCATGCTGCTTTCTCTAATTGGAACAATTGGCGCTATCATCGCATTATTCTGACAATTGTTGATGTTGTCTATGTCAAAGAACTGCAACCCACCTTCTCCAAACGTGTTTTTTATAAATGTCAACTCGTCTGCATTGTTTACAACCAAACCTCTCAAAAAGTTGTAAGAAAATGCAAAGTTGTTTATATTTAATTTAACTCCTCTTATTATGACTCTTGCTGTTGGAGCCATATCAAGTAATTTCGTTTTGATTTGGAAAAGTGCATTTCTCTTTTGGCGTGTTATAAGAGATTGTTCGCGGTGCATAACAATGCCTGTATTCTTTAGTTTTGGTGTCGCTTCGATTAGTTTGTTTGCGGTGTCGCCGGGATGAAAGTTAAGAATTACAGTGCTTTTGTTTGTGTTGCGATTTGTGAACTCTTGTGTGTGTTTTATAGGCAATTCTGAATTTCCTTGAAGCTGGAGAAGACCAATGCAAGTTTGTTTTGCAAAGTCAACTTTATTGGACTTCCCTTCTGCCGGGAAATGTACAACAACAGAATTTTCATTGTCTTTCCGCGAAAAAATTTCGAGTTGGCGCTCCAAAGTTTGACAGTAGCTTTCCATGTTTGTTAATCGGTTCACAAGGAAAACATTTTGAGACCGTAATAACTGGATATTGCTTGATAGTGCTTGGACTTCAAATTTAGTTGCAATGTCTTTTAATTTTGAGGTTATGCATTCATCCAAAAGGTCTTTTAATTCTGTGATCGACATTTTTCCAACTGCCATTTTACTTGAAAATTCCGCTTCAGATATTAATTTCTTGTTATTTTGTGGATGCTCCGGCGAGGTATCTTGCAAGTTTCGTTTTGGTTGCATATACAATACGATGGAAGAGGCTATGTCGAAACAAACCCCAATACCAAATATAATTGAAATCGTACCTTGTATTTTCAGTTGTTTGAAATAAATTCTTTATATGTGAGAATATAATTTTAAAGTGATGTTGTAACTTTAAAAAAAACAATCCTTTACTAGTTTTTTTAAATAATAATGAAAAAAAAATACTGATCACAAAAAACTTCGACTTTCTCGCAAATCTGACAGATGTCAACCAGTAAATATAACAGTCGCCATCACTCAGACTAATCTTCTAACGAGAAGAGTTTAATTTTAAAAACAAATTTCTTTCTTTTTTTTCTTTTAATTGAAAACAAAAATAAATTTAATGTTAAATTCAAATCTTTGTTAATATCTAACTTGATGTAAGTCATATTTTGTCCGTCCATACAAGTATTCATTTGTATAAACATAACAAATTTTCTTGTTCTCTTTGTAAATAAAGACATCCCCTGAAGAAGACGGCAACCACCGTCGAAACGTTGGGAAACACAAAAATGAAAACTGTTTTCATTTAAAAAAGCAATACGACCAACAAAGCCGACGAGAACCTTCTCAAATATCCACATAACAATCAATTTGGTCAAAACTTCAAGAATATCATCGTAGTTTTAGTAAGAAAAATAAAATTTGACTGAGTCATGGTGAAATTTTTTTTTTAAACTTAACTTTGATACTTCATACTTTAAAAAAAAATGTACCGCACTATCCTCGGCAAGTTATTTAAAAAGTTGGCCCATTTTACCAAGATTTCAAAATGGTACAACACTTGCTAATTATTCACCCATAAAAAATATTATCAAAATTTAAACCGCTGTAGAGCATTATAAATGAGGACTACAAAATTGGAAAATTCTACCCTTTTGTTAAGAAAAACACTGGCCAACACAACAACAAAAGATGCAACTTGTTGGCAATATCCATCAAATTCCTGAAAACAGAACAAACTAACGGATTGCAGCTGCATACAGATCATTCTAAAGTGAAAATCACAAAAAAGCAGCAGACTAAAAATTTCTGTTTACACGATCTGCTTTCAGTACAGAACGCTCTTACTTTTGTTCGCAGTTTCTAATAATCGTTGGCTTTTTTATTAGCATAATCGTTTGCTTTTGTTTTCCCCTGGATTCGATTAGTGTTGTGTTAATTATTATCTAAAAATTGTGTTATAATTATAATCTAGTAATCTAATATATAAAAATAAGTTGCCTTATGTTCGGGCTCGATAAACTCGAGAATGGCTGGGCCGAATTTTTTCATATTTTTTTATAAAGGTAGCTATCTTATTGAGGAAGGTCTTTTTTGTGAAATTTGGTCAAATTTCGGTAAAGGGCAAATCGCAAAATGCATTTTTAGTGCATTGCGTCATATTAATAACAACATTTTTTATAGGGTCTTCTGAGTATGTCGACGAAGGTTTACGGCCAAACTTCGGTAAAATAATTTGCCACAACTGCAGTTTTATTGCATTCTGTCAAAATGCCAACAAATCTTTTGGTAGCATCTTCTGAGGATGCCTGCAAAGGTTTCTGTGAAGTTTGGTCAAAATTCTGTAAAGCGGTAGCGTTGTTCTTTTTGATCTAGCATTTTACATAAAGTATTTTTCCCGTAATTATAGAAAATTATTTTTATTTTCAATGTGTCAATTTAATTTAAATAAAATTGGAATAAGTTTGTGATCTGCGATTTTGGACAAATCATCGGGTTGAAGTGACTGAAGAAATATTACATCGAATGCGAAATATTTATTCAAACCAGAACTTGGTTCTTAGCTACGATTCGATCTGAAAAAAAATAGCATTAGCGCTTGCGTCGTCTGGGATTGCGCAAACTTTGTTAGACGGTGGTCGAACAAGTCACTCTGCATTAAAATTGCCATTGAACATGCAAGTAAATGAATTTCAAACATGTAATATTTCAAAAACATCTGGAATGGCAAAGGTTTTACAGCAATGTAAAATAATCATTTGGGATGAGTGCACGATGGTTCACAAGAAATTATTGGAAGCCCTTAATCGAACGTTAAAAGGAAACCAACGTTTATTTGGTGGTGCATTGATATTGTTAGCAGGGGAATTTAGGCAAACATTTTTCCAATTTTTTCTCATGGACAACTTTATGTTGGACGTTGGCGAGTGGGTAAACCATCCTTATTGTTTATTTATGCATTAAATGCGAAAATAAAAAAAAATAATTATCAAAAAGCTCTTGAGTAATGCGAATGGTTCATTTAAAAAATTGTTAAATTAATTAATAAATTATGTAAGAAAAATGATTGCATTGAATTTAAGGCTGCATGATTCACAACAATTTGTTTTCTGCTCCGGAGCGTAAATGAAGAGTAAGGATGGTTTCCCAACTAGGAAACACGCCACATTATAATAGCTGACGACAAATCAGTTGAAGAAAAGGAAATTCGCAGAATTTGGCATTCTTCTCCTTTGAACGTTCCTTTCAAAATCCTTGCCACTATCACATTGTTCATCAGCTTCTTCACAATCAGTTAGGTTCCATTGCACAGTATCGGGGCATAAAGGTTTCGTAGCATTAAGATGATAAATCCAACTTTAAAACTCAAATGATGAGGCGGCATGCCATAGGCAAATCCAAAGAACACTTGCATATTTACACTCAATTGAATGGCTTGCACATACCGAAAAAAACGATGCCTTGAGACATGAGATTTATTCATACGCCGCTGTTGGTTTCAGAATCACGGGAAGTGATTTCGGAAATCCGCTTGCTAATATCACCACTTTTGCCATGACTGATTGCTTTAAAATGCTGCAAACAGGATTTTCTTTGATTCGCAGGTTTAACGAAAGCTTCAGTGCTCAGTGTGCTGTTCTTCCACCTTCCAATACCTAAAAAAATCTGTATACCAAGTTTGAAGCAATTCGGCCCACCCGTTTGGGCTGTAGGTGTCTATACATACAGACAGACAGACAGACATACAGACGGACAGAATTTTTAACTTTTTTTTTCAAGACGAATGCACAAAAAATAAATATTTCTTAACGACACTTATGTATGTTTTAAGTAAAAAATGTGTTTCCTGTCAGTTTTTAAATACTGCAATTATATTTTTTAAATTGTAATTCATTTAATCCGTATGAAACTAAGATTTGTCTAACCGAGCGAAGCCGGGTGGGTCAGCTAGTAGAGAATAAAAACCTTACGTGAAATGCCGTATTCCTACACAGCTGAGGAATATGCAAACATGCACATTATTTACGGTGAATGCGGTTGTAATGCCTCTGCTGCCGCCAGATTGTATCGCGAAAGGTACCCAAATGTGGCGCGTCACCCAGACCACCGTGTGTTCATCTATGTACACATTTCATATTCCCAAGGACGATTGCCTAGTACTTGTATGGCATGAAATTATAAATGATCCCAGCACTTCAGCACGTGCAATTGAAAAGTCAACTGGAATTCCGAAGAGCATTTCTCATAGAATCTTAAGAGAAAACAGCTACCACCCGTACCATGTACAACGAGTACAAAGTTTGTTACCTCGTGACTACGCTCCTAGAGTCAATTTTTGCAGAACAATGTTGGCCAAAAATAGTGAAGACCCGCAATTTCTCAACCATATTTTATGGACCGATGAATCGACATTTAAAAAAGACGGTTATTTGAATTTGCATAATTTACAGGAGTGGCACAGAGAGAATCCACATTTTATGCGTGAAGACCGCTCTCAATATCAATTTAAAATAAATATTTGGACCGGAATTTTAAATGGACAAATAATTGGACCATATGAGCTGCCAGAAAATCTAAATGGCGAAAACTACCTGCATTTTTTACAAAATGAACTGCCGAATTTGTTAGAAAATGTACCATTGAACATCTATCGAGACATTTGGTTTCAACAAGATGGTTGCCCAGCACATTATGCTCGTCTAGTACGGGATTACCTGAGTACTGAGTATCCCCATAGGTGGATTGGGCGCCTTGGATCAATTTTGTGGCCTCCTCGTTCTCCGGACCTAAACCCGCTCGATTTCTTTTACTGGGGCTGCAAAAAAGAAAAAGTTTATGATAAACCAATTCTAAATAGAGACGAACTACGCCAAAAAATTCTTGAAGCAGGAGAAGATATTAATGCAAGGAGATTTGGACGTCTGATGAACAGATCTTTTCTGCGGCGATGCAGAGCCTGTATTCGTGCCGAGGGTAAACAATTTGAACATTTGCTTTAGTGTAAAGTGCTTTAAGATAAAATAAATGTAATAAATTTTTTTCATTTGTTTCATTAAGATTTATGAATAGATAAAGTTTTCAGTAATACATTAATAGGGAACAATACAAAACTTTCCAATTTTTTAGTCCTAATTTATAATGCTCCACAGCGGTTTAAATTTTGATAATATTTTTTATGGGTGAATAATTAGCAAGTGTTGTACCATTTTGAAATCTTATTAAAATGGGCCAACTTTTTAAATAACTTGCCGATGGTAGTGCGGTACATTTTTTTAAAGTATGAAGTATCAAAGTTAAGTTTAAAAAAAAAATTTCACCATGACTCCGTCAAATTTTATTTTTCTTACGAAAACTACGATATTTATTTTTGGATTTTTAATTGGGAATAATAGCATAGTTAGTAAGGATTACATAAAAAAATAAACACCGCAAAATATGAAAATTTGTGACCACAGTACCTAAAAGTGTGGTCTAGTGTAACGATTTTTATAATTTTTATAAATATGTATTACTATTTTTACTAAACAAAGCGAGATGGATTTTTTTCCTTACTACTGTTTGGTTCCGATCGGGTGGAATCTCTATATATAAAAATGGATGTGTGTATGTTTGTATGTTGTCTATGGACTCTTAAACCGCCCAATGGAACTTTATGAAATTTTCAGGGTAAATATAGTTTAGTCCAGGGATGGTTCCTGTGAAGGTTTGGTTCCGATCGGGTAGAAGACAAAAATAAAATGCAGGCTTTTAACATTTGTTGGTCATTTTTTTTTTTTTTGGTTTTTTCATAAATTTTTTAGCGGTTTGAAACATCAGCGAAAACTCCGCAATTGCCGATGGGGTGGAAGACAAAAATAAAATGCAGACTTTTAACATTTGTTGGATGATTTTCTTTTTTTTTTTTTATTTTTGATTTTTTTCATACATTTTTTTGCTGTTTGAAATATCAGTGAAAATTCCGGAATGGCCGATCGAGTGAAGGACAAACAAAAATGCAAGCTTTGAACAATTGTTGGTTCAATTTTTTTATAATCTATCTATATATGTATATATAAAAATGTAAACCACCCAATAATTCTTTATGAATTTTTCGGGGTAAATATAATTTAGTCCAGGGATGGTTCCTGTGAAGGTTTCGTGCCGATCGGGTGGAAGGAAAAAAATGCATGCTTTTAACAATTTTGGTTCAGTTTTTTTTTTAATTCTTTTTTGATTTTTTTTCATAAATTTTTAAGCGGAATGCCCGGGTGGAAGACAGAAAAATGCGGGCTTTTGGCAAAGTTTTTTTTTTTTAACTTTTTTATAAAAATGTTTTCCTTTCGTTGAATAAAAGCATCATATTTATGGAACTGAGTCGAAAAAATCAAACTTTCAACGAACGTGCGTGTCCATTTATTGCAAGAATCGTCCACCCAAACATTTTCTAAACAACTTTTGAACATCGGAAAAGGAATTGAATCGCACAACAAATGACATTTTATTTTCCCAAATTTTTGTCAAATGGAGCAAAATATTCAAGCCACAATTTATCAATGTTATCATGTTCAGTTTCACAATCAAATTAACTGCACTTTGTGTGTATGCCAAAAAATTTGTATATTTGTACACCAACCAAAACGACCAAAAATATTGCTTATCCGCTAGCATTGAGATAAAATATATAAATAAATTTAATTTCACATTAAATGCACATATGTAGTAAGTGTTTTTTTTTGGGCGTAGCAACGCGCGCCGGGTACCGCTAGTATATATATAAAAATGGATGTGTGTATGTTTGTATGTATGTATGTTTGTATGTTGTCTATGGACTCTTAAACGGCCAAATAGATCTTTATGAAATTTTCAGGGTAAATATAGTTAAGTCCAGAAGACAAAAATAAAATGCAGGCTTTTAACATTTTTTGGTCATTTTTTTTTTTTTTTTTTTTTTTCATAAATTTTTTAGCGGTTTGAAACATCACTCCGCAATTTCCGATGGGGTGGAAGACAAAAATAAAATGCAGGCTTTTAACATTTTTTAGATGATTTTTTTTTTTTTTTTTGAAACATCAGCGAAAATTCCGGAATGGCCGGTCGAGTGAAGGACAAAAAAAAATGCAGGCTTTTAACAACTGTTGGTTCAATCTATATATATAAAAATGGATGTGTGTATGTTTGTATGTAGGTATGTTGTCTATGGACTCTTAAACCGCCCAATGGATCTTTATGAAATTTTCAGGGTAAATATAGTTTAGTCCAGGGATGGTTCCTGGGAAGGTTTGGTTCCGATCGGGTGGAATCTATATATATAAAAATGGATGTGTTTATGTTTGTATGTTGTCTATGGACTCTTTAACGACCCAATGGATCTTTATGAAATTTTCAGGGTAAATATAGTTAAGTCCAGGGATTGTTCCTTTGAAGGTTTGGTTCCGATCGGGTGGAATCTATATATATAAAAATGGATGTGTGTATGTTTGTATGTTGTCTATGGACTCTTAAACGACCCAATGGATCTTTATGAAATTTTCAGGGTAAATATAGTTAAGTCCAGGGATTGTTCCTGTGAAGGTTTGGTTCCGATCGGGTAGAAGACAAAAATAAAATGCAGGCTTTTAACATTTGTTTATCATTTTTTTTTTTTTTTTGGTTTTTTCATAAATTTTTTAGCGGTTTGAAACATCAGCGAAAACTCCGCAATTGCCGATGGGGTGGAAGACAAAAATAAAATGCAGACTTTTAACATTTGTTGGATGATTTTCTTTTTTTTTTATTTTTGATTTTTTTCATACATTTTTTTGCTGTTTGAAATATCAGCGAAAATTCCGGAATGGCCGATCGAGTGAAGGACAAACAAAAATGCAAGCTTTTAACAATTGTTGGTTCAATTTTTTTATAATCTATCTATATATGTAGATATAAAAATCGAAACCACCCAATGGATCTTTATGAATTTTTCGGGGTAAATATAGTTTAGTCCAAGGATGGTTCCTGTGAAGGTTTCGTGCCGATCGGATGGAAGGAAAAAAATGCATGCTTTTAACAATTTTGGTTCAGTTTTTTTTTTTTAAATTCTTTTTTGATTTTTTTCATAAATTTTTAAGTGGAATGCCCGGGTGGAAGACAAAAAAATGCGGGCTTTTGGCAAAGTTTTTTTTTTAACTTTTTTATAAAAATGTTTTCCTTTCGTTGAATAAAAGCATCATATTTATGGAACTGAGTCGAAAAAATCAAACTTTCAACGAACGTGCGTGTCCATTTATTGCAAGAATCGTCCACCCAAACATTTTCCAAAAAACTTTTGAACATCGGAAAAGGAATTGAATCGCACAACAAATGACATTTTATTTTCCCAAATTTTTGTCAAATGCAGCAAAATATTCAAGCCACAATTAATCAATGTTATCATGTTCAGTTTCACAATCAAATTAACTGCACTTTGTGTGTATGCCAAAAAATTCGTATATTTATACACCAACCAAAACGACCAAAAATATTGCTTATCCGCTAGCATTGAGATAAAATATATAAATAAATTTAATTTCACATTAAATACACATAAGTGTTTTTTTTTTGGGCGTAGCAACGCGCGCCGGGTACCGCTAGTTTATTTAATAAAAACACAACTTTTTTCATTCTTCCTCGGCTTGATAGATTTGACGCCATCATTGGGTGCGATTTTTTGCATGAAATAGGAGCACATCTTGATCTAAAAAGAGGAATTATTCAATATGATGGTATAGAGCACTGGTTCCCAACCAGTGGTCCGTGGACCACCAGTGGTCCGCAGAAGCCAAAATATGGTCCGCGAACAATTGGGCGGTGAGCATACTTTTATACACTGGGTAGATAAACACGGCTTGACATTGGTTTTTTTTTATTATGAAACCCAACCGCTAGGTGGCACAGTTTCACAAACGAAATCAACACAAATTGAAGACCAAATCATTATTTATCTTACACCAAACATGACCACAACACCTAATGCTAGATATACACGAGGCAACCGTTGCAGCAACACAGCCATCTTGAAGCAACCGTTGATTCGTGTGTTCGTTGTTTTTATTTTCTTCTTTCGTTGCACTTTACTATTTTCTTCGCTTCTGTGTTTACGTTGTGCGCAAATTTTGACAAATATGGGAAGGAATCCAGGAAGAACTCATTGAATTCCAAAATGACAGAAAATGCAAGGATGCTTTTGAATCGAATTCACTTGAGTAGTTTTGGTGTAAAAAAGCAATTTCTTATATAAAACTTCGAGAAATCGCCTTGCGCTATTTTATGGTTTTCTCAACAAGGATTTTCCGCTTTGTTGGTGATTGGCGAGGAATCGTTTGAAAGTAAGTAATGATTTGATAGCCGAACTCCTGAAGAAGATGCAAGCTCAGAAATAACATTAATACAAAATTACAGAAGTGTATCCTAAAAATATTATTATTTCTTTTTATGTAAGTTGCTATTGAGTTTTTAATTAAAGTTTCAGTTTGATTATAACATTTTATTTGTATTATACCTACATCCTACATAGTGGTCCCTTCTCACAAGAAAGACATAGAAGTGGTCCCTGACCAAGAAAAGGTTGGGAACCCCTGGTATAGAGGAAAAGCTTTTATATTTTTTCTGTAGAAATGTTAATCATTTATCAATTGAAAATGAGCTTGTACCACCGGATGTTCGCAAGCAATTTGATTATATAATAACAAACAGGCGCAATGTGTTTGCTGATTCAAATGAGTCTTTGCCATTCAACACAAGTGTTATAGCCACCATAAGAACAACGAAAAATCAACGGAAAATCTTTTCAAGAGCTTATCCATATCCAATGGCAGCGGCTCGATTTGTCAACCAAGAAGTTTCTGATCTTCTTAATTCCGGAATCATAAGACCATCACGGTCGCCTTACAATAACCCGATTTGGTTTGTTGATAAAAAGGGTTTAAATGAAGATGGAAGTCGGAAAATGCGCCTTGTCGTTGATTTCAGAAAATTGAATGCAAAAACAACGAGTGATAAATATCTCATTCCGGATACGTCTGTTATTCTTGCAAATTTAGGTCAGTCTTCATTTTTCTCGACATTAGATTTAAAATCTGGGTTTCACCAGATTAAACTTTCTGAGTCTGACAGAGAAAAAACCGCCTTTTCTATAAATAATGGCAAATTTGAATTCTGCAGGCTTCCGTTTGGCCTTAAAAATGCACCTAGCATTTTCCAGAGAGCCATTGATGATGTTTTGAGGGAAGACATTGGCAAGTGTTGTCATGTCTATATTGACGATGTGATTGTGTTCTCTAAAACAAAGGAACAGCATCTTCAAGATGTAGACAGGATTTTATTCAAACTATTTGAGGCCAATATGCGTGTTTCTCCGGAAAAATCTAAATTTTTTAGACAGGAAGTTGAATTTTTGGGCTTTATAGCTTCAGCACAGGGCATTAAGACCTGCCCAGATAAAGTCAAGAGCATTATTGAATATGAAACTCCAGACACCTTGCGTAGCTTACGATCGTTTTTAGGATTGTCGGGGTATTATCGAAGATTTGTAAGGGATTACGCTCAAACTGCAAAGCCATTAACAAGATTTTTGCGTGGCGAAAACGGTAATATTGGTGCCAGACAGTCAAAAAACATTTCTGTTCAGCTTTATGAGGATGCCATTCAAGCTTTTAAGCGAATCAAAAGCATTTTGGCTTCAGAAGATGTTCTGCTTCTCTATCCTGACTTCACAAAGGCATTTGACCTAACCACTGATGCATCGTCTCATGCGCTGGGGGCAGTTTTGTCACAAAGTGGAAGGCCTATTACGATGATTTCCAGAACATTAACTGAAACTGAAGAGAACTATGCAACAAACGAGCGAGAGCTTCTGGCCATAGTTTGGTCTTTGGGAAAACTTCGTAATTATTTGTATGGCGTCCGGCAGCTTAACATTTATACAGATCACCAGCCCTTAACTTTTGCTATGTCTGAAAAGAATCCCAACACAAAAATGAAGAGGTGGAAAGCTTTCGTGGAAGAATTTTCACCTACGTTCCACTATAAGCCTGGAAGAGAAAATCATGTTGCGGATGCTTTATCAAGACAATATATTAACGTTACAGAACACTCGAATGAATCCGAATCGTCAACTGCCCACAGTGAAGAGTCCTTGACAAAATGCATTCGTTCTGTCGAGAATCCTATAAACTGCTTTAGGAATCAGCTTGTTGTCATTGAAGGCCACGAGAACAAAATAGTTAGGAAAATATTATTTAGAAAAAAATCCAGACATGAAATAACATTTAGCGACAGAAATTATATACTAAAAATACTTAAAGACGTTGTTAATCCTAAAGTTACCAATGGAATTCATTGTGAATTAAGTGTTTTAGCATCGATTCAAAATGATTTAGTTAACATTTTTCCATCTACCAAATTTTTTCACACGGAAAAATTTGTGATAGATATTTATAATGAAAATGACCAACAAGAAATTCTCGCTGTAGAACATAATCGAGCACATCGATCCCTGCGCGAGAACACACAACAAGTTCTACGGGACTATTTTTTTTCCTGATATTCGCAAAAAATTAAAAGAAATAATTAAAAACTGCAAAATATGTAACGAAGCGAAGTATCAAAGACACCCCCCTAGGGTGGACATAGGGAAAACTCCTATACCATCTTTTGTTGGCGAAATATTACATATTGACATTTATTCGACAGATAATTTGCATTTTCTCACATGCGTTGACAAATTTTCAAAATTAGCTGCTGTTTTCCCTATAAAATCTAGGTCCATAGTTGACATTAAGGAACCGCTGATCGAAATTTTCAATTTTTTTAAAGGTACTAAAACAGTAGTGTGTGATAACGAAAAGTCCTTAAACTCACAAACTATCAACATTTTGCTGAGAGATTATTTTAAAATAGAAATATATACCATTCCTCCTTTTCACAGTTCTTCTAACGGGCAGGTTGAAAGGTTTCATAGCACACTAACAGAAATAGCTAGATGCACTAAATTAGAGCAAGGAATCAACGACACAAAAGAACTTATTTTAATATCAACAGTTAAATACAATAGAACCATTCATTCAATCACAAATCAAAAACCAATAGATATAATACATTCAACCTCATTAGAACTACATAATAACATAAAAACTAAAATCATTCAAACACAGGACAAAGATTTAAGGTTCCATAACATAAATAGGCAAATAAGATCATACGAACCTGGCCAAAAGGTGTATGTGAGAACCAATAAGCGAATAGGAAACAAATTTAGAAAGCCTTATGTTGAAAAAATAGTACAACAAGATCTGGGAACTCAAGTGATTATTGACAATCGAAAAGTTCATAAAAGTAACCTGAGATAAAATTGTTCTTTAATTTTACTGATGAAAGATTCGTTACCTATAAGTTATAAACACTAATATCTAACAAAATTTTTTTGCCCTGAACCTGAATATTAAATATGTACTTAATTTTGCTTTCTGTTATTAAATTAAATGTAAATTGTAGAATTGTCTGAATGAAAAATATTAACTATGCACTTAATGTTGTTCTTTATATACATATAAACAAGTAGAATAAATATTTTAATAATTTGTATTTTGAACTATTTATTTCCTAATAAGAGAAATTAATAATTTAATTATTTGATGCAAGCAACTTTATTTTTTTTCGTTATACACTGGACGTCCAGTATAACGAAAGATATAATGTTCAGCCAATTCGTTATATCGAAAGATTCGTTGTATCGAAACCAGTTTCAGCTTAAAAAAAAAGCATTTATTTTCAGATAATTTAATAAGTTTTTATAATATCATCAACGGTTTTACAATTTTACAAATTGAATCAATTTTGAGAAGAAAAAAAGTATGTATAATGTATCAATGGTGATGTTGAATTGTCTTCTTTAACATACCTCTGGAACAAAACGCATACAAAACCAATCTTTAAAAAGGGTGACCGTCATCCAAGCAAATTTAGTATGGCTATAGTTGACTGGCAACTGTTTGTTTTTAAAAGAACGCGGGTTCTTGGATTTGCCAATAATGAATGGCTTAATTTTCTTGGATCCCGTTGCATTGGAACATGCTAAAAACGTTATCCGTTCCTTGGAAGTTTTTCGTCCTGGAGCTGTATCTTCCTTAGAGTGTACATAGGTGGAATCCGGCAGCATTTTCCAGTAAAGCGCTGTTTCGTCAGTATTAAAAACTGCATCCAAAGAAAGTTGATGTTGCTCAATTATTTCTGCGAAAGACTTTTTAAAGGGTTCAAAAAGCTCAGCCTGTGAAGACAACTTTTCTCCCGTTGTCTTGAGCAAACGAACTCCAAATCTCTTTTTAAATTTAGAAAGCCATCCATCGCTTGCGATGAAATTAACGGTCGAATACTTTTTGTGTATGGCTTGAGCCTTAGCCTTTAGTATGGAGCCGTTTATAGGAATATGATTTTCACGCTGCTGGAGAAACCATGCGAAAATTTCTTTTTCCATTCGTGGATACTCGCCCTTTCTTAGTGACCGCCTTTCAGAGGTTCCACTTTTGGTTGCATTGAGACTCCTCAAAAGCAATCTTTTTTGCGTCCTTATTGTACAGATGCTGGACTTCGGAATTTTGTATTTCTCAGAAATTGTTTTAAGGGAAACTCCAGCACTGCATTCATCAATGATCTTAATTTTTTCAGCTATAGACAAGCGCTTCCGAGCTACCTTCATTTTAGATGCAGATAAACTTAACGAAGCACTCACTTTGAAATGAAATATTTGATTATGATAACCAAAAAACTTATTTTAAAACAAATTTGAACTGCATCTACGCAATAAAAAGCAAAAACTGCGAAAAAATTCCAAAGACTTGTAACCAAAACAAAAGTTCAATTGTAAATGAAAAGTTTTTTTATGCAAACAAATTCAACGCAGAAAAATACTACCTACTGAGATCTGTAAGAAAAAAACTAACAATTTGCATGATTTCAAACGCACAAAAAAACTATTGAGATCTGAAAGAAAAAAATAACGATTTTCATTTTTTGTTTTGTTTGTTTTCCTTGAGATTGAACAGCGTTCGTTATATAGAGTAGTAAAATGTAACATTATTCGTTATTTAGAGATATCAATGGACTTCAAATGGTGATTCTTTATACTGGACATTCGTTATATCGGCATTCGTAATACTGGACGTCCAGTGTATATTGTATTTATGTAGTTCATAATTTTCTTTCTTACTGTAACTAATAAAAGATTTATTTAAATAAAATACCTAATAATTATAAAAAAAAACACACACACACATTAAAACTTGAATACGTTAAAAAAAAATAAACATCATCGTATTTACTTTCTCTCTATAATCACTATGTATAATTATTGTTTCCTTCTCTCTAAAAAAAAATACTGTACTTATGTTATTTTAACTTTAATAATAATTAAAATCAATTGAAATAAGAATATTGCTACTCCACTGTAAACAAAATTATATTATAAAAAAATTATGTCAAGAGGTTAACGATAGAATGACAAACAATCTCTGCGATCTACCGAGGACGGCAGACTTTGAAGCGGGAGCAGTTAACACCCTGTACGACGACAATCTCAAAAAAAAAATAATTGTTCTCGAGAAGAGCACAATATGGTAAACAGAATACCGTTGAACCATCAATTGTCTATTAACCGCATTACCGAATGGTCAAAAAGTGAGAAATACCGTTGCCCATCAGAAAGAGGAATATTCGCTGTTCAGTAGTTTTCAACAAAAAAACTACTGTTGCTCATGCTGATGTTAGCAGTACAAGTTAGTTGGTAATCGAGTGATAAGCTGGAAACTTCGATCGTGAAGCTGATCTTAATTCTAAAAAACTAAGAATCTTTATAATAAAGAATTAAGTTGGTCTGAGTTAAGACCTTAAAAAAGTCTTTTAATTTACTTATACACAGGTCTTGTCGATGGGAGAGAAAGTGTTGGTCTGCAACTTAAAGACTTCGATCCTCCCACCCTCTAAAGTGAAAACCTAGAGGGCTTTTTGCCACCGAAACAACCTCAGCTCCACATCATCAACGACGAACTCAAAAGTACGGACTATGACTTCATTGACGAGACTGACATACATACATCATGTATATTGTAAATTGACTTGATTTTTTCAACTGACTCCTTACTCACAAACTGACTGACTAGGAATGGAATGCAACGCAATTCTAACTCCTCGTGATGCATTCTGGGTAACGCTAACGGAATTGCTGTACTTTACTTTCAAAGATAAACCTTTAATCCAGGCACGTAGCCAGAGGGGGGCTAGAGGGGCTCAAACCCCTCCCGAAATGATTTAAAAGAAAATATTTGAATTAAGTTCAGCTAATTTTTTTATTTTGTTTTTTTTTTTACATAAATATAATATAAACATTTATTAAAGTAACATGTATTCGCAGTGTATATAAATTACTACAATAATCAAATACAAAACCGCAGTGACTTAAAAAAATGCTTTACCAAATTTAGAGCTCATCTTTTTATCAATCACTTTTGTTTTGTAAATAAACCCTTTGTGATGAAATCATATACATAGGCATAGGTATATAGAACAAATTATATTTTATAGGCAATCAAAATAAAATCCAATCTGTTTGGATATTATAAAAAAACAATATCTTATTCCTACTTAAGCTGAAGAATTTATGATCACCATTTGTAGAGAGTGCGATAAAGAATTTTCACTCATTCTAATACCAACGAAAATTGAAAGTTTTGCATCATTATGGACTATTGGCTCACCTGAGTGGGTCAAAAGTCCGTGATCGATTGGCAAAAAGTCCACAGGAATTTCTTGTGTACTTTTGGGTCACTTGGGTGGGTCAAAAGACCATTATAGACTTTTAGCCTGTGGATTTCTGACCCTGCGGCATCTTCCGCACTTTAGAATGGTTTTTGACGCTGCAGCAAAATGCAGCGGTTTATCATTAAACGACATGCTTTTGCAAGGACCTGATATGCTCAAGTCATTACCTGGGGTTATTCTTCGATTTCGACAGGGAACTATTTAATTCACTGCCGATATCAAAGAAATGTTTCATCTTGTGCAGATTTGGGATGACGATTGTTACAGTCAGCTGATACTTTGGCGCGGTGATAAGAGGCAAAGTGAACCAAAAACATATAAAATGACTGCAATGACTCTTGGAGCAACCTATTCACCATGCACCGCCATCTATGTCAAAGACAAGAATTCAGACGAATTCGTAGCTGACTATCCAAACACAGTACGTGCTATCAAGAGGAATCATTATGGACGACTAACTAGGGACTGAAAGAAATGAAAAGGAGGCTTTCTTAATCATCAAAAACATCATAAATATTCATGGTTGTGGTGGTTTCGAGCTAAGAAACTGGTATTCTACACCAGCACTGGTAAACAAAACTATTCCTGAATATCTGGCTGCATGAATGAAAAAATGTTTAAGGGGTGGAATGCAGCTGGCTACCTCGAATGAGCATTTTTTGTAAAAGAATCTGTAAAATAAGGAAAGACATGAGACATTTCGACGATGTTCGAGTGACAGAAATGTTTCCATAATGTTTCTCTCTCCTATCAATCTTAACGCTTTTTTCTGAACTCTGTCGATCAGGTGGAAAAAGTTTGAGATGCACCTGCCCAGAGATGGGAGTTATACTCGAGTTTAGGGCGTAGAAACTCTTTGTAAATTGTAGCCAGATCAGAATGGGTGAAAAACTTCTTGCATCTATTAAGAAAGCCTAAGCATCTTGCAGCATTCTTGGCAATCTCAAGTATATGATCATTCCAACGAAGATTGTCACTGATACACATACCAAGTACTGATAGCTTTTCGGCCTCCTCGATGCAAGTACCATTCATGGATAATGGCATTGGGGGTATGTTTAGCTTCAACGACAAAAGACAGCATTGAGTTTTCGACTCATTAAACTCCACACGATTTCTAGTACCCCAATTCACAATGCTGTATAAATCGGAAATTAATGAGCTTATCATACGATTACGTTGTAATAAGACGTCCGAAGGCGAAAGCCGTGAATGATCAAACGTTTATGAAAAGCTGAGGGTTGAGTCGTCAGCAAAACAATTTAATGGATTAGAAGTCACAGACAAGAGATCATTTATAAAAATGAGAAAGAGAGTCGGAGACAGAACGGAGCCCTGGGGCACACCAGCATTTATTTTATGGAGATCAGACTTGAAACCGTCTAATACAACTTGTATTGAACGGTCCAGAATATAGCTTCTAATCCAACCAATAAGAGTATCATCGATACCAAATGCACGCATTTTCGATAAAAGAGCTTCATGCCAAACTCTATCAAATGCCTTTGAAATATCAAGTGCAATAATCTTGCTTTCGCCAAAGCGATGCACAGATTTGTTCCACTGTTCGGTGAGATATGCCATCAGATCACCAGTGGAACGATTGCTGCGAAAGCCGTATTGCCGGTCATTTAAAAGCTCCTGATCTTCGAGATATTTCTTGAGCTGACGATTTATCAGCGTTTCCATGACCTTGGAAAGAAGGGACGTTAGTGCAATTGGTCGGTAGGAAGAGGGGGAGGAGGAGCCACCATTTTTTGGGACGGGCTGGACAAATGCTGTTTTCCATCTACTAGGAAAGATTCCTGAACGATAGGAGCGATGAAAAAGCTTACGCAGTGGTTTTGCCAGCGATGAAGAACACTTCTTCAGAAGAATAGGGGGTATACCATCCGGGCCAGCGGATTTGTGTATATCGAGATCTTGAAGTACTCTTGCTACTGTACGAGTGCGGAAAAATATCTGTCCCATAGAAGAATTAACGTTCCCAAGTACAGGAGGGGCATTGTTGCTTGCAGGCAACGTAGAACTTGCAGCAAAATTAGCTGCGAGCATATTCGCCTTCTTTGAAGAGCTGACAATAGGCTTATCGTCGACGATGAGCGTTGGAACTGATGACGTTGAGTTCTTGACGTTTTTTACTGCCTTTGGGACACTGCAGAATTTTTTGCCCTAACTTCTGGTCATGTTTAAATTTCGTTTTGTGTATAACGGAGTTGCACGAATTCCTAACTTGTTTCTGTTTCTTCCGATTTTCCTCAGTTGGATTGGCTTTGTAGGATCGGAAGCTTACTTCTTTCAACCTGATAGCTTCTTTACACTCTTCGGTAAACCAAGACTTTTCTTTTGGTTTGATACATTTTGTTCTGTGAGGGACAAAAGTTCTCATTCCAAGAAAAATCACTTCTGTAATCATTTCAGCACTGGCATCAATGTCATTATCGAGGAAGCATAATTACCAGTTAAAGTTGCGAAGCATATTCGCCTTCTTTGAAGAGCTGACAATAGGCTTATCGTCGACGATGAGCGTTGGAACTGATGACGTTGAGTTCTTGACGTTTCTTACTGCCTTTGGGACATTGCAGAATTTTTTGCCCTAACTTCTGGTCATGTTTAAATTTCGTTTTGTGTATAACGGAGTTGCACGAATTCCTAACTTGTTTCTGTTTCTTCCGATTTTCCTCAGTTGGATTGGCTTTGTAAGATCGGAAGCTTACTTCTTTCAACCTGATAGCTTCTTTACACTCTTCGGTAAACCAAGACTTTTCTTTTGGTTTGATACATTTTGTTCTGTGAGGGACAAAAGTTCTCATTCCAAGAAAAATCACTTCTGTAATCATTTCAGCACTGGCATCAATGTCATTATCGAGGAAGCATAATTACCAGTTAAAGTTGCGAAAGAAATTATTCAGACCGTCCCAGTTGGCTTTCTCGTATTGCCAAACGGTCCAAGTGGGAATTTTTTCTTTAACTGGATGGTTGGAGATCGAGAAATTAGCTGAAATGACACAATGGTCCGAGGTGCCAAATGGAGAAGTTACTTTAATAGTATATTTATCAGGATGGGAAGTAAGGAACAAGTCAAGAGTATGGGCGGAATGCCCATCAACATCCGGTATACGAGTAGGCTCATCGACAAGCTGGGTAAGAAGGTTATACTCAGCAAAGATCTCAGTATACCTTCCTTCGAGTGTTGTTTGGCCAGAATAGCGGAGCCAACTTGAATTGTGTACATTGAAGTCGCCCGTAATCACGACTTCAGTGTGAGGCCAATGGGAAACAATTCGGAAAATTTCATCTGACAAAACATCTAACTCATCACAAGTAGACATGCTGTCAAGATTCGGACTCCTGTAAAGAAAACAGTAATGAATGATATGCTTGCGGACCGTGAATTTGAGCCACAGGAAATTAAAGTTCGTATTAGAACAATGACCATATTGGGGAAGGCTCTGGAAAGCAATATCATTCCTAACATAAACGACAAGACCATGGTGGGAAAAAAGGAATGTCACTAAGTTATATCCAAACAAACGAAATTCTGATAAATCAGTGTTCTGTCCAACCTGGGTTTCACTTAATGCCAAAACAGCTGGCCTGTATTGCACAGTATTCTTTCTTAGTCCACGAACATTTGAATATACAACACAAAAATCACTTACCATTTTGAAAAACTAAACACAAAAAAATTCAACTTTGACGAAACTAAGTTCAGCCGTGAAGTATAGGCCCATATTAATTCCAATTATAAACAAACTGTCCTAGGTGTTATGCCCATAAAACAATTTACAAACGGGAATTAATATAACCTAAAAAAGAAGCTGGCATTGCATAGAAAGCAACAGTTATGGGTGGCGCGGGTTGGGTATTGTTGGATGCTGTGCTGCGAATGCGAGCGAGGAATTTGGTGTATTTTTTTTTTCTTTTTCTTTTTAATTGGCAATGATTCTATTTATTTTTCGAGTTTTGGGTTGAATTTAATTTATGGCTTTAGATTTATGGCACTATTTATGGTAGTAAATTTGGTTTGGTTTATTTTTTTGTTATATTATTTTTTTGGGTGACACACGCGCACAGAAGCAACGCGACCGCACACGACGAGTACTTGATCGACACCTTTTTGATAAAAATTTTGATAACAAAACGTAAAAAAATATGTTTGAACCATATTTGTTCAAAATTGTGAAATGGGAAATAAAATTTTCTTTCTATGATCAATGCTTGAATAAATTTTTAATCGAATGCCAAAAACCAAAAGCTTTTATGTTTTCTAAGTTTTGAGAAAATTGAAAATTACTAAAACTACTTTTGTATGAGATTTTTATTTTTGGTATTTACGGTGATCTAACTTTAAGGATTTATCAACAGTACTCCCTTTTCGGGCTGCAGGCCTCAATATCTACGTACAAAATATCCGCGACAAAATATCCGCGACAAAATATCGGCGTCAAAATATACGCGACGCATAATACCCGAAAACAAATATATAGATACATAAATACTGTGCTTGCGCCTAACATTGCGGTGTAAAAACAATGACCAATGTTAGGGGCGGCATGCTGCCCCCCGCAACCCCCCTGCTTGGGCACACTATAGGACTTGGGGTAGGTGCGGGGTTGGGCGTATGCGGATGTTTTGCCCGCGGATATTTTGTCCGAAGATATTTTGCCCGCGGATATTTTGACCCGGATATTTTGTCTGCGGATATTGAGGCGTGCCCCCTTTTTTTCGGGGGCACACCCGCTCACGCAACTTCGTTGCCTGGTAGGGGCCTGTGTCAATTGTATTTTTAATCAACAGTGGCCGCTTCGCGATATCTAGGGATTTCAACTCCCTTTTTGGGGGCACACCCACTCACGCAACTTCGTTGCTCCGCTTATGGTATTTCTAGCTGCCTGGCAGGCGCCTGTTTCAATAATAGTTTTAATCAACAGTACCTGGGTGGCCCGCGTCGCGGATATTGGACATTGTAATAAAAAAAGTATACACAGGTCTTGTCGATGGGAGAGAAAGTGTTGGTCTGCAACTTAAAGACTTCGATCCTCCCACCGTCCAAAGTGAAAACCTAGAGGGCTTTTTGCCACCAAAACAACCTCAGCTCCACATCATCAACGACGAACTCGAAAGTACGGACTATGACTTCATTGACGAGACTGACATACATACATCATGTATATTGTAAATTGACTTGATTTGTTCAACTGACTCCTTACTCACAAGCTGACTGACTAGGAAGTGGAATGCAACGCAATTCTAACTCCTCGTGATGCATTCTGGGTAACGCTAACTGAATTGCTGTACTTTACTTTCAAAGATAAACCTTTAATCCAGGCACGTAGCCAGAGGGGGGCTAGAGAGGCTCAAATCCCTCCCGAAATGATTTAAAAGAAAATATTTGAATTAAGTTCAGCTAATTTTTTTATTTTGTTTATTTTTACATAAATATAATATAAACATTTATTAAAGTAACATGTATTCGCAGTGTATATTAATTACTACAATAATCAAATACAAAACCGCAGCGACTTAAAAAACTGCTTTACCAAACTTAGAGCTCATCTTTTTATCAATCACTTTTGTTTTGTAAATAAACCCTTTGTGATGAAATCATATACATAGGCATAGGTACATATATAGAAAAAATTATATTTTATAGGCAATCAAAATAAAATCCAATCTGTTTGGATATTATAAAAAAACAATATCTTATTCCTACTTAAGCTGAAGAACTTTTGACGTAAGAATACTTTATTGTTCGTTTTTCATTATCCTTTAATAATAATTTTTAATTTTTAATGTTAGCCTAAGTTCCTATTATTATCACCATTTGTAGAGAGTGCGATAAAGAATTTTCACTCATTCTTATACCAACGAAAATTTAAAGTTTTGCATCATTATGGACTATTGGCTCACCTGAGTGGGTCAAAAGTCCGTGATCGATTGGCCAAAAGTCCACAGGAATTTCTTGTGTACTTTTGGCTCACTTGGGTGGGTCAAAAGACCATTATAGACTTTTAGCCTGTGGACTTCTGACCCTGTGCCATCTTCCGCACTTTCCCGTTGTTAACCCTAACAAACCGGGAAAAGTTAGAATGGTTTTTGACGCTGCAGCAAAATGCAACGGTTTATCATTAAACGACATGCTTTTGCAAGGACCTGATATGCTGAAGTCATTACCTGGGGTTATTCTTCGATTTCGACAGGGAACTATTGGATTCACTGCCGATATCAAAGAAATGTTTCATCTTGTGCAGATTCGGGATGACGATTGTTACAGTCAGCTGATACTTTGGCGCGGTGATAAGAAGCAAAGTGAACCAAAAACATATAAAATGACTGCAATGACTCTTCTGTTGGCATGCATGATTGGGATTCTCGTCGCCTTTTTTTGCCGTACAAGAAGACCTTTCTTAACACCTGAAAGACCAACCTCAAGTTCCGAAGTCAGCGTTTAGACATAAGTTTAGAAATAAGATTAAGATTATTTTGATGTTTGATTTTACCCAAACGTGGGAACAATCGAATTATTTTAAGTCCACGCAATGTTCAGTTCATATTTCATTATTTTTGAGTTTATTTTATCTAAACGTGGGAACAATTGAATAATTTTAAGTCCACGCAATGTTTAGTTCATATTTCATTATTTTTAAGTTCATTTTATCCAAACGTGGGAGCAATCGAATAATTTTAAATCCACGCTTCTCTAGTTTGATTTTTTCGTCTGGTCTCACGGTTAGATTTTGCTGTATATGCATTTTTGTTTTATTGTAATATGTATTCAAACATTCAGTCAAAAATAAAAACGACAGTGTTTTAGCAACTGTGAATGAATCAACATTTGAACACTTTGTTTCTTTTTTCTTACCTATTTGATTAACAGCAGTCAATCACAAACGCCCGAAGATGGACATGTCGTCCGAGACGCGTCGCGTCCTTAACTAAATAAAATAAAATAACATATTGTGAAATTATTAAAAGAATAAAGTTTAAATAAATAAAAAATAATCAAACATTTGTTTTATTTATTTAAAATCAACACCAAATATATATTAACATACACAATATGGAGACCAATACACAACATAATATTGTTTTTAACTTTTTTGTTTGATTATATTTATATTTATATTTAGGAGTAAAAGATTTGTAGCATTTTCAAATCAGTCTGAACGAAATATTAGGGCCTAATCTGATCTTCAATTACATCACACTTGGCTTAAAGTATTTAAAGAAAAATTAACGTAAATATCAACGTATTTAAACCCAACCGAGATAACTGAGTTCGATCAAATCACACCGAAGAGAATATCCCTGACCTATCCCAACGTCATTGACCTTTATCTAATAGTATACACATATAATACAAGTTTCTTAACTAACAGCAAACTACAACTGCTTTTCAGCTTTGTACCTGGAACGAGAGTAGTGCACTACCCTCCGGAAGGTCTGGTACAAGTTTTTTTTTAAGTAAATTTTTTATAGTTTCAATAATTACATAAATATATGTATATGTATATACATAACATTTTGAATATATTGTTCTCGCTTCCTCAATTTCATAACCTTCCCCTCCCTCTGTCCTAAAATCTGAGTGGTGTTGCCGAACTGGCACCGTTCACGGAATCCTATACAACATACCCCTGGACAAACTGTTAATAATTTTTTTCTTGGGTGCTTGGAATTTATTTTTGTTTTTGATTGTTGGTCACATCACATTATAGCCATAAAGTTTTGTCGGTTTAAATCGTTTTTTTGAAGAAAATATAATCTTTTCGTCGATAAATTCTATTAATGTATAATAAAACTTTAAATTGACATTCGGTGGATACGTCGTTTTTTAATTCAAATAATTGAATTGAGTCGGTCGACAACCGACACCCTTACGAAAAAGTCGCGTTTAAAGAATTTTAGTTTTTTCCTATGGCTATTCAAAATTACATTAACCACGTACAGTAGGGTTGCATTAAATGATTTGTTTTTTTTATTTAATTTTTAGTTTGTTTAAGACAATACATTTTTCTTGACAATAATAATATTCTTGTCTTGTGAACTGAATAAGAATAGTATTTAAGAAAACCAAATTAAGACAAAAGAAAGCAATTTAAAGTAAATTTTGTTTTCGTGATTAAGTTTTTAAATAGAATGAATATGCATTATATTGTAAAGATAAGATTAAGTAAGTTTTGGACTAAGTCGTCTTAAGAATTTAATGAGATAATAAAATATTGAACGTTTCATTTTATAACGATTACTGTATCTTATTTCGTTTTGAAGTCGTGGATTTCCGGTTGATGGTGTCAAGATTTGCCAGGATATTTACAGTACCTGGACAACGACATTAATGATGGAATGAGAAGTTAATTTCACAAGGGAGGTGTGGAATTTCGATGGAACGGGTTTTTGGTATGAGGCAAGTACAGACACCATGTCCAGGAGATCTTCCTTCAATAAGTGGTACAATAAGGAAGAAGCAAACATTTTGTTTGAACATCAGAATAGTGACAATAGGTAGCTGAAAGGACATTGTAGAGAATAGTTGTTTAACTGAGAGAGATTTCATAGGGTGCATAGACTTCAACCGGTGGACTTGATACCTGTGATTAATGGTAATGGGTGTAGGCAGCTCCAAGATTTTCAGAAGTATAGGAGGTTTGGCACATCAGAACCAGATGGTCAGCAGTAACAAAGCGGTAACAACCGTCGTGATCACAAAGCAAAGATCTACCCCTACACTGAGCACGGTAGGGTAAAGCGCAGGCCAGCCTCGGTGCTTGATCCACGACACCCCTTCACTGTCCGTCGATAATAAAAGGCTTTGTCTTAAGAAGCTGCTTTCGGATAGGTCTCCATGTTATTGTAGGATAGAACGGTTAAGCATAACTGAATATAAGGATTCTCGGTTTGGATACTATCGGACTTTAAGTGCTGCATGCTTGTAATAACATCGTATCTTTCGATGCCTTTTTGTCGAGAGAGGACGTATCGATGATATGTGGGTATGCATCGTTTGTAGTTTCGTGGGTTCGATTGAGTTTTGAATTTTCGAGTATATTTTAGTTATGTTTATTAAGTGAAGAAGGGATACACGAACACCTATATATATTGGAGAGGGTGTGGCATGGGGGCTTGCCACTGCTTATTGCTAGGCTTCTAGTAGCTTTTTGAAGGTATTGTCTTAGGACTGGCTTTTGAGGTTAAGTTTTCAAATATTTAAAGATTTTGTTTAGATTCCACATTTGTGCGTTGATCAAAACTTCAAGATCAAAATCATCATCATTAATATTCTTCGTTACAGATGGCGCCCAACGTGGGGCATACACGTAATGTCCTAGGGGGCCCCATTTGTGCGCACACATTAATATCCAATCTAGGTTATAGATGGCGCCCAACGTGGGGCTGGTTTCTATTAGCTCAACGTGGGGTCGTCTGTGACGAGATGAAATACAAGTTCTCAAGTTTTTCAAAATTATTCGTATTATATTCATTGAATGGCTTGGCAACAAAAAGTCCAAGAGCCATACGGTTTTCAGTGTTTTGCTAAGAACTTATAAGAGCATAAAATTTTGGTAAAAAAAATAGTATTTAATTACGTATAATTTTGAAAAAAATTAGTTTGAAATATTTTGTTTTCAAAGTTTTGAGTTTGAAAATTTATTTTTCTAAAACGGTTCACTGAAATAACTTTATTTAAAAACGCAATTGAAGAAAAGATTTTTGGCTTTACAAAAAAGTGTATATTATAACATTGAAGGAGGTGTGGTTATTTTTTAATATTTTTTTTCCAATATAATTAATTTTTCCAGAAAATTGCCCCTCCCGGCTGAACAGAGGGGGATAGCCCTCCTCCCTCAACATTTTTTTCTTGTCTTAACACAATTTATTCGTTCTGTTACAAAAGTACATAAATAAGTTAATTTTTGAAATTTTGTCATACTTTGTGTCGAATTTACCCCATGTTCGTCACACCAAAAAGCTGCCAGACAAACTTTTTTTTGTCTAACTTATTAAAGGCTTTCTATTGAAATGAGTTACAACATTATATATGTGATTTGACTTGTTTCATTTTTGTCACACTTTTGTGTCGAATTTACTCCATGTTCGTCACACCAAAAAACTGCCAGACAATTTTGTTCTTGTCTAACTCCCCTAACGCTTTCTATTGATATGCCTTACAACATTATATAAATGACTTGATTCATTATGTCGTTGGTCTCGGTCTATTTGGGGCTAGGTAGTTGCCCTAGTCCACCGTTCCTTCGAGGTTGCTCATGGGAGCAGCGGCTGTCCACCTGGTATTTTTCATGATTTTTTAGTATAGTTATTTTTTAGTTATTTTTGAGATTTAAGTTTAGTTTTCAGTTTTCAGTTTTGGGATAGTTCCCGTTTTTAGTTTAAAGTTAATTTTTGGGATAGTGCCCGTTTTTAGTATGAAGTTCAGTTTTGGGATTGTGCCCACATATAGTTTTGAGTATATTTTTTTTTTGATAGTAAAGTTTAAGATCAAGTAATTAGTAATTTTTTTTTTAAATTAATTTTTGAGTTTCTTTTGTAGTTTAGATTATAGAGTTAAGTCTCTTTGGTTGAAGTATAGTGGAAGGTTAGTATAGCTTTTTTTTTTATTTAAGAATTAGTTTAGAGTTTCAGGTCATTAATTTTGAGTTTTTTTTTCTTTTTTTCTACAAGTTGTAGTTTAGTCTTCTTTTATTTAGTGAAATTTTATAGTGAGAGTAAGTCTATCTAGGTTTTCTTTTAGTAAGTTTTGCATAAAAATAATTAGGAACATGAGAAGTATTAAGTTTTAAGTTAAGTTTAAGATAAGCTTTTTTTTAAATTATTTTTTTAATTTTGAACATTAACTATCAGAGTCTAAAAGCACAGGTTATATGGTTTGAAAACCAAATAAGAAGCAAATTGCCGCCGGCGCACAAAGCCAGCCAATCGACGTTATTATATCATCACCACCCTTACCATCCGGGAGAGGGAAAGAGAATGTGCCCGCACAGGAGATAAAATGGAAGAAAGAGCTAGCGTTGATGATTTCTTGAAACAATTAAGTGATTTTAATTTTAACACCCATCATTCTTCATCGCCATTTCGACCAACTCCCTCCAAATCTAACTGTACTTCGAGATTACTCCAATGTCATGAATGGGGAATCAAGTTCGATGTTAAAGGAATGTCTATCGAACTTTCTTTTTCGAATAGACCGAATAAGATCTAGTTATGGAGTAACTTGGGATGAAGTAGTTGGAAATTTTCACCACTATGTGGGAGGCAATGCGGAGTCTTGGTACTAGATGTACGTGAAGAGTAACCCAGATGCTCCTTGGAGGTCTCTCAAATCGGCATTAATTGAAAAATTCCGAAGCCTTGAGATTGACTCCGAGTTGTCCCGTAAGATTGCTGATAGAAAGCAGCTGCCCGGAGAGTCGTTTACCGACTTCTTCGACGCTTTGATGCTTCCAAACAATCGTATGCGAGTTCCGAAGTCGGAGAAGGAACTTATCGAAACCACCAAGCTCAATGTCAGACGTAAAATGGGGGAGTTACTTATTACGTACAGTGCCCATAGTCTTAGGCAACTTCTATACATATGTCGCTTGATAGAGAAGTCTCTTGACCGACCGGAGAGCACGCGTGGCCCTTTTATGTTGAACACGCAATGACCACCGGCGAGACGTTACGTACATGAAGTAAACGACGAACCGAGTACTGAATTGGCTGTTGCCACTCCTACGCAGATTGAAGCGCTCAAACGAGAGCCGAGCCAAAATAAGTACTAGAATTGCCGGGGCTTGGGACATGGTTTCCGAGGTTGCCGAAAGATTAGGGACAAGATTTTCTGTTTCCGATGTGGATTCGTTAATGTCTATTTTCGTTCCGTGAAGACCGAATCGGAGTTTTAAGAGAGGACGAACCGTCATCTAAAACTCATATATCTATATTAAAACCTGATAAGAATAAATTGCCAGTTGTAAATGTTAAAACAACACTTTCTATGAATTCGAACAAGCCAAATAGTTTATTTTTAAGGAAATCTTTTCACGAAAGGTTACAAAATTATAACGAAGTCCGAAAACGCTTAGTGACGTTTCCGGAGTTATCTCACCGCATTAGGCACACTAGAGATCGTTTTATTGAGAAAAGAGCTATATATCGTAATATAGCCTTGAAGAAATTAAGAGAATCTGGTGATCCACGTCCCTATGTCGCCGTCGAGCTTTAAGGGGACAAAATATTAAGTCTGCTAGATTCTAGGGTAAGTATTAGTTGCCTAGGCAACGATGCTTTGGAATATTTATCAGAAAAAGGTGTCTCGCTCAAAACGATTAAATCAAGTGTGTCCACCGCGGATAGCAAGAAGCCAAAGATCTGCGGAATGACTATGACCGATGTCAAGTACAAGGGTGAAATTCACAAAATGAATTTTTATGTCGCTCCGACACTGGCACAAAGACTGTACTTGGGCGTAGATTTCTGGCAGAAATTTAAGATTGCACCGAACATCATTTCGGGATTGTCACTGGACGTGACAGAAAAACGATAGACTAGTCAACCAGGTTAAGCCGACTAGTGATGAGTTCGCCAAACTCGATCAAGTGATTGGCGTTTTTTTTAGTTCACTGCCAAACGGCTAGGCAAGACGAGTTTGGTGGAACATTTTATAGATACAGGGACGCCACTCCTATCAAACAGCGGTATTATCCTGTCTCTCCGGCGATTCAAACCCTGATGTATGCGGAATTGGATCGCATGCTTTCTTTGGGAGAAATCGAGAAAAGTACAAGCGCGTGCAGTTCTCCGGTTGTGCCGGTGCTCAAGGGGTTGCTGACGCGCCTTTAGGAAACACGCTTTATTTCAAGCGTGGATCTGAAGGACGAGTTTTGGCAAATACCGCTGGAGAGGAGTTCTCGGGAGAAGACTGCCTTCACGGTACCGGGACGTCCCCTGTACCAGTTTAAGGTTATGCCAATTTGTCTCTGCAACGCCTCGCAAAGTTTTACTTACCTGATGAACTTGGTAGTTCCAACGGAGTTGCGAGACCAGGTTTTCGTCTACCTAGACGACCTTTTAGTAGTGTCGAAGACATTCGACGATAACTTGAAAGTTCTAGATATCGTGAGTCGACGTTTGAGCCATGCAGCCATGCACGCATGCTGCCCCCCCGCAACCCCCTGCTTGGGCACACTATAGGACTTGGGGTAGGTGCGAGGTTAGGCGTATGCGGATATTTTGCCCGCGAATATTTTGTCCGAGGATATTTTGCCCGCGGATATTTTGACCCGGATATTTTGTCTGCGGATATTGAGGCGTGCCCCCTTTTTTTCGGGGGCACACCCGCTCACGCAACTTCGTTGCCTGGTAGGGGCCCGTGTCAATTGTATTTTTAATAAACAGTGGCCGCTTCGCGGGATCTAGGGATTTCAACTCCCTTTTTGGTGGCCCGCGTCGCGGATATTGGACATTGTAATAAAAAAAAAGTATACACAGGTCTTGTCGATGGGAGAGAAAGTGTTGGTCTGCAACTTAAAGACTTCGATCCTACCACCGTCCAAAGTGAAAACCTAGAGGGCTTTTTGCCACCGAAACAACCTCAGCTCCACATCATCAACGACGAACTCGAAAGTACGGACTATGACTTCATTGACGAGACTGACATACATACATCATGTATATTGTAAATTGACTTGATTTGTTCAACTGACTCCTTACTCACAAACTGACTGACTAGGAAGTGGAATGCAACGCAATTCTAACTCCTCGTGATGCATTCTGGGTAACGCTAACTGAATTGCTGAATTGCTGTACTTTACTTTCAAAAATAAACCTTTAATCCAGGCACGTAGCCAGAGGGGGCTAGAGGGGCTCAAACCCCTCCCGAAATGATTTAAAAGAAAATATTTGAATTAAGTTCAGCTAATTTTTTTATTTTGTTTATTTTTACATAAATATAATATAAACATTTATTAAAGTAACATGTATTCGCAGTGTATATTAATTACTACAATAATCAAATACAAAACCGCAGTGACTTAAAAAACTGCTTTACCAAACTTAGAGCTCATCTATTTATCAATCACTTTTGTTTTGTAAATAAACCCTTTGTGATGAAATCATATACATAGGCATATGTACATATATAGAAAAAATTATATTTTATAGGCAATCAAAATAAAATCCAATCTGTTTGGATATTATAAAAAAACAGTATCTTATTCCTACTTAAGCTGAAGAATTTTTGACGTAAGAATACTTTATTGTTCGTTTTTCATTATCCTTTAATAATAATTTTTAATTTTTAATGTTAGCCTAAGTTCCTATTATTATCACCATTTGTAGAGAGTGCGATAAAGAATTTTCACTCATTCTTATACCAACGAAAATTTAAAGTTTTGCATCATTATGGACTATTGGCTCACCTGAGTGGGTCAAAAGTCCGTGATCGATTGGCCAAAAGTCCACAGGAATTTCTTGTGTACTTTTGGCTCACTTGGGTGGGTCAAAAGACCATTAAAGACTTTTAGCCTGTGGACTTCTGACCCTGTGCCATCTTCCGCACTTTCCCGTTGTTAACCCTCACAAACCGGGAAAAGTTAGAATGGTTTTTGACGCTGCAGCAAAATGCAACGGTTTATCATTAAACGACATGCTTTTGCAAGGACCTGATATGCTGAAGTCATTACCTGGGGTTATTCTTCGATTTCGACAGGGAACTATTGGATTCACTGCCGATATCAAAGAAATGTTTCATCTTGTGCAGATTCGGGATGACGATTGTTACAGTCAGCTGATACTTTGGCGCGGTGATAAGAGGCAAAGTGAACCAAGAACATATAAAATGACTGCAATGACTCTTGGAGCAACTTATTCACCATGTACCGCCATCTATGTCAAAGACAAGAATTCAGACGAATTCGTAGCTGACTATCCAAACGCAGTATGTGCTACTAAGAGGAATCATTATGGACGACTAACTAGGGACTGAAAGAAATGAAAAGGAGGCTTTCTTAATCATCAAAAACATCATAAATATTCATGGTTGTGGTGGTTTCGAGCTAAGAAACTGGTATTCTACACCAGCACTGGTAAACAAAACTATTCTTGAATATCTGGCTGCATGAATGAAAAAATAAACATTAATAAAAGTAAGCAGCTAAGCCGAGTGCTAGGAATAGTTTTTTTTTTTTTTTTTTTTTTATAATGCACACGCGCTCAAGGGGTTTGTTACAGCCCTTTTAATGATAAGTCACAGCGCGAGCTATAGGAAATTAGGAAGGAAGGGAAAGGAGGTATCGATGAACATTGATCTTGAATATTTGAAGATCGAAATGGCAAGCAAAAATTGTGCCAGGCAATCCATTCCACATTCGTGTTGTACGGCTAAAGAAAGAATCTCTATATTTCACGGTACGTCCGAAATTGGGCTCAAGTGTAAACTGATGAGCGTTCCTAGCAAGACGAGTATTACGGGGGAAATGTTTAATTGGTGGAACGCAGCTGGCTACCTCGAGTGAGCATTTTTTGTAAAAGAATCTGTAAAATAAGGAAAGACATGAGACATTTCGACGATGTTCGAGTGACGGAAATGTTTCCATAATGTTTCTCTCTCTCCTATCAATTTTAACGCTTTTTTCTGAACTCTGTCGAGCAGGTGGAGAAAAGTTTGAGAAGCACCTGCCCAGAGATGGGAGTTATACTCGAGTTTAGGGCGTAGAAACGCTTTGTAAATTGTAGCCAGATCAGAATGGGTGAAAAACTTCTTGCATCTATTAAGAAAGCCTAAGCATCTTGCAGCATTCTTGGTAATCTCAAGTATATGATCATTCCAACGAAGATTGCCACTGATACAAATAACGAGTACTGATAGCTTTTCGGCCTCCCCGATGCAAGGACCATTCATGGATAATGGCATAGGGGGTATGTTTAGCTTCAACGACAAAAGACAGCATTGAGTTTTCGACGCATTAAACTCCACAGGATTTATAGTACCCCTATTCACAATGCTGTATAAATCGGAGTTTAATGAGCTTATCATACGATTCCGTTGTAATAACACGTCCGAAGGCGAAGGCCGTGAATTATCAAACGTATATGAAAAGCTGAGGGTTGAGTCGTCAGCAAAACAATTTAATGGATTAGAAGTCACAGACAAGAGATCATTTATAAAAATGAGAAAGAGAGTCGGAGACAGAAGGAAGCCCTGGGGCACACCACCATTTTTTTTATGGAGATCAGACCTGAAACCGTCTAATACAACTTGTATTGAACGGTCCAGAAGATAGCTTCTAATCCAACGAATAAGAGTATCATCGAAACCAAATGCACGCATTTTCGATAAAAGAGCTTCATGCCAAACTCTATCAAATGCCTATGAAATATCAAGTGCAATAATCTTGCTTTCGCCAAAGCGATGCACAGATTTGTTCCACTGTTCGGTGAGATATGCCATCAGATCACCAGTGGAACGATTGCTGCGAAAGCCGTATTGCCGGTCATTTAAAAGCTCCTGATCTTCGAGATATTTCTTGAGCTGACGATTTATCAGCGTTTCCATGACCTTGGAAAGAAGAGACGTTAGTGCAATTGGTCGGTAGGAGGAGGGGGAGGAGGAGTCACCTTTTTTTTTGGGACGGGCTGGACAAATGCTGTTTTCCATCTACTAGGAAAGATTCCTGAACGATAGGAGCGATGAAAAAGCTTACGCAGTGGTTTTGCCAGCGATGAAGTACACTTCTTCAGAAAAATAGGGGGTATACCATCCGGGCCAGCGGATTTGAGTATATCAAGATCTTGAAGTACTCTTGCTACTGTACGAGTATCTGTCCCATAGAAGAATTAACGTTCTCAAGTACAGGAGGGGCATTGTTGCTTGCAGGCAACGTAGAACTTGCAGCAAAATGAGCTGCGAGCATATTCGCCTTCTCTGAAGAGCTGACAATAGGTTTATCGTCGACGATGAGCGTTGGAACTGATGATGACGTTGAGTTCTTGACGTTTTTTACAAATGACCAGAAGTTTTTACTGCCTTTGGGAGATTGCAGAATTTTTTGCCGTAACTTCTGGTCATGTTTAAATTTCGTTTTGTGTATAACGGAGTTGCACGAATTCCTAACTTGTTTCTGTTTCTTCCGATTTTCCTCAGTTGGGTTGGCTTTGTAGGATCGGAAGCTTACTTCTTTCAACCTGATAGCTTCTTTACACTCTTCGGTAAACCAAGACCTTTCTTTTGGTTTGATACATTTTGTTCTGTGAGGGACAAAAGTTCTCATTCCAAGAAAAATCACTTCTGTAATCATTTCAGCACTGGCATCAATGTCATTATCGAGGAAGCATAATGACCAGTTAAAGTTGCGAAAGAAATTATTCAGACCGTCCCAGTTGGCTTTCTCGTATTGCCAAACGGTCCTAGTGGGAATTTTTTCTTTAACTGGATGGTTGGAGATCGAGAAATTAGCTGAAATGACACAATGGTCGGAGGTGCCAAATGGAGAAGTTACTTTAATAGTGTATTTATCAGGATGGGAAGTAAAGAACAAGTCAAGAGTATGGGCGGAATGCCCATCAACATCCGGTATACGAGTAGGCTCATCGACAAGCTGGGTAAGATGGTTATACTCAGCAAATATCTCAGTATACCTTCCTTCGAGTGTTGTCTAGCCAGAATAGCGGAGCCAACTTGAATTGTGTACATTGAAGTCGCCCGTAATCACGACTTCAGTGTGAGGCCAATGGGAAACAATTCGGGAAATTTCATCTGACAAAACATCTAACTCATCACAAGTAGACATGCTGTCAAGATTCGGACTCCTGTAAAGAAAACAGTAATGAATGATATGCTTGCGGACCGTGAATTTGAGCCACAGGAAATTAAAGTTCGTATTAGAACAATGCCCATATTGGGGAAGGCTCTCTGGAAAGCAATATCATTCCTAAAATAAACCACAAGACCATGGTGGGAAAAAAGTAATGGCACTAAGTTATATCCAAACAAACGAAATTCTGATAAATCAGTGTTCTGTCTAACCTGGGTTACACTTAATGCCAAAACAGCTGGCCTGTATTGCACAGTATTCTTTCTTAGCCCACGAACATTTGAATATACAACACAAAAATCACTTACCATTTTGAAAAACTAAACACAAAAAATTCAACTTTGACGAAACTAAGTTCAGCCGTGAAGTATAGGCCCATATTAATTCCAATTATAAAAAAACTGTCCTAGGTGTTATGCCCATAAAACAATTTACAAACGGGAATTAATATAAACTAAAATACACAATTGAACTATACATCAAATGCTGCTCTTCTATCCAGTACAAACCTCTTGCGATAAGCCTCACAAGAAGCTTGCATTGCATAGAAAGCAACAGTTATGGGTGGCGCGGGTGGAGAGGTTGGGTATTGTTGGATGGTGCTGCGAATGTGAGCGAGGAATTTGGTGTATTTTTTTTGTTTTTCTTTTTAATTGGCAATGATTCTATTTATTTTTTCGAGTTTTGGGTTGAATTTAATTTATGGCTTTAGATTTATGGCACTATTTATGGTATGTAAATTTGGTTTGGTTTATTTTTTTTGTTATATTATTTTTTTGGGTGACACACGCGCACAGAAGCAACGCGACCGCACACGACGAGTACTTGATCGACATCTTTTTGATAAAAATTTTGATAACAACGTAAAAAAATATGTTTGAACCATATTTGTTCAAAATTGTGAAATGAAAAATAAAATTTTCTTTCTGTGATCAATGCTTGAATAAATTTTTAATCGAATGCCAAAAACCAAAAGCTTTTATGTTTTCTAATTTTTGAGAAAATTGAAAATTACTAAAACTACTTTTGTATGAGATTTTTATTTTTGGTATTTACGGTGATCTAACTTTAAGGATTTATCAACAGTACCCCCTTTTCGGGCTGCAGGCCTCAATATCTACGTACAAAATATCCGGGTCAAAATATCCGCGACAAAATATCCGCGGACAAAATATCGGCGTCAAAATATACGCGACGCATAATACCCGCAAACAAATATATAGATACATAAATACTGTGCTTGCGCATAACATTTCGGTGTATAAACAATGACCAATGTTAGGGAGGGGCATGCTGCCCCCCGCAACCCCCCTGCTTGGGCACACTATAGGACTTGGGGTAGGTGCGAGGTTGGGCGTATGCGGATATTTTGCCCGCGAATATTTTGTCCGAAGATATTTTGCCCGCGGATATTTTGACCCGGATATTGAGGCGTGCCCCCTTTTTTCGGGGGCACACCCGCTCACGCAAATTCGTTGCCTGGTAGGGGCCTGTGTCAATTGTATTTTTAATCAACAGTGGCCGCTTCGCGGGATCTAGGGATTTCAACTCCCTTTTTTGGGGCACACCCACTCACGCAACTTCGTTGCTCCGCTTAGGGTAGTTCCAGCTGCCTGGCAGGCGCCTGTTTCAATAGTAGTTTTAATCAACAGTACCTGGGTGGCCCGCGTCGCGGATATTGGACATTGTAATAAAAAAAAGTATACACAGGTCTTGTCGATGGGAGAGAAAGTGTTGGTCTGCAACTTAAAGACTTCGATCCTACCACCGTCCAAAGTGAAAACTTAGAGGGCTTTTTGCCACCGAAACAACCTCTATGACTTCATTGACGAGACTGACATACATACATCATGTATATTGTAAATTGACTTGATTTTTTCAACTGACTCCTTACTCACAAACTTACTGACTAGGAAGTGGAATGCAACGCAATTCTAACTCCTCGTGATGCATTCTGGGTAACGCTAACTGAATTGCTGTACTTTACTTTCAAAGATAAACCTTTCACCCAGGCACGTAGCCAGAGGGGGCTAGAGGGGCTCAAACCCCTCCCGAAATGATTTAAAAGAAAATATTTGAATTAAGTTCAGCTAATTTTTTTATTTTGTTTATTTTTACATAAATATAATATAAACATTTATTAAAGTAACATGTATTCGCAGTGTATATTAATTACTACAATAATCAAATACAAAACCGCAGTGACTTAAAAAACTGCTTTACCAAATTTAGAGCTCATCTTTTTATCAATCACTTTTGTTTTGTAAATAAACCCTTTGTGATGAAATCATATACATAGGCATAGGTATATAGAACAAATTATATTTTATAGGCAATCAAAATAAAATCCAATCTGTTTGGATATTATAAAAAAACAATATCTTATTCCTAGTTAAGCTAAAGAATTTATGATCACCCTTTGTAGAGAGTGCGATAAAGAATTTTCACTCATTCTAATACCAACGAAAATTGAAAGTTTTGCATCATTATGGACTATTGGCTCACCTGAGTGGGTCAAAAGTCCGTGATCAATTGGCCAAAAGTCCACAGGAATTTCTTGTGTACTTTTGGCTCACTTGGGTGGGTCAAAAGACCATTATAGACTTTTAGCCTGTGGACTTCTGACCCTGCGCCATCTTCCGCACTTTCCCGTTGTTAACTCTAACAAAGCGGGAAAAGTTAGAATGGTTTTTGACGCTGCAGCAAAATGCAACGGTTTATCATTAAACGACATGCTTTTGCAAGGACCTGATATGCTGAAGTCATTACCTGGGGTTATTCTTCGATTTTGACAGGGAACTATTGGATTCACTGCCGGTATCAAAGAAATGTTTCATCTTGTGCAGATTCGGGATGACGATTGTTACAGTCAGCTGATACTTTGGCGTGGTGATAAGAGGCAAAGTGAACCAAAAACATATAAAATGACTGCAATGACTCTTGGAGCAACTTATTCAACATGCACCGCCATCTATGTCAAAGACAAGAATTCAGACGAATTCGTAGCTGACTATCCAAACGCAGTATGTGCTACCAAGAGGAATCATTATGGACGACTACCTAGGGACTGAAAGAAATGAAAAGGAGGCTTTCTTAATCATCAAAAACATAATAAATATTCATGGTTGTGGTAGTTTCGAGCTAAGAAACTGGTATTCTATACCAGCACTGGTAAACAAAACTATTCCTGAATATCTGGCTGCATGAATGAAAAAATAAACATTTATAAAAGTATGCAGCTAAGCCCAGTGCTAGGAATAGTGTGGGACACCTCAGAAGACGTCTTCACTTTCAACTCAAATTTCTCGAAAGTTGACTCAACTCTTTTAAGTGGACAAAGAACACCGACCCAGCGCGAGGCATTACAAGTTATAATGTCAGTTTTTGACAGAATAATCTTACAACAAATCTGGAAGACATCAATTGACTGGGATGCCGAGCTGAGTGTTGAATTAGATGCTGAGTGGAAACAGTGGTTCAAAAATTTACAAGAAATCCATTGCGTACGAATTCCAAGATGCTTCTCCGACTTTACCCTAGATGAACCGGTTGTTGAACTACACTGTTTCGTGGATGCCAGCGATGAAGCTTACTCTGCACTTGTTTACGCAAGAACATTGACTGAAAATAATCCCTCTGTTTTTTTTTGTAGCAGCCAAGGCAAAAGTAAAACCTTCCATACCAATCATGACGATTCCGCGACTAGAGCTTCAAGCTACGTTGCTAATAGCAAGACTGACTAGTCACTTGCAACACGAGCTAGACCGAAAATTTAACAGAATTGTTATTTGGACTGATTCTGCAACAGTTTGGTACTGGATCCATTCAAGTAGCTCTAGACATAAACAATTTGTCGCTAATCGTCTGAGCGAAATATCTGAATTGACCTATGCAAAGGACTGGAGATGGCTTCCAACAGAATTGAATGTAGCTGACGATGCAACTAGAAGTGGCTTAAAAAACCTTAGCCCTACTAATCGTTGGTTTACTGGAACCGAGTTCTTATATTCTGATGAATCTGAGTGGCCGAAGAATAAGCTAGATCCAGTTGATGACGAACTACTTGAATTTGTTGGAACCATAAATCAAGAAAGAAGATTTCAATTACCTGACGTTATGCAATTTGCATCATCGTTGAGACTTATTCTTCCGACTGCTTGGGTAATACGTTTCATACGAAATTATGTACTCAAACAATCACAGCGGAGACCTATCAACGGACGAACTTCATGATGCTGAAATTCTATGGATTCGACAATCTCAACGAAGAATGTTCTGCCAAAGAGTTAAAACAACTGTAACATAATCAAGAAACCGATAAAAATAGTAATCATATACACGCCTTACCACCTACAAAGGAACCACATTGGATATGAACGCGTTCTTAATGAATTACATCAACGATACAATATCATCAAAGTGAGGCCAACATTGAAAAAAGTGAGACGTGAATGCAACACTTGCATAAACTTCAGAGCAAAGCCTGCAACAACCATAATGGGACAACTACCATCAGCTCGTATCACGGCAGGAATGCCACCCTTTTGTTTTACTGGTGTAGACTACTTTAGACCGATGACTATCAAGATAGGACGACGACATGAGAAACGTTATGGAGTTTTATTTACATGCTTAAAATTTCGTGCGATTCATATAGAGAGTGACACAGATCTCTCTACTGACTCAAATATAATGGCTCTAAGACGATTCGTTGCAAGACGATGCTGCCCACAACATATTTTTTCCGACAACAGGACCAATTTTCGAGGAAAAAGTCTTGCTGAGTTTGACCAAGATGAAATACGAAGACAGTTGACGACTCACAGAATCAAATGGCATTTTAATCCGCCTGCCTAGCCTCACATGGGTGGATGCTGGGAGCGTTTAGTGCGATCTGTGAAGAATGCGTAGAAAGCTGTACTAAAAGAACACTATCCGACCGATGAAACTCTTTATACCTTGATGACAAGCAGAACATCAAATCAACTCAAGCCCATTAATTGATGTACCCACTCATGCTGATGAACCAGAAGCTCTTACTCCAAACCATTTTTTGATGGGACGCTCTTCAGCATCAGCACATATTGGGCAATTCTTAAAAACCGATTTGGTTCTACGTAAGCACTGGCGAGCAATACAGCACTTAGCTGATCAATTTTGGAAGCGATGGAGAACCGAATACCTACCAACACTCAACCGTCGAAAAAAATGGTTAGCCAAAGGCGAAGGAGTAAAAGTAGGTGACATCGTACTCCTAAATTTTCATAGTGATGGTAATGAAGACCATGCTGGCTCCAATACCGCGGGGGAGGATGTTACAAAAATTTAATTAACCACTTTGCGATTGCAACCTAGTTTTTGTATTACTATTTTGATCAAGTAACTGATTGTTTGTTTGTATTTTAATTTAGAAAAATTTTCAAATTAATATTTGTTCTGGAACTATTCTTCAATCCTGTCGGTCATTTTACGATTAAACTACTTTTATATATGAAACCAATTTCTAGTTTTTGTTATTTTGATAACGAGATCAATTTCGAAGACACTGACATTATAAATTGCAATATTAAAAAAGAAAAAAAAATTCACACAAAGAAATTTGTTCAACAAGCACGCGGAGGACCGCCATTAAAATTAATCATTGCGCTTCGCATTTGTATTAATTGTAAAACTTTTCGTTAATACAATCATTGTCGCCTATGCGGACGGAATGCACAAAAGCACCATTTTGCAAAGCAAAACGAAATTTGCATTTGCATGACTATGACAAATCACCACTGCCCAGCGGAGTACCGATTTTCAACACTGCCAATTGCAATTATAATCGCCAACAAAACAACATCGTCAGTACCAGCTATACACTATTCTATAAGACACATCAATCAACAATTTCAACAGCGCAGCAGCAACAACAATTAGCATGAAATAAATATTGCTATCTTTTGTCATGTACAGTGAGTGGAAAAGTAAAATTAAAATATATTTTCTTTTTGCTAATGAACTTAACATTATAAGACATTTTTTTTAATAATTTTAAATTCGTATATATTATACATTCATATTACACACATATTACATACACATACATAAAATATGCATTTACCTACTGTTGAGAAACGTAGTTCTATAAAACGCTGGTTACGGTAAAACAAAAGTGATATGTTTTAATTTATTGTTACGAAACGCGTTTTTATAAAACAGTATAACAAAATAAGCATAATTACTGTAAATTATAAAGTGGTTATATGGTTGATAAAGAATCCCTGTTCATCTCCTTCCGCACATTTCTTTCGAGTTTCATACAAATTTAACAAAATTTAAAATTGGATTTCTTGCTTTTGATATGGACTTACCAGACTTTCACAAAAGTTTTTACCGGATTTTCTCTTCAAGTACTCTGACTAACTTCAAGCTTACACTGGACTACTTAAGATTTTAACCTGACTTAACCGAAGCTTACAGTGGAATTTCTTAAGATTTTAACCTGATCCCAAGCTTATACCAGATTTAACAAAATTTGATTCTACTGAAATTTCTCTAAACTGTATTAAAATAAGCCTGCACTACAAAGAGAACCTTTTCCCTGATTTTCTATAGTTCTAACGGTACCTGAAAAACATCTAAATATTGAATCTGCTTTTCAAATTTTAACTATATTCGTGTTTTCCATAACAAAATGGCTCCGAGTGAAGACAAGCATGAATTGCAAGATAATTCGCATTCAGAAACGGGAACAGAAAATGTATCTGCGGAATCTGCTTCAAATATACAACAAGGACGTAGCTGATTTCCATTCAAATTCCACCATTTTGGAATAACAGGCCAGATTTGTGGTTTCTGCAAATTGAAACCCATTTTCGATTAAAAAATATAACCGCGTCAAATATTAAATACGATTAAAAGAAACATTTACTTGAACGGAATAGGGACAGTGAAGAACGTCGTCTAGATACACTGTTAAAGATAATCGAGTTACGAGATTTGAAACCGTCCGGGCTGTACAGGAACATGGAGAGTCTTGCAAGTAGAAACAACTTAGTCAATCCGCCTCTAGTAAAAAAACTTTGGCTTAACTGACTTCCTCCGTCAATTCGCGTTTGTCTTATGGGGGTTGAGAATTCACAGCCACAAAACGAACTTTTCTCTCTTGCAGATAGACTTCATGACTCATCTTCAGGCCCTACAGTGGCTCAAGTTAATGCACCTCACAGTACAAATCTCGATAACGATCTTCTTCGAAAATTGATTTGTCGCATTGAACAACTCGAAGTCGGTTATCCACGATCAAATAATTTTAACAGGGCATATAGAAACTTCCCGGGATAGGTCCAAGGACAGGTACAGGTCAAATAACGGAAGAAAATAGGTCCATTTGCTGGTTTCATAAAAAATTTGGGGTTAACGCGAGAAATTGTTCAAAGCTGTCCTGTTCGTTTAAATTTGACGCAAAAAAAAAGCCAAGAAACTAGCCAGACCTCAAGTGTGGCGTTGAGTGAGAAAAACTTTTCGCGTAGCCTATTTATCCGCGACAAAATTTCAAAGTTAAAATTTTTAATCGACAGGAGCAGACATTTCGATAATTCCACATAAAGTCTGCCAGAATACCAATCAGCCTAACGACTTCGTTCTACTTACCTTAAATGGTGAAAAAATCCACACCTACGGTTGCAAACGATTATTAGATTAGATTAGATTAGATGAACCTTTATTGATAATTTATAAATATATACATAAATATATAAATAAATACAGTTTTAATAAAGGGATTAAAGCATGGCCTATGAGCCGTCTGCCGCTTATCTTAGATATTCTACAAAGTTAAAATTAAAACGAATTCAAAATATGTTTAATTTTTATAAAGTTATTCTTAAAAAAATAAAAACCAAATGCAAAGTATAAAACTTTATTTAAACAGAAATATATTCAACAGTAATGAGCAATAGTTTTTATATTAAGTTACAATGTTAGGCATATTTTACCAGCAATTACTATTTGAGCAACGAAAGTTAAGAGTCATTTGGCTTTTAGTTTAGCTAAAACAAAAAAAAAAGTAATAATTTACTTCACTATTAAAAATTTGGCTTTTAGTTAAGCTAAAACAAAATTATTTAATGTGTGTATTACTCACGACAAATTCATATATGTATTTCTATAGTGAGATATATATCGTGCTAGCAACTTCCAACCTAACTCTTCATTCAAAACATTCGCACATTCATGGTTAGTCAGAAAACTCTTGTTGAAATAGAATCTTGCTAGATAGGACAAACTGCTAAGAAATGAAGAACATCTTCATCCTGGTTTAAATTGCACAGTGAGCAAATGGGGTCAATGTCGGATCGATATGGTCTACGGTTAAGTTCGAGGACTTCCGTCCTTGCCTTAAAGATAAGACTCATATCTGAGACAGAGAGATCGTCCCTAAAATAATTGTTCTCAAATACATAAATTCAAATTTAAAGACCGATATATAGTTCAAGAAGTTGACTCCCTAGCCCTATCAAGATGCAACTCATAAGTTTGTTCATCTACTACTTTAATGCAGTCATAAAAGGTATTTTGCCAGTCTGCTACATTGCTTGTACTCAGGTTTAATGGAACATGATGTTGCAAAGCAAGTTCTTGCCAGTTCTTAAAAGGAGTGTAGCCGCACTGATGCGAAACAAGCAATATTCTTTTATGCAAATTGTTATCGGGCCTTTTCATCAGTTTTGTTATAAAGTCTGCACTAGCCTTTAAATTTCCTAAGTAAATAAGGGGTAAACCAGACTCAACATAGATAGCGTAGTTGGGAGTATTCGAGGGTAATTTAAATATTCTTTTGAAAAAATATCTTTGCATTATTTCAATCTCTTCCATCCATTGGTATCCATATACTTCATTACCATAGCAGAAGCAGCTATTAATTGTGGCGTTGAAAACTTTGAATTTTGATGACGGATCTACAAAAGACTTCGTAAAAAATTGGGACCACATCACATTAATTGCTGATTTAGCCACAGCCAATTTTTCTTTTATATGAGCCCTAATACCCAAATTGTGAGAAATAATGAATCCAAGATATTTAAACTCATTCACTACCTCTATCCTTACACCATCCAGTGTCCAGTTCCTTAAATTCGCTTCAACCCGGTTTTGAACCCTGAAGACCATGATCTTAGATTTTGTAGATTTTATTTTGAGATCCCATAGATCACAAAGAGTTTTTAGGTTGTTTATTTGTTGTTGAAGTGTCATCGGGTTATCAGCAAAAATAACTAGGTCATCTGCATACAACAACAGCTTTATAAATAAATCTCCAAAATAAACTCCACCTGGAAGATGGTTCTCAATGTCATTTATGAACAGAGCGAACATTAACGGACTTAAGACACATCCTTGAGGTAAACCTGTTTCTGACTTAAATTGACCAGATTGGTTTTTACCGCTACATACCACTGCAGACATATTAAGCAAGAGCTGTTCATATACCCGAATAAATTTAGTTGAAACCCCAGTAAGTGCGAGTTTATATAAAAGGGACATTCTATTATCAGTTGACTTAAATCTCCGGCGTGTTTTTAAGACTGCTCCGCAAACCTTGATGGTTGCTTAATTTATTCGAAGATTTATTTGTTACGTGCCTACCATTAGATACCAGTCGCAAGTGAAGATGTTCATAAGACCGCGGTCATAACACAAATTCCTGCGAATGCCTTTCGGCGTGCGCAACGGTGCCTTAACATTCCAAAGTTTTATGAACAGCATATTAGGTGATTTTCCATTCGTTTTTATTTACTTAGACGACATACTTGTTTCAAGTTAAACAATCGAAAAACACAAGGAACATTTGAGAAGCGTTTACGTAAATTACAAGAGCACGGACTTATTTCTTAGGTTACAATATTTCCAGACAAGGAATCATTCCTTCGCAAGAACGAGTTAAAGCCATCAACGGGTTTCCTAGTCCCTGTTCCATCAAACAACTCCAGCGTTTCCTCGGTATGATTAATTTTTATAATCGTTTTATACCAAATATGGCGTCTAAAGCTAAAGTTTTGTACGAACTTTTAAAAACAGCTAAAAAAGTTAGTAAACCAAAGCCAAAACAGATTTTCGAATGGTCCGACATGTGTGAAGAAAAAGAAAAAAAAAAAAGTTCTCAAGCAAGATCTGTCGCAGCGCACTATGCTTTTTCATCCGAGGCCTCTAGCGCTAACTAGAATTATGTTAGACGCTTCTAACGATGCGGTCGGAGGAGTTCTCTAGCAATACCATAATAGCAGTTGGGGATCATTGGGTTTCTATTCAATACGTCTGACTCCAGCTGAAAGAAAGTACTCTACATTCGATCGCAAGCTTGTTGCAATTTTCAAAAACATCAAACATTTTGGTACTATGTCACAAGCGCGGTCTGCTCTAAAACTGAAAAATCTCCTCGTCAAACTCGCCATTTATAATTTATTGCAGAATTTACAACTGACATTCGTTTCATCAAAGGCATTCAAAATATCTTTGCCCATACATTATCGCGATCTTACGTCGAGTTGATTAATTTTAAAGATGTTAGTATTCCGAGTTTACTAAAAGAGCAAGAAAACGAGGAAGAGCTTAAAATCCTTTTGACACAGCCAGGTACATCTTTTAAAGTAGAAAAAACACATATCCCGATTAATGACGTCAATATTTGGTGCGAAACTTCCACCGGAAAAAATCGCCCATACATTCCCGAAATTTTTCGTCGAACGATTTTCGACAACCATCACACTCTTTCACATTCAGGTTCAAAAGCAATGCGTAATATAATAACAACAAAGTACTTTTTGGTTAGATGAACGGTGATGTTAACAGATGGACAAAGAGTTGCATCTCTTGTCAAAAATCTAAAATTTCAAGTCATGCAACTTCCGAACATGGACATTTTCCCATTCCCGAAAGTAAATTTTCCACATGGATTTAGTCTGTCCCCTACCTCCATCGCAGGGTTTCACTTATTTACTTACAGTTAAAGATCGTTATTCTTCGTAGCCAGAGGCCATTCCAATCAAAAACATGAACGCTTTCACAGTTGTATCCGCTTTTGTACAAAACTGGGTTTCAAGGTTTGGAGTCCCTCAAACGATCACTACAGACATAGGAACTCAAGTCGAGTCAAGCACTTTTAAAGAAAAATCTGAAATACTCGGTACAAAACGGATCCGAACTACCGCGTACCATCTACAAGTAAATGGGTTAGTTGAACGTTTTCACCGACAGCTTAAAAAAGCTTTACGGTCGAACGAAGATAAACAAAACTGGTTTTTAAATTTGCCTTGGACTCTTCTTGGTATTCGCTCGACAATAATTGACGACATAAATGTAACCCCAGCCCAACTATTGTACGGACAAAACCTACGTTTACCTGCAGAATTAATCGAACCAAAACCTCTAAATCCAATTTCAAGTTCTTCAATGGCTCGAGAAATCACGCAAGCTATTTCCCAAATCCGACCCTGCGAAAAAAGAAATCGCGAACAAAAATATATATTTTGTTCCAAAAGATTAGAAACATGCAAAACCAAATACGTTTTTGTCCGGGAGGAGGTGAACCGCGGAAGTCTGAATCCACCGTACAAAGGCCTATCCAAAGTTATTGACTGATCTAAAAAAAAACATTTGGTATTAATAAACGGTAAAAAACTCATAATATCTATTGACCCACTTAAACCAGCCTTTTAACAATATAAATAAAAAGAAAAACATTAAACACGTAACGTTTGATTGACGCTACAAAGAAAATGTTTATTATAAGCTTTTTCATAATCTTAAGAATTAGGCCTTCTGCAAAAATGTATAAATTTTTATAGTCATAAGAAGTACTTAACTCACTAAACAGTATACAGTTATTACTAAAATGCATAAATTAAAACGATTTATTTTATTGTAATTAAGTATTTTTCTATTTATAAGGCCCATATTTATCGATCGCTCTCAACTTAAGAGCCTCGTAAGTCTATTCATCAAACACTATTAGTACAGATTTACGAGCGCTCGCAAAACTTATGAGCGGTCAGGACCACTCCTATGTTACGAGCGGTATGTTCGAAAAAATTTTGAAATCGTAAGTTTATTTGCACGCAGCAGTATAACCAGTTTTATTTGAATGCTAAATCGGCAATGTAGAAGGATTGGTTAGGAGTCTGCCAGACTACTGAACAAAGACCAGTGGTTGTTTAAGTGATTGTAACAAGGAAAAATTGAGTAAAAATGACTTCCCCGCAAAGCAGGCAACTCAAATCATTATGAAAAGTTGACTTTGGAGAAATTGCTGAGGATGAATAGACTACGATTTATATAGATTTGACATTTGAAAAGCAAAGAAATATTTTTCGCTTACCGCATTCTTATAAAAGCAATGAATTTATTTTTAAATCATTGTCTAACCAAAAGAAAATAAAAATAATAATAAAAAATAATAAGATGTTCTACGACGGTCGGTTGGTTTCGATAAATCGTTTTGAGCACTGTCCCAAGGAAATCGGAACACAATGTGAAAACTTGCATTGCTGCAATGCCTGCTCTTCGGATCGTAGTTATATTTTCGAGTTTGAAAACAACAGAAGGTGTCGGCCGTTTTCGGGAATTGAACTAGTGATTCAACAGATATACAGTGCTCACCAACATGCGCCAATTTGACCAGTTGCGCCAACTGTACGGAATATGACTGCATTTGGTGCCAAAACGAACAAATATGTGTCGACAGGAATGCCTACACTACAGTGCCGGGAATAGACGACGCATCCGTCTGAATGCCGCCTAGAGATTTTGGGTTCACAATATCAGTGCAATGAGCACAGCGTTTGTCTCGACAAGTACACATGTGATCAACCCTGCCCAAATAACACAACTGGTCGCGTAATTGTAAGAAAAGCACATCGAATTTCTATAGAAATCCTGTCAATGGTGAAGCATGTCAGAACTCAGAAGTGTGAGTGTAACAACCAGGGAAGCAGGAAAACAAGTGCGTTAGTTACCTACACAGGGCAATAACAGGTGGCCATCATTAGAACATCAAAAAAGAACCAAATACAAAAAGAATACAGGGCCGGCATCCAAATAGTTGTACATAATAATTTGTGAATAAATAAATTGAAATTACTTACAAATCTTAAACACTGTTTAAACTATGGTAAAAGCGGGTGAGATGGCGCAGCGGGGGAGATGGCGCACCTGTAATATCTATTACATTTATTAGCCCACAAATTTATGAAAATCATTTTTGAAATCCTATAAACGTTCTAAATCAAAGTAGCCAGTATTCGTCTCTGTGTGTCCCGTACAAACAAAAATAAAAAAATATTAAAGCAAGCTACGTGAAGATTTTTTTCGATTTTTTTTTTACATGATTTCTTTGTCCCGATTTCTTGTGAGTCGCTGGGTTCTAAGTAGGCTTTGATACATCAACACTTGAACAAAAACGGATGCTAAGCACTAACTATAAAAACTGTGCTATAGTACCACCTGTTTTTTTTTGTATGCTTATGAATAGGAAATATATGAAAAAGGGGGAGATGGCATAGTTTTTGTCGGGTGAGATGGCGCATTCCATACCACAATATTTAACATTTGTGTAGTGTTCGCCCATGCCATCTCACCCTATTTTTTTTTGTGAATAATTTTTGCTTTTTGAATTTTTTTTTTTGGGAAGACATAATATTGATGTTGAAACATTTTAAACGTTTGCACCTACGTTGTTTTTATTAGTTCGCTGACATCCGTATGTACCTACACATTGTTTTAGGTTAAAATTAAAGTGATTTGCAAATTACGATGCCAACAGTTTGTAAAAAAAAGTGATTCTAGACGGGGTGCGTGGTCCGAAAGTGCTCTTCAGGCTGCAATAAATGACGTCAATAAAAACTTGATGTCAATAAACTTTGCAGCAAAAATTCACAACATACCAGCCACAACTTTAAGAAGACATTTGAAAAACGCTTCTGAGATAAAACAACTGGGTGCTTCTGCATGTTTGGGACTCGAAATTGAAGGCAAAATATGCAACCTCATTAAGAAGATGTAGTCTTACGGATTTGCTCCAACACGAGATTCTGTTTGCCGGATGGCTTACGGAATAGCTGACCAATATAAGATCCAGCACAAGTTTTCAAACAAATTGAAAAAAGCAGGTAAGGGCTGGTTTCAACTCTTTATGAAGCGTCATCCAGATCTGGCTACAAGGAAATCAGAAATAGTTTCTCAAGCATGCGCACTTGGGATGAACCGAGAAGAAGTTGGGACATAATTTGACCTTCTAGAAAAAGTGCTCAACGAAAACGACCTCATGGGGAGGGCAAGGAACATTTTCAACATGGATGAGACCGGTTGTCAGCTCAACAACAAACCTGAGCTTGTTGTGGCAGAAAAAGGATCACGCGAAGATGCGTGCGTAGGCTGCGGTGAAGAATATAGTTCCACCCGAAAAAAAGACGATTGGCTGCAATGTATTATGTGCCATAGATGGCTTCACGATTCTTGCACATCATTCAACCATATGTGTTATGAATGTGGTAATAAAAATTTGAAATAAGGACCTGTGCCATCTCACCCACCAGGGTATGCCATCTCTCCCACCCTATAGGGTGAGATGGTTTTCTTTAATACTTTCTTATATTTGCAATTAAAAATATAAATTCTATATAAATTTCTTTAAACCTAATCATACATTGGATATTAAATAAAAAATAATTCTGCATTGTTAGAAAAATAAAATGTTATTTAATTTGAAAGACATTGTAAAAACAAAAAAGGTATACCATCTCCCCCGCTTTTACCCTACAGTATTTTGTTTAATATTTAACAACTTCAGATTAAAAGCAATTCATGTTGTGTCGACAACAAAACTTGTGAATTCTAAATCACAGTCCATAGGACAACAACGCCAACAATATTCAGAATTGCATATCAAAGCAGGAGATATAGCAAAACTGCACTATCAACAATAACAACGACTTCAACAGCACCGACCGACGCACGAGCGCGAATGCGAACCTAATTTTATTTGTTCTTTCAAAATGTATTAAAATTTCACTTTGCGTTTATTTGTACACATAAGTATTTAATTTACTCGTAATAGTCCGGTCAAAATAGACAAAAAAATAGTGCTAGGTTTGCAAAAATTCGCATAAAGCTGAAAATTGGTACATACGTTAGGAACACCATTTCAAATAAATCAAGCAACATCCCCATCGATCCGACTGGTGCGTTAGAATTTATTCAAGGTCAAAAGGTCAAATAAATGGTTTTTACAATTTTTCTGGTAAACGGTAGGTTTTATCATAAAAATATATGAGACAAAGTTGTAGACCATGAAATTACCTACAAAACTTGTTCATATCATTTTTTTGTAAGAATAACAATTTCGGAGATATCGTGATTTTAAAACTTGAAGGAGTCACGTTCTTCATGATATGCTCATATATGCCACATGCATAAATTTAGTCCAGTCGACAGGTTGGAAAAGTGGGTGGATGTTGGAAAAGGGTCGGAAGCTAATGAAACTATCAGATATTGTTCAAGGATAGTTAATAAATGTTTTACGAAGTTTTGGACCTCGAGGGCCCTATGGAAAAAGAGGTGGGGGAAAGGGTCACTGCAAAATTTTCGACCTTGGAACGGTTTTTCTTCAGTAACTTTTTTTCCTAACGTTCTACGAGTATAGCGAAAAAAATTCCATTTTATAGTAGAACGTCAAATTTCCTACAATCTTGTTGGTAGCAAAATTTTTGTATGTTTATTCCTTACCGAAATATAGATCTTCAAAAAACAGGTAATTTTTCAGAATTTGCTAAAAAAATTCCAAAAAATTCAGCTTATTTCTTCTTATAGACGAAAACTAGTGCGAGATGTTTGTATTTCGAGATTTTCCTATACGATTTGTGCTGTTTAATAGTTTCACAAAAATGTCGTATGAAAATCTCGTAATACAAAAACCTCGCACTAGTTTTCGTCAATAAGTAGAAATAAGCTGAATCTTTTGGAATTTTTTTTTAGCAAATTCTGAAAAATTACCTGATTTTCGAAGAGCTATATCTCGGTAAAGAATAAACATGCAAACATTTTGGTACCAACAAGATTGTAGGAAATTTGACGTTCTACTATAAATTGGAAATTTGTTTTGCTATAGAACGTAAGGAAAAAAAGTAACTGAGGAAAAACCGTTGCAAGGTCGAACATTTTGCAGTGACCCCTTCCCCCTCCCCCACCTCTTTTTCCATAGGGCCCTCGAGGTCCAAAACTTCGTAAAACATTTATTAACTATCCTTGAACAATATCTGATAGTTTCATTAGCTTCCGACCCTTTTCCAACATCCACCCACTTTTCCAACCTGTCGACTGGACTAAATTTATGCATGTGGCATATATGAGCATATCATGAAGAACGTGACTCCTTCAAGTTTTAAAATCACGATATCTCTTAAATTGTTATTCTTACAAAAAAATGATATTTACAAGTTTTGTAGATAATTTCATGGTCTACAACTTTGTCTCATGTATTTTTATGATAAAACCTACCGTTTACCAGAAAAAATGTAAAAACCATTTATTTGACCTTTTGACCTTGAATAACTTCTAACGCACCAGTCGGATCGATGGGGATGTTGCTTAGTTTGTTTGAAATGGTTTTCCTAACGTCTGTATCAATTTTCAGCTTTATGCGAATTTTTGCAAACCGAAATGTCTAATTTGACCGGACTATAAGCATTAATTCTGTATAAAAGTAGACTATTTATTATAATAAAACTTACTTGCTATAACAACAGCGAGCCATAAATACCTATTCTTTTATTCAGACTTCCCCCCACCAGTGATAAGTGGTCTTGAAATTGAAATAGTACTTAAACATTGATCCTTCGAAAGGAAAGAATACAGTGAAGAAAATAGCGTAACCAGAGCTACAGACATTGGTAGAAAAAAAAACTAAGAAAATAAAAGTGCAAAAGCGTTACCAGGGCTGTTAACACTGATATCTTAACTAAGAAATTGTGATAACAAAAATTAAAAAACTAAGAACAACGAAATTAAAACGGTGGACGAAACTGAAGTTTTCAGCGCTAAGCAGAGAGCACTAGTGGAGGAGCTGTAAGCCCATATCCGCAACTTTGGAAAAGATAGTGCGTCAAGAAAAACGAAAAAATACAAAGATGAAAGGATTCAACGCTTGCAAACACTCTGGGAAGAGTCATGTCAAACAAGACACGCCTTATATGCAAAGGTATACTTTTCAGAAGGTAAACTTTGTATAAAGAACACAAGACGAGTTTGGAAAGCTTTGTTCCAACAATATCTGGATATGAGAAGCTAACTACCCCGAATGTGGCTGCAGAATAAGAAAATCCTGTGCAAAAAATATCTGGTACAGAAAAGTGTTCTAATCAAGGAACTTCAAAAGAACCAACTTTTGACAAAGAACAAAATTGTGAAGGCCTCAAAACGGTTCAAACCGAAGGCTTAAAAAACTTCAACTTAAAATAAGTGCAGTTGTAGGCACAACTGAAGAGGAGGTAGAGGGTAGACACAATTGAAGAGACATTGGAAAACTACTCAAAACCAATCTACGAGTATCAAAAACAAATGCTGATTGAACAGTTAAGGAACCTTACTGAGCTGCACGAAGATTATATTTCCAATGCAGATGAAGAAGATTTAAAGGTTGAATATGTAACCGAAAATCACTACAAAGGAAGTAAACAAGACATAAACAGATTCCTTCACCAAATGGCTACAAGCCAAGGAGATACCCAGAGACGACAACAAGATGGGAGATACGATTCGGGACTTCCGCAGCTATGGAATGGAAGTCGTTTTATGAAATTCTCCGTCGGCCAATGCAATCAAAAATATGCTAGACGCGATTAAAGACGGGTTAGCTGCTTTAAACAACATGGGCTTCGAAACCTCATCATGGAGTCCAATAATAGTACACCTCACTACAAAAACTCTTGACACAGAATCGAGAATTTTATTCGAGCAAGGTCTTACAGAGCCAAATAAAATGTCAGTTTCAAACACATTTTTGGACTTTTTGGAAAGGCGTTACCAGGCCTTGGAAGTACTTTCTCCCGCAGAAAAATCTCAAAGATGTATTGATGAACCAAGACATGCAGTTCGAAACTTCCACTTCGACTCGAAAGTGCTTCATTGCCACATATGCAAGGGTGATCACGCTGTTTACACCTGCCCAAAATATTCAAATTCTACACCTTAAGAAAGATGGCAACAATATAAGCACGCTAAGCTGTGCATTAACTGCCATGAGAAGCAATTTCAATGTTACAGCAAAAGAAATTGCCAATACTGCAACAAAAAGCATCATTCGTTTCTACACACGGAGTGGAAAGAAAGATTTCCTCAAACGAAAAAACCGGCAGAACCAGTTCCAAGTGATTTGTCAAAAACGATGAAACAAGTTAACCGAGGCGAGCAGAATCAAAACGTCCTTATTGCAACCGCGATATTTAATGTGAACAGTTATGAAAATCTTGGCCGAAGAATAACCATACGAGCACTAATTGATCCTGCCTCACAAACGATATTAGTGACTGAGTCTATCGCGCAATTATTAAGACTCAAAAGGCAAAACGTTTGTGTTGAAGTTAGTGGATTACGAGCAACAAACGCTGGAACCGCAAGGAACAAGGTTAATATTACAATATCTCCACGTTATACGTCAAAGTTTAAGCTCCAAAAAGAGGCTCTTGTGCTTCCCAAACTCACAAGACAACTACCTTCCAAAACAACGAAAAACATTTAAATTGGAAATTTTGATAAACTAGAGCTTGCTGATCCGTCATACAATGTGCCTGGACCCATTGACATGATTATTGAAGCCGATGCGTTTGGTGAAATCATTCTTGATGGCATAAAGAGTGATGGTAGAAATTCACTAATAGCCCGAAAATCCAAATTGGGCTGGCTGATATCAGGACAAACATCAACAGAAGTAACTTCGAATTACAGAGTAACAGGATTTGTGACACAAACATCGATTGAGCAGTAGCTGGAGAAATTCTGGGAAGTAGAAGAAGTAGCTGAAGCACGGTAGCAAAAGGAAATTTATAAGAAGTGCGAAAAATTCTACAAGGATACACACACACTACCGAAAAGAAAACGGAAGGTATGTCGTAAAAATCCCATTTAACTAAAATGCCAAGGAAAAACTTCAATTCTAAAACTCGAAGAATAGTGTGATTGCCCGGTTTCGTCAGTTAGAAACACAATTAAATAAAAATTTGGAATTAAAAGCTAAATATTCGAAAGTGATTAACGAATTTATAAAGCTGGGTCATATGGTTAGCGCCCAGTCAACAAAGAATGACCGAATTTACTACATGCCTCATCATGCTTTGATTAGACCATCGAGTACAACTACAAAACTAAGAGTTGTATTTGATGGCTCAGCTAAATCAACAACAGGAGTAAGTCTGAATGAGTTGATGATGATAGGACCCAAGCTCCAAGATGACATAACAACCATATTGATGCGATGGAGGAAGCAAAAATACGTGTTTACTTCGGACAAAGAGAAAATGTACCGCCAAATTGAGTTACACAAAGATGACAAAAATTATCAACGTATCTTATGGCGAAATTCTTTTGACCAACCCATTAAAGAATATAAGCTTACAACCGTTACTTATGGAACAGCATCAGCACCATAAATAGCAGTTGAGACTCTCCAACAACTAGCTGAAGATGAACAATCCATCTACCCAGTAGCCTCAGACATAGTCAAACATGATTTTTACGTTGACGATGTCAGGTCCGGAAGAGATACCATGTCTGAGTGCAGAAAAGCTCAGAAAGAACTTGACGAGATGCTAAGAGGAGCAGGTTTTCAACTGCGCAAATGGGCTGCAAATGACAAGAAACGACTTCAACACATACCAATAAAGTTACGTAATCAACGGAGAAAAGACGTAATGAAAGACGAAACTATCAAAACGTTGATCATCCACTGAAATCCCTTAAGTGACACTTTTCAATTCAAAGTGAACCTCGACACAAGCCTCTCCACGAAAATACTTACAAAACGAAAAACCTTTTCCGAAATAGCCAAATTATATGACCCTCTTGGTTGGTTCGCTCCAGTGACAGTGGGAGCAAAGATTTTAATGCAACTTATCTGGAAATCTGAAGTCGGCTGGGATGAACAACTTCCATTGGAACTACAAAACCATTGGAACAAATTAAAGAAAAACCTTATGGCAGTCGAAGACATCCGAATACCACGATGGTTGGAAACCAGAAAAGATCAGAAAATTGAGTTTCAAGGATTTTGTGATGCTTCTGAAGCAACATACTGTAGTTTACTGTAGAGTGCCTATGTCAAATGGTATTTTCGTTACAACTATGTTAACTGCAAAACCAAAGGTACCACCAATTAGAAAAATCCTGCCTCTCCCGAAATTAGAGCTATGTGAAGCTCATCTCTTATCGAAATTGCTAGCAGATACTGTACGAACTTTTGGCTCCCAAATTAAAAAAGAATTATTCGCCTGGACAGATTCAACAATTACCTTAGCTTGGATCAAAAAATGTCCATCGACATTGAAGACATTCGTTGCAAACCGAATGTCAGAAATTCAAGATGCGACCAAACCAAAAAGTTGGAGACATGTAAGATCAGCCGACAACCAAGCTAACTGTGCTTCTTGAGGCTGTTTACCAGAAAATATGAAGAACAACTGCGTCTTTACGGACTTTAGTAAGGCATTTGATAAACTCTCCCATAAGATCTTGCTTACAAAGCTAAGAAATCTTGTGGCTTCAATCTTATTTATTAAACAGATCTTATGCAGTGTTGTTTACCGATTGTCCATCAAATTGTTTTACAGTTAACTCTGGAATACCACAAGGTAGCCATTTAGGTTTTCTACTTTTTATTTTATTTATTAATGACTTACCATCTATCTTGAGGTATTCTAAATGCCTCATTTACGCGGATGATGTGACAATTTTTAAAACTATTTCTAGTATTAGTGATTGTGAAATGTTGCAATCCGACCTTAATTCGTTTTTTGACTGGTGTGTTCGTAACTGCTTGTCTCTTAATATAAACAAATGTAATTGTATGAGCCTCACAAGAAAACTTTTAGTAACTCCATATAATTATTCGTTAAATGGAATTTCCCTATCATGTATGGAAAACGTAAATGTTCTTGGCGTCATATTAGATCGAAAGCTTGAATTTATTCAGCACATCAACTCCATATCAAATAAAGCCAATTCAATTCTAGGCTGGATTAAGAGAGAGTCACGACAATTTTCAGATCCTTTTGTTACAAAACAGCTTTTTATAACATTTGTTCGTCCCATTCTTGAATATGCTTGCCAGGTTTGGTCACCCATTTACGAATGCCATATATTAATGTTAGAACGTGTTCAAAAAAGATTTCTGCGCATACATCAGTCGACTGAAACTAATTGATTTGCCATCCCTTGTGAATAGACGTTCTTATTTAAGTTTTGTTTTTATTGTTAAATTAATAAATGGTAACATAGACTCTTTGTACCTTTTGTCTCGAATAAATTTTAATATTCCTCAAAGAAACTTAAGGAATCAACCTAGCTGCATAAATGTCCCAAACTGTCGTACTAATTATGAACGATTTTCACCCTTAAACAAAATGTTTGAATTATTTAATCTTCTCAATAATAGATGTAATAACTTATTTGACCAATCGTTAAATTTTTCATCTAAATTTCAGTCAAATTTGTATTCAATTATATAATTGTACTCTTATTATAGACATAAGTACTTATATCTGAGCTAGTCTTTAGCTATGTAAATAAATAAATGACAACCAACTGTACTGGAGCGACCCAAGATGGCTACAGGGAGATTCCTGTTACTGGCCACAAGAACAATTTACAAGCATATCAGAGCCCGATATTCCCGAAGCAAGAAAAGTTCTGACGATTGAAGTTCACGCAATCGACAACGTAGCCGAAAGATTTTCTTGTTACAACAAGTTACTAAGAGTAGCGGCCTACTGCAAAAGATTCGCATATAACTGCAAGATTTCAATTGATCACAGAAAATTGGAAATTAACTCCTAAACCGAAAAGGTTAACAAAAAAAACGAGCCATTTAACTGTCAAGGAGATACACGATTCTCGCAACGGCATCATTCGAGCTATTCAAGAGAGAGTGTTCCTCGAAGAAATAGTATGTCTAAAAGATGGACAAAATCTTAACAAGAAAAGTAAAATTCTGTCATTGAACCCAATATTGAATGAAGATAAAATCCTAGTAGTGGGTGACCGACTGGGAACTGCAAAAAAAAACTACTTGTGAAAAACATCCGTTTATTTTACCACACAACGAAAGATTTAAAGATCTTCTGGTTAAAAATGCACAAAAGCGCACCCTGCACGGTGGTATGCGACTAACACTTACAAAAATAAGACAACGTTTTTGGATACTCCAAGCAAAACGAGTTGAATGCCGAATAACCCATCAATGTGTTAGATGTTATCGTTTTAATGCACAATCCACTTCTCAGCAAATGGGAGTACTAGCAGCGGCTAGAGTTACACCTTCTAGGCCCTTTACTCACACAGGCCCCGTCCAGGTACTGGTCGCCAAGGGACGAGGATACAAATCTACAAAGGGCTACATAGCAATATTTGTTTGCTTAGCCTTGAGCTAGTTAGTCATCTCACCTCAGCAGCGTTTCTCGCAGCTTTAAAACGCTTAACATCAAGAAGAGGAATCTGTTCAAATTTGTATAGTGACAATGGTACTACGTTCGTTGGAGCCAACAAAGAAATTCAGCATCAGATTCAAGAAACAATAAAGCCATCCGAAGAACATGCTGCATCTAAACTTGTAATGGATGGAATCTAGTGGCACTTTATACCTCCTGCAGCACCTCACTTTGGTGGATTATGGGAGGCCGGCGTTAAATCAACTCAAGCGAGTGATTGGAGACACAACGCTTACATTTGAAGAACCTTCCACCCTTTTGACACAAATAGAAGCTTGTCTTAACTCCCGACCACTAACAGCAATCGAAAATGATGTTGAGTATACCACGATTCTAACTCCTGGGCACTTTTTGATTGGAAGTTCTCTGAATGCAGTATCCGAACCTATGATTGACTAAAAAGAACGTTCCGAACTCGATGGCAGTTAATAAAAAAATCACCCAAGACTTTTGGAAAGTCTGGTCATCTGAATATTTGTCTCAACTACAAACACTTCCCAAGTGGAAGCAAAAACGAGAAAATATGAAAATTGGGGACATCGTTCTCATCAAAGAAGACCGGCTTCCACCAACAACCTGGATGATAGGAAAGATTTCAGAAGTTCGTCCAGGCAAAGACAACGGGGTTCGAGCTGCAACGGTATTCAGCAACAACAAACATTTTAAACGGCCCATAACTAAACTATGTAAGTTACCCATCGAAAACGACGAACATGAAAAGGAAGTAAAACAAGTCAAAACATCCACAAATCGCTTACATCAAGTTTTTTGGATGTGCATTTTGTTTGGCTTACTCAACATAGCTAGCTCCACTCCAATCCCCTATGATGTCGAAATAGTTCCATTCCAAAGTCATCCTGGAATATACTTCGAAGATGTGCGACAGGCAAATTTAATTTCGAGCTCATGGAAGACTATTGTGTTCTTTAATTCAACAAACTATTGGCAAGAGTTTGAAACTTACAAAAAACTAGTTTCACATTGGAAACAACTTTTTCATCTACGAATATAAAAGAATTAAAATCAGCCAGGTGTGAAGGTATACTACACCAGTTTCAACATCAAATTCAACAGATACAGCTTAACAACGAAATCCTATTACATGCAAACGAAGGTTCAACACGAAGACAAAAACGATCATTAGAACAATTACCAATGAATTATTCGGAGTTCTCGACCAAAGATTTGCTAAAAGTTACAAGCAAACAATTAAAGCTGCCAAAGAAAATGAAAAACATCTGTTGCAACTAATGAAGAACCAAACAATCATAGTTGATTCTACTGTCAACATTTTCAAGAAAGAACAAATTGAATATACGAAGCAAATACAGTTACTTAGTTCTGTAGTATCGAAACTCGAAGAAGAAACGAGCAAATATGAGTACATGAAGATATGTTCTTCAAACGCTCTGCTTATAGTGATAAATTATAAGGCAACTCAGACCATATTACTGGATGTTTTGCTATCAACTCACACTGGAAGAATTCACCCACTCATACTTTCTGTGCAAAAATTTAAGGATAAATTAACAAAAATTCACGAAAATACCCCAAAATTCTTAATGATTCCTGGAGAAGAACATCATGAATCGATCCTGCAATTGTACAGAATCCTAAGTGCAAGAGCTAGAGTGACAGATTACAACATAATAATTGAGATAAGCCTCCCGTTGCCGTATAACGAAGAATTCAAGTTGTACAGAGTGTTGCCGGTTCCAACCAAACACAACGGGAACTTCACGAGCATCATTCCGTCGTCGGAATATTTGATGGTCAGTCTACATAGTTAACCATTTATATCCTCTCAACAAGGATGAACTTTCACAATGCAAATTGAGGCCTTCAGACATTTTCTGGTGCACACTTCCATATCAGTTATACACAACTGGCGCTTCTGTTAGTGTCTGTGAAATGAATATAATTTAACACAAGGAATTTATAAACTCATGCTCCACAAAGGACATACCACCAAGACTATACTGGATTGAGATGTATCAACAGAATTCATGAATTGAAACGGTACCTATGGCTCTTAAAGGCAGTGGTTCGTTAAAGCTACCAGCAAAATACATTATACATGACCAAACCATGACTGTTGTGGGAAAACAAACAATGACAAGCAGAACAAAATCTTCCCTTTTACCAACATTCAACCTTTCTGGGCAGTTAACATCATTTAACTTCAAAAGAGAGCAATAATCTGTCTTACCCACTAACTCTTCATTGGATATTTCTACATTAGAAGCCTCAGTAAAGCTGCAAAAAAGTCAGGAATCCATACTTAATGAAATAAACACTCATCGGATTCACCAATACTCACTGTTTGGAGTGAATGGCTTTATAATCATAGGAGTCATCATATTTATAATCTTCATCATCAGACGAAAAAGAGCACAACAGCCAACGCCATCAATTAAAGCAACAACTATACCAATGAGATCTTTCAACAAGCGACGAAACACCCAAAATTCCTTTGAAGACATAGACTTCTGCGTTTCTTCAATCTGAGGGGCCCAGCATGTTGTGAGGACAACAAAACATGTGAATTCTGAATCACAGTCCATAGGACAACAACGCCAACAATATTCAAAATTGCATATCAAAGCAGAAGATATAGCAAAACTGCACTATCAACAATAACAACGAGTTCAACAACACCGACCGACGCACGAGCGCGAATGCGAACCTAATTTTGTTTTTTTCTTTCAAAATGTATTAAAATTTCACTTTGCGTTTGTTTGTACATATATTTATTTAATTTACTCGTAAGCATTAATTCTGTTTAAAAGTAGACTATTTATTATAATAAAACTTACTTGCTATTACAACAGCGAGCCATAAATACCTATTCTTTTATTCAGACTTCCCCCCACCAGTGGTAAGGGGCCTTTAAATGGAAATAGTACTAAAACAAATATATTATAAGACAAAATTAACTTATTAAAATTAACAAAGAAAGACAATTAAATCATTATTGAAAGTCGATCATGACTGTTGTTTTAAATTAAATGCAGACTTTCATATCTAGTGTCTTGTGAATGCAAGCTATGCTGAGAATCTAACCGGCTCTCACCAGCGCAGCATCAGACCAACAGGAAGTTCACCAGAAAAGAATTGTTATGCCCACAACACCATAATGCACCATTGAGTCATGGCAAGCTGTCAACATATAATACTTCCGTATCACACCTGTGACCCAATGGCTCAGTATGGCAAAGTTTTCTTGCGGAATGCACTTCAGCAGTAGCTGAGTAATGTATTCTGGAGGTCAGCCATGTAGAAGCTCTGGCTTGGTCTCTTGGACTAAGTTGAGTCTTATCAAGTTAACCATACGCGACGGTTGTTCTATATTATACCTACCCAACATTTTGGCGCAGCCGGTTTTCGAACCTCGATTTTTTAAACATTTTTTGTAAAAATTAAATCCTTAGAATAGTGAATTTTGTTAAGAATAGAGAAATTCGTGCAATAAAAAAAAAGAAACCAAATTTTTTGATTGCTAAATCATTCATGTGAACGTTTGCATAAAATAAAGCGAATTTGTGAAACAATTTCAAGGAAAGAGGAATTAAAAACATTCTGAAGTGTTCCATCGACTAGTGAAAAAAGAAATAAAAAGTTCAAGTGCAAGTAAATATTGAAAAGACAAATTTCCAATAAATATAAAAAAAATTTCAACAACAGACAGCAGGTAGCAGCATAACGACGAACGTCAAAGAGAAATTAAAAAAAAATATAAAAATCGCAAGTATTATAATGACTTTTTACGAGTATTACATAAATTTTTTTTAATTTTGCCAGAGTTTGATTGTTGTGTACTATTTCTTTCTTGTTGTTTTTGCTTGTTGTGACCTTTAGGCTTCAAATTTTTTTTAAATTATCGTATTAAATTTCTCTTTGAGGTAGGTTAGTAAAAATTGCAACCGACGTTTTCAATTTATTGTATGTAGGTCAAGTTCTAGTTCTAGTTCTTGTTATACATCGTTTGGTTTTGGCTCCACAATTTTTTTTTGTTGTTTTTACTTATTCTAAAAATAAAAAACATTGTTTTTATTAGTGTATGGACAATATAGTAGGTTCTGAAGCTCAATTAATAGAACAAATTAATCAATTGAAAAAAGAGTCGCAATTATGTCTAACGAGAAGATCGCATAAATAATTGCGCAGATCGTGCCACAGTTCTCCGGGGCAAGAACACCCAACCTATCAGGGCAGGTGTATGAATTCCTTAACGCGTGCTTTTTAGGACTCGAATGTATTGACGAGGGTAGCGAATCAGTTTACGTGACAATGCTGTCAACCAGATTAATTGGGGATGCCTTTGAGTTGGTTAGAGGCAACCAACCAGATACTCTTAAGAAGTTTAAGGATTTAATAAAAAATACATATCTGACCGTAAGAACGTTGGACAGCTTGACTGCAGAAATAAAACAGTCCCACCAACTTGCGACGGAAGATGTTCATGCATTTGCCAGGCGTCTGACTACCCTCCAAACTAAGGCGATAGACATTATTGACGCAAGCTATAAAGAGACAGAATCAGTGGCATTGAAGCGAGAACTCAAAAATTCAGTTATAAAAAAATAAAATAAATTGTTGGCACAACAGCTCCAAGCGGGCCGGGGCCTGTGACTTACACTCTCAACTATTCCTGTGTGTGCGTTGATATTCTGCAGGAATGGAAAAAAATTCAGTTATAGCCAGTTTTAAAATAGGTCTCATAGATTCTGCATTGCGTCAGTTTATGTTAACAGTCAGTGGGGATGAACTGCAGATACTTGCCGACACGGCACTTAAAACGTCTCAACTCTTACATCCCCGATATCCGCAAGATTCTTTTGGTAATTATTTGCAGAATTTATCTTTTGTTAACCCTTCTGTCCCGCAAAATGTTCAGCCTCGTCAATCATTTGAGTATAGCCCCCTGCTACCACACTCTGTACCACAAGAGCTACAAAACAGGCCTTTTTCAAAGAACACTTTTTTAAACAACCCTTTTTCAAACAACCCTTTTTCAAATAATCTTTTTTCGAATAGCACTCCTGCCAATCACCAAGATTGGCCTACATCTAGTTTCCCTAGAAGTAAATGACATTCAGGTGGACACAATGCAGATGTTATCAAGTGTGGTTTGTGCAGTTAACCAAACCACCCATATGCTGAATGCAGAGTAAGAAAAAACACACCATACTGCGAGTCCTGCAAGGCATATGGCCATGCCCAGGGAACATGTCCTAAAGCCGAAGTTTATATAACAGAGTTAAGACCACAAAAACCGAGACTAAAATGTGAATGGTGTTCGCGGGTAGGCCACTCCGAAGACAATTGCTATAGTAAAAAAACTACTTGGCAAGGAAAGGGGCGGGAAACGGTCAGTGGGGCAACCAGGACAACTGAGTTGCACCCCAAAAACAACCGCAGACCCCACCACCATAAAATCTAAACCCCTAACTCCTAAAAAAAACTTATTTTAAATAACAATTTTTCAAATTTTTCTGACACCAATCTTATTTTAGATGATAATCGCAAAACGTCTTCAGCCAAACTTCTTGTTCCACAAAAAATACTTCGCAGAAAAAAAGGCGTCTGCATAAACCTCGAGCATTACAGAGCAAGTTTCTGAATTCAGTGTTTTATGTTCTAAATGTATGCATTCTAGGATACGAGGTGGCTTATCAATTTTCTTTAGCTACGTGCCAAAGATTTGCCAATATCCTTAAACAAAATAATACATTTTGCGACATAAAACGAAAAAGACTCTGCTTGATAAACAAATTAAGCAAGAACGATGTCTTTGTAGAAATAGCTATGCCAGAGGCAAAAGGAGGTAAAATAACTGTACTAGTAGATACATGTGCAGATACAAGCCTTTTGAAAAGGAGTGTATTGAAAAGTAAGACAAAAATAGGTAAAACGGAGATACGAAATTTAGGTGGAGCATTTGGTGGGAATCGTACAACCTTAGGTACAATTCAATCAAGTGGAAGTTTGGGAAAGGATTTTAATCTAAAATGGCATATAGTAGATGGTCTAACTGACATACCCGGTGATGGTATAATAGGCCGCGATATCCTCTGGAACCACACGGTAATTGACTCTGTGACAAAAACTTTAAAGTTCTTAGATAAACAGAGGAAGTTGGTTTCAGAGTTTCCATTGAAATGTTCATGCAAACCAAACAAGAAAATAAATTGTACCAAACATTCAAAATTATTCCCAAATCAAGAGATTAAGGCTCGAACTCAAACCATTGTGAAGTTAAAGGTAAACACTGGGTTACGCGATGTTCTTGTGCAAAGCCAAGAATTAAGTCCAGGGGTGTATTTAGCTAACACAATATCCAGAGTAAAGGGGAGCCATATGTTTGTCTCTATAATAAATGCCACTGACAAACCCTTTTCCTTAGATAAAGATTTCAAGCCGAACATTCAAAACTTTAACAAGTTTCGAATTAAAGGTAACGAATGTCCTACGCATTCAATACTTAACATAACCAAGGAAGAGCCAAATAAGCGACTCTCTAAACTTTAAGCTACACTTAAAATAGGTACCGGTTTGAACAACGAAGAAAAATGTTCAATCGAAAATATTTGTATCCAATTTAATGACATTTTTCACCTGGAAGGAGACCCGCTAACGCATACTGACATCCTGACACACAAAATACAAACTAAATCGGATCAAGGACCCATCAATCAGAAGCAGTATCGCCTCCCGCAAATAGCCAGAGATGAGATACATAGTCAAGTGCAGCAAATCCTTCTCGATAAAGTTATCTCACCTAGTAAGTCACCATGGAACTCTCCTCTTTTGGTCGTCCCTAAGAAACCAGGGTGCAGGGAACTAATTTCACGGGCACTAACTTCACATGGGAATTAACTTCACCACTGGTGGGAACTAATCTCACTTTTTATTGATGAAGTTAATTCCCACCGAAAGTGGGAATTAATTTCACCAAAAAATCGTGTGAAATAAATTCCCATCCAAAATTTGAAAATCTCAAGAGAAAAACTTTCGAACAATTAAAGAGATCATATGGATTTAAGCAATTTATTATAATTTATAAGCAAAAGTTTTTTCAAAAAGGGATATAATAACCTTTTAAAGAAATACTTATGCATTATTCATATTTTCAAAGAAATTATTGTATTATAGAATGCACTGAAACTGCATTAGCAGCGAAAATAATTAAAACTAAATGTTTGCAAAGATTAACTTTAGTTTTAGTAAAAAATTCGCGCGAATGTTTAACTAAAACTTAAGATTATCTTTGCAAACATTTTGTTTTAGTTATTTTCGCAACTAATGTTTGACTTTTGTTATACTTTAAAATTCGCGCGAATTTTAAAGTATAACCCAAGTTGATCTTTGCAAACATTTTGTTTTTTTTTTCAACTTGTTTTATTTAAAAATTGTATTTCGTTTTAGTAAAAAATTCGCGCGAATTTTATACTAAAACGAAATACCATTTTTTTGGATATGAAGTTTGCATTAAAACAATTACTTATACATAAAACAAGTTGCAAAAAAAAAAACCAAACGTTTGCAAAAATTAACTTTAGTTTTAGTTAAAAATATTCTTGACCAGCTAGGAAACTGCCGGTACTTCACAACCCTTGATCTGGCTAGTGGGTACCACCTAGTGCTTATTGACAAGCAGGACCGCGAAAAAACTGCTTTTAGCACAGGGTTGGGACATTATGAATTTAACAGAATGCCTTTCGGATTAACAGGTGCTCCAGCGACTTTCCAAAGAATAATGAACTACATCCTAACAGGTCTTCAAGGAATAGACTGCTTTGTCTATTTGGATGACATTGTCATTTATAGGACCAATTTGGATGAACATTGTGACAAGTTAGTTCGCATATTTTCAAAGTTAAGAGACTTCAAACTTAAACTTAATACCGAAAAATGTAACTTTTTGTGCAAAGAGGTTGTCTACTTGGGTCATGTTTGTTCTGAAACGGGTGCAACCCCGGACCCCTCAAAAACAAGTTGCGTCACGAATTTCCCCGTTCCAAAAAATATCAAAGAACTTCAATCCTTTTTAGGATTTGCTAGCTATTACAGGAAATTCATTCCAAATTTTGCTAAAATAGCAGCCCCAATTACCTTATTGTTAAGAAAGGAGGAGGAATTCAAATGGACGAACGAGCATCAAAAGTCTTTCGAAGATTTAAAAAAAGCTATTACAACACCCCCAGTCTTAGCATATCCAGATTTTTCAAAGGCGTTCATTTTGACAACGGATGCAAGTAACGAAGCTTTGGGTGCAGTGCTATCTCAGGGTGAAGTGGGAAAGGACAGGCCTATAGCATATGCGAGTCGGTCATTGAACTCCGCTGAAAAAAGGTATTCGACAATAGAAAAAGAACTACTGGCAATTGTATGGGCTACAAACAATTTCCGTACGTATCTGTTAGGGTGCTCTTTTACGGTTTACACAGATCATCAGCCACTTAAGGGAGTCTTTCATGTCAAAGACCCCACTTCCCGTTTAGTTAGGTTCCACCATAAGCTTTCGGAGTATGATTATAAAATCGAATACAAACCCGGAAAAGTTAACACAAACGCAGATGCATTGAGTAGCATACCACAAGAAAGTTCAAACGAGCACTGTCTGGTGGTCACCCGAGCCCAAGCGCGTAAAATAGTTACCGAAAATCCTGCTGGAGCAACACAAACTTCTGCTAGTTTAGAACTTGTATCTGGTGCTAAAGACATACCGAATGTTACCTTAAAACCCCAAGCTACTGAGCTTTTAACAGATAAAGAAGAAATCAAAACCGTTTTAAAAGATTTCCACAATTCGGCACTTGGAGGGCATCAGGGTAACAAGAAAACTTTAGCGCGTATCAGACAACAGTATACGTGGAAGGGGATGGCTAAAGATGTTAAAGACTTTGTCAAAAAAATGTCCACAGTGCCAAAAGAATAAGAGTTCCCCTGCTAACAAAATGCCCATGTTAATAACTGACACGCCATCCTTGCCCTTCGATAAGGTTTATGTGGACATTGTATTTGGTTTTTCCCGTTTCATACTCAAGGAACAGATATATATTGACTTTCCAGGACGATTTAACCAAGTTTATGGACTGTGCAGCCCTTCCCGATATGGAAGCGTCAACTATTGCGAGAGTCTTTTACGACCAAATCGTCACAAGATATAGGATCCCAAATATTCTCGTCACGGACAATGGTGCCAATTTTACATCCAAAGTTTTCTCGCAAACATGTAAGTTGCTGGGTGTGAAGAAAATTCATACAACTCCATATCATCCTCAAGAGCTCATCGGCCTTTGGCTGATTATTTGAGGTCTTTTGTAGTCAAAGATGAACGGAAATGGGATCAATGGTTAAGGCAAGCCATGCATGTCCATAACAATTCTGTTCATACTGCTACGAAGCTGACCCCTCTTAATGCCCTGTTTGGTTTTAAGTTCGAAATGCCAACTAATCTGAGGAGGAAACCAACGCCCCTCTACAACGAAGACGACTACTCACTTCAGCTTAAGCATCAACTAAGCGTGGCTCACCAGTTAGCCAATGAAAACCTTAACAAAGCTAAGGTAATATCGAAAAAGTCTTACGATAAAGGCTCCAAGACCATTGAGTTCAAAGTCGGACAAAAAGTCCTGCTTAAGAACCCGGTAAGGAAAAATAAATTTTCCGCTTTCTGGTTAGGTCCATTTGAAGTTGTGTCATCAGGCAATGGCTCGAACACGAGAATGCAGATGCGCAACAGGATAAAAAGAGTACACAACAACCAGCTAAAACCTTTTTATATGTAGTCTTGATCTATTCAAATAGTATTACTTACACTGCCTTTTAACGGTAATTAATTTTTTCTCTCACAAGGTCGCAATTTAGTAAAGAAAAGATTAGCATAAGTTAAACAAACGTTAAGGAATATTTTTGTTTTACTAATGTATGTATTTAAGAAACAAATCTTTTTATCTTTTCAGTAAGCCAAGAACTCAATGTACAACTGTACATACCTTTCAATACAAATTTATATAGTTTTAGTTTTTGAATATTATTTCGCATTTTATTTCGAAGTATTATCGTAATAAGTTAGGATTAGGACAGAAATTCGCAAGATATAACATAGAAACTATTATTTATAAAATAATATTAAAATGTTCAACTCCAGATTTTTGTTTTTAATTACCAAACTTTTGATAAGCATGCACGCCGGGCAGGCACAGACGCAGAAACCCTACAAAATCCAATCGTTGCAGGAAAATTCACCAGTAGTGTTCGAAACGGTAGAACGCGCCGTATTCTACAGTGATACGTGGACAATATTGACGAAGTTCACTCCAATGGACTACGAAATGGTGATCCAGATGTTGGAGAAGTGTGACAATAGGCTAGAAACCATGTGTAACAGCATTCCGGAGGACGATTTTCAACGGCATTGCCACTTGATAGTCCAAGAGACGGAGACAAATATAGTCAACTTACGGCTTACTGCAAATCACATCAGGAAATTAATGCACTCAAAACGTCAAAAGCGTGCACTAGAATTCATCGGAGGTTTTTCTAAATGGGCCTTCGGAACGATGGATAGCGAAGATGCTAGGAAGGTCTACCACCAGCTGGAATTCCTCCATAAAAAGGATGAAGATTCGTTCCAATTAATGCACCGACAACTGTCAGTCATGAAATCGAATTTCAATACACTGAGTAAACCTATAGCGCAACTAGCTGAGGAAATAGAGAACATCACGGCAGGTGTGGCAAATCTGAGCGAGACTTTCCTTGAATATAATCAAAAGACAAACAAGGAAGTTTCAATGCTTAAGATGAGATGCGAAGCGAATGCAATAACATCGGTGATCACCGCAAAAATAATGGAGATCAAGAACTAACAAGTCCTGGACCTTTCGATACTAGATGACCTTTACCAGAATAAACTCCATCCTTTCATACTGGACGTAGAAAACATTACCGATCTGTCAAAAAACATTCCAGTCAAAGGAGGATTGTCATTCGAGAACATCGTAACCTCAGCAGCAAAAACAGCAGTCTTCACAAATGAAGGAAACCTGCTAGTTAAAGGAACGCTTCCGCTGCCAGACTCTTTGCGCTATGACATCCATAAAGTGTACGCCTTGCCAACAACTTTAAACGAACGATGGGATACGGTTATTGATACAAAGTTCGAATATATCGCGGAATCTGTTAACCACGACCTCTTCATAATGCTAAATGATGAACAGTATTCCCGATGCTCACATGTGACAGCAGGAGGTGTTGCAAAAGATATTGCAGTATGCCGACATGAGACCCCGGTACTCACATCAGGTTCTAATGAGTGTCTAGTAGAACTCCTCCAACACGCAACTACGTCAAAAGTGTCGTGTAAATACACTGCGGTTCCAGCAAGCAAAGGAATATTCCTGAAGATGACAGCGTCTAACGAGTGGCTATTCAAAGTAAAAGATTCCTTCGTTTTGAACTTATAGTGTACAAACCAACAATATACCGCCACACGCAACGGTTCAGGAATCCTTAAAATGGAACAGCCATGCGAAGCCAGTACCAAAGGATTTAAGCTGTTTTACGAATTTCACTCTGAGGTCTCCACTGAGTACAAACAACCAATGGTGGACCACTCGGAAATTATGCAAGCATTACAAGCTAGTTCCATACCCGTCGAACAAGCATCCACACCAAAACTTCTTCCTATACGGATCGGCAACCATAAAAATTTTGCCAACGTTCTAAATGAAGGCAAAAAGAGTATAGAGGACCTCGCAAAATCTTGGATCGTTTTAGAAGTCCAACTTAAGGCTGCCGACCAAGACTGGGAACTAGCAGTCCACCGATACTCCATGGTGTCCATGACCATGCTAGTAGCAGCAGCAATTGTCATCACAATCCTAATCCGTTGTTTCCGAACAAGACCACCCGTCATACCGTCCAACTGTGAGTCAACTTTCGTTACCCAAGAATTTGAGATGCCAGTTTTCCAAACACCGAAAAGACGTGCACCTACAACGCCGGTCCATAAAAACTCAACAAGTTCAACAGTTTTTGGGGTCACTTCTGACCGGGTGCAAATAAAAAATCAAGTTTAAAAATAAAAGAACATAATAATACTTTGTTTGTTAAAATATAAAAAGTAAAACTTAATAATATTTTGTAATTTAGATTGTTCCCTAAAATAGTAAAAGAAAAGTTGAACACTTAAACCTTTAATGTATAAAAAATCTTGCAAAGAGAACAAATAATTGCGAAATAAGATATGAGCATCACGAAAATATTCAATATGATGTAAAACAATTGTATTTCCAAATGTTAACATAGAACTTGTTTCTTAAAAAAAAAAAAAAAATCAAACAATAATTCCTTTTTAAAATATTTGCAATTTTAATATTAAAATATATATAATATATATGTATATTGTATATAGTAGATAATAATAACCAGTTCGAAAGAACCTGGGTAAAAATAAATTGTTTATAATACCATTACATACATCCATTAAAACTTACAAATTTAATGTTAAAAGAAGATATCAAATATAAAATTTATTTCAAAAGTAAAACATCCGATTACTGAGAAAATTTCAAAAAATTGTTATAATATTAAGTAAGTCATTTAAATTTAAAGAATAAATAAAGAGAGACGATACAATTTCAGGAGATTCGTCTTGAGCTTCTAAAGGGGGGAGGGATGTTATGCCCACAACACCATAATGCACCATTGAGTCATGGCAAGCTGTCAACATATAATACTTCCGTATCACACCTGTGACCCAATGGCTCAGTGGGGCAAGGTTGTCTTCCGGAATGCACTTCAGCAGTAGCTGAGTAATGTAATCTGGAGGTCAGCCAAGTAGAAGTTCTGGCTTGGTCTCTTGGACTAAGTTGAGTCTTATCAAGTTAACCAAACGCGACGGTTGTTCTATATTATACCTACCCAACACAATCAAGAATCTGTTTATTGATTTCATATCCCTTTCAGAAAGTGTCTGCAGGGAATAACTCTTATGAGTATTGAACAATAGACAGATTTTGGATCCCTGCTTAGCAAATTCGCAGGGATATCGCTTTGGGGTATTTTGAAGGTTATTGTTCAAACAATGAGCGATTGTTTGACATGGTCCGCACCTACAAAAAGAGGCAAATATTCTAAAAATGGCACATTCCTTCTTTCAGAACACGCACCCTTAACATATTGTAACTATTTCCAAACTCGTTCTTCGAAAACGAATGTCAAAACAAAGAAGCAAAGATATTCTTTATTTGAAGGTTCCCAAAGGTTCAAATTTAATCCTATCTGGTCAAACCGCGGAGTCCTTATCAACAACACAGTGATGAAACGAGTTGGTAAGAATAGAGAAACAAAAGATTTCTCTTGAAACAAATACATTATGATCTGTTGCCTCTTTTTGTAGGTGCGGACCATGTCAAACAATCGCTCATTGTTTGAACAATAACCTTCAATATACCCCAAAGCGATATCCCTGCGAATTTGCTAAGCAGGGATCCCAAATCTGTCTATTGTGCAATACTCGTAAGAGTTATTCCCTGCAGACACTTTCTGAAATGGATATGAAATCAATAAACAGATTCTTGATTGTGTTGGGTAGGTATAATATAGAACAACCGTCGCGTTTGGTTAACTTGATAAGACTCAACTTAGTCCAAGAGACCAAGCCAGAACTTCTACTTGGCTGACCTCCAGAATACATTACTCAGCTACTGCTGAAGTGCATTCCGGAAGACAACCTTGCCCCACTGAGCCATTGGGTCACAGGTGTGATACGGAAGTATTATATGTTGACAGCTTGCCATGACTCAATGGTGCATTATGGTGTTGTGGGCATAACATCCCTCCCCCCTTTAGAAGCTCAAGCCGAATCTCCTGAAATTGTATCGTCTCTCTTTATTTATTCTTTAAATTTAAATGACTTACTTAATATTATAACAATTTTTTGAAATTTTCTCAGTAATTGGATGTTTTACTTCTGAAATAAATTTTACATTTGATATCTTCTTTTAGCATTAAATTTGTAAGTTTTAATGGATGTATGTAAATGGTATTATAAACAATTTATTTTTACCCAGGTTCTTTCGAACTGGTTATTATTATCTACTATATACATATATATTATATATTTTAATATTAAAATTGCAAATATTTTAAAAAGGAATTATTGTTTTATTTGATTTTTTTTTCTTTTTTTTTAACAAACAAGTTCTATGTATACATTTGGAAATAAATTTTTTTTTACATCATATTGAATATTTTCGTGATGCTCATATCTTCTTTCGCAATTATTTGTTCTCTTTGCAAGATTTTTTATACATTAAAGGTTTAAGTGTTCAACTTTTCTTTTACTATTTTAGGGAACAATCTAAATTACAAAATATTATTAAGTTTTACTTTTTATATTTTAACAAACAAAGTATTATTATGTTCTTTTATTTTTAAACTTGATTTTTTATTTGCACCCGGTCAGAAGTGACCCCAAAAACTGTTGAACTTGTTGGGTTTTTATGGACCGGCGTTGTAATTGCACGTCTTTTCGGTGTTTGGAAAACTGGCATCTCAAATTCTTGGGTAACGAAAGTTGACTCACAGTTGGACGGTATGACGGGTGGTCTTGTTCGGAAACAACGGATTAGGATTGTGATGACAATTGCTGCTGCTACTAGCATGGTCATGGACACCATGGAGTATCGGTGGACTGTTAGTTCCCAGTCTTGGTCGGCAGCCTTATGTTGGACTTCTAAAACGTTCCAAGATTGTGCGAGGTCCTCTATACTCTTTTTGCCTTCATTTAGAACGTTGGCAAAATTTTTATGGTTGCCGATCCGTATAGGAAGAAGTTTTGGTGTGGATGCTTGTTCGACGGGTATGGAACTAGCTTGTAATGCTTGCATAAGTTCCGAGTGGTCCTCCATTGGTTGTTTGTACTCAGTGGAGACCTCAGAGTGAAATTCGTAAAACAGCTTAAATCCTTTGGTACTGGCTTCGCATGGCTGTTCCATTTTAAGGATTCCTGAACCGTTGCGTGTGGCGTTATATTGTTGGTTTGTACACTTTAAGTTCAAAACGAAGGAATCCTTTACTTTGAATAGCCACTCGTTAGACGCTGTCATCTTCAGGAATATTCCTTTGCTTGCTGGAACCGCAGTGTATTTACACGACACTTTTGACGTAGTTGCGTGTTGGAGGAGTTCTACTAGACACTCATTAGAACCTGATGTGAGTACCGGGGTCTCATGTCGGCATACTGCAATATCTTTTGCAACACCTCCTGCTGTCACATGTGAGCATCGGGAATACTGTTCATCATTTAGCATTATGAAGAGGTCGTGGTTAACAGATTCCGCGATATATTCGAACTTTGTATCAATAACCGTATCCCATCGTTCGTTTAAAGTTGTTGGCAAGGCGTACACTTTATGGATGTCATAGCGCAAAGAGTATGGCAGCGGAAGCGTTACTTTAAGTAGCAGGTTTCCTTCAATTGTGAAGACTGCTGTTTTTGCTGCTGAGTGTATGATATTCTCGAATGACAATCCTCCTTTGACTGGAATGTTTTTTAACAGATCGGTAATGTTTTCTACGTCCAGTATGAAAGGATGGAGTTTACTCTGTTAAAGGTCATCTAGTATCGAAAGCTCCAGGACTTGTTGGTTCTTGATCTCCATTATTTTTCCGGTGATCACCGATGTTATTGCATTCGCTTCGCTTCTCATCTTAAGCATTGAAACTTTCTTGTTTGTCTTTTGATTATATTCAAGGAAAGTCTCGCTCAGATTTGCCACACCTGCCGTGATGTTCTCTATTTCCTCAACTAGTTGCGCTATAGGTTTACTCAGTGTATTGAATTTCGATTTCATGACTGACAGTTGTCGGTGCATTAATTGGAACGAATCTTCATCCTTTTTATGGATGAATTCCAGCTGGTGGTAGACCTTCCTAGCATCTTCGCTATCCATCGTTCCGAAGGCCCATTTAGAAAAACCTCCGATGAATTCTAGTGCACGCTTTTGACGTTTTGAATGCATTAATTTCCTCATGTGATTTGCAGTAAGCCGTAAGTTGACTATATTTGTCTCCGTCTCTTGGACTATCAAGTGGCAATGCCGTTGAAAATCGTCCTCCGGAATGCTTTTTAGCCTATTGTCACACTTCTCCAACATCTGGATCACCATTTCGTAGTCCATTGGAGTGAACTTCATCAATGTTGTCCACGTATCACTGTAGAATACGGCGCGTTCTACCGTTTCGAACACTACTGGTGAATTTTCCTGCAACGATTGGATTTTGTAGGGTTTCTGCGTCTGTGCCTGCCCGGCGTGCATGCTTGTCAAAAGTTTGGTAATTAAAAACAAAAATCTGGAGTTGAACATTTTAATATTATTTTATAAATAATAGTTTCTGTTATATCTTGCGAATTTCTGTCCTAATCCTAACTTATTACGATAATACCTCGAAATAAAATGCGAAATAATATTCAAAAATTAAAACTATATAAATTTGTATTGAAAGGTGTGTACAGTTGTACAGTGAGTTCTTGGCTTACTGAAAAGATAAAAAGATTTGTTTCTTAAATACATAATTAGTAAAACAAAAATATTCTTTAACGTTTGTTCAACTTATGCTAATCTTTTCTTTACTAAATTGCGACCTTGTGAGAGAAAAAATTATTTACCGTTAAAAGACAGTGTAAGTAATACTATTTGAATAGATCAAGACTACATATAAAAAGGTTTTAGATGGTTGTTGTGTACTCTTTTTATCCTGTTGCGCATCTGAAAAGACCTCAAATAATGGAGAGTTCACGTTTATTGGGGGGCAAGGTAAATCTGTAATAGATATCTGCGCAGTATCAGGGGATTGGAATAGATTAATTTCTTCTTTCAAAGTAGGAACACAAACCTTCTCAGATCACATGCCTCTCAAAGTAGATTTTAATCTCGATCTTAAAACAGAATACTGTGCACTCACCTTACCACCAAAACTGAATTGGAAGGAAGACCAAAAAGATATGTACGCAAATAAATTAACAATGGAGATAAATAGTATCTGTTCATCCGCTCTCACTGCTATACAAAGAACCAGCGCAGAAGAGATACAATTACTAAGCAACTGCATTAAAAAGGTTGTTCCACTTAACAAGATACCAGTTAAACAAAGTTATAGGCAAAAGTGGTTTGATCAGGAATGCTTCACTGCAAGAAAACTTTCTTTTAGCCTTCTAAGAAAAGTAAAAGATTCCACCAGTCCAAATAAAAACTCTACCAAACAATACTTGAGCGCTAATAGAAATTATAAACTTCTCTGCAAAACAAAACGTGAAAACTATTTCAGACCGTTGGCAGCCGAACTTTCAGCCACAACCAATAGTAAGAGCTTCTGGGAAAAAATAAAAACAATTAAAGGCATAAATTATGTCTGCGGAATACATGTTGCTGCGCCTGAACTTGCCGAATACTTTAAGCACTTTTTAAATCCCACTGATATGAGGGAAACCATCCAATTCGCAGAACCATATGTCAGCAATGAACAACTAGATGCAGAAATTCAAATGACAGAACTTCAAATGAGTCTCTACAATGCTAAAAATAAAAAAGCTCCCGGTCCTGATCGCATAAGCAATGAATTTTATAGAAACGCTCCCCCCCGAGTTTTTAAATAAAATGCTAAGTATTTTCAACTGCATCTTTAGATCAGGAGAGATACCTCAAGAATTCAAAGATGCCATTGTATATCCAATATACAAAAATGGTGATGTCAATACACCAAGCAACTACAGAGGTATCTCTTTTATGAACTCAATTGCGAAGTTGTTTTCCTCCATTCTCCTGAATAGAATCAACACCTGGGTGGAAAATAACCAGATTCTTAGCGAATATCAAGCTGGCTTTCGCAAAGGATACTCCACTGTTGACAGTATCTTCACAGTGACAACTATTGCCCAATACTTTCTCAGACAAAATAGAAGACTTTACATATTTTTTGTAGATTTTAGAGCTGCATTCGATTCGATAGACCGCAACGCACTCTTTTATAAGCTATCACAGAAAGGAATGTCGACAAAAATGCTGAAAGTACTCAAAAATATGTATAGTAATACACGGCAAAAAGTATGGGACGGCGTTAATGTATCCGAATGGTTCGAAACTACGACTGGAGTGAAACAAGGCTGCCTTCTGAGTGCAATTCTTTTCGCATTGTTCATAGATGATATAACAGCACATCTACCTGCAGGAATAAGAATAGCAGACCAAGTCATAAAGGTACTACTTTACGCGGACGATATTGTGCTATTAGCGGAATCTCCACATAGTTTACAACTTATGATTAATAAAATGAACAATTTCTGCAAAACATGGAACTTGCAAGTGAATCTTGAAAAATCTAAAATAATGATTGTCCGCAGTAGACAAACAAAACTTGAAGCGATTGAAAAATGGTTCCTAGACGGTAAAGGAATTGAAATAGTGACTCACTATAAGTATTTGGGAGTAATTTTGACACCAAACATGAAATTCAATCTACACCTCGAAAAAAAACTATCAGTGGCAAAAAGTCTAATAAATGCGTCATGGAAAAATATAATTAGCAAACAAGAAATCCCAACCTCTGCAAAATATCGGGTTTTTGAATCAGTTATGAGATCTGTCATATGTTACAGTGCTCAAACTTGGGAGTATAAACAATACGATGAAGTCGAAAAACTCCTTCGTTTCTTTCTGAAAAAACTCTTCCGTCTTCCATTAACCACTCCTAACTATGTTCTTGCCCTAGAAACAGGTTTACCAAATCTCTATAATTTTACATTAAAGCTACATTTTGATTACGTACTTAAAGTTCTCAAATACCCGGCACATAGGCTTCCACTTATTCTCACGAAATATACTTTCAATAATAAAGTAGAATGGGTTAACGATTGGATAACCCTGGCAGAAAAATGTGGTGCTAGCCTGAGTATACAATATGAAAACCCTACAGCTTTGAAAGGACAGCTTTATAAAGTTTTGGAGGTATCTGACATTCTCCACAGAAATGAAAGCAAAGAACAAGCCACATCTTCTATAAACAGGTTAATATACCCTGATTTAAACTATGATCTGAAAGATAAAAACTATTTCAATGATTGCTATAGCATAAAAGCGATATCTCTAATTTGTTCGGCAAGATGTGATGTTTTGAATTTGAATGGTGCACCATTCAAAAAAACAACAACAAATCTTTGCACTATATGTAACCTTCAAATGAAAGAAGACACATTCCATTTGTTGGCAATATGTCCAATCTATAAAGACTTCAGGCTTTTTTACTTCGGGAATTTATCGTTGACAATGGAACAAACAAAGAGCTTTCTTAATGGAGAAAACTGGATGGCTCTCTACAAATTTATTGAAAATGCATCTTCTTATAGAAATAGTATTATAACAGAATATTTATAAAATATAATATGTCATGTTTTTATAGCATTATACTTTTTTAAGATTACTTATTTATTCAAATATAAACTTTTTAACGCGTCAATCTGGCAGACGGCAACGCCATTGCCCAATCAAATTATTATTATTTATATTTATATTAACATTGTATTATATAACGTAAATATTATTAAACAAATGTTAACATTGTAAGTTAAATAAAAATAATTTTAAAATCTAAAATCTAATCAGCCAAAGGCCGATGAGCTCTTGAGGATGATATGGAGTTGTATGAATTTTCTTCACACCTAGCAACTTACATGTTTGCGAGAAAACTTTGGATGTAAAATTGGCACCATTGTCCGTGACGAGAATCTTTGGGATCCTATATCTTGTGACGATTTGGTCGTAAAAGACTCTCGCAATAGTTGAAGCTTCCATATGGGGAAGGGCTGCACAGTCCATAAACTTGGTTAAATCGTCCTGGAAAGTCAATATATATCTGTTCCCCGAGTGTGAAACGGGAAAAACCAAATACAATGTCCATATAAACCTTATCGAAGGGCAAGGATGGCGTGTCAGTTATTAACATGGGCATTTTGTTAGCAGGGGAACTCTTATTCTTTTGGCACTGTGGACATTTTTTTGACAAAGTCTTTAACATCTTTAGCCATCCCCTTCCACGTATACTGTTGTCTGATACGCGCTAAAGTTTTCTTGTTACCCTGATGCCCTCCAAGTGCCGAATTGTGGAAATCTTTTAAAACGGTTTTGATTTCTTCTTTATCTGTTAAAAGCTCAGTAGCTTGGGGTTTTAAGGTAACATTCGGTATGTCTTTAGCACCAGATACAAGTTCTAAACTAGCAGAAGTTTGTGTTGCTCCAGCAGGATTTTCGGTAACTATTTTACGCGCTTGGGCTCGGGTGACCACCAGACAGTGCTCGTTTGAACTTTCTCGTGGTATGCTACTCAATGCATCTGCGTTTGTGTTAACTTTTCCGGGTTTGTATTCGATTTTATAATCATACTCCGAAAGCTTATGGTGGAACCTAACTAAACGGGAAGTGGGGTCTTTGACATGAAAGACTCCCTTAAGTGGCTGATGATCTGTGTAAACCGTAAAAGAGCGCCCTAACAGATACGTACGGAAATTGTTTGTAGCCCATACAATTGAGAGTAGTTCTTTTTCTATTGTCGAATACCTTTTTTCAGCGGAGTTCAATGACCGACTCGCGTATGCTATAGGCCTGTCCTTTCCCACTTCACCCTGAGATAGCACTGCACCCAAAGCTTCGTTACTTGCATCCGTTGTCAAAATGAACGCCTTTGAAAAATTTGGATATGCTAAAACTGGGGGTGTTGTAATAGCTTTTTTTAAATCTTTTGATGCTCGTTCGTCCATTTGAATTGCTCCTCCTTTCTTAACAATAAGGTAATTGGGGCTGCTATTTTAGCAAAATTTGGAATGAATTTCCTGTAATAGCTAGCAAATCCTAAAAAGGATTGAAGTTCTTTGATATTTTTTGGAACGGGGAAATTCGTGACGCAACTTGTTTTTGAGGGATCCAGGGTTGCACCCGTTTCAGAACAAACATGACCCAAGTAGACAACCTCTTTGCACAAACAGTTACATTCTTCGGTATTAAGTTTAAGTTTGAAGTCTCTTAACTTTGAAATTATGCGAACTAACTTGTCACAATGTTCATCCAAATTTTTACTATAAATGACAATGTCATCCAAATAGAAAAAACAATCTATTCCTTGAAGGCCAGTTAGGATGTAGTTCATTCTTCTTTGGAAAGTCGCTGGAGCACCTGTTAATCCAAAAGGCATTCTGTTAAATTCATAATGTCCCAACCCTGTGCTAAAAGCAGTTTTTTCGCGGTCCTGCTTGTCAAAAAGCACTAGGTGGTACCCACTAGCCAGATCAAGGGTTGTGAAGTACCGGCAGTTTCCTAGCTGGTCAAGAATATCTTCTATTCTTGGCAGAGGAAACGCGTCTTTAATGGTTGCCTCGTTAAGTTTTCTAAAATCAACCACAACTCGCCATCTCTTTTCCCCGTCAGCCCCTGGTTTCTTAGGGACGACCAAAAGAGGAGAGTTCCATGGTGACTTACTAGGTGAGATAACTTTATCGAGAGGCATTTGCTGCACTTGACTATGTATCTCATCTCTGGCTATTTGCGGGAGGCGATACTGCTTCTCATTGATGGGTCCTTGATCCGATTTAGTTTGTATTTTGTGTGTCAGGATGTCAGTATGCGTTAGCGGGTCTCCTTCCAGGTGAAAAATGTCATTAAATTGGATACAAATATTTTCGATTGAACATTTTTCTTTCGTTGTTCAAACCGGTACCTATTTTAAGTAAAGCTAAAAGTTTAGAGAGTCGCTTATTTGGCTCTTCCTTGGTTATGTTAAGTATTGGATGCGTAGGACATTCGTTACCTTTAATTCGAAACTTGTTAAAGTTTTGAAAGTTCGGCTTGAAATCTTTATCTAAGGAAAAGGGTTTGTCAGTGGCATTTATTATAGAGACAAACATATGGCTCCCCTTTACTCTGGATATTGTGTTAGCTAAATACACCCCTGGACTTAATTCTTGGCTTTGTACAAGAACATCGCGTAACCCAGTGTTTACCTTTAACTTCACAATGGTTTGAGTTCGAGCCTTAATCTCTTGATTTGGGAATAATTTTGAATGTTTGGTACAATTTATTTTCTTGTTTTGTTTGCATGTACATTTCAATGGAAACTCTGAAACCAACTTCCTCTGTTTATCTAAGAACTTTAAAGTTTTTGTCACAGAGTCAATTATCGTGTGGTTCCAGAGGATATCGCGGTCTATTATACCCTCAGCGGGTATGTCAGTTGGACCATCTACTATATGCCATTTTAGATTAAAATCCTTTCCCAAACTTCCACTTGATTGAATTGTACCTAAGGTTGTACTATTCCCACCAAATGCTATACCTAAATTTCGTATCTCCGTTTTACCTATTTTTGTCTTACTTTTCAATACACTCCTTTTCAAAAGGCTTGTATCTGCACCTGTATCTACTAGTACAGTTATTTTACCTCCTTTTGCCTCTGGCATAGCTATTTCTACAAAGACATCGTTCTTGCTTAATTTGTTTATCAAGCAGAGTCTATTTCGTTTTATGTCGCAAAATGTATTATTTTGTTTGAGGATATTGGCAAATCTTTGGCATGTAGCTAAAGAAAATTGATAAGCCACCTCGTATCCTAGCATGCATACATTTAGAACATAAAACACTAAACTCAGAAACTTGCTCTGTAAAGCTCGAGGTTTATGCAGACGCCTTTTTTTCTGGGAAGTATTTTTTTGTAGAACAAGAAGTTTGGCTGAAGACGTTTTGCGATTATCATCTAAAATAAGATTGGTGTCAGAAAAATTTGAAAAATTGTTATTTAAAATAAGTTTTTTGGGACTAGGAGTTAAGGGTTTAGATTTTACGGTGGTGGGGTCTGCGGTTGTTTTTGGGGTGCAATTCAGTTGTTCTGGCTGCCCCGCTGCCCGTTTCCCGCCCCTTTCCTTGCCAAGTAGTTTCTTTTACTATTGCAATTGTCTTCGGAGTGCCCTACCCGCGAACACCATTCACATTTTAGTCTCGGTTTTTGTGGTCTTACCTCTGTTATATAAACTTCGAGTTTGGGACATGTTCCCTGGGCATGGCCATATGCTTGCAGGACTCGCAGTATGGTGTGTTTTTTCTTACTCTGCATTCAGCATATGTTTGGTTTGGTTTACTGCAGAAAATGTAACAAAGTTACACCTTTCCTGCCGCCCCTTCCGCGACCGACAACAATAACCAATTAACCGCCGCCACCAACCCCCGCAACAGTTCCAACACCGCCACCGATCGGCACGATGATTCCATGTAATTATTCATCTACGATGAATAATCGAACCATCATCATCACGTGACGTAACAACCACACAGCCTCCCAAATAACCGCCGCCACCGACCGCCACTCTAATTCCACCACCGCCACCGAACGCCAAGAAGATTCCATACATTTATTCATATAACGAATATTTGAATCACCATCGCGTGACGCAATGCCAACATTGCATACTATTAAGGAAATTACATCTACCCCTCCACCCCGCACCGCTGATTTGGACTGCCAACCACTTACTAGGATCTAAACCAGAAGAACAGCCAAATGAATGCATCACTCCAAATGAATTACTCATTTGCAAGTATTTCTAACATTTAACTTTATAATTCACAGTCTCTTCCTTCAGAGAATTTCCATAAGTAGATGTGAAATTCGCAGGGAAAGTCAGACTCGATCTCCCAGCCATTGGAAGAAGTTCTATTGCAAATAGAAAACCGGGATAAGCGTTCTCACTCGAAGGTACGCTGCGGGGAATACCAGCAGAAACCTCACAAAGTTTTGAAGCAAAAGTTTTTTGTCAGCTTTCCACTCCGCTGTTGGTCGTGGTAGATCGTTGACCGGCGTTTAGGCCAATCGTTTATTGACGTGGGGTTGCTGCTCTCGTAAGCTTCTCCATAGACCTAGTTTGGAACTACCAGTTTTTTGTCAGGAGTAACCACCTCCTTTTCTTAGGGGTACCATAGACCGAGCCTTACTCAACCGTTTTTTGCCAGCTTTCCACTCCGCTGTTGGTCGTGGTGGATCGTTGACCGGCGTTAGGCCACTCGTTTATTGTCGTGGAGCCCTTCCTTTCGAGAGGAATCTCCACAGACCTAGTATCTAAGGTATCATAAGAAATGAATTGTAATCTTTTATTTTGAGATTATCAATAAGAATATGAAATAAACTGTTAAGAAAATCAAGATTAATAAAGATATTGTTGTTTCGGAGTTCGAAACTCTTCAACCCTGAGTTTTTGCTTTCTTTTGGGAACAACCCTGGACATCTATGAGCAAACCTCAGCCTGAGTATAAAAAAGCAGGCGCCCGAGCAGGGACCTTTAGAAGACTCAACCGAACTCCGACCGCCGACCGACCAGGAGCCTTCGAAAGGTACCACCGATAACCGCCGACCGAACTTGGATCATCAACTTGCTACAACATACAGCAGAGTCATGTTCGGAACCGATGAAAACAATGTAGTGTGCACTCCAGCCCTCTACATTTTCCCATCCTCATCTGCATTACTCATTCATTGCATTTTCCCATACACTTGACCAGCAACACAAATAGCGTAATATGTATATTTCTCCATATGATATTCCCACAAGCAAGCCTCAATATTTCTCACCATCCAAATTTTCCAAAGTAAGGCATCAAATTACATACCTACAAATTTGTCGTCACTTTATGTCAAGTCCAAAACCAAGCGCCAGCCTAAGCATTCATATTATGAGTAAGGGAAATCCAATTTCCAAAGTCCAAAGCAATGCACTGCTATTGCGGGCACTGAGGGAAATCCCAAACTAAATAAAATGCTGATAGCGCTAGTATAGTTAAATGTTCGATCGCATATCAGCGAGGTGACAAATGACATTTTTGACACTCATTCGTTTGGACTAGAATTTGTATTGCAAAAGAATTGGAATTTGTGATGACTATCGTCATGATAAAAGAATGAGGAAATTCAAGTGGAATTCCTGTGGGATTATCAATATGGAAAAGAGTGCATTTTTGACAATTTTTAATAGTTCAAAGTATAAAACTATGTCATTGGGGAAATGCATATGAATAGATAAAACGAAAGAACATGGTCAATGCAGACCAAAAATTGTATAAATAGAGTTAAATATTTAGTTTTAAGTCAGAGAAATAATTACATCGAAACTCGAAAGGTCGTAGCCTAGCATTGAGACAGCAGGCCTTAGAGTTTAATAAAAGATTAAAGAATTTATAATACAAACTTACTGTTTTATTAATCAACTATTTCTCTCCCCGAATTACTCTTCTCCTTAAACGCGAGGAAAGCACGGTAATTTTCGGGTCATTTCATGGTGGCAGCGGTGGGATACAACTAAAATCCCCTACATTTTTTCTTTTTGTGTAACGATATTTTGAAGCGTACTGGGGCTATACACCAGGAATCTAACAAAAAAAAAATTTTAAAAAGTGAAAGTGAAAAAAAAAACAACCCAAAGTCCCATAATCAGAAGACCTGGCGAACTCCTATTAGTGGACGCCGGAGGCAAAAATTGGGCAGTGAAAAAGACCAGGCCGTAATCAACATCTTTAGGGCGTGAAGCTTACCTGGCAAACGACGTCAACAACAGAAGGCAGAAGTCAGAAAATCCAAGAGGGAACTTGAGTTAACACTGCGGCTAAAAAGGATTATTAAGGTATAAATATTATTATTATTATCAATTATTTTTGCATACACAACTGTAAAACCGTTTTTTGACAAATTTTTTTTTAAAACACTTAAAATTCTCACGCGACGACAAATAACGTTAGGACTACTCCAAGCCCTTCCCTTTTACGAACCATACGTTCCGACTATAAAAAACAAACCATCTAAAATGACTACTAAAATTAGTTTGAGTGATATTAATAATATCGTACCAGTTTTCGACGGTAACCCAAACGAATTAAATCGCTTTATCTCTTGCGGGAATACTCTATTTTCGTTCATTACGGACGAAGCACAGCACTCTTTATTCTTGTCCGTAGTAAAGACTAGATTACAAGGAGCAGCTTTCGACTTCATTCAATATAAGGCCTTTTCCAAATGGAAAGATCTTATAACTGAATTGGAGTCACAGTTCAAAGAAACAAAGTCGAGACCGTCAGCTCAAAACGAGCTCCTTAGTGCGAAACAGTCACCAAAGGAATCGGTAAAAGATTATGGAGACCGGTTAGTCAATCTTCTTCTAGCCCTTGATGCAGCAACGTGCAGTTCCATAGAAGATACATCTGTTAGAGAATACCTATTAACAGAGAATAAGTCTATGGCTACACGATGCTTTGAAGACGGTTTAATAAACTCAAGTCTGAGATTACTAACCAAAGCGCATAATGCTTCCGATTTAAAATCAGCAATCACTTATGCGATAACACAATCTCCGCGGCTGGAAAACGAACCTTCGAGTAAACCAACAAATTTTTCAAGGCCCACTTGCTTAACTTGTGGAAAAATTGGTCACACATCCTCTTCTTGCTATTTTTCGAACGGTCAAAACCGATCACCAACCTGCCAAACTTGTGGCAAAACAGGCCACACTTCTAGAAGTTGTTACCGGAATAACAATTTTCCGAATTTCACTCCTCAAAATATAAAAAAGGAAGTACGGTTTACAAGATGTACGTACTGTATTACACTTTTTTCCGCGGTACACAATACGGTAGGGGAAGGGAAATAATTTAATTAATTTATTAATCTACTCGATCTTTTTAAAACGCGATCAATTTATTTATTAAGAAAACAAACAAAAAAAAAATTCAACGCGAACCGACGGCGACACACGACACGAATTGACTGATACCTACTATCAATAGGCCACACACGAATAACGCGAAAAGAGAATACGAAAAAAAGTGCAATTACAGCTTGATAAAATAGCTGTCACCGCGACTGCTCAGCTGGGGTGGGTTCTGTGGAAGAATTTTTGGCTTCTTTTGATAAACTTGATTGATTCCGCAATCAAAATAGTTTATCAAAAGAAGAAGATTTGTGATTGCACAGTAGGGTGCAAAAAAAAGCGGGCGCCAGGAATTTTTTTTCTAAAACCGAATTAGAAAATTCCAAAACTAATTATAGAGGATAACGAACCGATGCTTGAAATAAAAAGAAAGAGTTATGTTTAAATTTAGTTATTTTTATTGTTCTGGGAAACCGTGGGACAGAAGATCCCTGGACTAAAACCCAAAAGTCTTTTCAAATAAAGGGGTTGTACAATTTAATATGGCCGTTCGGCTCAAAGGCAAGAAGTTGCAATTAAGTAAAAAAAGAAAGGCAAATAAATAAAGAAAAAAAAAATGGGTTTTTAAGAAAAAAAACTAATGCGCGTTAAAAAGAAAATTATGAGTGAATCTCGTACACTAATCGGTTGACTATAAATATATATATATTTGGAAATTGCAAATTTATATATATATATTTATATATAATATATTTATAATAAAAATTGTACACAAACTACTTATCTCTATTTAATGTCTCCTGTCTCCTTTCTCCTATCTCCTTTTAAAATCCTTCACGACTCGAATCCTAGTTTTTCGTCCCCAATTATCCTCGATCCAAATTTTAAATAAATATATCTCCTCCTCGATTTTTTTTTCTCCTTCAAAATTTCTCGATATTTTTCTTTTTCAAATTTTTGTATTCGCGCTTGTCAGTCTCTCACCAGAGTGCCTTCCAAGCTCATTTTCATCCACAACTTTCTTCCCTCGTCCATTCCAATCATTCACTCATACATACAACGCTACAACACAACCATTCGTTTCGAGATCATCGGTCACGGCTTTCTGGAAGCATGACGCTCTCCTAGAAAACAACCGTCGTGGGATCTAACGAAACATACTCATACGCACACAAACACGGTTTCAACAAGTTGTTGGATGTGTTTCCAAAACTTGCCAAAACTTACTCTCACGCACACAAACAATGTTTCGACAAGTTATTGGATGTGTTTCCAAAACTTGTCGAAACATTATGGACGAGTTCAGACTATTTCCCAACTAAAACAATTCTCGAGAAAAATTGAAAAGAATTAAAATTGAAGAGGAGTCTGAACTAGGCTTTTTTTCCTACTACTCTACAACTATCGCGCGGGATTCGAAGCGTGAATTATTTAATGAACTATTTTTGAAGATACAGAAAGGAGCGTTACTTTAAACTCATTTTGAACATTCTACAAAACTATGATCTAACACGCGTTAAAAACCCATTTTGTACATTAAACAAATTAACGTTATTTTAAGTTAATGTTAAAATTACTTTACGTTAAAATGAAAAGATATTAAAATTAAAAGATAATTATAAAAGGTGTATAGTTGTTGTTGCTTAGTTTATGTAGGTAAGTAAGAGTCCACCTGACTCGTTACTTCTTCGGCTCATCCGCCGGCTCTCTTCTCGTTTTAGAACGTCGTACTCGAACACCTGCTTTTGTTGCTTTTGCAAAATAAGGCTAGGTACACCACTGGTTGATGAGACCATGGTTGCCCTCAACTTCGCCAATATTTTGCAGCCACAACGAGAAAAAGAAAAGGGAAAAAGAACGACCGAAGGGAAGTTTTTGTTGCGGTAAAATTTACCGTAACAACTGTAATGGGACAACTCATTCCCAACAAGATTGTAGGACGCGGCTGGCTCATTTACGAATGAAAAACCAGTCTTCAAGAAATAATAACCCATTTCGTGAAGAGCGTCCCAACCAACAGGAATTTTCAAGACATGATGCGAGACATCATGTGTTGAGATCTAATAACGAGGATAACCTCGCAAATGACAATCATTATCAGTCGGAAAACTGCAGCACTCGGGAATTGAGCAACGGCAGTTCCTCCCGAGTATTAACCACTGCCGACATACACCGTACCCCGATATAAATTTTAGCATGTCCGTATCATTCTGCACTGGATACCCAGAGCCGGTGATACAAATCCAAGTCAATGCTAAAGATGCTACATTTTTGATTGACACAGGCGCCGATATAAGCCTGATAAAAACAAAATTACTGTCAACAAAAATAGAGGAAAATAGAGTTAATTGTATCATATCAACCATTGCAGGAGATGCATTTTCTACTCTCGGAAAATCCCCTGTTATTCTAGAGTTCGCAACCGACAATCATATTATATCGCTAGAGCACACCTTCCAAGTTCTCAACAATGAGATTAACCTTCCATTTGATGGAATGACTTTTTGAAAAAATATAATTCAAAAATTAATTATGAGAAAAAACAATTAGAGTTAAAAATAAAAAAAGGAGATATGTTTTCGCCCAAAACTGATGTTGAAGACACAACTGAGAAGCGGAATAAAACTGCTACACCTTACGAGGTGGTACCTACGGGTAGTACCAGCAGAGAAGGAAACAAGGATGCCAATCAAAGGTCTAATAATAGTAAGTTCGAGCCAGCAAATTTAACATTTGAAACTGGATCTGAATCCGATTGTCTGCGGGCCGGATCAGATAGCTTAATATCTAATGACTATAGGCTAGACACCTTAAATAACTTCGATTCCAACTCTCAACAAAACTTCAATCTCAATAATAAAAATAATAAGAAAAAGAACAAAAATAAAAATAACCCAGCAGACAGTAAGACTGAGATCAAAAGAATTTCAGCAGACAGTGAGACTGAGGAAAATTTATATAACCCAGCAGAAAATAAGACTGAGGAAAAATGTAAAGAAAATATAAAAAATAATAAAATAATATTAAAATCTCGGGCGCAACAAGTAATAAGTATTCCTTTTCACTCTAATAACAATAAAGATATAGTCATTGAAAAACAAGAAATTTTACCTGGTTTATATATAGGCGAAACAGTTACCCAACAAAAAAAATCTAGAATAAAAGTGTTAATAATGAATATCTTAGACTCTGATCAAGAAGTTGAATTAGATAAAATAAAATTTAAATATGATAAACTCGACGATTTCAATATTGTCGAGACAAACAATTTTAATAACCCTTTAGAAAACAGGCTTAAAAAATTAGAATCACTCTTAGAATTTCAGCATTGTAATCCTGATGAAAAAAAATCAATTTTAAAGATTTGTCGTGAATACAACGACCTCTTTTATTTAGAAGGCGATCACCTTACGCATACTAATACTATGCGTCATAAAATTATAACTGAAGAGGGAAAACCACCCCTCTACACAAGACCTTATAGACTTCCAGATAGCACAAAGCAAGAAATCCATAAGCAGGTAAAGGAAATGCTAGACGATGGAGTAGTACAACCAAGCAATAGTCCATGGAATTCACCCTTACTACTTGTTCCAAAGAAATCTGGAAAAGATGGGACCAAAAGATGGAGAGTCGTAGTCGATTTCAGAAAGTTAAATGAACTTACTGTCGGTGATGCTTACCCTTTACCCAACATAACTGATATTTTAGATCAGTTGGGAAGAGCAAAGTATTTCAGTACGCTAGACCTTGCAAAAGGTTTCCATCAAATCCTCATGGATAAAAAGGACAAATCCAAAACAGCTTTTAGTACCCCGTTCGGACATTATGAATACAATCGTATGCCGTTCGGTCTGAAAAACGCTCCTGCTACTTTTCAAAGGCTTATGAATAATGTGCTCATGGGACTCCAAGGTATTGAATGTTTTGTGTACGTAGATGACATAGTCATTTACGGTTATGATCTTAAAGATCACAATACTCGACTCATTAAAGTTTTAAATCGCCTTCGAGAAAACAATCTTAAACTCCAACCGGAGAAATGTCATTTTGTTAGGAAATAACTAACTTATCTGGGACATGTTATCTCAGAGGATGGGATTAAACCAAACCCTGAAAAAACTAAGGCTGTGAAAACTTTCCCAGTACCTAAAAAACCTAAAGACATTAAATCTTTCCTAGGTTTCGTCGGATACTACAGAAAGTTTATACCGAATTTCGCCGAACTTGCAAAACCTTTAACTAGATTATTAAAGAAAAGCGTTTCTTTCCAATGGGATGCCTTTTGCGATGAAGCATTTCGGGCTTTGAAAGAAAAAATCATTAATCCTCCAGTTTTGACATATCCAGATTTTAGTCAAGAATTTCTGGTAACGACTGATGCAAGTGATATTGCATTAGGAGCCGTCTTATCGCAAGGTCCTATCGGCCACGATAAGCCCATTTTCTTTGCTAGTCGAACTCTTAACGATGCAGAAACTCGTTATACTACCTCTGAAAAAGAATTACTCGCAATCATTTATGCTCTGAACCAATTTCGACCATATATTTATGGCAGAAAATTCACCATTATAACTGACCACAGTTCGTTACAATGGTTAATTGGACGAAAAGACCCCACATCCAGACTAATAAGATGGAGAATTCTTCTAGAAGAGTATGAGTATACTATAGTTCACAAGAAAGGAAAATATAATACCAATGCAGATGCTCTAAGTCGTATAACAAGCAATACCGAAAATAAAGTCTTGGTAACGACCAGAAATCAAAAAAGAATTCTTGAACAAAAACCCAATGAAAATAATGATATAACAGTTGAAGAAGATGAAATACAAATAGAAGAACCTCAAGTTATAAACAATTTAATATTCAAAAAAGAGTCTATATTTCTTAACAATAAAGTAAAATTTAAAGCATTTCTTCCACCCCTAGTAGAAACCCCAGAAGAAAAAATACTAAAAAATCGTATATCCAATTTCTCAAAACCCAACCTAGGTCAAACGTCCACATTTTATTTGAAAGAAACAAATACTACAGTTATTGTCACTGTTCTACCATTACCAATACGAAGTTTGTCAGACCAAAATATCATAAAAGATAATCTGAAAAACATCATTAACAAAGTTATCCAAGAAAACATAAAATCCATTGCATTATCCTTACCAATAAATAGCCAAACTCAAGACGAATTAAAAATTTTAATAACTGAAACTCTATCACAATTTAATTTTACAACATATGTTCATACCGATCCACGAAAGTATATAGATAAAATTGATGACATAAACAGAATACTACATGAAAACCACGAATCACCTTTTGGCGGTCACCAAGGAATCAGCAGAACGGCAAAGCGAATAAAACAATATTATTATTGGCCAACTATTACAAAAGATGTAAGAAAACACATACAAAAATGTGCGTCATGTCAGAAAAACAAATTGTCGCGATTCAACAAGATTCCCATGAAAGTAACCACTACCAGTAAAACACCTTTCGAGCGTATAGCTCTTGATATAGTAGGTCCATTACCTACAAGCTACGAAAGCAACAAATACATTTTGACGTTTCAAGATGACTTAACGAAATTTTCAGAAGCAATCCCTGTACCTAATGCAGAAGCAACAACTATAGCTCGCATGCTAGTTGAACGTTTGGTATGCAGATTCGGAATTCCAGAGTCAATTCTTACAGACCAAGGAACGAACTTCTTAAGTAACTTATTTAAAGAAATTTGCAAAATTCTAAAAACAAGAAAGTTACAAACAACTCCATACCATCCGCAAACAAATGGTGCGTTAGAACGAAGTCATAGAACGTTAGTGGAATATCTAAGACATTATACTGACCGAGATACATTGAACTGGGATACATGGTTGCCATACGCTATGTTCGTGTACAACACTACACCCCATAGTAGTACAACGTACACTCCGTTCGAACTATTGTATGGTTACCCAGCGCGTATTCCAAATTCTGTAACTCAAACTCCTCAAATACAGTATAACTATGATAACTATGCTAATGAACTAAAAAGTCGTTTGCAGCACGGATACAAAATTGCTCGAGAAATACTATATGAAAAGAAGAAACAAAATAAAACTTATTACGACAAAAATGTTAAAATAAAAAATTTCAAAATTGGTGACAAAGTACTAATGAAAATTCAAGCTCGACAAAACAAACTTACACCATTATGGGAAGGCCCGTACATTGTAACAAACATCATTTCCGACGAAAATACCGAAATAAAAATAAACAAAAAGACAAAAATTGTACACAACAACGACTTAAAATCCTTCACGGAATAACGTTCACAAAAATCTTTATCATTTACATATATGCAACGACAACGTCACTTCCCATACCCTACAAGGTACAGCAATCATAGAAATTTTAGGTAATTGCTACCTCAAAAACAAAGATATGACAATCTTTGCATCAGGTGGAAATTCCACGACGTTTACAAATTTTTACATTCCCCCTTTGAACAATTCAAAACTTTTAATACACGCGTCCCAAAACAATTCCAATATCCCTGGAACTCTAGCGATTTTAAAATTCTCCAATCATGATGATCTTAAATTTATTTCCCAAAAGATAAGCGAGTTAAAAGCAGACGAAGACAAACCTTTAACAAATTTAAACGAACACCACGTTCACCACTACATACTCACATATACGATCATAATTATAATTTTGATACTGGGCTGTTTCAAAAAAGTCCGAACCTACAAATTAAAAAATAAAGCAAAACGATCAAACACAATTAATGAAAAAATACAGACAATACAAACTGAACACCCAACAAAAAACGGTAACCGAACACCAGAATTAGTGCTTGGTATATAAATATGTAAATCCAATTTTCTTGTTCGAAAGACGGTTAAAACAAAAAAAAAACATAAAAAACAAAATATATACGAGATGTCATACAAAAATGTATGTCAGAATTATTATTGCAACTCGAATTTCACGTAAAAAAAAAAAGAAGAAAAAAAAAATGTTTGTTAATACTTCAATTATACTTACAATGTTAACATTATTCTAATCTATATATTTTCAATTAGTTTAAAGATACTATTAATTTTATGCATATACAATACAATCATAGTTATTTCATTTCATAGTTTATTTTCTATTTTGTAATAATATAACCTTTAAGCAGCAAAATGTAAACAAAATTGTTCAACCTATATGTAATGCATTTGTATAATTTAATTTATTACTCTTATATTCATGTACAGAAAATTGACCTTTTACAGATCAATTTTCTTTTTCGAAGGGGAGGAGGATGTAGTGTGCACTCCAGCCCTCTACATTTTCCCATCCTCATCTGCATTACTCATTCATTGCATTTTCCCATACACTTGACCAGCAACACAAATAGCGTAATATGTATATTTCTCCATATGATATTCCCACAAGCAAGCCTCAATATTTCTCACCATCCAAATTTTCCAAAGTAAGGCATCAAATTACATACCTACAAATTTGTCGTCACTTTATGTCAAGTCCAAAACCAAGCGCCAGCCTAAGCATTCATATTATGAGTAAGGGAAATCCAATTTCCAAAGTCCAAAGCAATGCACTGCTATTGCGGGCACTGAGGGAAATCCCAAACTAAATAAAATGCTGATAGCGCTAGTATAGTTAAATGTTCGATCGCATATCAGCGAGGTGACAAATGACATTTTTGACACTCATTCGTTTGGACTAGAATTTGTATTGCAAAAGAATTGGAATTTGTGATGACTATCGTCATGATAAAAGAATGAGGAAATTCAAGTGGAATTTCTTTGGGATTATCAATATGGAAAAGAGTGCATTTTTGACAATTTTTAATAGTTCAAAGTATAAAACTATGTCATTGGGGAAATGCATATGAATAGATAAAACGAAAGAACATGGTCAATGCAGACCAAAAATTGTATAAATAGAGTTAAATATTTAGTTTTAAGTCAGAGAAATAATTACATCGAAACTCGAAAGGTCGTAGCCTAGCATTGAGACAGCAGGCCTTAGAGTTTAATAAAAGATTAAAGAATTTATAATACAAACTTACTGTTTTATTAATCAACTATTTCTCTCCCCGAATTACTCTTCTCCTTAAACGCGAGGAAAGCACGGTAATTTTCGGGTCATTTCAACAATAAGGAAGATGACCAGAACATCCTCAAGAATCTCGGCTTCATACATTATATGAAGAAATCCGAGTTAGTCGAGACGTTAGGAACACTTAGTCTAGAAACAGACGGGAAAGTGAAGGATCTTCGTCAACGTCTAAGTACCCACCTCAAAAAGGTACGCTCGCATGGGTCAATGCAAAATCTGTGCGAAAAATGGGAAGACATTGTGGAACAGAGATTAGATGACGACCCGCCCGTAGAGCCTCCATCCAGCCAGAAACCGCCACCACCGAAGGAACCCACCAACCTGGAATCTAGCAACATAGAAGGAAGACCCGTTTCCCCAATATATATAGAAACAAGCTTTGAAGTCACACCGCTCACACCGCCGATCCAGCAACCGAACAAGACCATGAAACCGGCCGACCTGCCCGTGGTCGACACGCACCTCGGACCTAGCCGTAACCAGAGTACGTCGACCGAACGCGAAAATCACAGGCACGAACCAAGACAGCAACTCCCCCCTCCAAACCTCCCCACGAACCGGCTCAAGCTAAGCTACGAAGCTGAGCTAATGAATACGGTCCGTAAGTGGGGTTTAAGGTTTGATTCTTCGGGAAATCCCCTTGATATTTGGAGAGGTTAACAGAGTTGACGCAGTGCTACAATATCCCGACAGACGACGTGATGCGGACACTACCGGAAATATTCCGAGGAAGCGCCTTGGAGTGGTTGCGAATTAAAAGGAGTAGTCTAACCACTTGGCAACAGTTCCGGGAGGCTTTTATCAGTCACTTCCCGCCCGCCCGATACTTGCATAGGTTGGAAGAAGAGATATTGCGAAAGCGCCAGGGGCCGCGAGAAAAGGCGAAGGAATATATCTTATCCGCCCAGTACTTGTTGCACCAGCACCCACGCATGACGGCCACCGAAAACATCGACCGGATCTTTGATAATATGAGGCCAGAGTACCGATATTACATCCGGCGGAGAGACTTTGACACCTTGAACGAGTTGGCGTACTTAGCCGAGGAGTTTGAAGCCATAAAGAGCGACGACCGCCACTCACGCCCGTTACCCGCTGCCTCAAGCCACCTTCCTCCTGTAACCCGACTACCACCGCCACCAGCACCGTACGACCGCGATACGCACTGCTGGAATAGCAAACAGCGGGGCCATCGAAAGGAATCATGCCGCCGACCGTTCCGTATGTTTTGCTCTTTCTGCGGAGAAGACGGCCGGCTTACAAAGGATTGCTCATGCCACCAACAAACCGTAGCCGTAGTAAACGCCCCGCCTGAACAGGACCCCCGCTATTTCGTCCCCATCAAGGTGGGAAGCCAGGAGTATCAAGCTCTGGTCGACACTGGCTCGACTAAAACCTTTGTTGGGCAGCCACTACGGCAAATTTTCCGAGAGCTGGATCTCCCGATGCGGGAATACCGCCGAGCTATTCATTTAGCAAATGGGGCACCTGTGGTAACGACCGAGCATTACACCACTACCTTCTTCCTAGGGGGAACTTCCTTGACGGCGGAAGTAACGTATCTTCCCTCTCTAGCAGAAGACGCACTACTGGGGATGGACTTATTAAGCCAAGCAGGTTTGGGAATTACCTTAGGCGGTAGACCTATTACCGGCAAGAAACCACCGCCGACGACCACACCAGCCAGTAATCCGACGTGCTTAGCTGCATCGCATTTGCCCGTCCATGAGCAAGAGAAGCTGGAGGAATTTCTCAAAACTGAGTTGCCCAAATTCGAAGAGATTAAAAAATTGGCAAAGGTTCCCCCGCACCGAATTCGACTCAAGTCCACCGAACCTTTTAAATAGCGGTATTACCCCAGAAATCCGGCTATGCAGAAAATTATCGATGAGGAGGTGGACGACTTACTGAGGTCGGGTAAAATCAGCCCATCGAAAAGCCCGTACAGCTCACCCGTAGTGCTGGTAAGGAAGAAAGGCGGATCCTGGAGGGTGTGCGTTGATTTTCGTCAACTTAACGAGCTGTCAGTAAAAGACGCGTACCCCCTGCCCTACATAGTAGCTATATTGGATAAGTTACGAACAGCCAAATTTCTGTCTACTATCGATCTGAAACAGGGGTATTGGCAGATTACATTGGAACCCCAAAGCCGCCCCTATACTGCTTTCACCGTACCGGGCCGAGGACTTTATGAGTGGAACGTCATGCCGTGTGGTCTGCACTCAGCGGGGGCCACTTTCCAAAGGGCGATGGACGCCATTTTTGGCACGGATATGATCGATCGTGTATTCGTCTATTTGGACGACATTATCGTGATCAGTGCGACGTTCGACGAGCATATCCAGCACTTAACCGAAGTGTTCCGAAGGTTGCGCGCCGCTAACCTAAAACTGAACCAGGAAAAATGTAATTTCTGCCGTGAGAGCCTCAAGTTTTTAGGCCACATTGTAAGCAAAGACGGAATTCACACCGACCCTGACAAAGTGTCCGCCGTGCAAGGGCTAAGCGCTCCAGCAAAAATCCGGGAGTTGCGCCGAATACTAGGAATATGTTCGTGGTACCGGCGGTTCATCAAAGATTTCTCAACGATTGCGTCACCGCTAACCAGTCTGCTTAAGAAAGCGGTCAAATGGGAATGGAACGATAGCCACCAAGAAGCATTCGATCTGCTTAAGAGGAAGCTCACAGAGGCGCCGGTGTTGTCATGCCCAAATTTTGATTTGCCGTTCACATTACAAACTGACGCGAGTAATTTCGGTTTGGGAGTAGTGCTCACGCAGAGTTCAGAGGGGAGCGAAAAGGTCATAGCGTACGCCAGCCGTACCCTAACCGATCTGGAGCAGAAGTACGCGACGACTGAGAAGGCCATGCTCAACTTTGGGCGGGAACTTCGCGTGCCAAACGGGTTCCTAACAGCTGTACCGGCCAATACTCCGCCCGAAGACATTAATACCCGAAAAGAACGCATGAAAGCATTGTTTGAGCTAACCCGCATACACCTCCAAACGGCCAGACAAACACAAGCAAAGTATTACAATTTGCGACGACGGGCATGGCGACCCAGCATAGGGGAACAGGTTTAGTCACACGTCACACGTCCTGTCCTCAGGGGTGAACTACTTCGCCGAGAAACTGGCTCCTCGCTTCAATGGTCCATTCGAAGTCGTAAGATTCCTTTCTCCGGTCATCGTCATGCTAAGAAGAAAAGGGGGAACACAAGCCAGGGAGAAGGAAACCCATATTCGCGCACACGTGCGAGACCTTAAGGGATATAACTCAGACCCAGTCATCGACAACTCTGAAGGAGACAACCGAGCCGCCGCCCTTACCCTTGCCTCACTGACCTTAAAGCAAGACGCACACCGAGGACGAACTCTACCGGCCTGGAAAGCAGCAACTGGCAGATGCGGGCCAACAACAACGAAAGTTACCAATTCAGCAGTGCCAGAAGGACCTTTCAGAGAAAGCAGATCGTGTAAAGAGAAATTTTTAGTCTGCTGCTTTTTTGTGATTTTCACTTTAGAATGATCTGTATGCACCTGCAATCCGTTAGTTTGTTATGTTTTCAGGAATTTGATGGATATTGCCAGGAAGTTGCATCTTTTGTTGTTGTGTTGGCCAGTGTTTTTCTTAACAAGGGTAGAATTTTCCAATTTTTTAGTCCTAATTTATAATGCTCTACAGCGGTTTAAATTTTGATAATATTTTTTATGGGTGAATAATTAGCAAGTGTTGTACCATTTTGAAATCTTGGTAAAATGGGCCAACTTTTTAAATAACTTGCCGAGGGTAGTGCGGTACATTTTTTTTAAAGTATGAAGTATCAAAGTTAAGTTTAAAAAAAAAATTTCACCATGACTCAGTCAAATTTTATTTTTCTTACGAAAACTATGATATTTATTTTTGGATTTTTAATTGGGAATAATAGCATAGTTAGTAAGGATTACATAAAAAAATAAACACCGCAAAATATGAAAATTTGTGACCACAGTACCTAAAAGTGTGGTCTAGTGTAACGATTTTTATAATTTTTATAAATATTACTATTTTTACTAAACAAAGCGAGATGGATTTGTTTCCTTACTTTTCCCAGTACGGACATAACCCTTTCACCCGGTGCCCGCTTGACGTTGAGTTTCGGGACACCCTATATATATATATATATATAAAAAAAAAATTATAAAAAAAAAACTTAACGCCACCACTTTCGACGAGAAAGTCCTCGTCCCGTAAGCAAGGGGGGAATGTAACGAAGTTACACCTTTCCTGTCGCCCCTTCCGCATCCGACCACAATAACCAATTAACCGCCGCCACCAACCCCCGCAACAGTTCTAACACCGCCACCGATCGGCACGATGATTCCATGTAATTATTCATCTACGATGAATAATCGAACCATCATCACGTGACGTAACAACCACACAGCCTCCCAAATAACCGCCGCCACCGACCGCCACTCTAATTCCACCACCGCCACCGAACGCCAAGAAGATTCCATACATTTATTCATATAACGAATATTTGAATCACCATCGCATGACGCAATGCCAACATTGCATACTATTAAGGAAATTACATCTACCCCTCCACCCCGCACCGCTGATTTGGACTGCCAACCACTTACTAGGATCTAAACCAGAAGAACAGCCAAATTATTGCATCACTCCAAATGAATTACTCATTTGCAAGTATTTCTAACATTTAACTTTATAATTCACAGTCTCTTCTTTCAGAGAAGTTCCATAAGTAGAGGTGAAATTTGCAGGGAAAATCAGACTCGATCTCCCAGCCATTGGAAGAAGTTCTATTGCAAATAGAAAACCGGGATAAGAGTTCTCACTCGAAGGTACGCTGCGGGGAATACCAGCAGAAACATCACAAAGTCTTGAAGCAAAAGTTTTTTGTCAGCTTTCCGCTCCGCTGTTGGTCGTGGTGGATCGTTGACCGGCGTTTAGGCCACTCGTTTATTGTCGTGGAGCTCTTCCTTTCTAGAGGAATCTCTACTGACCTCCGTTTATTGTCGTGGGGTTGCTGCTCTCGTTAGCTTCTCCATAGACCTAGTTTGGAACTACCAGTTCGCCTGGCTACTCCTTTTCTTAGGGGTACCATAGACCGAGCCTTACTCAACCGTTTTTTGCCAGCTTTCCACTCCGCTGTTGGTCGTGGTGGATCGTTGACCGGCGTTATGCCACTCGTTTATTGTCGTGGAGCCCTTCCTTTCGAGAGGAATCTCCACAGACCTAGTATCTAAGGTATCATAAGAAATGAATTGTAATCTTTTATTTTAAGATTATCAATAAGAATATGAAATAAACTTTTAAGAAAATCAAGATTAATAAAGATATTGTTGTTTCGGAGTTCGACACTCTTCAACCCTGAGTTTTTGCTTTCTTTTGGGAACAACCCTGGACATCCATGAGCTAACCTCAGCCTGAGTATAAAAAAACATCACAAAACCACACTTGATAACATCTGCATTGTGTCCACCTGAATGTCCTTTACTTCGAGGGAAACTAGATGTAGGCCAATCTTGGTGATTGGCAGGAGTGCTATTCGAAAAAGGATTATTTGAAAAAGGGTTGTTTGAAAAAGGGTTGTTTATAAAAGGGTTGTTTGAAAAAGGTCTGTTTTGTAGCTCTTAGGGTACAGAGTGTGGTAGCAGGGGGCTTTACTCAAATGATTGACGAGGCTGAAAATTTTGCGGGACAGAAGGGTTAACAAAAGATGAATTCTGCAAATAATTACCAAAAGAATCTTGCGGATATCGGGGATGTAAGAGCTGAGACGTTTTAAGTGCCGTGTCGGCAAGTGTCTGCAGTTCATCCCCACTGACTGTTAACATAAACTGACGCAATGCAGAATCTATGAGACCTATTTTAAAACTGGCTATAACTGAATTTTTGAGTTCTTGCTTTGATGCCACTGATTCTGTCTCTTTATAGCTTGCGTCAATAATGTCTATCGCCTTAGTTTGGAGGGTAGTCAGACGCCTGGCAAATGCATGAACATCTTCCGTCGCAAGTTGGTGGGACTGTTTTATTTCTGCAGTCAAGCTGTCCAACGTTCTTACGGTCAGATATGTATTTTTTATTAAATCCTTAAACTTCTTAAGAGTATCTGGTTGATTGCCTCTAACCAACTCAAAGGCATCCCCAATTAATCTGGTTGACAGCATTGTCACGTAAACTGATTCGCTACCCTCGCCAATACATTCGAGTCCTAAAAAGCACGCGTTAAGGAATTCATACACCTGCCATGATAGTTTGGGTGTTCTTGCCCCGGAGAACTGTGGCACGATCTGCGCAATTATTTATGCGATCTTCTCGTTAGACATAATTGCGACTTTTTTTTCAATTGATTAATTTGTTCTATTAATTGAGCTTCAGAACCTACTATATTGTCCATACACTAAAAACAATGTTTTTTATTTTTAGAATAAATAAAAACAACAAAAACAAATTGTGGAGCCAAAACCAAACGATGTATAACAAGAACTAGAACTAGAACTTGACCTACATACAATAAATTGAAAACGTCGGTTGCAATTTTTACTAACCTACCTCAAAGAGAAATTTAATACGATAATTTAAAAAAAATTTGAAGCCTAAAGGTCACAACAAGCAAAAACAACAAGAAAGAAAAAGTACACAACAATCAAACTCTGGCAAAATTAAAAAAAATTTATGTAATACTCGTAAAAAGTCATTATAATACTTGCGATTTTTATATTTTTTTTTTAATTTCTCTTTGACGTTCGTCGTTATGCTGCTACCTGCTGTCTGTTGTTGAAATTTTTTTTATATTTATTGAAAATTTGTCTTTTCAATATTTACTTGCACTTGAACTTTTTATTTCTTTTTTCACTCGTCGATGGAACACTTCAGAATGTTTTTAATTCCTCTTTCCTTGAAATTGTTTCACAAATTCGCTTTATTTTATGCAAACGTTCACATGAATGATTTAGCAATCAAAAAATTTGGTTTCTTTTTTTTTATTTCACGAATTTCTCTATTCTTAACAAAATTCACTATTCTAAGGATTTAATTTTTACAAAAAATGTTTCAAAAATCGAGGTTCGAAAACCGGCTGCGCCAAAATGTTGGGTAGGTATAATATAGAACAACCGTCGCGTATGGTTAACTTGATAAGACTCAACTTAGTCCAAGAGACCAAGCCAGAGCTTCTACTTGGCTGACCTCCAGAATACATTACTCAGCTACTGCTGAAGTGCATTCCGCAAGACAACTTTGCCCCACTGAGCCATTGGGTCACAGGTGTGATACGGAAGTATTATATGTTGACAGCTTGCCATGACTCAATGGTGCATTATGGTGTTGTGGGCATAACAATTCTTTTCTGGTGAACTTCCTGTTGGTCTAATGCTGCGCTGGTGAGAGCCGGTTAGATTCTCAGCATAGCTTGCATTCACAAGACACTAGATATGAAAGTCTGCATTTAATATAAAACAACAGTCATGATCGACTTTCAATAATGATTTAATTGTCTTTCTTTGTTAATTTTAATAAGTTAATTTTGTCTTATAATATATTTGTTTTAGTACTATTTCCATTTAAAGACCCCTTACCACTGGTGGGGAGGAGTCTGAATAAAAGAATAGGTATTTATGGCTCGCTGCTGTAATAGCAAGTAAGTTTTATTATAATAAATAGTCTACTTTTAAACAGAATTAATGCTTACGAGTAAATTAAATAAATATACAGGGTGATTCACCAGCGTTGTGCCAAAAAGCTAGAGCGTGTACGTTAAGTTGAGACAAGAAAAAAATCGTATGGGAGGGGGGGTCTATTCCCCTCCGTTTAGCCGGGAGGGGCAATTTTCTGAAAAATTGACTTATTTTGTAAAAAAAAATATTTAAAATCAACGGGTTCGTTTACAACACCGTGTTATACCTTTTTGAAAAGCCAAACACTTCTCCTTTTATTTTGTTTTTAAATTAAATTGTTTTAACGAATAGTTTAAGAAATATAAATTTTCAAACTCAAAATTTTGAAAAAAAAATTTGAAAAAATAATTTTAAAACTAATTTTTTTCAAAATTTTACGTAATTAAGTATAATTTTTGTTCTTAAAATTCGACGCTTCCATTAATCTTTAATCCAACACTGAAAACCGTATGGCTCTACGACTTTTTCTTGCCAAGGTATTCAAAAATAACCGAACCTACTTCTTCACATACGATTTTTTTCTTGTCTCAACTTAACCTACACGCTCTAGCTTTTTGGCACAACGCTGGTGAATCACCCTGTATGTACAAACAAACGCAAAGTGAAATTTTAATACATTTTGAAAGAAAAAAACAAAATTAGGTTCGCATTCGCGCTCGTGCGTCGGTCGGTGTTGTTGAACTCGTTGTTATTGTTGATAGTGCAGTTTTGCTATATCTTCTGCTTTGATATGCAATTTTGAATATTGTTGGCGTTGTTGTCCTATGGACTGTGATTCAGAATTCACATGTTTTGTTGTCCTCACAACATGCTGGGCCCCTCAGATTGAAGAAACGCAGAAGTCTATGTCTTCAAAGGAATTTTGGGTGTTTCGTCGCTTGTTGAAAGATCTCATTGGTATAGTTGTTGCTTTAATTGATGGCGTTGGCTGTTGTGCTCTTTTTCGTCTGATGATGAAGATTATAAATATGATGACTCCTATGATTATAAAGCCATTCACTCCAAACAGTGAGTATTGGTGAATCCGATGAGTGTTTATTTCATTAAGTATGGATTCCTGACTTTTTTGCAGCTTTACTGAGGCTTCTAATGTAGAAATATCCAATGAAAAGTTAGTGGGTAAGACAGATTATTGCTCTCTTTTGAAGTTAAATGATGTTAACTGCCCAGAAAGGTTGAATGTTGGTAAAAAAGAAGATTTTGTTCTGCTTGTCATTGTTTGTTTTCCCACAACAGTCATGGTTTGGTCATGTATAATGTATTTTGCTGGTAGCTTTAACGAACCACTGCCTTTAAGAGCCATAGGTACCGTATTAAAATCGCAATTGATGTTCACTGTTACCAGTTCAGGAGTGCTGTAAATTCATGAATTCTGTTGATACATCTCAATCCAGTATAGCCTTGGTGGTATGTCCTTTGTGGAGCATGAGTTTATAAATTCCTTGTGTTAAATTATATTCATTTCACAGACACTAACAGAAGCGCCAGTTGTGTATAACGGATATGGAAGTGTGCACCAGAAAATGTCTGAAGGCCTCAATTTGCATTGTGAAAGTTCATCCTTGTTGAGAGAATATAAATGGTTAACTATGTAGATTGACCATCAAATATTCCGACGACGGAATGGTGCTCGTGAAGTTCCCGTTGTGTTTGGTTGGAACCGGCAACACTCTGTACAACTTGAATTCTTCGTTATACGGCAACGGGAGGCTTATCTCAATTATTATGTTGTAATCTGTCACTCTAGCCCTTGCACTTAGGATTCTGTACAATTGCAGGATCGATTCATGATGTCGTTCTCCAGGAATCATTAAGAATTTTGGAGTATTTTCGTGAATTTTTGTTAATTCATCCTTAAATTGTTGCACAGAAAGTATGAGCGGGTGAATTCTTCCAGTGTGAGTTGATAGCAAAACATCCAGTAATATGGTCTGAGTTGCCTTATAATTTATCACTATAAGCAGAGCGTTTGAAGAAAATATCTTCATGTACTCATATTTGCTGGTTTCTTCTTCGAGTTTCGATACTACAGAACTAAGTAACTGTATTTGCTTCGTATATTCAATTTGTTCTTTCTTGAAAATGTTGACAGTAGAATCAACTATGATTGTTTGGTTCTTCATTAGTTGCAACAGATGTTTTTCATTTTCTTTGGCAGCTTTAATTGTTTGCTTGTAACTTTTAGCAAATCTTTGGTCGAGAACTCCGAATAATTCATTGGTAATTGTTCTAATGATCGTTTTTGTCTTCGTGTTGAACCTTCGTTTGCATGTAATAGGATTTCGTTGTTAAGCTGTATCTGTTGAATTTGATGTTGAAACTGGTGTAGTATACCTTCACACCTGGCTGATTTTAATTCTTTTATATTCGTAGATGAAAAAGTTGTTTCCAATGTGAAACTAGTTTTTTGTAAGTTTCAAACTCTTGCCAATAGTTTGTTGAATTAAAGAACACAATAGTCTTCCATGAGCTCGAAATTAAATTTGCCTGTCGCACATCTTCGAAGTATATTCCAGGATGACTTTGGAATGGAACTATTTCGACATCATAGGGGATTGGAGTGGAGCTAGCTATGTTGAGTAAGCCAAACAAAATGCACATCCAAAAAACTTGATGTAAGCGATTTGTGGATGTTTTGACTTGTTTTACTTCCTTTTCATGTTCGTCGTTTTCGATGGGTAACTTACATAGTTTAGTTATGGGCCGTTTAAAATGTTTGTTGTTGCTGAATACCGTTGCAGCTCCAACCCCGTTGTCTTTGCCTGGACGAACTTCTGAAATCTTTCCTATCATCCAGGTTGTTGGTGGAAGCCGGTCTTCTTTGATGAGAACGATGTCCCCAATTTTCATATTTTCTCGTTTTTGCTTCCACTTGGGAAGTGTTTGTAGTTGAGACAAATATTCAGATGACCAGACTTTCCAAAAGTCTTGGGTGATTTTTTTATTAACTGCCATCGAGTTCGGAACGTTCTTTTTAGTCAATCATAGGTTCGGGTACTGCATTCAGAGAACTTCCAATCAAAAAGTGCCCAGGAGTTAGAATCGTGGTATACTCAACATCATTTTCGATTGCTGTTAGTGGTCGGGAGTTAAGACAAGCTTCTATTTGTGTCAAAAGGGTGGAAGGTTCTTCAAATGTAAGCGTTGTGTCTCCAATCACTCGCTTGAGTTGATTTAACGCCGGGCTCCCATAATCCTGTCGCCATAATCCTGTCGCCCGAAGTTGAAAAATGCCATAAAACGAGCAATCAATAATTGTGACGGCGCCCATTTGTCCGATATCATCTTCTCGACTTGGCCACTACAAGTCTAATGGTTCAAATAAACATAATCAAAAAACAGAATTGAAGTTTTTCACTTAGAAAAAAAGAGAGCCAAACAACATCGGATGGATGACTTCTCTTGACCCACCCTGTATAAATTTAGGTATCTTGATTTATACTGCATACCCACATATAGGTATTTAAAAAAAAATATTTGTTCGTATTTTTGAAAGCATTTTTTAAATTTAAAAATAAAATTAATATTTTGAAAACTGCTCATTAATTTTTTTTTTTTCAAAAATTATTAATCAAATGTATTTGCTGAGTACCTATGAATTAGCGATTTTAAATTTTGTTGAAAAATGTTTTCAAAAAGTTGTTCCACAAAAACATTTTTTCACAAAAACCGCTCCACAAATTTTTTAAAATTGTTCTCATAAATTCAAATTTATCTCAGAATTTAAATGGCGTACTTTTTTCAGCTAAGTATTTATTAAAGAATTTGAAAAGATTTATTTGTATACAAATCTCAAGCCCCAAGACAACAGTCGTGCATTTTATTTATTTTTTTGAATACTGTTATTTTAGTGAACCGTTTTTGAAAAATTAATTCCCAAACTTAAAATTTTGAAGAAAAAAAAAATAACAGTACATTTTCAAACTTTTTCGTAATTAAGTAATTTTTGGTGTCAAAATTCAATGCTTTTATTTCATTTATTTATTTATTTTAATTTTAATTCAGTCAAAAACGGAAAACTGGATGTTAATGTCTTGTTCTTTTTGAGAAAATTATAAATAACGAAAACCACTTTTTTCTTAAATACGAAAAACAATAAACATAAAGGAAAGACTACTTTATAATAAACAAAATTTTAAAAACGTACAATATAGGAAAAAGCACTTTGCAAGAAGTTAAAATTATTCTATATAATTATTTATCAGTCTAAGAGTTCTGTCAAAATGTGAAAAAATATTTCAATTTAGATCAAAATCATAGCAAGATTAAGATGAATTCTTCAACAAGTTTTTTGTTGCAATCAAGGCAGAACAAGTTTGCACTTGCATTCTGCTTCGACTTTTCGACTTAATAAAATTTATTTTGATACGAAATTATACGTTTGACATTTGCCGACGAATGGCAAAAGTGTTGTGTTGTAAAAAGTGAACCCAAATTTTGGATGGGCCTTTTAAATTTTAACTTAAGAAATGAAAATTGCAAACGATATAAAAATTTGTACGATTACCAAAAAAAAAAATGATTGTACTAAAATAAGATAATAATTTTTGCGTAGAATTCTATGGGAAGCAAAAATAAAAATGAATATAAATTTAAGTGGGGGTTTGTAAACACAATATAATGAAATAAACAATCTTTGTATGAATTGAAAATATATGTGCGAGGGTTGAAATAAGAAAAAAATCTTATTTACGCGTAATGTGAAAAAGGCAATTTAATGATAAGTGACAAAACAAAAGCTACAATTTCACCTTCCCAACCCAGTTCTTTGCAGTTTTTGTTAACACCATTGGTTCTCGTCAAATTTGAAATTTTTATAAGTGAAGTCACTAAAAAATGTCATTTGTATTTTGAAGAAATCTATTGTTATTTTTTTTTTATTAATATTCTAACCGTTTTGCAGGTGTATCTTTCGAATGACAACTTAAACGCAACAATGTCTCTTAATCCTTTTTGAAGCAAAATAAATACAAAAAATTTGATTTGCATCCCAGTTGTCATCTTTATAAGTTAAGTCACAAAAATTGTCATTTTGCATTTTTAAGCACTCTGAATTCTAGTAAAATTATAATGTTCGTTGCCAGAAAGGTGGCAGCTCTTGTGATGTGATATTAAATGTAAACGACTGTTTGGGTCCCACGAACCTGCTCTAGGCTTAGAAATCACTGTCTATAAAGAATAACCCTATACAAAAAAAAAAAAAAAACTCGAATAAAGCAGCTGAATCATGGAATCTAGCAAGTTGCTTTTATGTAGGGATTCTATTTTCTAAGAAAATATCTATTTTTATGAGAGATTTTCCGCGAATTTTTAAGTAGGTTTTCTACATTTACACATAAAATTTGAGATTAAATGTTCATAAATGTACCTATAACATTTGGGTAAAATCGATTAATCTGTTTTTGAGTGGTAAAAATAGGTCCTATGTGAGGAATAACGTTAGAGTGTTTTTGTAGGTAATATGGAAATCGTCCGAGCTGTTTGAAAGCTTTAACTTAACGGTCATGTACCAAGTACCTTGATTTTTTTTTAGCAAAATATACAAATATACCATCAGACAGACAGGCACTGCCCGAAGTCTTAGACCAACTTTTTTCATCTTCGCATTCATCCATCGTTATGTCATACATGATTTTAATTTTTTAATTTTAAGAAGAATTTCTTTAACATAAACATGTATTTTCTGATTTCTTAGTATACCTTATTTTCGTCGATGACATGACAACAAGTGCTCTATCCCTCATTCCCCCTATCGTTATCAAACACAATATAATACAACGCGCTCTTTCTTCCTCCCCACTACTGCGAACTCTCCAAAAGCACATTTAAGCAGTTGACAGCGCCACAGACGAGCTCCGCTAGAAACCAAAAAGTCAGTTCCATTGACTTGCTATAGATATAATATTGCAAAGTGCCTAATCAGACATTATATCTTAAATTCTTCGAAAAGAAGAAATAAATGCAGAAATCTATGTATGTCTGGGAACAATAAAAATTCATAAATAAGAGGACTCCACAAGAAATATTGCCTACATAAATTCTATGGCAGGTACCGTTATTTTGCGACCTAGCGGAAAAATGAAAAACATACTGGCAAATAATTGCAAAGTACCAAGTTTGAAACAAATTTGCCCATCTGTTTAGGCTGTAGAAGTGCGAACAGACAGACAATCGGAATTTCCAGAACCATTTTCCTCGGCTTTTCCATCATCGTAATGTCATCTGATTATGTTTAAACCTTAAGATATTGGAGAACGTATTGTTCTTCAAGCCAAATATAATTTTTTGTATAATGCACTCGAACTCAAGAGGATATGTATACCCTTGTAATGAATGATTTAACATGTGCCAGCAAGGAGAGACAAAATAGATTAGATTAGATTTATTATTTAACAAGTTGATATAATAAAGGGTGTTAGACGTGTGGTTTTCAATCTGGCAATACTTTTTTCGGAGTTGGTCTTTTTGACAGCTTACTTACTTACGCATGGTGGACCACGGCCTCAACCGACGGGATGAAAATAGGCTTAACGTGGACACTCCTAGCAATTAAGCCTTAAATTCCACGGCGAGCCTACTCGCATAGGGAGGCAGAGGATAGGCACGTTTAATGCTAAGCCCGGCAGGTACCCGAAAGACGAAGGGGTGCCGCGGCCTATACGCTCCAAGGATCTGCACGGAACAGGAGGAGAATCGCGATCTATATTTGCAGCCTTGGTTAAGCGTTCAAAACACTTAAGAGGGTCATAGTTCAACCCCCGGGCTCAACCAACAATCCTCGCCACCTAGGCCGGTCCCTAGCCAGTGGCGTCCAGTTTTGCAGACCAAGTTGGTTGAGGTCGTTTTCCACTTGATCGCGCCACCTAAGATGGGGTGTTTCAGAACTGCGTCGGACCTCCGGGATGGAATTGAAGACCCGTCGGGCTGTAGCGTTTTCGTCCATACGCTCCACATGGCCTAGCCATCTAAGCCGCTGTATTTTCAGCTTCTTAACCAGTACAATCTCACAGAATAGCCCGTACGGTTCGCCATTGAATCTTCTCCTCCATACTCCATTGATACATACAGGGCCGAATATCACCCGTAGAATGTGTCTCTCAAAGCAAATCAGCCTTTAATCATCCGATTGTGTCAGTGTCCACGCTTCTGCCCCATACAGCAGGACTGCGATGATAAGGGTCTTGTATATTGTCTCCTTGGTCCTTTGAGAGGGCTTTGTTACTAAAATGCCTTCTAAGACCGGACAAACAGGCAGGCATACTTTCATCCGACCAGATTGTACAGGTGAGTTGGTGTATGCTCCTCACCAAGTCATCTCCCGCTGCTTTGAAGAGTAAAGCCGTAAGGCCATCCGCTCCAGCAGCCTTGTTGGTCTTTAGTTTTGATATTGCTACCCGAACTTCTTCTTATTTGGGTGGGCGGAGGTTCATCATCGCCCAAATCGAATAGATTCATCTGCCTGACAGCCATTAGTTGGTTGTCTTCGCCGTTTAACAGTCTGCAGAAGTGTTCTTTCCAAATTCTCAGCACCGACTGTGTATCTACTACGACATTCCCACCCTCGTCTCTACAGGCTTCCGCTAGGGCTTTGTAACTCTTGGACGAATGCTTTACCCTTTGGAAGAACTTTCGAACATTGCTTCTGCCATTCGTTTTTCCAGTTCTTTCTTTTTCTTTCTGAAAAGCCGATGTTCCTCCTTCCGCTTTTGCTGGTATACCGCACGGGAAGCGCTCTTGGCAACTCTGGTTCTGGCCTTTAGAACTGCCTGATAGGCTTCGTTTTTGGCCATGTGTGCGAGCCTGCACTCATCATCGAATCAGGTGTTTCGTTGTGGTTACCTAATGAAACCCAGAACATCAGTAGCTGCGTTTTTGATGGAGATTTTGCAATGTTTCCATAGGCCTCTGGGTTTGGCGCAGGCCCCGGGCTTGTCGAGGGATAAGAGGAGACATGGTTGGCAAAGTTTGTGGCGGTCTCTTGCAATTGTAACTTCGCAAAATCTCAAACTTTCTCACAGTGGATGCTCGATCCTGCGGAGTATTGGAAATCCGCATTCGCACTCTTTAGCTACAACAAAGAAGTGGTCCGACCTGACCCTATATGGGCACATCCGCCACCTTCTCTATTTCACTACCCTAACTAATAGTAGTGAAAGGACAGCTGTCACTTGATTGATGCTCAGTTTGGTTTGCCATTTCATAATGAATAGACTTACTCCTGAACATTGTTAGCAAATCGTCCAAATTTATTACCAATATAATTGTTCGGTTCTCGCGCCGCATCGCGCTCTGGTCCGACCTGACCCTATATGGGCACATCCGCCACCTTCTCTATTTCACTACCCTAACTAATAGTAGTGAAAGGACAGCTGTCACTTGATTGATGCTCAGTTTGGTTTGCCATTTCATAATGAATAGACTTACTCCTGAACATTGTTAGCAAATCGTCCAAATTTATTACCAATATAATTGTTCGGTTCTCGCGCCGCATCGCGCTCTGCGTCCAATATTCGGTCGACATAATCGCCCAGGCATAACTTCATTAACAAGCCGCGGTGGCCACTTGCCCGAAATCATTTTTAAAACATAATGGCAAACCCTTATCTTTATAATAAAGCTAAATTCTTCGCCATAACATGAAATTATATGCGTTTTATTTCTTCTTGAAAACCACACGTCTAAGAAAAGCACCGTTTAAGTTTATTTTTTGTAAATAAAATTAACTTTTAATTTTTCACAACATGAAAACACGTTCTTTTATTTTATTTTTCAAGTTGTGAAAAATTAAAAATTAATTTTATTTATTAAATTAAAAAAACACGCATAATCTCTTAATTAATATCAAATAAATTATTCTTTGTATTCAAAAATCTTCCCTTATTATTTTATTACTGTATATTAAGGAGGCTTTAACAAATTTCATTAGTTTTTCCTAGTCTCAGTCACTGCCATTCAATGTTGCCAAAACTTCTGAATTGCTTAAATAGTTTTGCTGCCAGATTTGTCCACTAGCATGGGACACTTTGCCATGAAGTGAACAACATTTTCTTAGAAAATAATCGAAAATAATCTGAAAAGCAAGGTCCGTTTCGTCTGATTAAAAAAAAACGCTACACACGACTTAATTCGAATTCAATATATTTTATTTGTTGTTAGCAAAACCGAACAACTGCCATTGTATATATAAACTATAGTATTCCCACTTGAGGTGCGCCATCTATCGACGAAAAACTAAGCTCGAGAATAGCATGGGAAGCAACAACAACAATTTCCACCATTTTAATTGCTGTTGTTGCTTCCCATGGTATTCTCGAGCTTAGTTTTTCGTCGATAGATGGCGCACCTCTGGTGGTAGTACTATAGTTTATATATACAATGCAACTGCTCGGGTCAAAAGGTTCTTTATGACTAGTTTTACAATCGTGTTAACTTTCTTTATATAATTCAGTAGAAAGAGATAGATTTTTCTAAAATTCATTTACATTGTATTCTTTAAACATCTCATATAACGTTAAGTTACATTATATCTTCAACATCCTCCGGGCGCCCCCAATTGAGTTCCAGGGGAAACAAAAGCTGTATTGGTTGTCTCATCCTTGCCTTGTTTGCAAAATGAACTTCAGCTGCTCGCACCTTGTTGTCTCTGCGTGAAAAGATATGTTCCACCACAGCCATCTTCCAGTGCAAACGGGCCTTTGCACTATCATGAACAATAACGACATCTCCAACCTGTTATGTATTATAAATATTCTCATTACAATTACTAATACTACATTACTTAGTAATACATAATTGTACAATTGTACTCTTGAGCACAATAGAGAAATCATTCAATTGTTAGACATGTAAGTTTAAGTGAGTCATTTAAGAACCTTCAAACAATAAAGACAAAATACTTGGCAACGAGGATCGTGGCGTGACTGCGAGTTGAAAAAGTTTTTTTAAAAGCTTGCCAAAATGATAAAAGCGTAATGGTGGAGAACAAACCAGTTGTAATGGGATTGTCCATGATGGGCAATATTGAACAATTTATGGTAGAAGATGATTTCGACCATTATATAGAACGAATGGAGCATTTATTCGTTTTAAACAATATTGACGAGGATAAAAAAGTGTCTTTATTTATTTCTTTGGCCGGTGGAGATCTTTATAAAATCTTAAAATCTTTAATAGCTCCGAAGCTAGTAAAAGACTTTACATATACAAAATTAATTGAACAGTTACAAGCATATTTTAAACCAAAAGTTAATGTGCGTGCTGAAAGTCATAAATTTATGTCACGTAACCTAAAGCATGATGAGAGTTTGCACGACTTTATTGTCGAATTAAAAATCATTGCGGATAAATGTGAATTTGGCGCCTTCTTGGATCAAACTCTGTCAGATAAATTTATTTGGTCACAAAGAGACGAGGGTATACAGAGGAAACTGCTGGAAGAACCGCTAACCAAAACTTTTACCGATATTTGTGAGATTGCACTCACTATGGAAATGACGAAGAGAGAGGTGAAGGAGTTGCAGATAAATAGTGGTGGTGGCAGTCAAAACTGGTTAAGTAGAGCTAGATTTAATTCGAATTGTAATAAAAAATTTTTTTCTAAAGATGCTAAAAGTACTGTAACTCTAAAAGATCATTTTAAGAAAGATTTAAAACAAAAAAAATATAATACTAATGCAGTAGTTTGCTATAAATGTCGTAAAACAGGGCATTATGCTCATTCTTGCCCAAATAAGAAAAATTATTTAAAGGTTAATAGCATGGCTAATGAAAGTGAAACAGAATATGATTTATCTAGACTAATATTAGGAAATGTAAGAATTGATTCGCTCTCTGACGCTCTAATTGTAAAGGTTGTTGTAAATCAAGTACCGATTAATATGGAAGTCGATTGGGGCGCGTGTTATACTGTTATTAGCGAACATTTGTATAAAAGAAAAGGTCAATGTTGTTGGAGTTGTTAAGGTTACGGTGTGTGATTTGGTTGAAGATAAGCTTCATAATTTAGATTTGGTTGTTGTTGCAACAGAGAAAGAATTTGTTCCCCTGCTTGGTCGGGATTGGCTAAGTGTACTTTTCAAAAATTGGAAGGACAGTTTCAATATAAATAATGTGAACGATGATATGTCCATTAAAAATAAGTTGCTGTTGCAATTTTCAAGTGTCTTTGAGCAGGATAGTAGATCTGTTATTGAGGGGTTTGTTGCTGACATTGTTGTGAAACTAGACGCTGTACCTATTTTCCATAAGGCATACACAGTACCATTTGGCCTACGTGAAAAGGTGGATAAAGAACTAGATAAGCTGATTGAGACCGGTGTTCTTACTCCGGTTAAGTACAGTGAGTGGGCGTCACCAATTGTTGTAGTTACAAAAAAAAAAGCGGTGATATTCGTATTTGTATAGACTGTAAAGCCACTATTAACAAATATATCGTCTCAGAACATTATCCGTTTCCTAGGTTTGATGAGATTCTTTTTGGGTTTGCCGGTTGCACCGTTTTTTGTATTTTGGATCTCACTGTAGCTTTCCAACAAATAGTTCTATCAGAACCATCACAGAAATATCTTACGATCAATACTCAAAGAGGGTTATTAAGATATTCACGTATGCCTATGGGTGTTAAATGTGCGCCAGCTATATTTCAGGCTGCAACGGATAAAATTTTACATGGCATCAAAAAGGTTAGAGGTTATATTGGTGGTATAGATTTTGATGAATGTTATGCAAGTCTTGTAGAGGTTTTTAATAGGTTTGAAAAACACAACGTTAGGGTGAAAATTGAGAAATGCCAATTTTTTAAAACCAATGTAGAATATCTAGGGCATCAGATAAATTCAGCAGGTATAAGTCCTAAATCAGATAAAATGCGTTCAATTTTAGAAGCACCAACTCCCACTGATGTAACATCGCTGAAGTCATATGTAGGGCTATTGAACTTCTATGGTAGGTTCATACCTAACTTGTCTTCCAAACTTTCACCATTCTATAATCTTCTTAAGAAAGACGTGAAATTTTGTTGGGATAGCAAATGCGAAGAAACTTTCAAAAAAAGTAAGGAGTGGTTGTATCAGAACAACTTGTTGGTACATTATGACCCTGTGAAGCCTTTAGGAATTGTGTGCGATGCAAGTTCCTATGGAGTTGGAGCCGTATTGTTTCACAGAGAAGAAAATGGTGAGGAAAGACCTATAGTTTTTGTATCAAGCTCGTTGTCAAATGCTGAAAAAAATTACTCAAATATTGAGCGTGAGGCTCTTGCAGTTATTTTTGCTGTAAAACGTTTCCATAAATATATTTATGGAAACCATTTCTAAATTTATAGTGATCATCGTCCACTACAGGCAATTTTTGGTAGCAAAAGTAAAAATTCCATTTCAGCAGCAAGAATACAAAGATGGGCTCTAATTCTTTCTCAATATGTTTATGACATTGAATATAGAAAAGGATCTTTAATGGGAAATGCGGATGCTCTCTCTAGATTGCCATTAGTTGAGCCAACCCATGTTTCTTCTGAGCTAGTAAATTTTTTTAATTCTTCAGAAGATTTACCTCTTAATTTTGAGAATATTCGTGAGGAAACGAAAAAGGATGAAGTCCTTTTGAAAGTTTTAGAATTCATGCACAAAGGGTGGCCAAAAAGCAGCAGGAATCCGTTAATTCAAAAACTGTTAAACAGAAAATTTTAGTTTTCAGAACATAATGGGTGTGTTTTAATGGAAGATAGAATCGCCATTCCGAGTTGTTTAAAAGAAAGAATTTTAAATTTGTTGCATGACGGGCATATTGGGATTGTAAGGATGAAAATGTTGGCAAGAAGTTCGGTATGGTGGATAAATATCGATCGTGACATTGAACATTTTGCGAAATTTTGTAGTGAATGTCAACAGCTTTCAAACAAGCCTAGTCCAGTTGAGTTATCCAAATGGCCGTCTTCAGGATATCCTTTTGAAAGAGTCCATATCGATTTTTTCTTTTTTGAAGGAAGAACATTTTTTATAATGGTGGACTAGTTTTCAAAGTGGATAGACATTGTTCATATGAAAACAACAACTGCATTGGATGTAATACAGGTTTTAAGGAAAGCGTTTTCTATTTTCGAACTTCCAAAGGAGGTTGTTTCGGATAATGGTCCTCCATTTTCATCGAAAGAAATTTCAAAGTTTTTTTTGGCAAATTCGATTAATTTTCTTAATTCTCCGGCTTATCATCCGCAATCCAATGGAAGTGCCGAAAGAGGGGTTCAGACGGTGAAGAGTAGTCTGAAAAAGTATCTCATCGATAAAAAAACTAGGTTGTTGCCGATCCAAACTAAGCTGGACAATTTTTTGTTCAAGTATCGTAATACTCCTTCGACAGCAACAAATTCGACACCATCTGCCTTGGTATTTGCTTACAAACCAAGAACATTGATCGATTATTTAAAGTCACCTATAATCGAAAATAACAACAAAAATGAAAAAATTAAAATTTTGAGAAAAAACCCTAAAGTTAAACAAAAAAGAACAAAGAAAAATAAACATATGTTCGATAAAAATGATCTTGTATGGTATAAAACCACTAAAAACAATTTTGTAAGATGGCAACCAGGCATAGTAAAACAGCGTTTATCGAAAGTTATTTATTTGATAGTTGTAAACGGTTTAATTAGAAAAGTACATGGAGATCAAATAAAAACTAGACTAATCAAAAATTTTGTTTTTGATATATCAAAAAAAAAAACAGTTCAAGATTCAGAAACAAAAGATTTGGATTTAAGCGAAAGAAAAGAACCTGGTTCAAGTTCAGAAAATCAAAGTAAAGATTTTGTTTTTATGGGGGGGGAAAGATAATGAAGACAATTTGCAACAACCTCTTAGAAAAACGTCAAGAAATCTAAAAGCTCCTATTAGGTTAACTTATGAGAAATGATTTGAATCTAATGTTTAAGAAATCTTTTGAATCCAAATACATATAATGTTTGCTACATAAACAAACAAGTAAAAATGAATTATTATGAACTTTATTAAGAAAAAAAGAATTGAAAAATAATGATTTGAAAAATGTGTTATGAATTATGCAACTATATTTTTATACACATACATATGTAAATAAATACTTTATTTTGTTAAATTTCAATTATAAAATGTCAATTATAAGAAATATGTATACCCATATCTTTTGAAATAAGGGAAGGGTAGTGTTATGTATTATAAATATTCTCATTACAATTACTAATACTGCATTACTTAGTAATACATAATTGTACAATTGTACTCTTGAGCACAATAGAGAAATCACTCAATTGTTAGACATGTAAGTTTAAGTCAGTCATTTAAGAACCTTCAAACAATAAAGACACAATACAACCTTTACTTCATTTGAAGGTGTAGCTTTGGTATGATGAGCAGATCTTAAAAGGCGAAGATACTCAGTATTCCATCTTTTGTACAAAGAAAATATGTGCTGTGTTCTAAATTTCAACTTTCGTCGGAGTTCGATATCATCAAATTGTTTCTCAATTTCGCTAGGTCGCCCATAGTAGCCTGTAAGAAAATCATTAGGTGAGATAGGAGTTAAATCTAATGGATCATCGCTAATATAGGCCAGGGGACGCATATTGATGACAAGTTCGGCTAAGGTCTAGATGCTAACATGCTTTCGCTTGGCAATGGAGCAAAGGGATTAGAGCCAGGTTTGCCTTTCAACTTTCGGCACAAGTTACAGCTTCGTATAACCTTCTTGATTACTTGGCGTCCTCCAATTAGCCAGAACCTTTCTTGTAGTCGCACCATGACACCATTAATTCCTCCATGCAAGGTCACTTCATGATTGTAGGAAACCAGTAGCTTTGTGAGGTGCCGTGAAATAAGGTAGATAGCAATAAGGTCGAATCGGTTTTATTTCGCAAAAAAAATGGAAATAGAGGCGAATTTGAATTTTTTTCTTAGCCAACTGTAAACTTAAACTTAAATGGTAATAATGTCGATCACAATTTCGGTTTTATTTCCAGTCAATACACAGGGGAATTTCTTTCGATGATATTTCCATTTTGTTCGATGTTATTTCCATTAAAAAAAAAAAAAAACAATTCTACATTATTACCAATGGAATTCATGTTTATACCTTCCTTATTTGTATATTAAGCAATTTATTGTTTAAGTTAAGTTATATGATTATGGAAAAATAATTTTAGCATTATTAAGAAAGCTTGATTTAAAACTACAATTAACTAAAGTTTTTGGAAATAAACAGTAGTGAATCAAATATTTGAGATTTCAATCAAGCCTTTCGAATAAATAGTAGTGAAATATTCGTGCGCGCGAATATAACGAAAAACTTGTAGATCGCCTGATGCAACAGTTAATGACAATTGCACATGTACACAACAAAACAGATTCTGTTGCACTCCGTCAAGTGTATAATGTGGTCATTTCTTCTAGCCGCTCTCTAACGGCTTTGGGTATTCCATCATCGCATTATTATATAATGCTCAAATCAATTTTGCTTAGATGTATGTCAAATGAGCTACGCATACAGTATCACTGTTTACAAAAATCAGAAGGAAAAGATAATAACTCTGAATCTACGTAAGAAGAGAGCTCAACTCTTTCGTTTGATGGAGATGGGCAAGTAAAAAATATACTGCTCTTTCTTAAACAAGAAGTTGAATCAATTGAAAGATCCGCCGTAGGAAAACCTACAAAATCACAAGTATATAAGCACGTCAATGAGGTGTCTACAGCAGCTGGACAACTCACAACCGTACCTCCATGCATATTATGTAAGTCAACCCAACAAACAACGGAGGATTGTAACTGTGATCGTCCAATGGCAGACAAAAAAATGTATTGCGAAGAGAAGGTAGCTGTTTTCGGTGTACGCGTAAAGGGCATTCGGTAAAATTCTGTCGGGTTAAAATAGTGTATAATATTTGGAAAAAAATCACGCGACCGTCGGTCGTTTGCAATAACCCGAACAAACGCAAAGAACAAATAGATAAGAACGACCAAAATCAAGCGGTAAATTTATTTGTGGCAAGTTCCTTAAACTCAGTACGTGTATATCTTCAGACCGCGCGTGTTCTTTTGCCTTCTCCATCGAATAACATAAAATTATTTGTTCGTGTAATAAGAGATGGTGGATCTCAAAGATCATACGTGACACAGAGCATCGTTGAAAAATTAAATTTAGATTATGTTGGAAATATAACTTAATCAATTAATTCATTTGGTAATTCGAACTTTCCATCCCCAAAAACTTTAAACTCGTGAATTTAAAGATTTTAAGTCAATTCGGTTCTAAAAGCATTAATATATACGCGGTTGTTGTGCCAGAAATTTGTTTAGACTGTTTGATGGGCACCAGAGCCAAATAATTTTCATTTGAATTTAGCGGTTTCAAACCCTGCTGATTACTACTGGGCTGTTCACCACAATAAAGCCCAAAGATTGAGTAGCAGATTAGCAGCGGTTTCTACCATTTTTGGATGGACCATTCATGGACAAACCTCGGTAAGTTCCTCCAAAACTGGTGTAGATTTCTTTTCTGCGTTCGTAAATATTGCAGTGGAAAAAATGTAGGATCTTGAGTCCATAGGGTTTAAACCAGAGAAGATCGAATGCAAAGCCAGTATCGATGACTACAAGGAGAGATGTATTCTGAAGACACCTGAAAGGTATGAAGCACTTATACAGTGGAGTTCTAACCAACCTCTTGAAAACAACAAAGAAGTGGCAGTACAGCGAGAACAATCACTTGCTAAACGCCTCTCTCGAGATCCGAGGAAGCTGTTTGAATACGATGACAGTATAAGGGAATTTATAGCTGCTTGGTTTGCTGAGTTGATTTCAGATAATACTGAGGGTAAGAGAATTTATTACCTTCCACACCGCCCGTTCATCGTCCAGACAAACCAACATGTTGCAATTTAATTTGTTTTAAAAATATAAACCCGAAGTGGAAATTAATTTAGAATGAGAAGAATTATTTAGACGAAACAAATAAACCGCGTAACTTTGGATCAATTCGAATCCAATATTAATTAATTTTTAAGAAGAACAACGAGTAAACAAATTTGCAACCGGCACCGCGCAAAGAAATTTCGTTATTGACGAAATGTGAAAATAAAAGAGAGAGAATGGATAAAGAAAATTGCAACAACAACTGCAATTGTATTTGCAGACCTCCCGACTAGTCAACTAGGGTGGTTCGTCGAATAAAAAAAGTATTTAATCAAAGCGATCGTGTGTAGGTATATTTTATTGTAGGAATTAAAAGAGATGCTCGAATGAAAAGAATATTCGATTGATTTAATGGGAAGTGGAACGCAAATACAAGTATTTACGTTACAGGGTGGGCGCCAGGAAACTTTTGTGGTAGTTTTGCTTACCAGATGGAAGCTGAAAAATCTTAAAATTTTAACAGAATAAACACAAGAATTTATTCTTCCCAATGAGAAATTGAATCTTTAATTGTTAGTTATTAGTCTGAGAAACCGTGGCAAATGCCGGGATAAAAACCCAGAGTCTTTTCGATAAAAAGAAAAATAGAACAATTGGATTTTGAGATTAGCAGAAGGCTAATTCTCGAAATTAGGAAAAGGTTTTAGCAAATGAAAAAAGCAAACAATGGTTTGTGCCAAATGGACACAAAGAAAGATCACGATGATAAAGAACAATGGTCACGGGTCCCACAATCTTGGGAGAAAAACGAACACCGAAGGCCTACTTTAACAACAATTTATTTGCCCCACACAGGGTCACAAACAAAAACGAATTTACGCAATTTAAACAACCAAGATACAAGCTAAAATTCTGGTCACAACCAGACACAAAATACTTAGCTTTTGCAAATCCTCCAACCAAGATATCGTTCTCAAATGCTTTAAAAATTGAAATCAAGATTTCCTCAGTCAATTTTCTTCCTTATTCTCAAAGTTTTTTTCTAATTTCTGCTTAAATTTTCAATCGTTTTTCACTTCTCTGTTCTTTTTGAAAAATGTCTACTTCTTTTTCTCAAATCCAAAATTGAATTGTCCTCAAAATGGAGGCTTGGCTTGTCCACTTCGCCACGGCCATATAGCCATCCTCTTCGGATCTTTTGCGTGGTTGTGTTCTTGTCTCGGTCATACAGCAGCATCTTGCCAATATAGGCTGAGAAGTGCGAACGAGAGCAGTGATACAACCATTGCACGCGATCCTATGCGTTGAAGATGCGATCTCCATTAGCTCAGTTGACGTGTTCAGCCGTATAACATCAATTATATTTTATTTTTAACAGGCAAGTGAAAAACTACGACACAACGCGCAAAGTCCCCAGCCCAAACAGGCCCAATTTAATTGCTTTGAGAAGAATATTTTTGTTGGAAAGAATCCTAACCATTTTACAACTAAAATGGTGGGATTTATAAACAAGAATAATCTAAATTCCATAGACCTTCGCGCAGATAATATTTAAGAGAGAAAAACACATCATTGCGATTTTTCTTTGATATTCGACACTTTACGGTGGGCACTCGGCCATTATAAATTTACGTCGGTGTGACTATAATTCTCACTTTGTTGTGTTGTTGTAGGCTCGTTGGAAAGCTTGTCAATTGTTAGCTTCCTCGCTTTCTTTACTATGCGTGCGAGTCTCCAGCCCGACCGCTGGCTCGACACGATAGACTGATGCGTGTGAGTCTCCAGCTCATCCGCTGGCTCAACACGAAAGACTATTACGAGTGAGTCACCAGCTCATCTGCTGGCTCAACACGAAAGACTGTTGCGAGTGAGTCTCCAGCTCATCCTGGCTCAACACGCTGGCTCAACACGAAAGATAAGGACCTGTTTTGTTATCCTCTCTGAGTTACTCTCAAAACTCTTAGAGGACAACGGACTCAAAATGTGGGTCGAAAAATAGGAATGGATAGGATGGAGCGGAAAACAGGTTTCAAGAGTCAGACCGTGACCAAAACAACATGATCAGACAGAGGTTTTAAGAACCACAAATAAATAGCTTTTGTTGCGGTTAATCTTACCGTAACAAACAACAAAACCTCGCATCGTTTTTGTTGCCTCGTCACATGCTGCAGGCCAAGTTTCACTCAACGATTGTATTTGGGCAGGTTAGAATCTGCTCCCAGAAATTTTTAAAAGCCTCGTTAGATTAAGACTGGGTAGGATAGCAGTGAAAGCTGATATTGAAAAAGCCTTTCTTCAGATTTCCATTGCAGAAAAAGATCGTGATTATCACAGGTTTCTTTGGTTTAGAGAAAAATTAGATTCGCCAGTTATATACCCAGATCTAATAGAACATCGCATGACGAGAGTAACATTTGGCGTTACTTGTAGTCTGTTTCTTCTCTCGGTGACTATACAGAAGGATCTAGAAAGCCTGATGGACGAATATCCCGAACCTTCTGCGGTGTTGACGAATTCATTCTACGTAGACGATTTGGTGTGTAGCCTAGAGACCGAAATTCAGACGAAACTATTTTATAAGGAAGCCGTTGAAATAATGACAAGAGCGAATATGAACTAACGTAAATGGGTTTGTAGTAATGCTAACGTTAGAAATGCGTTGTCGATTGAAAATACAGATACCAATCAAATGGTTCTTGGCCTCAAATGGAATGTTTTTTCGGATGAGCTTTCGATTAATGTGAAACCAGAAGTTTTCCAAGAAATGACGTCACCAACAAAAAAAAAATGTCTTAAGAACCATCGCAAGCATATTTGACCCCTTAGGGTATTTATCTCCTGTCGTTATCCATTTAAAAATCTTATTTTAATCCTTATGGCGTCTGAAGTTAGGTTGGTACGAAACACTTTCAAATGGGCTGTCTACGGAATGGAATTTTTGTCTGAAGAGGTCATCTGAAGTTGGAGAATTATCTCTGCCTCGTTGGTTAGGAGTCAGTTCTAAAACTGGTTCTATTGAAGCACATATTTTCGCTGATGCCAACCAAAAGGCCTTTGGAGCAGTAGCCTATATTAAGACAAGGGATAGCGAGTAGCACCCTTAAAAGAACCTAAGACTGATAGTTTAAGTTTGCCTAAGCTAGAGCTTACTGCAGCATTACTCGCTACCAGGCTTAAGGTGTATTTCAAAAAAATTAGTTTACCAGTGCATAAATATGTGTTACGGACTGATTCTCAGATAACCCTCAATTGGATATGCGGTGACATGAAGAAATGGGTGCCTTACGTTTTCAACCGAGTCAAAGATATAAAAGAACACACGGAAACAAAGGAATGGGAACATTGTCCAGGAAAGGAAAATCCAGTCGACTTTTTAACTAGAGGTATATCTGTAGACAAATTTGAAGATGCTTCTGAGTGGCGTAATGGACCCAAGTGGCTTAAGAATTACTAAGAAACATGGCCGGAGATCAAGATCCCTTCCGAAAGTGCCGTTTTTCTGACTGCTGCTGTGGACAACGATGAATATAATCTTGCTGTTGTTGAGGAACCCCTGCTTTGTATTGGATCTTTTAGTTCATGGAAGAAACTATTACGTGTAGTAGCTTTAGTTTTTAGAGCAGTGAACTGTATGCGTTTAAACCCAATTCCAGATAATTTTTTGACTACACCGGAACTAGAAAATGCGACAAAATATTTGATAAAAAATATTCAACAAGTTAATTTTAGCGATGAATTACAGACTTTGAAGCGAAACAAATCTATAAAAAAATATTCTTCTCTTTTATCGCTGAATCCTTTCCTAGGTCCATATGGTTTATTACGTGTTGAAAGCCGACTGCAGCAATTGGATGAACCTTTCGATGTTATCAACCCCATCATAATTCTGAGGTCCAGTCACGTCACAAAGCGGTGCCGTGAAATAAGGTATATGGCAATAAGGTCGATTAAGGCTAAATCTACCTTATTTCCATCGCAGTGAAAATAAGACCGATTTTAGTTTGTTGTCATTATTGCCTAAGCCGAAGGAAATAATGTCGAATGGAAAAGTAGGCAATAAAATCGACTGAAATTTGTCTAATACGTGTTTTGGTTGGGCAATTTGTAATTGGTAATAACATAAAAACATATGGAAATAAAACCGAAATATGGTTTATCCAAATGGTAATAAGGACGAAATTGTCTGGAATAATGCTGCATGCAAACAAATTGAAATTTGGTGTCATTAACTGGTCAAACATAATAGGATATTTTTCTGCACCTTCCTAATTTGTATATTAAGCAATTGTTTAGTTAAGTTAGGTACATATATGATTATGGAAAAATAATTTTAGCATTATTAAGAAAGCTTGATTTAAAACTACAATTAACTAAAGTTTTTGGAAATAAACAGTAGTAGTAGCGCGCGAATATTTCACTACTATTTATTCGAAAGGCTTTTGATTGAAAACTCAAATATATAAAAAGTCGACTGGATTTTCCTTTCCTGGACAATGTCTCCATTCCTTTGTCTCCGTGTGTTCTTTTATCTCTTTGAATCGGTTGAAAACGTAAGGCACCCATTTCTTCATGTCACCGCATATCCAATTGAGGGTTATCTGAGAATCAGTCCGTAACACATATTTATGCAGTGGTAAATTTTTTTTTGAAATACACCTTAAGCCTGGTAGCGAGTAATTTTGCAGTTAGCTCTAGCTTAGGCAAACTTAAACTATCAGTCTTAGGTTCTTTTAAGGGTGCTACTCGTGATTTGGCACACACAAAATTAACATTTACCACACCATCGCTATCCCTTGTCTTAATATAGGCTACTGCTCCATAGGCCTTTTGGCTGGCATCAACGAAAATATGTGCTTCAATAGAACGAGTTTTAGAACTGACTCCTAACAAACGAGGCAGGGATAATTCTCCAACTTCAGATAACCTCTTTAGACAAACATTCCATTCCGTAGACAGCTCATTTGAAAGTGTTTCGTCCCAACCTAATAATAAGATTTTTAAAGGGATAACGACAGGAGATAAATACCCTAAGGGGTCAATATGGTTGCGATGGTTCTTAAGACATTTTTTTTTTGTTCGTGACGTCATTTCTTGGAAAACTTCTGGTTTCACATTAATCGAAAGCTCATCAGAAAAAACATTCCATTTGAGGCCAAGAACCATTTCATTGGCATCTGTATTTTCAATCGACAACGCATTTCTAATGTCAGCATAACTACAAACCCATTTACGTTAGTCCATATTCGCTCTTGTCATTATTTCAACGGCTTCCTCATAAAATAGTTTCGTCTGAATTTCGGTCTGTGGGCTACACACTAAATCGTCTACGTAGAATGAATTCGTCAACACCGCACAATTTTCGGGATATTCGTGCATCAGGCTTTCTAGATGCTTCTGTATAGTCACCGAGAGAAGAAACGGACTACAAGTAACGCCAAATGTTACTCTCGTCATGCGATATTCTATTAGATCTGGGAATATAACTGGCGAATCTAATTTTTCTCTAAACCAAAGAAACCTATGACTATCACGATCTTTTTCTGCTATGGAAATCTGAAGAAAGGCTTTTTCAATATCAGCTTTAACTGCTATCGTACCCAGTCTAAATCTAACGAGGATTTTAAAAATTTCTGGTAGCAGATTCGAACCTGTCCAAATACAATCGTTGAGTGAAACTTGGCCTGCAGCATGTGATGAGGCATCAAAAACGATGCGAGGTTTTGTTGTTGATTTGTCTGGACGATAAACAGGGCGGTGTGGAAGGTAATAAATTCTCTTACTCTCAGTATTATCTGGAATCAACTCAACAAACCCAGCAGCTATAAACTCCCTTATACTGTCATCGTATTCAAACAGCTTCCTCGGATCTCGAGAGAGGCGTTTAGCAAGCGATGGTACTCGCTGTACTGCCACTTCTTTGTTGTTTTCAAGAGGTTGGTTAGAACTCCACGGTATAAGTGCTTCATATCTTTTAGGTGTCTTCAGAATACATCTCTCCTTGTAGTCATCGGTACTGGCTTTGCATTCGATCTTCTCTGGTTGAATCCCTATTGACTCAAGATCCCACATTTTTTCCACTGCAATATTTACGAACGCAGAAGAAAAATCTACACCAGTTTTGGAGGAACTTACCGAGGTTTGTCCATGAATGGTCTATCCAAAAATGGTAGAAACCGCTGCTAATCTGCTACTCAATCTTTGAGCTTTATTGTCGTGAACAGCCCAGTAGTAATGAGCACCTATTATCAAGTCGATTCCGTCTTCTTGTATGAAATTATTTGGGTTCGAGTCCGCTAAATTCAAATGAAAACATTTTGGCTCTGGTGCCATCAAACAGTCTAAACAAATTTCTGGCACAACAACCGCGTATATATTAATGCTTTTAGAACCGAATTGACTTAAAATCTTTAAATTCACGAGTTTAAAGTTTTTTGGGGATGGAAAGTTCGAATTACCAAATGAATTAATTGATAAAGTTATATTTCCAACATAATCTAAATTTAATTTTTCAACGATGCTCTGTGTCACGTATGATCTTTGAGATCCACCATCTATTATTACACGAACAAATAATTTTATGTTATTGGATGGAGAAGGCAAAAGAACACGCGCGGTCTGAAAATATACACGTAATGAGTTTAAGGAATTTGCCACAAATAAATTTACCGCTTGATTTTGGTCGTTCTTATCTATTTGTTCTTTGCGTTTGTTCGGGTTATTGCAAACGACCGATGGTCGCGTGATTTTTTTTTGCAAATGTTTCACACTATTTTAACCCGACAGAATTTTACCGTATGCCCTTTACGCCTACACCGAAAACAGCTACATTCTCTTCGCAATACATTTTTTTGTCTGCCATTGGACGATCCCAGTTACAATCCTCCGTTGAATGTTGGGTTGACTTACATAATATGCATGGAAGTACGGTTGTGAGTAGTCCAGCTGCTGTAGACACCTCATTGACGTGCTTATATACTTGTGATTTTGTAGGTTTTCCTACGGCGGATCTTTCAATTGATTCAACTTCTTGTTTAAGAAAGAGCAGTATATTTTTTACTTGCCCATCTCCATCAAACGAAAGAGTTGAGCTCTCTTCTTACGTAGATTCAGAGTTATTATCTTTTCCTTTTGATTTTTGTAAACAGTGATACTGTATGCGTAGCTCATTTGGCATACATCTAAGCAAAATTGATTCGAGCATTATATAATAATGCGATGACGGAATACCCAAAGCCGTTAGAGAGCGGCTAGAAGAAATGACAACATTATACAGTTGACGGAGTGCAACAGAATCTGTTTTTTTGTGTACATGTGCAATAAATTGTCATTAACTGTTGCATCAGGCGATCTACAAGTTTTTCGTTATCCCCGTATTCTTCTTGTAACAGGGATATGGCACCATCATAACAGGAATCTGATAGGGTGAAGCCCGCTATTGATTTTGCCGCTTCACCTTTTAAGACCGATTGAAGATAATTAAATTTTTCACTGCCCGTCAATGCATTATTGTCGTGAATTGTTGATTTAAAGTTTTCCCAAAAGGGAATCCATTCTTGGAATTCTCCAGAAAATTTCTTCATTTGCAGCTTTGGTAATTTAAAATAATTATGGGTCGTTTTCGTTGTATTTAAGCTGAGCTCGTCGTAAGGAGCTTTGCCGCTGGGATTATTACGCTCTATTACTTTGGCTAATCTTACCTCTAGACCAAACATATTTCCTATAGCCGCATCTTCGTATTCCGAAACTTTTTCTTAATTTTTATCTTCCAACTCTTTATCGATGATAATTTTATTGATGGAACAAAGATTGTCATGCGCATTTCTCAATCTTTGTAGGTTAGTTCCTCTTCTAAATTTTCCATATTTAAAGAATCTTCACTTATTCGCGACTCTGGCGTGAATAAAAATTCGCTGGCTTCCTTTACAATTTTCGTTATTTGGCTACGAAAGCCAGCTCGCACTTGTAATTGACTCTAATATTAAAATTGTTGCGCTGACAAAAAAATGGTTCCACATATCAAAATTTTCGTCTCAAAACACAGAAGATGAAATTAAATCATTTGTAAGCAAAAGAATTGATGTAGAGATAGATGAAATTTCCTGTTACAAGCTTGTCAAAAAATCTACAACTGCTGCTCACTGGAAGTATATAAATTTTAAAATAGGAGTCCCCTCTCGTTATGCTCCCAAAATGCTCTCACCTGACACTTGGCCATCTGGAATGAGAGTTAAGTACTTCCAATTCCGACACTCATCAAAAAACGGGAAACTGAAAGCCCCTATTCAAGTGATGTAAGACCCAACCGAACATTCAACTATACAGGACAAAACAACATAACGCCAATAATTATTGCTGGACCCAACATCATCCAACATTCAACATTGTCATTCAACAACCAACATCGTCGCTATCAGCACTGATCATCCAACTATAAATGATCCCTGCTCATCTCCACACCTAATACATCACATTTCGTCATCAACCGCATTAAACTCAAACTTAAGTTCCCCCTCCCCCTTAATTCATAACTGTGGTGAACTAAATGTTTATTATCAAAATATGGGGGGGCTTTGTTCTAAGTTGAGTGAACTTTTTTTAATAATTGAAGCCTGCGAATACGATATAATCGCACTCACTGAGACATGGATGCATGAGCACATTAAGACAGAAGAATTGTTCAATAATTCTCGATTTTCTGTGTTTCGGCTTGATCGATTTGATGTGACGAAAAAACGAGGTGGTGGCGTGCTAATCGCTGTTCGTCGACATTTAATTGCTTCTTCTGTGGATATTGATGTTGTATTATTAAATTCAAAATTAAATATTGAGCAATTATGTGTGCATATTAGTGGAAAAAACTACTCTACTGATGACTTGCTGATATTCCTTAGCTATATTCCACCTGGTAGCTGTCTATCTATTTATGAAAAACATTTAAGCAACATTGAATTTGTTAGTCAAAGGCACGATTATGAAAATAAAAATATTTGTGTTATTGGTGATTTTAATCTAGGCTCGTTAAAATGGTATCGTTGTGAGGAAACTAAAATGCTTCCATTGCTTCTCTCATCTGAAGTTGAAATTTATACTATTGATTTTCTCTTTTCTATGAATTTTGTTCAAATTAATGATAGTTTTAATTCTATTAATAGATTATTGGATCTCGTATTTATTTCAGAAAACTTAAGTGTTGTATTACGAAATTGTGCTCCTTTTTTGAAAAATTCCATCCATCATAATGCGATTGACTTTATTATAACAAATTACAAATTCAAAAACATGAATTCATACATTAATACGAATAGAAAGATTTTTAAATTTAATATTTTCAACATGTCTCAAATGAATCAAATCTTTAGCAATGTAAATTGGGTCACTGAATTTCAGGAGTTGTCGGTAAGTGAGATATATCTTAAATTTTCTTCAGATTGTATGCATACACTAAATAGCTGTGTTCCACAAATACATAAAACAGTAAATTCCCACCCACCTTGGTATAATCGTCGTCTTAATAATCTTAAAAACGCAAAATCCAAAGCTCATAAACGCTTTAAGAGAAGTCAATCACTGGATGATTATGCTGTTTTCAATAGATTGCGAAAAGAGTTCGTATTTCTATCTAAATTCCTTTACAGTTCTCATGTCCAATCCTTAGAAATTAGTCTGAAAAGTAACCCCAAACTTTTTTTGAAATTCCTTAATACAAAAAGAATCAGTACAGGTTTTCCAATAACAATGAAACATGGTGATAGAGTTTCTTCTGAACCATGTGAAATCGTGGATATGTTTGCGGATTATTTTCAAGGAATCTACAATTCATCAAATGAAGTTACAGATATTGATGATTACCTTAATACTTTAAATGCAATTACATCCTGTAGCATGTTAGAAATTCATGCAGACGAAGTATATCGTTCTCTATGTAACCTGAAACCTAAAGCTGAACCTGATATTTTGGGATTTTATCCCATTGTTCTCAAACATTGTGCCAATTCTCTCTCCCTACCGCTTCATATCTTATTTAATAAGTCTCTATCAAGTGGAGTTTTTCTTGATGACTGGAAGATTTCCTGTGTAAATCCTGTCTTTAAGAGTGGTAAAAAAGACAATATATACAACTATAGACCTATCTCTAAACTCTCAGTCATTCCGAAGTTGTTAGATAGTTTAGTTAAGGACATGCTCACTGCAGATATCAGAGGCCGAATAAATGATTGCCAACATGGTTTTCTGCAAGGAAGATCTACTTGCACTAATTTAGTAGAGTTCACGAACTTTTGTATGAATTCGCTCGAGCAACATAAACAGGTTCACGTAGTTTATACGGATTTTAAAAAAGCCTTTAGTAGAGTTAATATAAATGTATTGTTAAAAAGACTTAATTGCTATGGGTTTTTTTGGGGCGATTTTAAAGTGGTTTAAATCATATCTTTCTGGAAGGAAACAATTTGTGGTCATAAAGGATATATCCTCAAAAGCTGTTTCGGTCAGTTCGGGTGTACCTGAAGGAAGCCATCTGGGGCCAATTCTTTTTTTGCTCCTTGTTAATGATTTGCCGAGTATTATAAAATTTAGTCGTTGTCTCATGTTTGCTGATGATGTAAAATTCTATGCAACTGTAACTAACGTTCAAGACTGTTTGCTTTTTCAAAACGATTTGAACAGCTTTTCGAGCTGGTGTGTACTAAATGATCTGCAACTTAGTATTGATAAGTGTGCATGTATGCTCTATACTAGATTTTTATTTCATATCGTTCCTTCGTATACTCTCTTAAATGAACTCCTAAGAGTAGTTAATGAAATTACCGACCTAGGTGTTATTTTTGACTGCAAACTTACCTTTGATCTACACATCAATTACATAGTTTCAAAAGCTAACTCAGCTCTTGGTTTTCTTAAAAGAAATTCTACAGAATATAAGGACCCTTACACTTTAAAATCGCTGTTTTGTTGTCTGGTTCGCCCTTCACTTGAATACTGCTGCATTGTATGGAACCCATCCACAGCAAAGAGTATTAACCGAATTGAAAGAGTTCAAAAAAATTTCTTGCGTTTTGCACTTCGTATGTTCTTCGGAGGCACTAATAACAGGTGTTCTTATGTCTCTAAATGTTTATTGTTAGGTATACAGTCCTTGGAAACAAGACGAAAAATGTATAGCATTATGTTTGTTCGTGATCTTTTGTGCTCGACCGTGGATTGTGGGAATTTGCTGTTTCTTATAAATATATATGCACCACAAAGGTCATTAAGATCCAGACCCTTTTTATGGGTCCCTCCGCACAGTACCTCCTATGGTTCACGTGATCCCATTACAAATTGTTCAAATTTATTTAATGTTGTCTGTCAAGATCTTGATATAAATTTGCCAAGAGATATTTTTAAATCATGTTTATTTTTAGTCTTAAGTCAATTGTAAAATATTGTTCATTTTCTATTTTATGGTATTAATGTTTAAGTAAAATCTGTAGATTGTAAAAAATCGTAGATCAGTAAATAAATAAATAAATAAAAAAAATCCATTTCTCGAAACACGAAACTGTCGGGTTTCGGCACCAAATTTCGAAACTGGAATTAAAGTTTAGGAATACCCACCGAAATAATCTGAAAAGCAAGGTCCGTCCGTCCGATTCAAAAAAGAACGCTACACACAACTTAATTCGAATTCAATATATTTTATTCGTTGTTAGCAAAACCGAACAACTGTTCGGGTCAAAAGGTTCTTTATGACTAGTTTCACAATCGTGTTAACTTTCTTTATATAATTCAGGAGAAAGAGATTGATATGTTTCTAAAATTCATTTACATTGTATTCTTTAAACATCTCATTTAACGTTAAGTTACATTATATTTTCAACAGCTGGCATTACACAACAGTTAAAATGTAGATCATTTCGCTGTGGTATAAAGTTTAATGGAACCAATTTTCCTCTTGCTCGAAAGATCGTTGATATTTTGTCAGTATTAAGATTATCTCTGAAATAATTGACATGTCGAAGGTTGTGTTCTAGCTTAGAATATGTTTCTCTGTATATGGAGCTCTTTGCCTGCTCGATGCTCTCATCTCTCAGTTTTGAATTAAGTTTTTCTAGCAAATCGTCTAGGTATGTCTTCCACGTTGGTAAATTTTCCAGGGTTAGGTGAAAAGGCATTCTGCATCTTGCCGCTATAGTTTCCCATTCTTCGAACCATGCAACTTTATCTTTTATAACTGAAAATGCGATTCTCCGAGCTATTTTCTCAGTGTGACCGTACAATAATTTAATTACAATATAAGTTAAAATGAAGCTTTAAAGATGTTAGGTAAAGCGGTGAAAGGCCCGTTTCGTTTAGAAGCATGTAGTTTGGTTTTGCGTCGGGTAGTCGGAACTGTCGTTTGAGAAAGAATCTTCGAAGGTTTTCGGTTGTTTCGTATTGACGCCAACCCCACAATTCAGCTGCATAAAGCATAATATATTTCGAAGTTGAAGTAAAAACTTTGAAAGGAATATCCTTGTTCCCGTAAACCCTTTGCCAAATTTTTCCAATTGCGTTTTTGGATGTCGATAATTAATTGCTTAGTTGTTCTTAGTTCATGTTGCCGGTTATAGTGAATCCTAGTTAGATACTGGTATTTTTTTTATTGTCTATTTGATCCGCTACATAGAATCACCCTTTACTTGCCGCAAGTTGTCCTGTATCCTCCGGAATGCCATGGTTTCTGACTTCTTTAGGTTCACAGTCAAGTTCCAATCACCGCAGTAGGAACGCAATATGTTGATCCATCAACTGGAGTGATTCGGGAGACTGCTAAGAGGACCAGATCATCGGCGTACAATAGGGTTTTAATCTGGAGTCCATCTAATGTGATTCCATATGGAACGATTTTAAGAAGATCTTCAATATATCGAGCCAAAGCATGTGGGCTTAGGTATCAACCTTGTTTTAATCCTACCGCGGAGAAAAACCAGTCAGATAGACTTTCCATACAGCGTTTAGAGTTTGGCTGTGAATGCTCTAAATTATGTTTCAAACGTCAGTGACATCCCATCCCTATACAGTTTGTTCATTAGAGCTTTCCTGTTTATAGAATCGCATCCACAAAGAAAACATAGATTTTTTTTCGTCGGCGGAGAAAGAATAGAAAGATAGGAAAGAAAGGTGGTACAGTAGATAGGGCTGTCCACGAAGCTATCTCTTTCTAAATTTTCGCTGGCACTTTGAGGAAAAACATTGAAGTATCCGACAAAAATCATACTAATATTATAAATGTGAAATTTTCGATGTTTGGATGTTTGTTGCTCAATACCGCCAGAACGGCTACACGGATCTGGATGAAATTTGGCACAGAGGTAGATTATAGTCGTATGGGCTACTTTTTATCCCGGTAAAATGTATATTTTTCATGGGATGGATTTGATTTAATTTTTGAAATCACTCCAGAATATCTGAACGGATCTGGATGAAATTTAGCACAGAGATAGATTATAGTCTGGAATAGCACATAGGCTACTTTTTATTCCGGTAAAGTGTATGGAATATCAAAGCTCGGGCTATAAAAGTAGCTAGATTACGAGAGACGACTCCTCAGTCTACAGGCTGCTTCTAGATCAGCTGAAACGGAACGAAGCCGTGGGTTATGGCTAGTAGGTTATATATATGTATATTAAATTTTCACAATTTTTTTTAGTTAAAATGTGTTTTCTGTTCACTTATTAATGTCTCTTTAAATATTTGTAGAATATTTTGTATGCAATGTCTTGCCAACAATGTTTTCCCTCAAAGTGATTGACACTGACGTATTCGTGGACTGCCCTATTGAAAATGTAGGTGATAATTATCTCACGAAAATCCCACATACCATCCAGTTGAAATCGGGGGAATAAATAAAAATTGCTGCCAGGCTGGGTTCGAACTCACAACTCTCAGATTAGGCAACCAAGCACTTCATCCACTGTACCATTGCCACTCCCATTTGCATAAAAAAAACGTTTAATAGAACCAATATATCATGAATCATTAACAAATAAAACTAGAGTCTATTCTAAGATGCTTTATTTTTATTAAAAAGCAAAATCATGTTTTATTTCAATCTTCGTGGATGGACTTCGTCTTCATGTAGGGGACAACAGACCTATTTATAAATTTGTCCTGCCAATTTTGTAAAAAAACCTTCCATCAAATAGGGGACATCCTCTTTAATAACATGAAAACAAGGTATTAGATGCCTAAAATAGTTGTTACTCGCTGATACCTAACCCAAGTTGGCCAGTTCAAAAACAAGGACAAAGAAACTAAAAAAAAATATTCTTTAAACAAAGACTAGTAGTATGTTGAGAACGAGAGTCATTTCATTGTCTATGGAAAAATAGTCTCTTATTTTGGAAATGTGTCATTTTTGGCACATGTCCTTAAGTTAAAATAAATTAAATTGAATTTTTTTCGCACCTAATCACCTAATTAGTAGATTCTTCTTCCTTTTAGCCATTTATGTTTAAGAATGTTCTTAATTGTCTTCGCCTTCTTCTATTATTTCCATATCCGTGTGCCTCAATCATTTGTTACGATTCCTAAAAAAAGGATTTAACTATCCATATATTTTCACATTCCCACTACGAAGTGACCATCACTCTACATCAAAATTGACAAAAAACAACACTCTTCGATGTTCAAGACGCTATAAAAATGAAAAAAGAAGAATTTTAACAGACAACGCGTCGAAGTGCAAGTAAGCCTTCGACAGACAGATGGACAGAAACAGAAAACCCAAAGAAGACAGCCACAGAGAAGCCTCCATACGCTTACCTCTCGGAGTTATGTCAACGCTGTAAATGTACGCCGATAGGTAATTTGTTTAATTAATTGCGTAAACGACTGATACTTGCTGGAAGAACATCTCGCGAGCGCAAGCGCGCGCCGTTCCTATATACGTAAAGAACAGCATTGACCTGCTTGTTTTTACCTCTCCTTCCTTAGGTATAGGTGAAGTATTATTCCAGCTACCTTCGAATCGCGCAGTCTTTGTAAATCAATTCCATATATCCAAGTTCGATTGGCACACATCGATGTTTTGCCCTTGTCACGAGAAGTCTTGTGACAAAAAAATACCCCAACTGTTACTTATCCCCAATTGTTTATGTGTCTGACTGAAAAAAGGTGAACATAGAAAAAGCCGAGGTGTGTCAATTTGGAAACGGATTGACAGTGACAGTGAATGTCCCGTCCAGCGATATTTTGTCCATACAGCATTAGATTGTAATAGGTATTATCTTATGGTGTTTTTAATTGCAATTATTCTATCGCTTGTTCAATTGAATAGCCGGATGACTTCCCAGTTGGGGAGGGATGAGAGAATGATATACCTACTATTCCTAGGGCTAAGCATGACGCATACATTTATTCTTTATATAACTTTCTCCAACTACAATGAACAAAAATAGCATGATAAACGTTTTTTCGACAGGTGGTCGATTTTGTTCCTTCTCGCCGTGCATTGAACAATCACAACGCTGCTGTGAGGCCCTGCAACAGCTTGGATTCACCGAGATTCGATCACTTGAAGTACTACAATTCGAAGACACAGTAAGAACGAAAACTATCCCAGTTATGGATCTGGAATTCCTCAAACACAAGGTATGCTCTTATAGTTTGACTTTTATGCCAAAAACTAGTTTATTTCAAGATTTACTTTTTGCCACATGAACAAGGCCAACACAAACACTATGGTTGTTGTCATAAATTATTTTAATACACCCGAGCCAAACAGATGATCATCAATTAAGCCGATGTAATGAAGCTATTTTGACTCAGCGTGATTATGTTTAAGAGGCGATTAACATCGAGTGGTTCTAAAGCATGATCCCTTGGATAGTTTAGTTGGTTAAACATTGACAAATGGCAGGGTAAATGCGATACAACAAGTAGATGTACCCATGTCTCGGTCGTCTGCTATTGAGAATTACAACAAGAGATGATGAACCAGTTTGCTTTTTCCTGATTTTTCTTAAGAGGTGAATGCCGAAGGTGTTAAACACTGCAACTGTAACGGATAGCGCGGAGATGGCACCCTCAAGTTCCTTACGAGTTAACCCAGAATAGGAGGTTTTTTAGAGCGTAAAACAACGTTTAGTATGCAATGTGTTAATCGATGATGGAGATATTTTCTTTCTGCAACACATTTTAAAAAAAATGTGCTTTACAAAAATATTAGTTGCTTTCAAAAATAAGAGCTTTTGTATTGCAACGAAACCTTGATACTTTGAAAATTATTCTATCTAGATATTACAAAGACGGTGCATATTAAACTGTCTCAAAAAAATATCGTGCTACATTCTGCCGAAGAAAAATCGTCATTGAATTCCCATCTTTTCAGCATTGTCATTTATCAATCGTGTGTAAATCAGTGCTAAAAAACTTAATACCGTCTTCTGCCGTTAAAGCACTAATTTTCGCCTATATTCCGTCGCCAAAAATGACACAAAATGCTATGGTTTTGATGTAAGAAATATCCTCTCTCTGACCTGACTACAATCTACAAGGCATATACATTCGCCCGAATCTCGAATATAATTATCATATCCAGGCAGGTGCTCCTGTTAAACATTTGCGTGTCTTCTATGGGTGGGATGCATAAAAGAAGTACAGAGACTCTTTTCTTAGCCGCACTTCTAGAATGTGGAATGTGTAACCTGGCTCTATTGTTCGCTTTTATTTTAAATTCAAATCGAATATGCATCGGTATCTCCTTTTATTACTTTTTTTTTCTTTTTTTTTCTTTAATTTTAATAAATGTTTGGACTGCGTTAATTTATGTTAAGGTTATTACTAACTCCCTTAAGTGCAATCAAATTATATAAAAAAGGCACCCCAAACAATGAGCTTCTTCGACATATTTATAGCAAAGGTCATTGAGACCTGTGACTACAAGTTTAAGTTGTGAAATAGAGAAGGCGGAAAATGGCCAACGATAACTCGCATCTCCGTAGTGGGTTACTCACTAGACTACTCAGCTCCTTTTGTAATACAGTTAAACATAGGGCTTCAGGTTGTGGATTATCCGTTCGTCGTACTAACTTCGGTACCACGTTAGAAATAATGTTTCTAAAACAACCAACGTTCTGGGATATATGGATGACCATATTGATAACGACCCTAGCAAACTACAGAGGGTAACGAATTTCGTTCTTGCAAGTGGAATAAACAGACCTTAAACAGGCTACGAACATATAGTGGAAGGCCTTAATAGGTGACGTGAAATAAGGCCAAACGAAATAATGCCAAATTTCAGATTTTGGCCTTATTTCGTTTTCCAAAACGAAATAAGGCCAATTTGGTCTTATTTCCATGCACTAATAGAAATAAGAGCGAAAAAATAATGGAAATAAGACCGAAAATAAAAAAATTAGGAATTCGGCTTTGGTTCACGGTTCTAATTGTTAAGTGCTTAAAGTTTTGAAAAAATATTAAAAATGAGGAACAACCAAAATGTTCAAAGAATTTTTCAAAAATTGTTTGCGCTCCGGTGATGAGCGCACAAAACATGATAACTGCATTTGATTTGATTAAAGCGGAAATTGGTCAACAAGCGTGGTCACGAAACGCAACAAATGCTTTTAACGAGTTCATTATCTATTTTCAAAGGCAATGGATTGAAATTGTATTTATTTGATTGTCTTTCTTTTATGTATTAGAAAAATATTTTCTGTGCATGAGTAAAATTGCTCGATTTTTAGGAATTGAGGTTTATCTGATTTTTTTTAAATTTTCAAAAACGGATATTGGTGATATGAGATTACGTTTGTGTGGGAATGAATCTCATGGGTATTGCAAGTATCTGTTTTCGGAAATTTTAAAGAATCAGATAAAATAATCGTTAAAAAATCGCGCGATTTTTTTAGATAATGAACTCGTTAAAAGCATCGATTTTTTAACGATTATTTTATCTGATTCTTTAAAATTTCCGAAAACAGATACTTGCAATACCCATGAGATTCATTCCCACACAAACGTAGTCTCATATCACCAATATCCGTTTTTGAAAATTTAAAAAAAATTAGATAAACCTCAATACCGTATCATCTTAGAGGTGTGAAAATTGACATTGAAATAATGCCAAATTGGCCTTATTTCGTTTTCGAAAACGAAATTAAGCCAAACTGAAATTTCGGCCTTATTTCGTTTTTAAAAACGAAATAAGGCCAAATTTTCTGAATTTGGCCTTATTTCGTTTGGCCTTATTTCACGTCACCGCCTTAATACATAGAATAAACGCCTACTTTACAGCTATCCATTAAAAGCGAGGGGTAGTAAACGGACAAAGAGAAAAAAAAATGTGATATACATTTATACATAAATAAAGGGTTCTCCAATAAAAGGTGTTATTTTGAATAGCCCGTTATTTTGGTAGTTGTCACTTTTAAAGCTGTAATTGTTTGACATTTGACAAGTAGAAACTACGCCATTAAAAAAAATTTACCGGTACACGCTTCCACAATAATTTTTTTAATAATTTTAACTATATGCCTGAAAGACCCAAGGTGTTTTGAAAGCAAACTGCACGGCAATAGTTAGAAGGAATAGAAAGATAGGAAAGATTTTTTTGTTAGTACAATGGATTGAGAAATAGGTGATATTAATCTCATAAAAATCCCACGGGTGGCGTCCAGTTGAAGCTGGGGGAATATTGAAAAGTTGCTGCCCAGGCTGGGGCTCGGAACCCACAACTCTAAGGTTAACAATCAAGCACCACATCCACTGTACCATTGCCACCCGCTTCCACAACGCTTTGAAATTACTAAAATTCACAAATAACACCTCTTATTGGAAAACCCTGGTTCTTATAAAGGGTTTTGCAATAAGAGGTGATATTTTGAATAACCGGCTATTTCGGTAGTTTCGGTAGTTGTAACTTTAGAAGCTGAAATTGTTTGACATTTTACAAGTAAAACTATGCCATTAATAAAAACAAAACGATACACGCTTTAACAACGCGTTGAAATCATTAAAATTTACAAATAAAACTTCTTATTGGAAAACCCTATACAGGGTGATTCACGAGCGTTGTGCCAAAAAGCTAGAGCGTGTAGGTTTAGTTGAGACAAGAAAAAAATCGTATGGGAGGGGGGTGTCTATTCCCCCCCGTTTAGCCAGGAGGGGCAATTTTCTGAAAAATTAACTTATTTTGTTAAAAAAAATATTCAAAATCAACGGCTTCGTTTACAACACCGTGTTATACCTTTTCCGAAAGCCAAAAACTTCTTCTCTCATTTTGTTTTTAAATTAAATTGTTTTAACGAATAGTTCAAAAAACATAAATTTTCAAACTCAAAATTTTGAAAACAAATTTGAAAAAATAATTTTAAAACTAATTTTTTTCAAAATCTTACGAATTTAAGTATAATTTTTGTTCTCAGAATTCAACGCTCTTATTAATCTTTAATCCAACACTGAAAACCGTATGTCTCTACGACTTTTCAAAAATAACCGAACCTACTTCTTCACAAAAACACGAAAAAATTGGCAAAATGATCACTTGTGCCATCCCGTAAGGCTAGGTTTTCTTGTTTTTGTGAAGACAAAGGTTCGGTTATTTTTGAATACCTTGGCAACAAAAAGTCGTAGAGCCATACGGTTTTCAGTTTTGGATTAAAGATTAATAAGAGCGTTGAATTCTGAGAACAAAAATTATACTTAATTACGTAAAATTTTGAAAAAAAATAGTTTTAAAAATATTTTTTCAAATTTTTTTTCAGAATTTTGAGTTTGAAAATTTATGTTTTTTGAACTATTCGTTTAAACAATTTAATTTAAAAACAAAATGAAAGAAGAAGTTTTTGGCTTTCGAAAAAGGTATAACACGATGTTGTAAACGAAGCCGTTGATTTTTAATATTTTTTTAACAAAATAAGTCAATTTTTCAGAAAATTGCCCCTCCTGGCTAAACGGGGTTGAATAGACCCCCCCCCTTCCATACGATTTTTTTCTTGTCTCAACTCAATCTACACGCTCTACCTTTTTGGCACAACGCTCGTGAATCACCCTGTATATTAGGACAAGTGCTAGAGGACAGAAAAACAGCTGTTATTTTGATGCGGTTTTGTAGTAAGAGAAAGACTAATAGCACTTTCCATTGGTTTCACTCGGGGAACCACTCATTCTGAAAACCAATGGAACAAGCAAAATTACTTCTGTTCAATTTTAACACAATGTAGTATTCGCAGGAATCACTTTCACAAGTTATGCCAATGTCAAAGTGGTGTGTGTCGCCCGATTCGTGGTGTAAAGGGATTTTTACTGGTTCCCCGTATTAAATACCACTCACTTAACTTCGTTGCTGCCCTTCGAAGCCTTTATCATCAGATTTGGATTCAAAAATATGTCACATTTATTGGAATTACCAAAACTTTCGACATTGCTGCATGCGAATAGACATTTCCCCAATGAATATATATGAACACTTTTCTGTCAAAATCAAATGAGAAATAATTTCTTATTTTTTGTCGTTTGTTGTGAAATTGTGATTAATTTTCAATTCAGTTAACTAGATTAGACTAGATTAGATTAGATTTTTATTTTCCTTACAAAATATTATTAAACTTTGTTAAATACAATACATATTGCATGGCCGTCTGCCTGGTTGACAACTAATTATTTTTTCATCAAAGAAAAATTAAGTTACAGTTTAAACTAAAACGCTTCATTTAATATTTGGTTTCTATACCTTAGTGCTATTTTTCAACACATACGAGTACAAGTACATACATAATTTATTTACATCCATTTCGTAAAGGAGGTCCAAGATTGCTTCCTCCGATAAATAGTCACTGCTTAACGTGTATCTTTTTGTTTCTCTTAGAACCGCACATCTTCCAACAAAGTGAAAGAAATTCATTTCAGTTAACTATAGGTAGGTCTTGACGTTTTGTGCCCTTAAAATAATAAAACAACAAAATGTGAAATAAGTTCCCGCAATATTTTTGGTTAATGTATGCTAAACAATTTTGGACTGTTCCAATTCTGTGGCAAAAAAAATGCTGCCGTTGTTGTTCTAGTTGCTTATTTGCCTCTTCTCTTATTAATGTCGTTGACATTTTGAAGTTAGGATCACCTCGTTTAAGCTTTAAGTGTGTTTGTCATTAAATTTGGGTCGGCTCATAATAGTCACTGATTCGCACCAAGAGTTTGAAAGTGCAAGAGGCTTTTTTTTAAATTGGAAAATAATGTTTAAAATTGCAAAATAAATTGTTCATCAAAGCTTTGATGGTAACAAAGAGTGCGTCTCCTTGCCGTTTGAGTGTGAATTTCACACGCTCTACTTGATTCTACCTACGTTCCATTTAAAAACTCTTGGCGAAAATTACTTTCTAAAACTTGCGCATCGTTCATCTTCATTTGGTTTTTATTTCTGGTGTAATAATTTTGGAACACCGTTCGCATGGGACAGAGAGACGAACATTTGCAATATATGATCGTGTAGCAGGCATAGTCTGTGTTGCTTTGCGACGACTATCAAAAGAACTAGTTAAGAGCCTCAGCCGCCGTCGAAGACGACGACGATGATGATAATTTTGTATCTTGGTGCAGTATCAAGCCATGTTAAAGATCGATAATCGTTAAATACGGTTATAACATTTCCAGAGTCTGATTTATGGACTCTTTATGGAAGGTTGTTTTTTTTTCTCTCCATGTACATGTACTCATACTTCAAGTGCAAGCAGCAAGCACTCTCCGACTGATATTCATATTCATACAGAAGGTAAAAACTTATTTAAAGTGTTTAAAAAAAATTATTGGTTTGATTTAAATAAATTTTAAAAGTATTTTAATAGCAGAAAAATCATATTCTTAACAGTCACATACAAAAAATCATATTTTGAAATCGACAAATAAAGCTTAGGCCAAATAAGAGTGTCAAATAAAAAAAACCACTCTTACTCATATTCGTACACAATGCGTGCCTCTCTAAATAACTGTGAATATTTCCACTACACAATGCATGCCTCTCTAAATAACTGTGAATATTTCCACTTTATGTTTCTCACTGTATTATAAACATATCGCAGTAGTATTCTCAATCTTTTAAGTGAGGTTTGTGCATTTTTCCGTTAGCAAACTTAAAAAAGGGTAGAAAATCTAAGAAACCCGCTAAGAGCTGCTTAAATTGATTATAACCCACCATAACAAAGGGAAATCGTACGCGGAAATAAGGGCCATGATAAATAAAAGTCGGTCAACTATACAATATATAGTGAAACGGTACATAGATGAAAACCGAATTGAAAATAAACCAAGGAACCAGGGTCGAAAAATCTTGAACAGTGCTGACGAAAGATTTATTTTGCGCGAAATAAAGAGTGCCCCAAAACTAGTCAAAATGGTTAAATGTGACCTCAATAAGCAAGTGAGTGCCGAAACCGTTCGCCGAGCGATAAGACAAAATGGCTTCAATGGAAGAATTGCTAGGAAGAAGCCCTGGATTTCTGAGACGAACCGGAAGAAGCGGTTGGACTTTGCAAAAAAGTATAAAAATGAAACAGTGGAGTTCTGGAATCGAGTCATTTTTACACATGAGAGTAAGTTTAACTTGTTTGGATCGGACGGACGGCGGAGAGTTTGGAGAAAACCAAATACGGAATTTAATCCGCAGAACTTATTGCCAATTGTAAAGCACGCTGGAGGTTCCGTGGTGGTGTGGGGTTGTTATTCGGCTGCAGGAGTGGGTAGTTTAGAAATTGTTGACGGTATAATGAACCAGGATGTGTACATTAATATATTAAAAAAATCTTAAGGAAAGCGCCATTCGTCTTGGAATTGAAAATAATTTTATGTTCTACCAAGACAACGATCCAAAACACACTGCTTTTAGGGCGCGTACCTAGTGTCCTTACAACTGCCCAAAAGTGCTGCAAACACCACCACAATCACCAGACATAAATCCGATAGAGAATCTGTGGGACTATTTGGACAAAAGAATAAGGAAATACCAAACAACAGGCAAGAGAGAGCTGGAACAAAAACTACTTGCAGAACGGCATTCAATCAAATCGGATAACACCCTGAAGTTGGTTGAATCAATGCCAAAAAGACTGAACGAAGTCACAAAAAACAGGGGATATGCCATAAGCTATTTAACAAAGGGTTCTCATACAAATTTTCACAAAATATCCTAGTTTTAACTGAAATTTTGAATTTATTTGGTTTAAGTAAATAGTAGACATTTGAAAACAGAAAACAAAAGCATATTATTGTAGTGATATATAACAGAACAATTTTTTTGACAAATAATATCAAAACTCAAGAACTAATTCGTATTCGTACAATGCATTTTTCACTACGATAAAATGCTTTTGTTTCCTGTCTTAAAATGTCTTAAGTAAATATTAAACCAAATAAATTCAGTTAAAACAACGTAATTGACTTCTTGGAGTACCATGTACTGAAAGAGACGAGGTGTACGAATATGACTGGGACTGACTGTAGGTAATTTTCAAAATTACAAAAAATTATTATCTTAATGCATTTGCGTCGATCGAATGTTTTATTATAGAATAAGGAATGCGCTGAATCTTTAATGTGAAGTTGTTGTCGTCTTTTATCTTGAACAAGCGAAGCAATGGTAATTTTTTTCATTTTCAAAATATAAACGGTCTAGACCCGGTAAACTTCATACCATTATTTGATTTTATAGTAATTTTTCAAATTTAAATCAACCTCCAGTAAATCACACCAACTCTTAATGACTTATGTACCTTGTGTTTTAGGACAATCATTTTGAAGACTAGACGCACGGGGAATTGCAGCAATTTAAATATCGAATGGCAAGTCCTTTGGAATCATAGGTTATGAGGGAAATCAAAACATCGTCTCATTTGTACACTCCCTTGATAAACGTTGCCTGATGAGCTTTTTCTGAGCCAGTATCAATCAAATGATTTGAAGGTAAACAACAGTCCCGAAAAAAAATTTAATGGTAGCATTGAGATCATCGACATCTTCCCCGTAAATAAAGGTTGTTTGCTCAGCCAAAGGTGTTTTTTTTTAGAAAAACACGTCTTATAAACTCTTCCTTCTATTTGGACAACTTACAGAAATTATTAGGCAATGCGACCAGTCCGGTCGATGTGTTAACAGCGATTTTGAAAATTTACCAAAGGTGCAATTAATGCTTCAGAAAATCCATCTTCAGTTTCGATGTTGGAGCAAAAACAATCGCATGTTAGTCACCAGTCTAAAGGCCTTCACTTGCCGTCAAACATTTGATGACTTGAATTTCGCATTATGTTCGTCTGCGGTTACCAGTTTTAAATCAACCTGCAAGAGTATGAAGACGAAATTAGGGCTCCACCAAACATTTTGATTTTGACGAAGATCCTTAAAAGTTATGTCCAGTGCCTCTTGTGATATTTTATAATCAATCGTGCATTCGTCAGAACCAAATTTTTAGTATGCGACTATGTTCGAAGGTGGAACATTGAAATTGCTGCTGTTTCCCCATATCAACGAGAAACAGCGTTATTTCAGCAGCAATTTCAATGTTTTTCCTCCTTCTGCTATACCAGAAGGGCCTGTGTCAGCGCAACGTCATGCTGCAATGGAATTGATGCCAAAAACAATGAAATTATGAACGTTTTGGAAGTCCCTTCAAGGAAGTAAGCGCCACCAGTTCCATTGCTGAAAGGTTCCTTCGCATTTTGTCGTTGATTCGATTGTGAAACTTTTGATTCCTTTTTATTCTTATTGCCGAAATGAAATTTAACTAGATGATTTTTTTAATTTTTTCATAAATAGGTATCTAATCTATCTACATACGTATATAATATCCGAAATAACATTTTATTTTATGGTGCAAAGTGCATTCACATACAAAATGTTTGCCAATTTTGATTTTTTAGAATTTTCTTTTACCTAAGCAACTCCAATACTTACTTAGAAGAACTAAACATGAGATTCGTCAAAATCGGTCGATCCGATACTAAAAACGTGTTTCAATTTCGTTTAAATATTGGCTTAATTTTGATTGTATATTGAAAATATTCGAAGAAGCAAAGCAGCACGACAAAGAACTTGAACGGACCGGACGTGGGAACTCGCCGTGACTGGTCGCATTTGGTGGTGTCAATATTTTTTTTTTGATACAAAAGAAAAAAATTCTTTCTTCTTTCAAAATTATTGAAAAGATAAAAAACTTTTAATCAGTGCGTGAAAACAGTGCATTCTATTTGTCTGAGTTTGTACAATGGAGGTCGTATATGTGACGGTGCAATAATGACGTAAGTGCAATTTTTTCTCAAACTGAGTTAAGAACGCCATAACTTTCCAAATGTCGAGTTTTATGTGTGGTAAAATCGACGTGATTGTATCTTTGCTAGTGCCCAAAAGACGTCACTTTCTTGTCTGGTCACTTTCTTGTGTGTATTATTTATTATTGTTATTTCTTTTCTCTATTTTTGCTTGTATTAAGCTAAATAAATAAATTTGGCACAAAAGCTGAAATGACAAAACCGCCAGTTGCGCGAGTAACATATGCAACATCAGCTAAAGGCAATACAACTCAATCAACATCAACAAATGTCAACAGAGTTCAACAAAGCGACATCTCAGCAACTATTCCAACGCCAACGAATATGAATGTCAACAGAGTTCAACAACACGACATCTCAGCAACTATTCCAACGCCAACGAATATGAATGTCAACAGAGTTCAACAACACGACATCTCAGCAACTATTCCAAGGCCAACGAATACGAATGTCAACAGAGTTCAACTAAACGATAACTCAGCAACTATCGAATATAAAAGAACTCAACCCATCGACAGACGTCGTCCACTAATACGCTATTAATCCAACGTAACCGCAGCGACGCTGAAGGCGGCGGGTTACTTAGATTAAGTTGATAATTATTTTATTCCATTTTTAAAAGAATCAATAAAAGTGTAAGGGCCAGTGGCCAAACAAAATTAAATTGTGTTTTTTGTTTTGTTTCGGTATCCACACAAAATATAAATGGCGCAGTCGGTCCCCCTCTTATATTAATACTAGAAAATAGTGATACGAATAAACGAAAAATAAAAGATTATAATAAAGTGTTTTGTTTTAGAAAGAAGCTAATAATCGAAATAATCGGGATTAGAATAAAGTGACTTTTCAATAAAAAACAAAATTACTAATAATCGAAGTACGAATCGATATACATAATTGCGATTAAAATAAAGTGACTTTTTTTTTAAAAGGATCTAATAATCCAAGTGAAATCGATACACATAACTCTAATTTGGTTATAATAAAAAGACGTTTTCTTTAAAAAGCCTCTAATAACCTCAAGTAAAATCCAAAATCCCAAGAAAAAATTAATATAAAGTGAATAAATCGTGACTTTAAAGCAAAAATGGAACAACCCCCTATAGAACGCTGTTTGTTAACCCTAACACAAATTCTGGAAAGACAAAATGCAGCTCAAAGTCCAAGCGTGATAATAGAAAAACGAATAAAGTATCTCGAAAACTTTACGGGAAAACCGGGCACGTTACCCTCCGATTTCCTTATAGGAATGGATTGGATAAGGAACAATGCAAAAGCTTTAGACTTAAAAAATAAAAAAATTATTTTAATGAATGATAGGCATCCTCCATTCTTAACCATATTATTTGAAGAAGTTAATGTGTGAAGTTTGCAGCATTCAAACAAATCACCTCAATGAATTAGAAAGATAATCGATAGAAAAACTTTTAAATAGATATAAAAAATTGATTTTCAAAGAAGAAGATCAATTAACAAACACAAGTACAATAGTTCATGAAATAAAAACCACTACAAACCAACAAATTAACTCTTAATTATATAGGTTTTGTTTCGGTATCCATACAAAATATAAATGGCGCAGTCGGTCCTCCTCTTATATTAATACTAGAAAATAGTGATACGAATAGACGAAAAATCAAAGATTATAATAAAGTGTTTTGTTTTAGAAAGAAGCTAATAATCGAAATAATCGGGATTATAATAAAGTGACTTTTCAATAAAAAACAAAATTACTAATAATCGAAGTACGAATCGATATACATAATTGTGATTAAAATAAAGTGACTTTTTTTTAAAAAAGGATCTAATAATCCAAGTGAAATCGATACACATAACTCTAATTTGGTTATAATAAAAAGATTTTTTTTTTTAAAAAGCCTCTAATAACCTCAAGTAAAATCCAAAATCCCAAGAAAAAATTAATATAAAGTGAATAAATCGTGACTTTAAAGCAAAAATGGAACAACCCCCTATAGAACACTGTTTGTTAACCCTAACACAAATTCTGGAAAGACAAAATGCAGCTCAAAGCCCAAGAGTGATAATAGAAAAACGAATAAAGTATTTCGAAAACTTTACGGGAAAACCGGACACGTTACCTTCCTTTCTCGCTACTGTGGAGCAAATTATAGAAGAATTCGGCGTAATGAACCAAGATCTAGTGTATTCTGTCATTTACAACGAGAAAATTGGAGGAGCAGCAACAAACTATTTGGCGATTGAGAACCGAACATCATGGGGGGAATGCAAACAGAAATTAAAAATACACTTACGGCCAGCAAAGGACCAAGGGACAATTCTGAAATACATCAATTATATAAAGGTATATAGTATAAGTCAATTATTAGATAAGGTCCAAAATATTATAAATTATACAACAGAATGTGCAACGTTCAATGAAAATGGTTTAGAAATTGCTAATTGTATAAACAGTGCATTAATTCTAAAAATAAAAGATATTACAGCAAGAGCCTTAGCTGCAGAAATTTACAATGAATAAAATTTGTCAAACATTAGAACAATTTTGTTTAAATATATAGGTCAGGATGAATACAATTAACGATTAGAAAAAACACATAATATAAAAATCCATACCAAAATACAACTTCTCAAAATTTCCAAAATAACAGACACAATTACAATAATCAGGATAATTTTTACAAAACAATAACTACACTAATCAAAATCCCTTTAGAAACAATAATTACACTAACCAAAACCTTTTTAATAGAAACAATACCGCTTATCAAAACTAAATAAATGGGAATAGCCCCACAGGACAAGTAAGAAATAACAATGCATCAGGCCAGGCTAGAAGTAATTGGCATAATAACAACCTTCAAACCATTCAAAACTCAGTCCAACATAGATCAAGACAGAATAGAATAGAACCTATGGAATTAGACTCTTTAAGTAATAGAGAAGAAAATCACGAGTTTTTTATCAACTATCCTCGGATACAAGAAAAATTTGTATACAGTTAACTTTTGAAAAAACAGATTATATAAGTAGCATTGATCGATACAGGATCAACCATAAGCCTTCTAAACTCAACTAGGGTCCCCTCAATTCTTTACGAATACATAAACGATACACCAATTCAAATAAATACTATTCATGGTACCGTTAACGAAACGGCACAGGTAAAAACAAAATGTCCAATTCAATTTGATCAACCTTGCAATGCAAGAATCAAATGGACGAAAGTAGCATTAAATAAACCCTACGATTTCCTTATAGGAATAGATTGGATAAGGAACAATGCAAAAGCTATAGACTTAAAAAATAAAAAAATTATTTTAATGAATGATAGGCATCCTCCATTCTTAACCATATTATTTGAAGAAGTTAATGTGTTCGAAATAAGCGAAGTTTGCAGCATTCAAACAAATCACCTCAATGAATTAGAAAGATAATCGATAGAAAAACTTTCAAATAGATATAAAAAATTGATTTTCAAAGAAGAAGATCAATTAACAAACACAAGTACAGTAGTTCATGAAATAAAAACCACTACAAACCAACAAATTAACTCTTAATTATATAGGTACCCCCCCAAAACACGAAGCCGAAGTACGTAAGCAAATGGAAGGAATGGAAAAACAGGGAATAATTAGAAAGAGTAACAGTCGTTATAGTTCACCAATAATAGTTATTCCGAAAAAACTTGACAGCTCAGGGATACAAAAATACAGGATAGTAGTAGACTAAAGAAAATTAAACCAAGTTACAGTAGATGATAAGTACCCAATACCCAATATCGACAGTATATTGGATAAATTAGGGAAATCTCAGTATTTCAGCACTTTAGATTTAGCAAAGGGTTATCACCAGATCTTAGTAGCAGAAGAGGACATCGAAAAAACTGCGTTTGTTACTCCATCAGGTCTATATGAATACGTCAGGATGCCATTCGGTTTAAAGAATGCACCTGCAACGTTTCAAAGACAGATGAATGACATTTTACGTGATTATATAAACAGAATATGCGTAGTCCATTTAGACGATATATTAATATTTTCCACTTAGAAGAACATATTCATTCACTAGAGAAAATATGTAGAAAATTACAGGATCATAACCTTAAAATACAAGCAGATAAATGTAGCTTCATGAAACGAGATACTGAATTTCTTGGTCATATTTTACCTAAGGAAGGGCTTTAACCAAATCCAAACAAAGTAAAAGAAATTGATAAATTTAAAGATACCAAAAACAGAGAAACAACTTAAAGGCTTTCTAGGGATAACGGGATATTATAGAAAGTTCGTCAGGGATTATGCTAAGATTGCTTATCCGATGATAAGATATTTAAAGAAGGGCGAAACAATTAATATAAAAGACCCTCAATATATTTCAGCATTTGAAAACCTTAAAGATTTAATAACTTCACATCGAATTTTAAAATATCCTGAATATGACAAACCCTTTGTAGTTACAACAGACCCAAGCAATTATGCAATTGGCGCTTTCCTTTCCCAAAATGGGCACCTGATATGCTTTGTATCCAGAACTCTTAATAAACATGAACGAAAATATAGTGTAACTGATAAAGAGTTCCTTGCCATTGTTTACTCAGTCAATTATTTTCGACCATGTTTATACGGAAATCATTTTAAAATTGTAACTGATCATGTTCCAATAAAATATCTAAGTAGCAAATACAAAGGAAAAGAATTCTCTCAACGAAATCAGAGATGGCTTTTGAAACTTCAAGAGTATAATTTCGAAATCGAATATTTGAAAGGGAAAGAAAATAAAGTTGCAGATTTCCTTAGCAGATTAGAAAACACACCCAAGATTAACGAGGATAATGATTCAAAATCTAATATGGAGCTTACAGAAACAATTCATTCAGTCGAAGAACAACACTTGGAAAAAAAAAAAAATTGACTCCCACACGGACGTAGAATTATATACCTTAATCCTATTGAGGGAGTAGAAAAAATAAAAGATGTATTAATTAGGTTTATCAAGAAAGGAACAACAGGTATTTATTCCGATGTAGAAGATCATGATTACAATAAGGTTCAACAAATTATAATTCAATTATTTTCTATGAACGAAAATATAAAATTCATAAAATGCTCTAATAGGGTAGCCGAAATCAAAACCGAGGAGGAAGTCCATAAACAGATTGTCTTATACCACACAAGAGAATCCATGCATAGTGGAATAAATGAAACATACTTTACACTGAAAAATAAAAAAATTTCCTAAACTTCAAGAACAGATACAATTAGTTATTAATAATTGCAAAAAGTGTCACGAAATTAAATATGATAGAAAACCCATCAAACCAAAATACCACTTAACAGAAACCCCAGAACATAAAAATCAAATACTTCATTTAGATATATTTCATATCGAAAAAGAGCATTCGTAAGCATAATTGACTCACAAAATTTGCAGTAGGATATGTAATAACCGATAGAAATTGGAGAAGCAAAAAAGCTATTCTCATAGAACACTTCTCAAAATTTGGCAAACCGAAAAAAATAATAACGGATAACGAGTTCAAATCCGAACATATTATAGACTTTCTTAATAAAAGTGATGTCGAAATACATTTAATAAAGCCCAACAGCCACACAGGAAATTCAGATGTTGAAAGATTATATTCCACAATTCTTGAAAAAATAACTAGCATTGAAGCAAGAGAGTTAACGGTAGAAATGCAATTACAGATAGTTTTAGATAATTATAACAACAGATATCATTCCACGATAAAAACTAAACCAAGGATAGCTAAAGAAGAAATCGATGAATTAGTACTTAGTGAGAGAATTGAGCAAACTAAACTTAAGAAAATTAACAAACTTAATGAAAAAAGAGAAACTTACAAAGAAGAAAGACAGGTAGGTCCAATAAAAAATTATAAAAATGTTCGGCACAAAGAACAACCTAGATATAAAATTAAAAACCTTAATAACGTACACATTTGTAATATCAAAAGAGCTTATAAATTTTCAGGCAATAATTTTCCTAATACTAATACAAACAACACACGGGATGCTGAACACAACATTGATAAATGAGCAAACAGATTTTTTGGAAGTAAAAATTAGAGATATAGAAATTACTAATCAAACAAACACTATTTTACACATTATAAACCCAGAAGAAATCCTAAAAACAATCTTACTTACTTACTTACTTATGTTGGCGCCACTGGAGCGTGGTACTCCAAGGACTTGCTGAGAATGCCCCCCAGCCGGCTCGATCTCTAGCCTGCTGTCTCCAATTTCGTACTCCAAGTTGACGGGTGTCTCCCTCTACCTGGTCACTCCATCGAAGATGAGGTCTACCTTGGCTTCTGACTCCCTCGGGTTTGGCGTTGAAGACTTTACGAGCTGGAGCGTCGATGTCCATTCGCTCTACATGGCCCAGCCATCTTAGTCTTTGGATTCGAATTTTTCTGGCTAGGCTTATGTCGCTGTACAGCTCGTACAGTTCATTGTTATATCTTCTTCTCCAAACGTTGTTTTCGCGATTTACGCAGACAGGACCATAGATCGTACGCAGAACTTTTCTCTCGAAGATTCCAAGTGAATTTTCATCCGATTGGGAGAGGGTCCATGCTTCCGCACCATATAGCAGGACCGGGATGATGAGTGTTTTATACAGTGTCACCTTGGTTCTTCTCGATAGGGCTTTACTCCTCAATTGCTTACTCAGCCCAAAGAAACAGCGATTAGCAAGAGTTAGTCTGCGTTTGATTTCAGCGCTGATGTTGTTGCCTGTGTTTACAGCAGTGCCCAGGTAGACAAATTCACTGACTACCTCGAAGTTATACCTATCAATGGTTACGTTCTGACCAAGTCGGTGGTGATATTGGACTTTTGTTGATGAAAGCATATACTTCGTCTTGTCCTCGTTTATTTTCAGCCCCATTCTGCTTGCTGCTGACTCCATAGTAGTGAAAGCACCGGTTACTGCTCGCTTTGGTCTTCCTATCACGTCAATGTCGTCAGCAAACCCAAGTAATTGTGTCGATCTATTGAAAATGGTGCCTGATGTGCTGGCATGGGTGCTCCGTATTACATTTTCAAGCACAATATTAAAACAGCTGCATGACAGTGCGTCACCTTAGCCCTCTGGTGGTTTCGAAGGTTTCAGTAGAGTCTCTACCAACTTGGACGGAACAGCGAGCATTCTCCAACGTCATCCTGATAAGGCGTATCAGTTTAGCAGGGATTCTAAAGTTAGACATGGCACGATACAGTTCAACTCTATTAACACTGTCGTAGGCGGCTTTAAAATCGACGAACAGGTGGTGGGTGTCGATGTTATACTCTTGGGTTTTCTCCAGGATCTGGCGTAATGTGAATATTTGGTCGGTGGTAGATTTTCCAGGTCTGAAGCCGCATTGGTAAGGACCTATCAGGTCGTCAGCAAACGGCTTGAGACGTTCACATAAAACGCTGGACAGGATCTTATAGGCGATGTTTAAAAGGCTTATGCCTCTATAGTTGCGCAGAGGAGGCGGTCTCCTTTTTTGTGAATCGGGCAGATGGTACTGAGATTCCACTCATCGGGCATACTTTCCTCCGACCATATTTTGCAGATGAGTTGGTGTATGCTCCTGACCAGGTCATCTCCAGCGTGTTTATAAAGCTCCGCTTGAAGGCCATCACATCCAGCTGCCTTATTCATCTTTAGTCTGGTGATGGCTACTTTGATTTCATTTTGGTCGGGCGGGTGTAGTTCGTGGTCGTCATCTAGATTAACTGGAACAAGTTGATCTTGGGCGGGATCTTGGCTGTCATCGCCATTTAGCAACCGGTAAAAGTAGTCTCTCCAGATGGCTAACATCGCCTGCGTTTAAACTATGGTATTTCCATCCTGATCTTTGCAGGGCCCAGGGCGGCTTGTGAAACCGGATGTAGACTGTTTCACCTTTTTATAGAAGTTTCGTACAAAAACATCTCTGCATCTCCTCGACTTCGCGTTGCTGGTGTTCTTTTTTCTTTCTCCTGAGTAGACGTTTTTCAACTTTCCTTCGCTCAACATAGAGATTTCTGGATGCTCTAGTATCTCTCTGGAGCCACGACTTGTATGCCTCCGTTTTGGCTTTGTTTGCCTGAGCACATTCGGAGTCGAACCAGGGGTTTCTGGGGGGTGGATGTGAGAAGCCCAATACCTCTGACGCAGCACTTCTTATGGCTTGTTGACATAGCTGCCATTGGTCTTCCAGGTTCATGTCATCAGTCGAAGGATTTCTCGCAAGCTCAAGGGATACGCAGTCGGCATAGGCAGCGGCGGTCTCTTCCGATTGAAGACGTCCAACATTGAATTTCCTAGGTGTAGTCGGTGTTCGCCTAAGAACTTCCATGGAGATCCGTACCCTAAGTTTTGCACCGACTAGGTAGTGGTCCGAATCGATATTTGCTCCTCGGAATGTACGGACATTCATAATGCTGGAGAAGTGTCTTCCATCAATCACTACATGGTCGATTTGGTTGCAGGTTCGACCATCTGGGGATCGCCATGAGCCCTTGTGGATGTCGGGAAGTGGGAATCGCGTGTTGCTCAGCACCATATTTTTTCCCGCTGCAAAATCGATGAGCCTGAGTCCGTTGTCGGAGGTGGTGTCGTGCAGGCTGTGTTTTCCGATCGTCATACCAAAGATGTCCTCTCTCCCAATTTTGGCATTGAAGTCTCCCAAGAAAATTTTAATGTCATGTTTTGGGCCCCGCTCATATGTTTTGGCGAGGAGCTCGTAGAAACATTCTTTGGTAGCGTCGTCTTTCTCTTCTGTAGGGGCATGGGCGCTAATTAGGCTTATGTGGTGGAATTTGGCCTTAATGCGGATCGTTGTCACTCTCTCGCTGACTTCGCGAAAGCTCAAGACCTTTTGCCTAAGTCTTCCTCTGACAGCGAATCCGCACCCAAACCCATCAAGGTGGCATATCCCATAATAGAGATTACAGTCCTCTGTAATTCTCAGGCCCGGTCCATCCCATCGCATATCCTGCAGGGCTGTTATATCAGCGTTGAGACTGGCGAGGGTCTCGGCTAGCTGCTCGGCTTTACGCGGCCTGTTTAGCGTACGCACATTCCACGTGCATATGCGTAAATCGTTGTCCGTTTTTCGTTTGCGGGGGGGTCGTCAACATTTTTGATTCTTTCATCCGAGGCATTTTCTGCGGTTTTCATCACAATCGAGTTTTCCTTTCATGACCGGCTTGTGAGGCCTGTGCATGACATATAGATCTTTGTGGTGGTTGGATCTTCAGAGCGTATCTCTTTCTTCCTGCTCCTAGTTCCTGAGAAGATAACTCAGGTATCTACAACCTATGGATCCGATGGATCCAACGTTCGTCGTTAGTTCACCTTTCGGCTATCCAGCAGGCACCACTTGGAGGTGACGATACGATTTTGCCCACCTAAAAACAATCACCTTGATACAAACAAACATACAACACTTACAAATCAAAAACAAAAAATATGATATTTACTAAAATAGAAACAGTTATAGCAAAGATTAAGTCAATTACACCTAAAGAACAGAGAAGATTTAGAAGAGGTTTGGTAAACATGGTAGGAAACGTAGAAATATGGCTCTATGGAACCATGGACAATAAAGATAGGGACAAAATTTGGAATTATTTAAATATAGCAGAAGAAAACAGTCATAATGCAATTGAATCTATAAATAAACAAATTAAAATCAATAAACATTTTAATGAATCAATAGAAACACTAAAAACAATAATTTTAGACGATAGAAAAAACATACTAAATACTTATAGTAAAATAGAGAATTCTATTTCAAAAATTGTACAACAGCAATTATTTTTAGATCAAATTACCAAATTAAGGTTTATAGAAGACAAAATAAACCAAATCCAAGATAAAGTTGTATCAGCAAAATATTATATATTACACCCCAGTATATTAACTTTAGAAGAACTAAATGAATATGAAATTGATTTGCATAAATTTAAATTAGTAAAAATGGGTATATTAGATTACAAAAACCAATTTCTTATAATTGTCATTAAAATTCCAAGAAATTATGTAACAGTAGAACAAAAGTTAATTTTACCTTTACCCAATGATAACCATTTTGAAATTGATTATGAAAACCAATTTATTATAGAAATAAATAATAAAACATTTATATACCAAAATGATGTAAGTTTGCAAGAATTAAAACCAAGCAAACATTGTAGCCTAAATAATAGTTATAAATTGAGATATAACAATAAAACCCAAATTCAAATTATAGATGATGAAACCATAATTGTAAAAAATGCAGTTAATGAAAAATTAAAACATAATTGTGATAAGAGAGAAATCGTATTAAAAAATTATTATCTAATTAATTTTTTTAATTGTCAAATACATCTGTTAAAAGAAATGTTTTATAATAACCAAACAATCGTTCAAGAAAAATACTTTTACCCCGAGAATAACCTTAAGACTTCTTTTAAAAAACAATTACTTTTGATGATATTATTTTTCATAACTTTGAAAATATTAAAGAAATTAAAGAGTTAAAATTTCATAAAAATGTATCATATGTAATGAATGTTAGTATGATTATAATGATGATTTGTGTGACAATAAGCCTAACCTATTTTTGCAATAAAATATACAATAAAGCATACAGTGTAAAATTAGTAAATTATAGAATTCAGGAGAATTCTTATTTAAACCGAAGAGGAGTAACATATGCAACATCAGCTAAAGGCAATACAACTCAATCAACATCAGCAAATGTCAACGGAGTTCAACAAAGCGACATCTCAGCAACTATTCCAACACCAACGAATATGAATGTCAACAGGATTCAACAACACGACATCTCAGCAACTATTCCAACGCCAACGAATATGAATGTCAACAGAGTTCAACAACACGACATCTAAGCAACTACGAGTATTTTATAGTTTCAAAAGGAAATTCGTTGCTTGGATTTTTAAAACGTAATTCAGTTGATTTTAAAGATGTTTATACACTTAAAACGTTGTTTAACTCATTGGTATTACCCTATCTTGAATATTGTTCTATAATCTGGTGCCCATTTTACGCTAATGGAATACTAAGAATAGAGCAAATTCAAAAAAGATTTACGAGATTTGCACTTCGCAATTTGAATTGGTCAGGTAATATGCCAAGTTATCTTTCAAAATGCTTGCTGCTGACTCGATAGTAGTGAAAGCACCGGTTACTGCTCGCTTTGTTCTTCCTATCACGTCTATGTCGTCAGCAAACCCAAGTAATTGTGTCGATCTATTGAAAATGGTGCCTGATGTGCTGGCATGGGTAATCCGTATTACATTTTCAAGCACAATATTAAAACAGCTGCATGACAGTGCGTCACCTTAGCCCTCTGGTGGTTTCGAAGGTTTCAGTAGAGTCTCTACCAACTTGGACGGAACAGCGAGCATTCTCCAACGTCATCCTGATAAGGCGTATCAGTTTAGCAGGGATTCTAAAGTTAGACATGGCACGATACAGTTCAACTCTATTAACACTGTCGTAGGCGGCTTTAAAATCGACGAACAGGTGGTGGGTGTCGATGTTATACTCTTGGGTTTTCTCCAGGATCTGGCGTAATGTGAATATTTGGTCGGTGGTAGATTTTCCAGGTCTGAAGCCGCATTGGTAAGGACCTATCAGGTCGTCAGCAAACGGCTTGAGACGTTCACATAAAACGCTGGACAGGATCTTATAGGCGATGTTTAAAAGGCTTATGCCTCTATAGTTGCGCATAGGAGGCGGTCTCCTTTTTTGTGAATCGGGCAGATGGTACTGAGATTCCACTCATCGGGCATACTTTCCTCCGACCATATTTTGCAGATGAGTTGGTGTATGCTCCTGACCAGGTCATCTCCAGCGTGTTTATAAAGCTCCGCTTGAAGGCCATCACATCCAGCTGCCTTATTCATCTTTAGTCTGGTGATGGCTACTTTGATTTCATTTTGGTCGGGCGGGTGTAGTTCGTGGTCGTCATCTAGATTAACTGGAACAAGTTGATCTTGGGCGGGATCTTGGCTGTCATCGCCATTTAGCAACCGGTTAAAGTAGTCTCTCCAGATGGCTAACATCGCCTGCGTTTTAACTATGGTATTTCCATCCTGATCTTTGCAGGGCCCAGGGCGGCTTGTGAAACCGGATGTAGACTGTTTCACCTTTTTATAGAAGTTTCGTACAAAAACATCTCTGCATCTCCTCGACTTCGCGTTGCTGGTGTTCTTTTTTCTTTCTCCTGAGTAGACGTTTCTCAACTTTCCTTCGCTCAACATAGAGATTTCTGGATGCTCTAGTATCTCTCTGGAGCCACGACTTGTATGCCTCCGTTTTGGCTTTGTTTGCCTGAGCACATTCGGAGTCGAACCAGGGGTTTCTGGGGGGTGGATGTGAGAAGCCCAATACCTCTGACGCAGCACTTCTTATGGCTTGTTGACATAGCTGCCATTGGTCTTCCAGGTTCATGTCATCAGTCGAAGGATTTCTCGCAAGCTCAAGGGATACGCAGTCGGCATAGGCAGCGGCGGTCTCTTCCGATTGAAGACGTCCAACATTGAATTTCCTAGGTGTAGTCGGTGTTCGCCTAAGAACTTCCATGGAGATCCGTACCCTAAGTTTTGCACCGACTAGGTAGTGGTCCGAATCGATGTTTGCTCCTCGGAATGTACGGACATTCATAATGCTGGAGAAGTGTCTTCCATCAATCACAACATGGTCGATTTGGTTGCATGTTCGACCATCTGGGGATCGCCATGAGCCCTTGTGGATGTCGGGAAGTGGGAATCGCGTGCTGCTCAGCACCATATTTTTTCCCGCTGCAAAATCGATGAGCCTGAGTCCGTTGTCGGAGGTGGTGTCGTGCAGGCTGTGTTTTCCGATCGTCATACCAAAGATGTCCTCTCTCCCAATTTTGGCATTGAAGTCTCCCAAGAGAATTTTAATGTCATGTTTTGGGCACTGCTCATATGTTTTGGCGAGAAGCTCGTAGAAACATTCTTTGGTAGCGTCGTCTTTCTCTTCTGTAGGGGCATGGGCGCTAATTAGGCTTATGTGGTGGAATTTGGCCATAAGGCGGATCGTTGTCACTCTCGCTGACTTCGCGAAAGCTCAAGACCTTTTGCCTAAGTCTTCCTCTGACAGCGAATCCGCACCCAAACCCATCAAGGTGGCATATCCCATAATAGAGATTACAGTCCTCTGTAATTCTCAGGCCCGGTCCATCCCATCGCATATCCTGCAGGGCTGTTATATCAGCGTTGAGACTGGCGAGGGTCTCGGCTAGCTGCTCGGCTTTACGCGGCCTGTTTAGCGTACGCACATTCCACGTGCATATGCGTAAATCGTTGTCCGTTTTTCGTTTGCGGGGGGGTCGTCAACATTTTTGATTCTTTCATCCGAGGCATTTTCTGCGGTTTTCATCACAATCGAGTTTTCCTTTCATGACCGGCTTGTGAGGCCTGTGCATGACATATAGATCTTTGTGGTGGTTGGATCTTCAGAGCGTATCTCTTTCTTCCTGCTCCTAGTTCCTGAGAAGATAACTCAGGTATCTACAACCTATGGATCCGATGGATCCAACGTTCGTCGTTAGTTCACCTTTCGGCTATCCAGCAGGCACCACTTGGAGGTGACGATACGATTTTGCCCACCTAAAAACAATCACCTTGATGCAAACAAACATACAACACTTACAAATCAAAAACAAAAAATATGATATTTACTGAAATAGAAACAGTTATAGCAAAGATTAAGTCAATTACACCTAAAGAACAGAGAAGATTTAGAAGAGGTTTGGTAAACATGGTAGGAAACGTAGAAATATGGCTCTATGGAACCATGGACAATAAAGATAGGGACAAAATTTGGAATTATTTAAATATAGCAGAAGAAAACAGTCATAATGCAATTGAATCTATAAATAAACAAATTAAAATCAATAAACATTTTAATGAATCAATAGAAACACTAAAAACAATAATTTTAGACGATAGAAAAAACATACTAAATACTTATAGTAAAATAGAGAATTCTATTTCAAAAATTGTACAACAGCAATTGTTTTTAGATCAAATTACCAAATTAAGGTTTATAGAAGACAAAATAAACCAAATCCAAGATAAAGTTGTATCAGCAAAATATTATATATTACACCCCAGTATATTAACTTTAGAAGAACTAAATGAATATGAAATTGATTTGCATAAATTTAAATTAGTAAAAATGGGTATATTAGATTACAAAAACCAATTTCTTATAATTGTCATTAAAATTCCAAGAAATTATGTAACAGTAGAACAAAAGTTAATTTTACCTTTACCCAATGATAACCATTTTGAAATTGATTATGAAAACCAATTTATTATAGAAATAAATAATAAAACATTTATATACCAAAATGATGTAAGTTTGCAAGAATTAAAACCAAGCAAACATTGTATCCTAAATAATAGTTATAAATTGAGATATAACAATAAAACCCAAATTCAAATTATAGATGATGAAACCATAATTGTAAAAAATGCAGTTAATGAAAAATTAAAACATAATTGTGATAAGAGAGAAATCGTATTAAAAAATTATTATCTAATTAATTTTTTTAATTGTCAAATACATCTGTTAAAAGAAATGTTTTATAATAACCAAACAATCGTTCAAGAAAAATACTTTTACCCCGAGAATAACCTTAAGACTTCTTTTAAAAAACAATAACTTTTGATGATATTATTTTTCATAACTTTGAAAATATTAAAGAAATTAAAGAGTTAAAATTTCATAAAAATGTATCATATGTAATGAATGTTAGTATGATTATAATGATGATTTGTGTGACAATAAGCCTAACCTATTTTTGCAATAAAATATACAATAAAGCATACAGTGTAAAATTAGTAAATTATAGAATTCAGGAGAATTCTTATTTAAACCGAGGAGGAGTAACATATGCAACATCAGCTAAAGGCAATACAACTCAATCAACATCAGCAAATGTCAACGGAGTTCAACAAAGCGACATCTCAGCAACTATTCCAACGCCAACGAATATGAATGTCAACAGGATTCAACAACACGACATCTCAGCAACTATTCCAACGCCAACGAATATGAATGTCAACAGAGTTCAACAACACGACATCTAAGCAACTACGAGTATTCCAACGCCAACGAATACGAATGTCAACAGATAACTCAGCAACTATCGAATATAAAAGAACTCAACCCATCGACAGACGTCGTCCAGTAATACGCTATTAATCCAACGTAACCGCAGCGACGCTGAAGACGGTGGGTTACTTAGATTAAATTGATAATTATTTTATTACATTTTTTGAAAGAATCAATAAAAGTGTAAGGGCCAGTGGCCAAACAAAATTTAATTGTGTTTTTTTTTGTTTCGGTATCCACACAAAATATAAATCACGCGATACTTCATTGATTGTGGTTATGAAAAATTATGAAAAAGCCGTAACGTACGTATAATAAAGTCGAACACGAATTAAGTATTAATTCATTTATTATTAAATAACTAAGATTAGGGGAAAAAACTAATATAGCGAACGGTGGTTGTAATCCAACTAAACGTGTTACGCTAGCTAGATTATGATACCGCTTCAAGACAGTACATGGATCATACCACTGTTGTGTACGTGATTACATAAGTATATAGCAGACAAAAAGAGATGTTGAAAGATGAAAAAACAGTGGCGTTCAAAAGACTTCGGTCATACATTACACTCCTTAACACTTAGATTGGTTATACAAATCTGGTGGCCTTCTAGCACGTCCTGAGCGTCTTGGTGTTGGAGCCGATGAGTCTGCACAAGGTTCCGAAGGCAATGTTGACAACGAAGTATTGTTAGGTGATGAATGTAATGACGACTGCGGTGATGGTTGAGATAATGATGCATGTGGTGACTGATGTGAGATATCTTCATTACAATCACCCTCGGCTAGGAAGACCTCTTTGTCATTCGCTGCCGGTGGATGGAAACCTACACCAACCTCAACATATCGGCTACCAATTTGATCAATGTATCTTTTTATGATCCATGAGTCCTGCAATCGTACTGTATAAGAGACTGGACCTGACTGCGACTCAATAACTGCTTCGATCCATTTGAGTCCTGTAGAATAATTTTTAATCCAGACAAGGTCGTCTTTGCGGAATATTCGTGTGACCTTGGTTCATCATTTAGCTTCAAAAATGTGGAAAGTTCATGTAATATGTCTGTTGTTATCTTTAAGTAGTTTTTTATAGTTTGTACCATTCGCTCAGCCTGTCCATTAGATAATGGATGGAAAGGAGCACAACGGATATGACGAACCAGGTTGCCTTGAAGGAACGATTTCCTCCTCAATTATCTGTGGAAGAAGTTTTAGATGCCTTGTGCAATATTGATGTTTCAAAAAAAGCAGGCTATGACAAGATACCACCTCTTCTTTTGTCTAGATGCTCTTCCACAATAATTAGTCTTGCCCTAACACTTCTTTTTAACAAATCTCTTTCTACAGGTGAGTTTATGGAAGAATGGAAAATTTCATTTATTAATCGATCTTTAAAAGTGGTTCCAAGCAATTAATAAAAAATTATAGGCCCATTTCAAAGCTCTCGGCTATACCAAAGCTTTTAGAAAAAGTAGTTACAGAAAAGTTATACTTTTCTGTAAAAGAGTCTTTGTCTCCTGCTCAACATGGATTTGTAAAGGGTCGATCAACAGCCACAAATCTTTGTATTTTCACAAATTATTGCTTAAACCAGATAGAGAAAGGCAATCAAGTAGATGTCCTCTACACAGACTTTATTAAAGTATTCGACCAAGTAATGGTTTGCTTTTACAAAAACTTAAGAGGATGGGTTTCTAATAACTCTTTTCTCAGTTGGTTAAAGTCGTATCTTACTAACAGGAAGCAAATTGTTGAAATAAGTGGGTATAAGACGAGGCCAATTGACGTGGATTCAGGCCTTCCCCAAGGAAGCCATCTGGGCCCATTGCTCTTCATTCTCTTTATAAATGATTTGCCTTTAGTTTTAAAAAATACATCCTGCCTTATGTTTGCTGATGATGTTAAAATTTTTTATGCAATCAATTCGATTGTTGACTGCCACCGACTTCAGACGGATATTGACTTCCTTCTTGAATGGTGCAATTATAATCATCTCGAATTAAACTTCTCTAAATGTAAAGTTTTCAGTGCAACTAGATCACTTAATGCCTTTAACTTCGTTTACAAATTCGGCAACGATGCTCTTTCAAGAGTCGATACGGTAAAAGACCTCGGTGTTCTCGTTGACTCTAAATTGGACTTTCGTGCCCATATTGATTTTATAGTTTCAAAAGGAAATTCGTTGCTTGGATTTTTAAAACGTAATTCAGTTGATTTTAAACACGGACCAAGAAGATACAGACCGCCAACTCACCATATGGTCTCTCTTTTTGCCACCAAGCTAAAAATCAGCTGATATGCCATTTATTTTGAGAGTGTGACGCTCTCCCTTGCTTTAAAACCCATTTAGCAAACACACCTAAAAAATAAATGGCATACGCAGGTATAGTTGCCATTACAAAATCCACAGAGAGAGATGTACACGTATTCGCAGACTGGAAAAAATATTTCGAGGGTGTTTCAGGCAAGAGGAGTACGAGTTGGCGGTCTGTATATGGTCTGTGATTTTAAAGATGTTTATGCACTTAAAACGTTGTTTAACTCATTGGTATTACCCTATCTTGAATATTGTCCTATAATCTGGTGCCCATTTTACGCTAATGGAATACTAAGAATAGAGCAAATTCAAAAAAGATTTACGAGATTTGCACTTCGCAATTTGAATTGGTCAGGTAATATGCCAAGTTATCTTTCAAAATGCGCCCTGATAAGTATGAATACGCTTGAAGTAAGAAGAAATGCTCAAAGTATAATTTTTATGAGAGATATTCTATCTAGCCAAATAAATTGTATAGATTTATTAAATCTAATAAAATTCTATGTCCCAGAAAGAATACTGCGAATCAGAAATGAACTCTTTTATGTCTCTACTCACAGAACTAATTATGGTCTTCGCGAGCCAATTTCACGTTCATTATCTTTGTATAACTCGGTTTGCAATGAAGTTGACATTACAATGAATAGAAACCAGTTTAAATGTATTGTCCTACAGTCATTAAGCTAATGTTTGTAAATATTGCAATGTTAAATTTTCTGTGTATATGTTGTTCAGTTCTTATTTATTTTAAGATATTAAATGTAATCAGCAGATGTATTGATGAATAAATAAATAAATAAATAAAAGACGAGACCATGGCAGTTTAGTGGATTCCCAAAAACGAAGAGGTGCTTGCGCTTGTTCATGTCGATTTTCTTGGCACGGTAAACATCGCTTGACAACACGTTCAATCTCGGATTCCTTGTTGGGCCAACAGATATACCTAGAAGTGGACGGTGGTCTGGTCAGTCACCAGCTTGAACTTCGTTCCGTGTAATAATAATCGTGCAATTTTGTACTCCTGCTACCATAGCTACTGCCTCCCTGTCGATCTGTGCGGAATTTCGCTCGGATTTGGACAAAGTCTGCAATAAAACGCAATCGGTTTTTCTGTGCCGTCATCTAGGGGATGGCTAAGTAACGTCTAACGACTGTACAACGAGTGGTAGTTTTTCGTCGAAATGCATCAAAACACGATCGGATATAACTAGCTTTTTTAAGCTGTCGAACGATTGCTGGTGTTCTGAGGTCCATATCCATTTAGAATTTTTATCGAGGAGACGATGCAGTGCTTCAGCTATAGTTGCCTTGTGTGGCAAGAACGAATGATAAAAATTCAGCAGGCCGAGGAACGCCTGCAACTGCTTTTTATCTGAAAGAGCCGGTGCGCTTTGAATGGCTTGGATCTTGCTTGTTGATGGCCGTATTCCAAGTGAGTCCAATTGGAAGCCAAGAAACTCAATCGCTGGAGAGCCAAAACAGCACTTTTCTTTCTTGAGTCGAAGACCAGCGCTCGGAAGGCACCTTTATGTGTCACAATCGTTTGTAAAAGTGATGATGCCTCATCCACTTCTAGTTGTTGGTATGCTTGCGCAAGATCCAGTTTTGCGAAAATGCTACCACCCTCTATGGATGACAATAGTGTGCTTATGGCTGTTATTTGAAAACAATGAAGCTTGAGTGCCTTGTTGAGGGTCAAATTGTAGTCACCACAGATCCGGATTGAACCATCACGCTTTGGGACGGGCACGATGGGTGTAGCCCAGTCAGAATACTCGACTTGTTCGAGAATCCCTTGAGCGCACAGTCGTTCCAATTCCGCTTCCACAAGTCCCCTTGTTGCTATTGGAACCCGACGTGGAGGATGGTGTATTGATGAAATTGTAGGATCGATTTGGAGTGTCACGGGATTTCCGGTAAAACGTCCAAGCTCCATAGAAAACAAGTGTTGAAATTTTGAGAGAACGCTCTGGACAGATGCAACTTTTTCGATGCAGTTAACTCCGTGGATACTAATACCAAGAGGAGCAAACCAATTATAGCCCATCACATTGGATCGATGATTTGTTTTGGGATGAGTTGAATACAAATGAGGTGTCACCTCAGCAGCCACGTTGAAGGTGTCCCTTTGTTCCGCATTATGAACATATTGTGTTCAGATAAGGACACTGGGTTCGTGGGTGTTGGGCTCCACAACCATTACATGGGTTCATTTTACTTTTGTTCTAAGATTTATTACTATACTGGGCCGAATTATGTTCAGCTTTTATGATGTTATGCACCTGGTCGGTCTGTCGAATTTGTAAAACATTTTTAGAAGCAGCTTCGGCAGTGGTGGTGCGGTGGATTACAGTTTGTAGCTTCAGATCCTTTTCCACTAGTAGACTCCACTGAAGGTTTGCGTCACGTAGTCCACAGACCAAGCGATCGCGGAGCATGCGCTCTAAAACCTCATCAAATTTGCAATCGACTGCCAGCTTCCGTAATGCAGCCAAGTATTCCAAGAATCCCTCGTCGGGGTGCTGATCTCTCTTGTGGATTTTAATATGCAGCAATTTCCGATGGCCGAGGAGAAAAGTGATTAGACATAGTGGACTTAACTTCAGCAAGACCAATTTCACTCACCTGCTTAGGAGAAACCAATGACGACAGGAGGTCATAGAGCTGAGCCCCCGCTAAGGTCAAAAACGTGGCTTTCTGACGAACGTCCCTTTGTACGTCATTGACTAATAAATGCAGCTCAAATCGGGAGTAGTATGTAGTCCAGCTCTCAAGATAAGTGAGATCAAATGGCTCCAAGTTGCCTACACTTGACATGATGCGCTGAATCTTATCACAATATATTACAGGTGGTGCTTCCTTTCCTGTTTTATTCTCCTCAGTTTTAGTCATTTGATATGCACGTAGATTAAAAAAAAACGACTGCGCCAATATAAGAAAGTGGAACACGAATTTAGTATTAGTTTTTTTATTATTAGATAACTAAGGTTAGGAAAAAAAAGTAATATAGCGAACGGTGGTTGTAATCCAACTGAACGTGTCACGCTAGATTATGATACCGCTTGAAGACAGTACATGGATCATACCACTGTTATGTACGTGAGTACATAAGTATATAACAGGAAAAAAGATATGTTGAAAGATGAAAAAACAGTGTCGTTAAAAAGACTTCGGTCATACATTACAGTACGATAGGTCAGTAAATAAGTGTATATCTTAGGATAACAATGCCATAACTGCATTTTGCGTCTTTGTTACTGAGCTTATGTTTGTTTTTTTTAGTGCGCAAAGGAATTTCGCGTCATCATAGTTCCAAAAAAATTCTTTTTTTTATGCGTAACTGTCTTTGTGTCATTGTAGCCCTCTATTTTACTGTTTGCATTGTATATACATCATAAATAAAAGTAATACAATGAACAGAAAAACGGACCTTGACAGCGTGAGTCCCCACTACGAATACCTGATCGAGACAACAAAAAAGAAAAGACGTTCCACAGCCCCTTAACACCCACCCACCCCGTGGATGTGCATTTCGTATCATTATTCCTTTCTATGCTTTAGTTTTCTTCTTCCTATCGGTCTTATTTAAAATGTTAAATATAGTGCTGTGTAAAAGTAAAAAGTAATTCTTTTGTTTGTTTCAAAAAGTTTTTTGTTTGCTTTTGATGTTTAATTTAAGTGCAATATGTATGTAAAATGCAATATGAATGTTTAATATGTGCAATATTTATAATTTAATTGTGGCGTTTAACATACATATTATTATGTGCAAATCTTTCAACATTCATGGCATGAAATAATAACGTAAGTCAGCTGACAAATTGTTATTTTCTCAATATTTAAGGTGGACTCAAATAAGAATTTTTCTTACAATTTGTTTATAGAAATGAACCTGATGATGTTCATAATCATGAACGAAAACTGACCTAAAGCCCATAAATCAACCAATAATAAATTACATTTGTATAGTAATTTCATTTAACATGTTTTTTTACTTCTTAACTTTGTCAATAGTGGTGCTTGTTGTCTTATCTACTTTACATCAAATCCCTTTAAGCAAATGGATCCGAATTGGACCGCGCGCGGAGTCAATTTCAGATACTAGACTCCGCATACGGATCCAAAAACGGAGCTGTAAAACAACGTGTGTCGGCTCCATTTAGTATGTAAATTAAAATTCCCACGGACTCACTTGTGAGAGAGAGAGAGAGAGCGAGCTCGTTCCGCTCAGCGAAATATGAACCCAAAACTGACCTAATTGGTGACCTAATTTCTTTCATTTCTTTCGTCATTTTGTCTTGCGCGTTTGCAAATAAATGCAACATCGCAATTTATGTTGCAATACTCACTTTTATTCATATTAAATTTTCCTTTTTTCTATCTTTATTTTAAATTTTTTTTTAACTTTTTATAGGCGCGAATTTTTCCTTGTGCTGTCGACTCTAATGCAAACCAAAAAGTAAACATATTATACACTTTTTAAAGGCTCCTGCTCTCTCCCTCCCTCTCTCTCAATATATTACAATAGAAAAAAAAATTACTCGATTCTCGAATCTCTTTCTTACTTTTGTATGCCATGCATAAAATTTTATGAGAGGCCTCGTAAAACGCTGAGTCAGGCGAGTCAGAAAATGAGCCATAAGTTCTGTTCAGTGATTTTGCATGAAGGGATGTCTTCTATTGTGGTTTTTGCTTCCCATGACAGTCTAGACATAAACAATTCCTAACTCGAGATCACAACGTTATCCAGAGTGACAGAATCTAGAAAGGACACAATCTATAAAAAAAGATATAGAAAGACAAAATTTAGAAGTAGTAAAAATCTAGAAAGATGGAAATCTAGAATAATCTAGAAAAATAGTGTTCTACATTTTTTTTTAGAGGAATTCTAAATCTAGAATTAATATTATTTTTTGAGACAATGGTTACAATTCGCGCGCGCGAATTGTATCCACTCTAAATTTTTTTTTCTAGATTTTTGGTTTTCGAGATTAAATTTTTCTAGAATTTGGGTTTTCAGGATTTCGGTAATTCTATATTTTTTTTTTCTAGATTTTCTCTTTCTAAATTTTTTGGCTCTAGATTTTTTTTTCTAGATATCGTGGTAAACCCTCCTAACTCACAAATCAAGTGTTTGTGAACATCATCCATAGATGGCGCACCAAACGTTCCTCTTATTGGGATTACTATAGATTATAAAAACTATGCTGTTTACTTGTTTTTTATATTCACATTTTTCGTGAGACACATATTTCACTGATTAGAAGTGCTCGGAAAAAGGGACCTCCTTACCAGGTAGTTGAGATGGGCTACAAGGACTTTCTTGATCTGAAATTGTTGACGTATGAAATGTCGTTTATAATCTAAGAGCTCACAGCAAATTTTGGGAGTGTAAAAGTCCCGAAAAATATTTATATTAATAGAAAGATCTTGCATTGCTAAACATGGAAATCAAAATCTGGCATTCAGAAGTGGGGGAAATCGTGCGTAATATGTAATACATCAAAAACGGGATTTTATCGACTTTTTGGATTCTCATTTGGCTCACCTAATTTTTTTTTGGAAATCAAAATTTGAGCCACCCTTAACACGAATATATGAGTCCCAGACGTTTTGAGCGGGACAAAGGGGCTGCCAGACGCCCCCCCAAAAAATTCCCAATTAAAATTAAAACTCGTTGTCGTGTTTCATTTTGCCTCCTAGTCGAAGGAGAAGAATATAAAATATATTTTTTTGAACCCCAGAGGGTTTCGTTATATAACTGGCGCAGTCGGTAGGATACCCAGTATCCGTTCGAAATCGTATATTATAAACCGTGTCGAGAAATAATATCGTGTAACTCAGAAGTTACCTAAGCGAATATAAATCGATATACTGTCACCTTCATCCTGCCAGAAATGGAAGTTATCAAAATATTAAAAAAAAAATCCAGCCATTCAACGGAGAGGACAGGAGGGACATAGCCTCCTTCATTTACGATGTTGACATTAATATACAATACTTAAGTCCAGGATCCTGTGCTTTCGCGGTACAAAACGTAATCAGGGAAAAGATCCAAGGAAAAGCACAGCACGCAGTCCGAATGCTGGGACCAACGACCAACTGGACAACGATAAAAAATGCTTTGTTCAAGCATTTTGGACCAAAAGAAAGTTTCATCAGTATTTACCAACAAACAGTAAGTTTAAGAAATACAGACTTAGACAATTATTATTTAAAATTATGTGAGTTTATGGATAAAATTAATGTGAAATATAATTTCGATGTTATTAAACCCGTAGAATTTTCACCTGAAAATGTACAGGCTATGTTCTTCAGGATTTTCTGTTCACAAATAAATATCCACCAAGACAGCTTTGTGTTAAGTAGGAATATAAACACTATACCTACATGAAGCATACGAACTTCTTAATATTTATAAACATTCAAATCCTACAAATAGCATAAATTGTCAATATCCAGATGGATATCGAAATAACTTAAATAGAAACCTTAATTCAAGAAACTTCAATAATAGAAACTCTTACAATAACGGGAACTACAATAATAATAATAATTCGGGTTTTAGAAATCAAAATTTTAATTATAATAATAGGAATAACAATTTGAATTATAATAATAGAAATAACAACGGTAATTATAATAATAGAAATAACAACGGGAATTACAATAATAATAACAATACGAATAATACAACCAAAATCTGAGTTATTAGTCGAGGAACTTTAGACGAAAAAACGGCAAAAGCTCGAACTCCGGGAAAGTTCCACCGATTTTCATGATTTTTTTTAATCGCTTCGAAATCGAATTTAAAACAAAGTTTACCATATGAGATCACTTGCTTTTTTTTAAATTTATGTAAAAAAACGATTAATTGTTAATTCGCATTAAAAGTGTATTTGAGGTATTCAGGTAAGCGTGTTATGGTGAATTTATTTTAAAAACAAGTGTAGGCCCTCAACTATAGGTCAATACTACGGAGAAATTACATTTCCAATCAGGTATACGACCCTGGGAGCGTTTTCAGGGGGAGAGGGTACATCAAAGCCCTCAAATAAAAAAAAATTAAATGACTTTTTTTTTCATTTTTTCTAAACCAAATTTTCAACAATTATGCAACCAATTTCGATATAAATGTGCCAAATTTCATTAAAATTCATTAAATTATTCAGATCTAACAGATTTTTTTCTGCTCACCCATATAAGTCAAACCCAAAAATCTTAGAAAAATGTCAATAACTTTTTTTCTGATTCTTTTTTTTACACCAAATTTTCACCAATTATGCATAAGACCAATTTCGATATATGTGATAAATTTTATTAAAATCCGTTTAATAGTTCAGATTTAACCGATTTTTTTCCGTCCTTCCATACAAACCGAACCACTGTGCGACGCGACGGAGCCAGTCGCATTCCCAAAGCCATCCACGCTACTTGTATAAGAGTGCTAGAAAGTAGTAAAAATAATGTGTTGAATAATAGAAAATACAGTATAGTGAGTACATTTTGTCCGTGTAACTAAATTCTGTATTGAATTTAAACGCTTAAAGATGAGTGAGCCCAATCAAGACTCTGTAAATTCCGATGACGGTGACAGGATGCGATACTACGTCAGCTTTTTATAATAAAGGCAAAAATAATTTCGCTAAAGCCTTTGAGAGAAGAGCGGATCTTCATGCCCTAGCTGGGGTATTTAAAGCGGAGAATGCGGACGTCAAAAATCTACTTGATTCGGGTATTACATGCATTCTCGCATTGTATGGAGCCCCGAAATCTAAAAAATCGCTGAACGAATTCAGGTGTGTATTAATATTGGGTATTGACTTTGAAAAGTTATGATATTGTGATCTTAATAACCTTCTTTTCATTTTAACCAGGTACGAGAGTTTCATCAAGGCGACAGCAAAAAATACCAGAGCGACGCAGTTGCACGCTTTGCCCCCGACCGAAGACTCATCAGCCGAGCATCTTAAGAGGGTATAACTCCAGGTACAACTTTGGATTGGGAATAAAATATCTCCAACGGAGTGGGGTTGGAGATATCATAATCAATTTCTGAAGCCTGTGACTATGCAGCAGCAAGCGGCCCCAGAAAACATCCTGAAAACTATTTTCTGCAACTGCCAGAAAGGATGTGGGCCAGCGTGTGGTTGTAGAAAGAGTGGATTACACTGCACTGGAGTGTGTGGTATATGCAACGGATCGACCTGCATGAATGCAGCGCGCGCCGGTCATTACAGCCGACGATCTTGACGATGTCAACTCATAAGTTAGTTTCGAAATAAAAAGACTTTTGATGATAAACTGAAAATAGTATAAGTTACTGCATATTCTTCATTTTCCTCAGCAATATTACCTCCAGTATCCTCAAAAACATAAATTACGTGAATTTACTGTTAAAAAATAAATAATAATACACTAAAAAAATTTTGAAAAAAAAAAAATTTCAAAAAAAAAAGCAAGTGTTCTCAGATGGTAAACTTTGTTTCAAATTCGATTTCGAAGCGATTAAAAAAAAAATTATGAAAATCGGTGGAACTTTCCCGGAGTTCGAGCTAAATGTCTAAAGTTCCTCGACTTATAATAATAGAAATAATAACGGAAACTTTAATAATAATAACAACTTCAGATATCATAATAATTATAGAAATTTTAATAACAATGGTCTTAATAACCAAAATAATCAAACCAATTTTCGTTCACATGAACAAAACCCACTACCATTCAGAAATACTGAGAATCAACGAAACTCCAACCGTGATATAAATTTTCAGGAACATGCCTCAGAGGTCCTCTTCCCATAATAAACCTTACCCTAGGAACGGAAACAATTCCTGTATTAATAGACTGTGGAGCTTCAACTTCCAGTATTGACGCAAACTGTTTAAAATCTTTTGAAAGGTATAATTTAGAATACCCACTTGAAATAAATGGATTGACAGGTAAAATTTTAGTTACTCAACAAATAAAAACTTCATTTCCCATAGAGTTTAATGCCCCAGAAAATTATAAAATGACTTGGAAATTAATAAACCTTTCTGAAAAATCTTTTCAAGCTATTATAGGTCAGAACATACTTTACCCATTGAATGCCATTCTCAATTTAGGAGAAGGTTCCTTAGAAATTTTTAATACGAAACTTTATTTCAATTATGCCTGTCCTCAAGAAATAAATTGTTATGAACATTTACAAGAAGCAAATAATTTAGATTGCTTGTATAAAAACTTAAATAAAGAGGAAAATGAATCCTTAAGAAAAGTGTTAAGAAATAATAGTGACTTATTTTACAAAGAAGGAACCGATTTGAGTTGCACTTCTAATATCAAACATAGTATAACTAATACAGATAGTATACCTATCTTTTCAAAAATTTACCGTTTTCCTAAACTACACGAAGAAGAGGTGGAAAGACAAGTTCAAGATTTGCTCAAAAAAGGCATTATACAAAACTCTAATTCCCCATATAATGCACCAATTTGGGTGGTACCCAAAAAACAAGATAATTCAAAAGTAAATAAATGGTGAATAGTTGTCGACTATCGCAAATTAAATGAAAAAACTCACGAGGACAAGTTCCCTCTCCCAAATATTGAGTCAATTTTCGATAAACTCGGTAAAGCTCAATACTTTACAACATAAGACCTGGCTAAAGGTTTTCATCAAATTATGGTCGATAGAAAAGATCAACATAAAACTGCCTTTAGCACCCCTCAAGGTCATTACAAGTTCATCAGAATGCCGTTCGAATTAAAAAACGCCCCGGCAACGTTTCAAAGGATGATGAACGAAATCCTTAGAGAACACATAAATAAAATTTGTGTCGTGTACCTCGACGACATCCTAATATTTAGTACTTCACTTCAAGAAATGGAAGTGAATATAAGTTTATTCTTCCAAGAACTTCGAAAACACAATTTGAAGATACAAGTTGACAAATGTAAATTTTTTTCAAAAAATACCGAATATTTAGGTCATATATTGACCGATAAGGGCATAAAACCAAACCCTACGAAAATTGAAGCCATAAAAAAACTATGTGTACCCACAACACTAAAACAAATTAAATCCTTTTTGGGAATAACTGGCTACTATAGGAAATTCATCGTGAATTATTCCAAGATTGCCATCCCACTACGGGGTGTTTGAAAAATGGCAGTATTATCAATGAAAAAGATCCGAAATACAAAAATGCCTTCGAGACGTTGAAACACTTGATTACGACTCACCCGGTACTACGATACCCTGACTTCAAGAAAAGTTTAACGCTCACAAGCGATGCTTCAGATAAAGCTATCGGAGCTGTTTTATCACAAGACAATCGTCCTATTTCATATGCATCTAGGACTCTCACATGAGAACATGAGAAGAACTATGCAACTATTGAAAAGGAATTACTGTATATAGTTTGGTGAACCAAATATTTTCGACCCTATCTTTATGGAGTCAAATTTAATATAAAAACCTACCATAGACCACTAGTTTGGCTAAATAATCTGAAATACCCTGGTTCAAAAATGATTAGATGGAAAACCAGACTTAATGAATATAACTACAATATAGAATTTGTAAAAGGTAAAGAGAACAAAGTTGCAGATTTTCTATCAAGAATAAATGTAAATGATAACGAAATATATATTAATGAAAGTAATAATAATGCAAGTGAAGAAAATAAAATTATAGAAAATAAAGGAATAGTGAACAAATTTCAAACACAAATAATTTTAGTAAAAGAAAAAGAGCAAACATACAAAAGAATACACAATAAGAGAAAAAATTTTACCAAAGAAGAAGAAATTAATAATAATGAAATAATTAAAATATTAAAAGAATTTTTACCTGACAATGGAGTGATAGGAATATACTCAGAGCTAGAAGAAAACTTATTTAATTTATTTAAAAATAAACTGTTTGAACATTTTAAAATTTCACAATATAAATTCATAAAATGCGCATATTTAGCAGAAGATCTACCGAGCAAAGACTCATGTTTAGAAAAAATATAAGAAATTCATGAAAAAACCAACCATAGAGGAACTCATGAAAATTACGCCGAAATAAAACTAAAATATTATTTTATCAAACTTCAGGAAATAATACTAGAATATATAAACAATTGCGAAGTTTGCAATTTAGCTAAATACGACAGAAATTCTCCTAAACCGAAATTTAAACACACTGCTACACCAAGCAATAAAAACGAAATAATTCATCTAGATATTTTTCATATCGAAAAAAAAATATTTTTTCACGGTTGTAGATAAATTTTCAAAACATTTATACGTTAAAGAAACTCTAGATAAAAGTGCAACTACCCTGATCGAATTGATTAAAGAATATATTTCAAATTTTGCCAAACCCAAATTAATTGTAGCAGACAATGAATTCAATGGGGCGGGGACATAACTCCCTGGGACATAAATCCATAATGGACTTACGTCCCACTCGGATGGGACATAACTCCATAAATCGATTATGGACTTATGTCCCACCTTAATGGGACATAACTCCATAGTTTTTCCTTGAAAAGTGGGACATAAGTCCATATTTTTTTTTCGAATAAAACTAAAAATTGATAAAAAAAAGGAAAGAAAAACACATAATTGTTAAGCAAATTGATAACATTTTACTGTAAACAAAACACTTAATTCATAGTTGAAAACAATAAAAAAAAAAAAACAAACAAAAATTACTTATAAACGTAATTGACAATTATGGAATATCGAAATATGATAGTGCAAAACCGTTTTACAAAAACACGGTATTGGAAAACACTTTCAGTTACACCATATTCCAAGCACCAAAAATATTGAACCTCCTTGAATCTCTGCCACAGTCAGAACGACATTATTTAATGGATGCAACTTTCAGTGTTGTCCCAACTTGTGGATGTAGGCAGTTGTTAATTATTTACATTGCCTATTCAGAACATGTAAGTACAAAAATTAATGTACAGAACTCGAGATAAAAGAAAAAAAATTAAAAATAAAAGAAAACAAATTGCAAATTCACTTGGATTTTAAACTTAGTTTTTTTTATTCTCGAAAAAATAAGCAAGGAATAGATGAATTATTAAAAAAAAACTTGGTCTTTCGAAAAACCAATTTTTTTTTAATTATTAGTTAAACTAAAAATTAAAAAAAAAATTGGTTTTTCGAAAGACCGAGTTTTTTTTTCTAGTGTACTTAGTAAGAGCGTCATTAATATAAATTACTTTACTCATTTGAATTCCTCTACCATCGCCAATTCTACCACCGCCAACACCGCTTCCACCAACACAGCTGCCGCTGACGCCAACACCGCTACCACCACCGTTGACATCAAGAATGTTCGAATTGAGAATTTTGCGTGCACTTTCTTTACATAACATTTTTCAATTTTTTTGTCAGGCACTTCGATAGACAAAGCTTTGAGAAACAATGCCTGAGCTAATCCTTTTGCATTTGCATCATTAACATTGGGAACACCTGTGATTTCGATGGAGTTATTTAATGATTTTTGATGTTGCCAATTTAATTTGCTTTCAAGCGAATGAACTCTTGTCTTTAGCTCTTCGTTTTCACCACGTAGGTCGCCAATCGTCTGGAGCATATTATTCATCAATTGCTCTAGCTTACACAGTTTTTGGCAAACCACACGCAAAGAGAATTCTTCGCTCTCGCCTACACATTGGGATGATGATGACGTGTTTTCAAAGGTAATAAGTGGTGCTTGCTGAGAATTGTTGTTGTTTTTATTCTCAGCCAAAGCTTTAAAAGTAGTTGGTATTTTGTCGTTTGAATTGTTGTTGTTGTTGAGGTTGGGTAAAGCTGGTAACTGCATTGACAACCGACGATTTTTTCTGCATTTATCACAGCTGTAAGGTGTTCCACTTGAAGTGTAGTATTCAATGTCTTGCTGTAAAATATTCGCACAAGAAGCATGAAAAAACCCGTGACAATCACAGCAGGAAATAAATGATTCCAAATTTTCTTTGATTATGTTTGCACAAACTTCGCAATTTCGATTCATATTATTTGCTTATTATTTTGTTTGCTTATTATTATTTTACTTTCTATTATTTTTCAATTAAATTCTAAACTTTTTCAATTATTTTGTTTTTTGTTGTCTTCAGATTTGTTTTTTTTTCTTTTTTTTTCTTTTTTTTTCTTTTATAAGCTACGTAAGTAGTTAAAATGAGTCGCATTGAATTTAACAAGTGGTTACAGTTTTAAAGTACAGTACTTTCTTTCTAAATAAAAAATATGAAGTGGGACATAAATCCAGAACTTTTTTTTATGGACTAATGCCCCATTAAGGTGGGACATAAGTCCATAATCGATTTATGGAGTTATGTCCCACCCGAGTGGGACATAAGTCCATTATGGACTTATGTCCCAGGGAGTTATGTCCCTGCCCCGAATTCAATTCCGCCAACATTTTAGAATTCATAGAACAAGAAAATTTATCAATCCATTTTAATTCCCCCAACAGCCATACAGGTAATGCCGATATGAATAGATGTCATTCTTTACTACTTGAACACATAAGAATACTTAATATCACAGAACCCAACCTTGAAATTACAGAAAAGATCCTTAAAGCTTCTATGTATTATAACAATACAATTCACTCGACGATAGAAAGAAAACCAATAGAAGTACATTTCGGAAACGAAGATATAAATGGAATTTTTAAACTATTAGAATCCAAGAAAAATCAGTGGCTAGATTACCATAACAAAAACAGAGAAACAAATAAATCTCATCCTTATGACAAAGCTTACATCAAAAACTACTATCAAGTTAGACATGAAGAAAAACCGAAATTTAGGAAGGTAGAAGTAAAATTAAATAGTGAAGGAGTAACAATAAATAGCAAAGGAAAAAGAAATTTCAAGATCCATTACACGGATTAAGAGACAGAAAAAATATTTTAAAGGCCAAGATACTAAACCGAAATAAATTCAATGAAATTCCGTTTTCTTTACAGATTTCAACTCAGCTCAACATATAAAACAATTATTTTAATTTTGACAATATTACTGAGTGTTAAAACAAGCTCAAGTGCAGATATTCAGATAGAAAACATTGAATATCAAGGAATAATTTTAATAAAAGATGAAGATATACCAATTATAAGTGACCATTACAGAATTTACCATAGGGTTAACCTACAAGAGTATATAGATATTCTCAAAAATTTAACAACATATCAAAATCAAAACCCAGAAATAATAAAAATTATTCTAAGTGACCCCGCTTTATCACAGAAAATTTTGAAAATACAAACTAATATTAAAATGCTATTAAGTTCGAATGAACATTCTGTCAAAAATAGTAAGAAATTGCATAATAATAGAACAAAAAGAGGTCTACTCAATCCAAAAGGATCAATTTTCAAACTACTTTATGGAATCATGGATAATGATGATAGAGAAGAAATTACAAACCAATTAGACGTTATAGACCATAATGATAAAAAGCTTGCAGACGCATATAACCAACAAATAGAAATTAACGACATTTTTCAAATCAACTTTAAAATAAATATAGAAGAAATCTCAATTATTTAAACTCATAGCAAATAACAGGAATGAAATTAACATGATTAAAAATGAGATTTCATTATTGAAGCTTTCTAACTACGTTTCAGAATTGGATCAAGAAATAGAAAAAAAAATAGATAACGTAAATGCAGCCAAAGAAGGAATCATGTCAAGATCCATTCTGGATATTGACGAAATTGAAGAAAATTTTATAGGCTTAAATGAATTAAAAGATATTAAAATAAATTTGTTTGGGAAAAATAATTCAAACACATTTATAATTATTATAAGCGTTCCCATATTTTTGGATGAAGAATGTCCAACTTATTACTTAAGATTGATACCTTTCGAAAACAATACAATAATTCAAAATATAGAAGAGCAAAGAATTGTCAAATATAAAAACAAAATATATCCTGTAAACAAATATTTGAAAAACTTAAAGAACCCAATAGAATGTTCTCTGTGTAAAACTACTCCTTATAAAACAAAAAACTATGTAGAAGAAATACATAAAGGACTTTTACTTGTTATAAATTCTGAAACTCAAATAAAACATAATTGCAATGAAAAAACTTATCATTTTTTTAAAAATTTTATTGTCAATTTTAATAAATGTACCGTAACTTTAAATAAGAAAGTCTATAATAATAAAATACAAACTTTCGGCCATAAAATCATAATAAATCCAAATTTAAACATGAAAAAAAAATAATTATAAAAGACCTAATCATACAAGATATTGGGCATCAAAATAAAATTAAATTGATAGAATATAAGAATAATCGTAATACAATTACTTTTTCAACCATAATATTTATTTGTATTATAATAGCTATTTGCTATTTCATTTTGAAACATAGAAATAAGAAAATTAAATTTAAAAACAAGGTAATATATGCCGAAAAATTAAAATCCGATAATATTCCTCTTAACGAAATTAAAAATGTGGAGCCTCAGGAGAGTCTTCAAACTAAGGCGGGGGGAGTTACAAAGGTACCCCTAGAACAGACTCCAACCATAAACACTCCAAATCTTGTCTCTATACAAATTCCCAAGTCAGCACTTTGAAGATGCTGGGAATTTGTTCCAAACACAGATACCACGATCGAGGCCTAAACAAAGATCTCTTCTAATCAAAGATAAGATGCTACCATCAAATTGATGAGCCAGCATGATCAATCCTGATATATTTATACCATAGGTATCATATGAAAATGTAACTTAGCTTTCGTTATATAACTCGCGCGAATTGTAACCATTATCTCAAAAAATAATATGAATTCTAGATTTTGTCCATTCTAGATTTTTTTTTTCTAGATTTTTGGTTTTCGAGATTAAATTTTTCTAGATTTTGGTTTTTCTAGATTTTGGTAATTCTATATTTTTTTTCTAGATTTTCTCTTTCTAGATTTGTTGGCTCTAGATATTTTTTTTCTAGATATCGTGGTAAACCCTCCTAACTCACAAATCAAGTGTTTGTGAACTTCGTCCATAGATGGCGCGCCAAACGTTCCTCTTATTGGGAGTACTATAGATTATAAAAACAATGCTGTTTACTTGTTTTTTATATTCACATTTTTCGTGAGACACATATTTCACTGATTAGAAGTGCTCGGAAAAAGGTACCTCCTTACCAGCATTATGTTAAATAAAACACTTGTTTAATTTCCACTTATGTCACAGTTTTTTAATAATTTTAATCGACGCGTTTCGTCTTATTAGCACATCATCAGGAGACTTATTATACATAGAATAAAATAGTGCGTGCAAAGTACATTTAACAGTGTGTCAAGAGAATTAAGTTCGAGTTTCATATACTGTAAATACAAATGTATACATATAATAAACAAGTCATGAAATTACATACATACATATATTAAAAAACATTATTTTTATTTATCAAAAGCCAAATTGAGCACAGGGCTTTTATTAGTTAAGTCTACTTGGCAATTAAGGATGTTCAGACGTTTGTGTTTGTTGATCTCGAAGATTTCGAATTTATCACGAACACGGCCGGATGGGAGACAATGGAGTAGTTGTATATTATCTGGGGAACAAGAATGTCGTGTAGCCTTTATATGCTGGGACAGTCCGGAAGAAGGGTCCGAGTGAACTGAGTCATTCATATGTTCGTTAAATCTTTTTTGTGAGGTTCTTGAAGTTTTTCCGATATATACACCATCGCAACCTTCGCAGTTGATTTTGTAAACCCCACTTTTTTGTAAGAGTTCAGTAGATCTTCTTATTTTGTTGTTGCAAAGGTAGTTTCTGAGAGTATGTTTGTTGAAAAATGCTGGTTTAATTTTTGCGGTTGAAAGGGGTTCTACTAATTTTTCACATACTCCAGGTAAGTAGGGTATTTTTCGCCAAACGTGGTCATCGTTCTCCACACCTTTTGGAAATATAGTCTTCAATACCTCTCTTATATACCTAGACTTATTTCTAAATAGATTATATACCATGTTCTTTTTATAACCATTTGCAATTGCAATCTGTAGCATTGTCAGGAATTCCTTTTAAAAATTATATTGGCTTAGAGGAACTCTTATCAGTCTGTCTAACATAGAATGGAACGCGGACATTTTGGTACTCCAAGGATGGGCTGAAGATGCGGGAATTATTCTATACGTACAAGTTCCTTTTCTAAAAATGTCAAATTGGAGTTTGTTATCCGATATGGATAGCGTCAAGTCTAAAAAGTTTAGAGAGCCTGAACCATATTCCATAGTGAATTGGATATTTGGATCCAGTTTATTTAAAAAATCTTTGAGGAACTTATCAAGGTTACGTTGTGTTCCTGTCTAAATACAAAATACATCATCCACGTATCGAACCCGTTCATGAAATATTCCGCTGCAAATGGAGATAAAGATAATCCCATGGCCAAACCAGAAATTTGAGTATATACCTTACTGTCAAACTCAAAGTAGTTTTGATCCAAGCAAACGGAAAGTACATCTATATATTGCTTACATCTTTCAGGGTCCGAAACTTTTTCTTCAAGATGTTGAATTAAAAGTAATTTCAATTTTTCTGTCCGTATAGATGGGAACAGATTTTTTACGTCAAAAGAGACGAGTTTACCGTTGGTTGGTAGAACCAGATCTTTTGTTTTCTTAATAAGTTCTATAGAATTCTTGATAGAATATTTGGGATCAAAATTTAAAACGTTTGGGAGAATATTAGACAATTTCTTTCCCAGTTTTTGCGCGGGAGCATTTATAGAAGAGGATACAGGATACATCGAAAATCAAATTTGAGGAGAGTATAGTCTCATAAACCTTCTTATTATATTTTTTAGTTGGGTCAGAGCTTATTTCCCTTACTTGCATTTTGCGCTCCCGCGCAAAAACTGGGAAAGAAATTGTCTAATATTCTCCCAAACGTTTTAAATTTTGATCCCAAATATACTCAACTTTCTGGTTTGGCCATGGGATCTTCTTTATCTCCATTTGCAGCGGAATATTTCATGAACCATTTCGAAAGCGTTCTTTTCGCATAAAAAAACCAAATTTTACAAAATGTTTTTCTTTGGGTTCGATACGTGGATGATGTATTTTGTATTTGGACAGGAACACAACGTAACCTTGATAAGTCCCTCAAAGATTTTTTAAATAAACTGGATCCAAATATCCAATTCACTGTGGAATATGGTTCAGGCTCTCTAAACTTTTTAGACTTGACGCTATTTATATCGGATAACAAACTCCAATTTGACATTTTTAGAAAAGGAACTTGTACGGATATAATAATTCCCGCATCTTCAGCCCATCCGTGGAGTACCAAAATGTCGTTCCATTCTATGTTAGACAGACTAACAAGAGTTCCACTAAGCCAATATAATTTTAAAAAGGAATTGCTCACAATACTACAGATTGCAATTGCAAATGGTTATAAAAAGAACATGGTATATAATCTATTTAGAAATAAGTCTAGGCGAGATGTATTGAAGACTATATTTCCAAAAGGTGTGGAGAACGATGACAACGTTTGGCGAAAAATACCCTACTTACATGGAGTATGTGAAAAATTAGTAGAACCCCTTTCAACCGCAAAAATAAACCAGCATTTTTCAACAAACACACTCTCAGAAACTACCTTTGCAACAACAAAATAAGAGGATCTACTGAACTCTTACAAAAAAGTGGGGCTTACAAAATCAACTGCGAAGGTTGCGATGGTGTATATATCGGAAAAACTTCAAGAACCTTACAAAAAAGATTTATCGAACATATGAATGCCTCAGTTCACTCGGACCACTGTCCCAGCATATAAAGACTACAGGACATTCTTGTTCCCCAGATAATATACAACTACTCCATTGTCTCCCATCCGGCCGTGTTCTTGATAAATTCGAAATCTTCGAGATCAACAAACACAAACATCTGAACATCCTTAATTGCCAAGTAGACTTAACTAATAAAAGCCCTCTGCTCAATTTGGCTTTTGATAAATAAAAATAATGTTTTTTAATATAATGTATGTAATTTCATGACTTGTTTATTATATGTATACATTTGTATTTACAGTATATGAAACTCGAACTTAATTCTCTTGACACACTGTTAAATGTAATTTGCACGCACTATTTTATTCTATGTATAATTAGTCTCCTGATGATGTCCTAATAAGACGAAACGCGTCGATTAAAATTATTAAAAAACTGTGATATAAGTGGAAATTAAACAAGTGTTTTATTTAACATAATGCTTTCATCATATGTATTCCACCAAGTGCAAACAAAAAGCTCTATTGAGTTTATAAAAATTCCTTACCAGGTAGTTGAGATGGGCTACAAGGACTTTCTTGATCTGAAATTGTTGACGTATGAAATGTCCTTAATAGTCTAAGATTCCACAGCAAATTTTGGGAGTGTAAAAGTCCCGAAAAATATTTATATTAATAGATAGATCTTGCATTGCTAAACATGGAAATCAAAGTCTGGCAGGCAGAAGTGGGGGAAATTGTCAACATCAAAAACGGGATTTTATCGACTTTTTGGATTCTCATTTGGCTCAACTAATTTTTTTTTGGAAATCAAAATTTGAGCCAAATTTAAAACGAATATATGAGTCCCAGACGTTTTGAGCGGGACAAAGGGGCTGCCAGACGCCCCCCAAAAAATTCCCAATTATCGACTTTTTGGATTCTCGTTTGGCTCACCTAAGTGTTTTTGGAAATCATAGATTGAGCCACCCTAAACACGAATATATAAGTACCAGATATTTTGAGTGGGACAAAGGGGCTGCCAGACGCCCCAAATAATTCCCAATTATCGACTTTTCGGATTCTCGTTTGGCTCACCTAATTTTTTTCGGAAATCAAAATTTGAGCCACCCTTAACACGAATATATGAGTCCCAAACGTTTTGAGCGGGGCAAAGGGGCTGCCAGACGCCCCCAAAAATTCCCAATTATCACTTTGGATTCTCGTTTGGCTCACCTAATTTTTTTTTGGAAATCATAGATTGATCCACCCAAATCATGAATATATGAGTCCCAGACGTTTTGAGCGGGACAAAGGGGCTGCCAGACGCCCTTAATAATTCCCAATTATCGACTTTTTGGATTGAATTCTATGTCAAATAAGCTAGAATTATATTAAATGCATATTATTACAGAAACAGCGAAACGCACTAGGCCGCGGAATTTTTTATTTTTTTTTTTAAATATAATTGCTTGTTTCCATTTGTTGTTTATAAGCAAATTTCAAATTGACATTAAGGTAAAATAGATTCACAATATGAATATTTTAGTTATTATAAAAAATACTTTTTTATACACAACTTAGGGAAATCGCTCAACCCATGATTTCCAAAAAAATTCGGTAAGCCAAACGAGAATCCGAAAAGTCGATAATTGGGAATTTTTGGGGGCGTCTGGCAGCCCCTTTGTCCCACTCTAAACGTCTGGGACTCATATACTCGTGTTAGGGGTGGCTCAAATTTTGATTTCCAAAAAAAATTAGGTGAGCCAAATGAGAATCCAAAAAGGCAATAAAATCCCGTTTTTGATGTAGTATTAAGCGGCCCACATACACCACACTTGTACGCGCGCATGTGCACCGAAACTGGTGCGTGATTTCGCCACACACTGCACACCAAATCGTACAAACTTTAGTTGTGAAAGAGATTTCAAAGGAAAAAAACATTTTAAATAAATCTTCCGCACTCCTTACTCATTCACAATACGATGCAACTGAGTATAAAATGTGCGCGCGCATCCCCATACACATCACACCGATCGAGACACCGACACCAAAAATCAAAAGGTTTTGATGTTTACTTGCGCCGAAAATCGGTTTGCGCACCAGCCCACAGACAGCACACATTTCCTCACACCGACACATGCGCGCGATTAAAGTTCGTACGAAAGGATTTTTGTTAAAAAAAACTTTATTTAAAATTTCACAACTTAAATTAATTTACAATATATTTTATGGATGAACTTAGCTCGCGATCTCAGACTTTTAGACTGACTTTTCATTTGTATCTATTCTATGTTGAAGCATTATGCCTATGCATAATAATGCTGGGTCATCAAGTTAACGTTTTCTTGGAACCCTTAACGAGTCCAATCGATTGGCAATCCAATGTGAGTGTTGGATTTCGTCATGTTCGTAGACGCTGACGTGCCATTATTGTTGGTTGCAACGGTGGGAACATCCGTTGTGGTTTGGTTCCCTGACCTTGATATAACCTCTCCCTCCTTAGGATGAAAACTCTCCTGAGTTATATAGAATGTACGTCTGAGCTTTTTTGATTTTATATAAACGTAAATTATTAAATTAATAATTAACAGTAGAATTATAATTCCAATACATATATTAAACATTACATGCTTTTTATGATTAAACTTTAATTCGTTAATATTTTCAATATTTTCTATTTGTTTTATTACAATATCATTGAAGCTGAGTTGTTCTTGAGTTGTATTTAAATTTATTTCGTAAGGTATAATAAATCTTTCTTCAAATATATTTTTTCTGTTCACAAAGGTTTCATTTTGGATTTTTAACTCACAGCTATTAAAATTTAATAAAAAGTTTCCATTTAAATGTGTGGTTCTTTCATCACAAGTACTTGATAAATTTATATTCTTAACATTCTTTAACAATAACAAACCATTTTCAATTTCATGAATTTTCATTTGGGAATTCTTTGTTTTCATACAAACGCTATTATATAAACATAAATTGGATTTCCTTAAATTTTTGAAGTCTATATTTAATTCATATTTATATACAGTTTCATTTATTTTTACAATTTCTTCATCATCTATTATTAATTCTTCAGAATTCATATTTGTTAAAGAGGTAACTAAATATTTTCTTGTCTCTATAAGTTCACTCGGTATTTTAATTACAAAAACAATTTTTTCATTTTCATATAGGGCTGTTCCAATTTTTATATTTTTTAATTTTTCAAAACTTACGTCATATTTTATTATTTCTTCTTTACTTAAAATATTGTTTCCCATTATTCCTGTTCTACTTGAAGCAATGTTATTTTGAATGTGTTCGACATTGTCTTTTATAATTCCGATTTTTAACAATGATTCTAGGTACAAAAATTTATTATTTATTCTAACAATATCTTTTTTACTATTAACGAGTTGATAGGATATTTTAGTTCTATCTTTTTCAATTGTTTCTTTTAAAGTCAAAAAGGTTTGATTAAAGCTATTATTAATAAATACTTGTTTATTATTTTGAGTTATTATATTATGGTTATTTTCGTCGATGATTTTCAAGTGTTCTTCAATGTTTTGTCTATCATCTTCATCCATTGTTCCATATAACCATTTCATACCTGTACCTACTATGTTAATAAGCCCTCTTTTTTGCCTGTGTGGAATAATAGTATGTATTTTATATTTAAGTGAATCTAACTCATGAAATAAAATGTCTCTTCCTTCTTTTTCGATTTGTAATTTTGAAATATTTTCTTCTAGGCATGCAATTATCTTCAAAATTTCTGCTGGGTTAATAATATGTAGTATAATATCATAAGTTCTTACTATTTCAACGTTTCCAAGTTTTATTTCTATGAATCCACTGTTTGTATCTATTTTTTCTATCGTCAATGTTGTATTAGCTGTTCTGAGTAGAAGGACTAACACTATCCATATCCATTTGATCTGAAAATTTATTTGGTCTTTTTATATTTGTAGGATGGATGTTCTTTAATTTAAGTTTTCTATATCTAGGTTCCTGTTTGTGTCTAAGAGCCTTGTAATTTTTCACTAATCCTTCTTCTCTTTCTTCATTGTATTCTTCCCTATCTTTGTTAAGCTTGCTAATAACCCTATCTTTCATATTTTGCATATTTTCCAGGACCTTTTCTTTATCTACTCTACCTTCTAAAACATCTATTGGTTTAAATTTAATTGAGGAATGCACTGATTTATTGTACCACTCTACACACTTATATATTCTTTCTTTCGTTGTTAGCTTGGATTTTTCTGTAGTGAGTACTCTCATTTTTTCGCTTATGGTGTTATGAAATCTCTCAATGTCGGAATTGCCAGTATGGCTATTTGGCTTCGTAAAGTGTACTTCTATATCTTCCTGTCTTAAGAAATCTTTTACATTTGTGTTTTGAAATTCATTATCTAAAACTATTTTATTAGGTTTGCCTTTAATGGAAAAGTATAGTCGTAATTTCTCTTTAATCGTGATACTGTTTCTATCTTCTAAATCAAATATTATGCCATGCTTAGAGAACTTGTCTATAAAGGTTAAGAAGTTATTTTTGGTGTTAATGTAAATATCTGCATGTACTATCTGATTGTTATCTGTTGGAGTTTCTGTGTAGTGAAGCTTCGGTTTTATTGGTTTTCTATCATACTTAGCCTGATTACATGTATCGCAGTTATTTATGTATTTTTGAATCAACTCTTTTAAATTTTTGAAGTATATGAGTTTTCTTAGACCTGCATAATTTTCGTTTATGCCAGCATGACCTGTTTCATTTTTATGATATTTCGCTATCTGTTTATAGGTATCATCTTCATTTTTCATATTTTGTGCGTGATACATACATTTATAAAACTTTATTTGTTTTGTGGGGTCAAATAATTCAATGAGCTTTAATTGTACTAAGTTGTACTCGTGTTCTGTTAAATCTGAGAAGATGCCTATTCTACCTTTTCTTTTTATAAACCTTCTAAATATATCTATAAGTCTTTCTTCTTGAATATCTTCGGAGTTAATATATATAATTCTTTTATTATTAACTATTTCAATTTCTTTGCTTTTATTGTTTGTAAGCATAATTTGTGTATAGAATCTGTTAACTACTGTATCTAATATGGGGAAATGATCATTTTGATCCTCTTGTTGTGAATGGATCGTATTTTCTACACTCATATTATCAATTTCAAAATTTAAATGGGGTGCTTTCTCTCCCTCCTCAGTTGTGAACGTCTCGATCACATTTATTTCGCCAGTTTCGCAATTAATTCTACTCAAAAAATCTGCAGCTTTGTTTTCTTTTCCTTTTATGTAATCAATATTAATATTATATTCTCCTAGCTGTAACAACCATCTCTGAAGTCGTTGATTTATATCTTTACCCTTATGTTTTGTTTGCAACCATTTAAGTGGTTGGTGGTCTGTTAGCAGATCAAAGGGTCTACCATAAATATATGGCCTAAAATAGTTTACAGACCAAACTATTGCAAGAAGTTCTTTTTCAGTCACGGAATAATTCCGTTCATGATCGTTTAAAGTGCGGCTTGCATAACAGACTGGGTGACCGTCCTGTGTAAGTACGGACCCAATAGCGAAATCACTCGCATCGGTCGTAAGTTGGAATTTTTTGTTGAAGTCTGGATACTTCAAAACCGGTGAATCTGTGAGGATAATTTTGAGTTTTTCAAAAGCACTTATATAGTTTGGATCATTTAAGTTGATCTTTGAATTTTTTTTTAAATATCTGGTCATTGGTTGCGCAATTTTTGCGTAATCTTTAATAAATTTTCTAAAATAACCAGTTATGCCTAAAAACGATTTTATTTGTTTCGTACTTTCTGGTAACAGAAGTTTTTGTATGCTTTCTATTTTGTTTTGATTTGGTTTAACTCCTTCCGTCGTTAAGACGTGTCCCAGATATTCTGTTTCTTTCGCAAAGAATTTGCACTTGTCTATTTGAATTTTAAGGTTGTGCTGCCTTAATTTATCTAGAACTTTTTGAACACTTATAATGTGTTCTTTCAGAGATGAACTAAATATGAGAATATCGTCAAGGTAGACGACGCATATTTGATTTATGCATTCTCTTAGAACTGAGTTTATCAATCTCTGAAAAGTTGCAGGGGCATTTTTAAGTCCAAAAGGCATTCTTGTGAACTCATAGTGCCCAAGAGGAGTCGAAAAGGCTGTTTTCTTTCTATCCTCTTCCCTAACTAGTACTTGGTGAAAGCCTTTAGCTAGGTCTAAAGTTGTAAAGTATTGGGATCTTCCTAGCTTATCTAATATAGTTTCTATATTAGGAATAGGAAATTTATCGTCAATAGTGGCCTCGTTCAACTTTCTATAGTCGACCACTATTCTCCATTTCTTTTGCCCGGAATTGTCTAGTTTTTTGGGCACAACCCACAAAGGACTATTGTAAGGAGAATTGCTCTCTTGTATTATACCTTGCATGAGCATCTCTTTAATTTGTTTATTGATCTCCTGTTCGTGGATTTGGGGATATCTGTAAATTTTCGCATAAATAGGCCTATCTGTTGTAGTAACAATTTCATGTTGGATATCATGGGTACTGCTTAAATGCTGTCCTTCATGAAAGAATAAATCCCTATTTTTTTTGAGAAGAGTCTTTAAAGTTTCTTTTTCCTCATTATTAAGATGGTTACCAAGGAGACAATTCGGAACGTCTTGGTCTTCTTTGATTCCCTCTAAAACATATATTTCGTCATAATTATGTGGGCATGAATTTATGAATTTAATTTTATTCCCGTTTATTTCAATGAACTCTTTTTCTAAATTAATTTTTGCTTGTAACGGTTTAAGTAAATTTTGACCAATTAAACCGTCGAAATGTTTATCTTTAAAGGATGTAAGCTTCCAACACATGTGAGCTTTTTCGCTAAATTCTCTTGGAAGCTCTGTAATTATTTCAGAATCTATTTTTGTGTTCCCGTTCAGGGTGTTAAACGTAATTTTTTCTTTTAAAGGAATTCGTTTATAATTTTGTAATTTTGACTTATCAAGCAATGTAGTCGTAGAACCTGTATCTATCAAGCATTTAATTTTTGTATCTCCTATGGTCAACTCTATTATCGGTAAATCCGATTTGGAGGCTGTGATTGAAAATTTACTTCCTCTACTTTTTGTTGCAGATGTTCACATTCCATTGGCGTATGATTATTATGCCCTAAAGTCCTTTGATTTAAATTATTATTATTTCTAAACTGCCCTGAATAATAATTGTTTCTGTTCTGTCTATATTGACCTGAATTGTTATAATATCTTTGCTGTCCTAAATTGTTATTCTTGAATTGGCCTGAATTATTTTTATATTGACCTGAAAAATTATTTCTATATCTAACTTGATCGTTTCTTGTATTGTATTGTGGACGATTAAAATTATTATTGGTGGCAATGTTTTTGTGAGTTGGGATCTGTTTACTAGCTTTCTGCCTATTAATTTGGATCATCCCTGTTTCCTCAAGGGTGTAGTAGGCATCTCTTAAATTATCTACCTGCCTACTTATTACTATGCTAGCAAGATTTACGTCAAGGCCATTAATGAAAGTTTTTAGAATCATTGTTTCATTCGCTGAAGGCGAAAACTCGAAAGGTTTTTCAACATCGAACTCATATTTTGTGTTAAGTTTATCTAATATTTCTTTTAATTTGTTAAAATACTCACTAACATCATTATTATTTCTGGTGCTGATGGCCTGGTGGTGCAAGTTATAGTATGTTTCTCGGACTCCGAAATTCCTGATGAGTTCGGCTTTAATTGTATCCCACGTTGTGTAATTTCCCAATGTCCTGATCGCCTGAAGTGCTGGTCCTTGTATTTTATTGATTATGTTTCGTTGTAAAACGTATTGTTCCAACGGTGTTCCATTGAAAAAAGGTAGAAAGATCTCTACTTCTCTTATGAAGGATGTCAGCGCATATTCTGATGTACCCCAATATTCTCGTATTTTAGAGGACTCTTTCATTAACTCAGTCAAAGTAATTGTTATAGGAACCTGAGGAGGAGCTTGTTGTTGTTGCTGTTGTTGTTGTTGTTGTTGTTGTTGTTGTTGTTGTTGCTGCTGTTGTTGTTGCTGCTGCTGTTGAGCTAGAGCCTGAGCTTGAGCTAGCGCCTGTTCTACTGCGTCCATTTTTTTATATATATTTTTTTTTTGTGGTGAATTTAAAACGGATAAACAATTTTAATTTTATTCCGCAGACTTGAGTCTTTTTATTTTCACTTTTCACTAATAATGTTCTTCTCCTTTCTTTTATGATACTATATTCAAGTGATTACGGATTTCACAATTTGATTCCGGCGACACAAAATTAATTTAAGTTTAGTTTTGTATGTCACTATGCACTTTTTAATATTTATGTATCTATGTGTATTGCAATTCTAATCTTCGGATTAAAATCCTACCGACTGCGCCATTAAAGTTCGTACGAAAGGATTTTTGTTAAAAAAAACTTTATTTAAAATTTCACAACTTAAATTAATTTACAATATATTTTATGGATGAACTTAGCTCGCGATCTCAGACTTTTAGACTGACTTTTCATTTGTATCTATTCTATGTTGAAGCATTATGCCTATGCATAATAATGCTGGGTCATCAAGTTAACGTTTTCTTGGAACCCTTAACGAGTCCAATCGATTGGCAATCCAATGTGAGTGTTGGATTTCGTCATGTTCGTAGACGCTGACGTGCCATTATTGTTGGTTGCAACGGTGGGAACATCCGTTGTGGTTTGGTTCCCTGACCTTGATATAACCCGCGCACAAGTGTAGTGTCTGTGGGCCGCTTTACGCACGATTTCCCCCACTTCTGACTGCCAGACTTTGATTTCCATGTTTAGCAATGCAAGATATATCTATTACTATAACTATTTTTCGAGAATTTTACACTCCCAAAATTTGCTGTGGGCTCTTGGTCTATTAACCTCTCAAAAATACAAATACCGAAAAATATAAATTTCGCAGATAAAAATGGTTAAGTTCGAAAAAAGAATGGATACCAATATAGAAAAGACTTTCGAGGGAGAGGGGATCCTGGCTCCAATTCGAAACCGTGGGCGAGCTATAAGAATTAAGTCATGCGAAAATTTAAAGCTGATGCCATACACATCCAAAATTGTAATAGCAAACAGGACGATAGAGTCTGGCACCAGGCTCTCTTATTGAAAATACGTGCATTTCGCATGGACGAACCCCTTCTTCATTGGATTTGAAACTACCTTTTGAACCGTTCAATTCGGGTTGTTTTGGATGGTTTTCAGCCTGCTACCCACAAAATAAATGCTAGTGTGGCCCAAGGCTCCGTTCTGTCTCCGACTCTCTTTCTCATCTTTATTAATGATATCTAGTCTAATAGTTCTAATCCACTAAATTGCTTTGCTGATGACAGCCCTCTTAACTTTTTATTTTCATTTCCAGATTCACAACCATGTCCTTCGGGTGTGGAACTTCAACGACATTGTGTGATAAGCTCATTAAATTCGGTTAATGCTTCGAAAACTTAATGCTGTCTTCTGTCATTAAAGCATAACCTACCACCGATGCCACTATCCATGAGTGGCCTTACATCGAAAAAACTGAACAGCTTTGCGTTCTGGGTATGTGTATAACAAAGCCTAACTTCGGACGTACTGTTAAGTAAAGAGATTCACTTTTAAGCCGCACAACAAGAATGTGGAATGCCTTACCCGGCTCGATTTCTCCCTCCCATTGCAATATACAGACATTCAAAACCAATGTGCACCGGTATCTCCTTTTTTCTTCTATCCACACTTCCTAAGCACTCGCACTGTGTTAACCCATATTAAGGGTATTAATAAACCCTTGTATGCGGGCTCAATATAAAAAACAAAGAAAGAAGACCTCCTTTATTTATTTAAAACCAATATTGTTCCTCAATATTATGAGACCTTTTACATCGTTCGTGACGTAGAGCCATTGCATTATATAAACTATAGTATTCCCACTTGAGGTGCGGCATCTATTGACGAAAAACTAAGCTCTAGAATACCATGGGAAGCAACAACAACAATTTCCACCATTTTAATTGTTGTTGTTGCTTCAAAGGGTATTCTAGAGCTTAGTTTTTCGTCGATAGATGGCGCACCTCAAGTGGTAGTACTATAGTTTATATATACAATGGTAGAGCCATTGTATATACATTTTTATAGTAATTTCATGGTACATGTTTTTTTAGTTCTGAATTTCGTTAATGGCGGGGCTAGTTGTCTAATTTACTTTACGTCAAATGTCTTCTATTGTTGTTTTTGCTTCCCATGGCAATCTAGACAAAAACCACTCCTAACTTACCAATCAAGTGTTTGTGAACTTAGTACATAGATGGCGCACCAAACGTTTCTCTTATTGGGAAAACTATAGGCATTGTATATATAGATTTTTATAGTAATGTCATGGAACATGTTTTTTTAGTTCTGAATTTTTTTCAATTCAATTCAATATTTTCTTTATTCTCAGTGTATTAGTATCTTAACAATTCATTGATTAATCTTCTCTTCTATATATATAAAAAGTAAACTTTATTTTGTTGGTCGCCGATTCACGCCTTAACCCGTTTACCAATTTCAACCAAACTTTCACACATCTTTGGTATTGGTCTATATATGAATTCGGTGACGTTTCGTTGAAATCGGTATGTGTGTTTTGTGCGTGCGTGAAAAATAAACTTAAAGCTCACTTAGCAAAACTCAAAAATCATTTATTTGAAATATAATTCAGTCATAGTCGGAATTTTATAATATTGGATTTTTGTTTTTAGTTTTGAAGTCAAAAACATAAACATTTGTTGTTGCTCTTGCTATTTTTTGTATTTTTGTATGGTTTCACGCGGTGTATACAAATACACAAAAACATTATTGTGAAGTATTCAAGAAAGGAGAATGGGCAATTTTGTATGGATCGTGGGCGTAGGCGGCCAAGAACGATATTGTTATTTAATGATTTGAATTAGTTATACTTTCTAAAAGTTTTATAACTGCCAGGTGCCAGTAAATTTCTAATACTTTTAAAATGCATTATTGTTTTTGAATGCTTCATACAATTTTAATTAGTATTCTGTCCATAGAAAAAATCATTACAGAATATAAAAACTTGAATTTGAGACTTATTTTGTAAATGGCCGCGAGCGCCAAAAACTGCCAATACTCCTTTGATTTTCGAAAAAAATGTAATCGTGACCTTATGTATGTATATGTATGTATATGTATGTAAAACACTTATGGGTCATGGTGAAGCCTGGTCGCTATATTTTGAGTAATGGTTTATGGGAAACTAAAAGAGTTTTTTTTGGTTGCCCAATAAATGTTGCATGATTGGATTTGTGTTCAAGCGATGATGTTGTTTCGATGTGGTAAGGAGTCTTTTGGTTACCTGCACATTTAATAATAAAGCAATAATGTTTCAATGGTTGTTTTTCTATTTTTTTCATGGAATGGCAATTGTATGCGCGTTTACAGTTAGGGGGTCATTAGAGTTTCTAAAAAACATCAAAATCATGATTTTTGGGTGTATGGCGTATGAGCACTGTTTTATGTTGGTTTTAAAATAAACATACATATACATAAATAAATGGTATTTCTTTAAGTTTTAAAAGTAAACAAAATGTCATCAGGATATTGAAGTAGATAATAGATGGGTAGTCCCATATTCGCCATTGCTATCAAAAGCGTACAAAGCTCATATAAATGTAGAGTATTGTAATTCGGTCAAGTCAATTAAATACATTTGTAAGTATGTAAATAAAGGGAGTGACATGGCTGTTTTTGGAGTATCGGAGAAGAAAAATGACGAAATTGCACAATATCAAATGGGTAGGTACATTAGTAGTAACGAAGCACTTTGGCGAATTTTGTCTTTCCCAATTCATGACCGCAGTCCAGTTGTTATTCATCTAGCAGTGCATTTGGAAAATGGACAGCGTGTGTATTTTACTGTTGATAATACACAGCAGATTGCAGATCAACCGCCATCAACCACATTAATTTCTTTTTTTAAATTATATGAAAGAGATCAATTTGCTAAAACGCTGCTTTATTCCCAAGTACCAACATATTACACGTGGAATGCAAGTTCAAACACATGGGAAAAACGAAAAAGAGGAACACCTGTTGAAGGTAATCCTGATGTTTTTACAAGTGATGCAATAGGACGACTTTATACAGTGCATCCCAGCCAACATGAATGTTTTTATTTGCGTCTTTTATTGGTTAATGTTCCTGGACCTACATCTTTTTTGAGTTTGAAAAGAGTGAATGGGTGTCTTTGCCACACTTATCGTCAAGCATGTGAAGGACTGCATTTATTAGAAAATGATAATCATTGTGATGCCACACTTATGGATGCATCATCCACAGGTTTACCGCATCAAATAAGAACATTATTTTCAATAATTATCGCAACACGTTTTCCATCAAATTCAGTAGAATTGTGGCATAGTTATCGTGACTATATGACTGAAGATATCTTGAATAGAATGCGTCGTATTTCTAGAAATCAAGAATTAGTCACTACGCTGGAGATGTATAATGAGGCATTAGTTATAATTGAAGATATGTGCTTAGCAATCGCAAATAAAACATTGTCACAATTAGGCTTGCCTGCTCCTAATCGACAAATACATGACGCAATCAATCAAGAAATGCAACGTGAACAACAATATGATATAAATGAAATGAACACATTTATAAATTTGAATCTGCCTAAATTGAATCGAGAACAAAAAATTGCATATGATACAATAATTCAAGCTCTACAAAACGAAAGCGGAGGAATGTTTTTTTTAGATGCGCCAGGCGGTACCGGAAAAACATTTTTGATTTCCTTGCTATTAGCGACTGTGAGATCACAGAACAATATAGCCTTAGCACTTGCATCATCTGGAATAGCTGCCACATTATTGGATGGTGGCCGTACAGCGCACTCTGCACTTAAATTACCATTGAATATGCAAATTAATGAAAATCCAACGTGTAACATATCTAAAAATTCAGAAATGGGAAGAGTTTTGCAACAATGTCAATTAATAGTGTGGGATGAATGTACAATGGCACATAAGAGATCGGTGGAAGCTTTAGATAGGACCTTGAAAGATTTACGTACTAATCAAGAAATATTCGGTGGCGCTCTGATATTGTTGGCTGGTGATTTCCGTCAAACGCTGCCAGTGATTCCCCGTTCAACTCCAGCAGATGAATTAAAGGCATGCTTGAAGTCATCCAGTTTATGGAGATATGTACAAACACTCACTTTAACAACAAATGTAAGAGTACAATTATTAAATGACCCATCGGCTGACGAATTTTCTAGACAACTACTGTCGATAGGAAATGGACAAATTCCAATTGATGCTACTACTGGATTAATCACTTTGCCAGATAATTTTTGTAATTTCGTACAAACCAAACAACAATTGGTTTCAAGTGTTTTTCCAAACATTGCGCAAAACTATCGAAATCATAATTTTTTAGGTGAAAGAGCAATACTGGCAGCCAAAAATCAGGACGTCGGTCAATTGAATGCAGATATTTTAAGTGATATACCTGGTGAGATTGTGACGTATCAATCAGTAGATACGGTCACAAATCAAGATGACGCTGTCAATTATCCAACGGAATTTCTGAATTCCTTGGATTTGCCTGGACTGCCACCTCATCGTTTAAATTTGAAAGTTGGTGCACCAATTATTCTTCTTCGGAATATAAATCCACCTCGATTGTGCAACGGAACAAGATTAGCAGTCAAAAATGTCATGAATAATCTTATTGAAGCAACGATTTTAAAAGGAAAATTTAAAGGTGAAGATGTATTGATTCCGCGTATTCCAATGATTCCGCCAGATTAACCTTTTAACTTTAAACTATTGCAATTTCCAATACGTCTTGCTTTCGCCATGACAATAAATAAGTCACAAGGACAATCTTTGGAATTGTGCGGAATCGACCTTGAATATCCATGCTTCTCCCACGGACAATTGTATGTATCATGTTCACGCGTAGGAAAGCCATCAGTTCTGTGTATTTATAGCACAACTTCGGGAAAACAAAAAATATAGTTTACGAAAAGGCTCTGCGATAGTAAAATAAAAAGAAGAAGAAATAAAATAAATTAAAAAAAAACATCCATTTTCTCATATTTTAGACAAACTTATTTGACGTTATAAATATATGTAATTAAGAAGTCAAACTTATCGCATAATATTTAATATTCAAAATGTTTATATCTACCATCGCTATCTGCTAGGAAGGGCAGAACAACGTCTGCTGGGACAGCTAGTAAATAATATATCTTATAAAATAATAAATATAATGATACATATACAGAGAATAGTTAGTGACATCTTTTATATTAGTAAATAATTGAGGTGATGCCACCTTATAGAAAGAATAAAACATTGTGAGGGGTGCACAAGGTAAAGTTAAAATTCAAAAAGAGAAAGGAAAGCAAACATTTAAAAGGAAGACATTAATGTTTATTTAAAAGGAAGAAAGTATAATGTTTATTAAGACTTAATTGTGGATATATTATGAAACAATTACGATGTAAAACTCAGACCAGAGCAGAATTCTTTTTTTAAAAAGGAAAGTGAAGGGAAATGTGTTATACAGTTTACAAGAAATGGCGGTGTAAGAGATTCTTAAATGTGTAGTGCGAAAGAAAGGAACATTTACCAGGAACCCTAAATTGCTTCGAAGGTTTTGGACATCAGCGATTGGACTTTGCAGGTAACCGCCTCTCATAAAAAATAAGGTGCACGACTGGGTCGTACGAACTTGCTCTAATGTGTTAAAATGGTCTTGGGGCTTGAGATTTTCGGAAAAAGGCATTGAAGAAATCATATGAAATTTTAAACTTAAAAATCAATAGTAAAAACGTTTTTTGGAGAAAATGAAGTAAGCCATCAAAATTCTTTTGCTTTTTAAAATTTAAGGAATTTTTTTTCAAAATCGTTCGACCAGTTTTTTCAAAAAACCGTTTTTTTGAAAAACTTTTCGAAAACACATTAAATGCCAACTTCTAGAACTTTATAGTTTTTATCAGAAAAATAATATTTAAACAAAATTGATTAAACCGTTTTTGGAAAAAACAAAAAATAAAAAAAAAATTTAAAACTTTTTTGAAAAACTCAAAAAAAACTTTTTTTGAAAAATTTAAGAATTTTTATCATTTCATTTATAATAGGGCTTCTGCATTAAAAATTTCATCGAAATCCGTCAAGTGGCTTACGAGAAAATCGGATTTCAAAAAACCGGTCCTATGGGAGGTACCGTTATAAGACTTTTCCTGAAAAATCGTTTCCAACCAAAACATAATGTTTGCACAGAAAACACTATTCAGAAAGTTTTATCAAAATCGTAGGAGCCGTTTTTGAGAAAATCAATTTTTCGCTTTAAATCGTATGGCAGGTACCGTTAGTTTTACAGCTAGAATGCTAATTCCAAAAACGCCTCTGTAGGGCGTCATAATAATACTATCTACCAAGTTTGAAGCAAATCGGTCCAGCCGTTTAGGCTGTAGGTGCCGATACAGACAGACGGACAGACAGACAGACAGAATTGTCGGACCCACTTTTTTCGACTTCTCTATCATCGTAATGTTTTCTTTGATTGTCAAAAAAAAAATTTTTTTTACAAATGCATAACTTGCCTTATAGTACCTATATTCGCAAGTAAAAACTTTCAAGACCTTAAAGTAATATAACTGCCGTACAGGAAGAATTTTTGATGCTCTGAATAGAGGCATCGTGTGTGCTAAGCGATTTGTCCTAAACACTTTCATTATAGCTGATTTTTGAATTATTAAAATCTGTTGAATTTCACTCAGGTAAACTCCACCCCAACAGCAAATCCCATATTGTAATTTCGATTGAAATAAACCATAATAAACTGTCGGTAAAAGCAGCAAGTGGTTGAAAGCAGATATTTTCTTAAATTTTGAATATGCTTAGACCAGTTCAAGTTATGATCTATAGCAGTCTTTCTCAAAGTGGGCGATAGCTCATTTTTGTGGACGCTGGAGGCCTGTAGGGGGGCGGCAAGGAGCCCAGACAAAAATGTGGGTCTTGAAGTGGTTTAGGGGGGCGATTGCTGATTTGTAATTTTATCTACTTAATATTTTAAAATTATCTTTAATTAAAACCGACATACTACACAACATACCTTGTATGATTATTATATAACAACTAAATATTATATTGTTGCGGTCAACAAATCGCAATAATAAAAGTAGAAGCGAATATTTTAAATTGTAAAGAGGTTACCAGCTGTAGTTGATGAATTGAAAAAGTAAAATGCACGACTGGGTCGCACGAACTTGCTCTAATGTGTGACATGGTCTAGGGGCTTGAGATTTTGATAAAAATAAATTTTTCAAAATTCTTAAATAAATACTTAAACTAATTTGAGCTGAAAAAGGAGTACGCCATTTTATTTCTTGGATAAATCTCAATTTATGAGAATAAATTTTTAAAAATCTGTGGAGCCGTTTTTGAGAAAAAAAATTTTTTTTGAAAAACTTTTTGAAAAAAAAATTCAAAAAAAATCAAAAACGCCAGTTTTTTTAGGTATTCAGCAAATACATTTATTTATAATTTTTAGAAAAAAATTTAGTGGGCAGTTTTCAAAATATATATTTTTTAAATTTTTTTCTTAAAAATGCTTTTAAAAATACAAAAAAATATTTTTTTGAAATATTGGTATGCAGTACAAATTGAGCTACCTAAAACTATATATGTGTGAAATTTCGAAAGAATCGGTTGAGTCGTTTTCGAGATAGTCGAAAGCAAAAAAAACGGTCCTATGGAAAGTACCGTTCTTAGCCATTTTTTAAAACTTTTTTTCAGCCATATAATTGGTCGTACCTAAAAAGTAACACTGATTTTTTTAAATCAAAATCGTTAGAGCCGTTTTTGAGAAAAATAAGCTTTAACGTAACGGTTGTATGGCAGGTACCGTTATTTTTTGAGCTAAAAAAAAAATTTCAATTTCCCCTCTGTACAATACCTAAAAAAGTATATATACCAAGTTTGAAGCAATTCGGCCCACCCGTTTGGGCTGTAGGTCTCTATACATACAGACAGACAGACAGACAGACAGACAGACAGACAGACAGACAGACAGACAGACATACAGACGGACAGAATTTTTAGACCATCTTTTTTCGTCTTCGCTATCATCGTAATGTCATGTTTGATTGTTATCTCAAAATTTTTTTTTTCGACGAATGCATAACTTGCCTTATAGTACCTATAATCGCAAGTAAAAATTAATGAATTGCAGTACATATGTATATGTACATCGAGATACATCATTTGTTGACATTGATTTTGTTTTGTTTAATATAGCTAAATAAATGATTTCATTGATAAATGTGAATGTTTTGAATAAAAGAACAATTTCGGTTTAGGAATTCGTATCGGGGTCATTTTTAAGAATTGAAAAAAGAGGATTAAGGATTATTGAATGCTAAATAATACAAAAAAAATGCATAATAATATTTTTGTCATGCGTTAGTCTTTTATTGGAATTCACAATAATAGGTAGTGAAGCGAGGATTTGGTGGATTATTATTGAACATTAAAGGTGTTGAAATGTTAAAATTTGTTTATCTTTTTCATTCCTTAAAGGCTAACAGTTAGAACGCACCTGTCAAATGTAGTGCGACTATCGATGGGAGGAAAAGGGTTGTGACTAACGGAAAAATAATCCCTGAATGGGTTTCGTGATTTTTTAAACCTATTAGTTGGGTTTTGTTTTATGTCCTTGGATCATAAATGGTCATTTTATTGAATATGAAGAGAATTATCAGAATCGTCAAGCGTTAGTCTATGTGATGGCGATCCTTATGAACAGTTTGGTAGTCAAATGCTAATCCATGAAAGAATTTTGGGATCGAGATTCTTAAAAACAGGTACATAGTTCAGTTTTTCTACTCTGGTTGGTTTTGACTTTGGAAGAACACATGACCAAAGAAAACAAAACAAAACCTAACTAGGTACTTTGTTTTAAGAATCGCGTCGTCTTATTCTTATTTAAAAGCACGTTATATTTCTTTTCTTTTCATATGTGGTTCCACGTGCAATCTTGAAATAAGTATTTAATATCAAGGCTTTAGTTACGTTTTTGTGAAGATTATACCATGTCGGAAGCAAAGAGGAAGAAGCGCCAATACAGTGCAGAATACATTAGGTACAGATTTATTGAAAATCCAGCAAACCCATCATCACCTTTGTGGCTTGTTTGCCTCAAAACATTTTCGAATGAAGCGATGAAACCTTCAAGACTTCAAGATCACTTGAATACAATGCATCCAGATAAGAAGGTCAAAAATGCAGCCTATTTTAAAGACCTGGAGAAGAATCACAATACTCAGCCAAGTGTGTCAACACTTGAGAAAATATGCCAAGAACTATTATTTGCGAGAAATTAAGAGACAGATACAAAAGGACAAACCATATTTAATACTCTGGAAAAGTTTTTTGATGAGATGGAAATTCCCTTGCACAATATTTTATCAGCTGCTACGGATGGTGCTCCGGCTATGACAGGGTGTCATAAAGGCTTCGTAACGCACTTTAAAAACAAAATACCAGATGTATTCGCTGTACATTGCGTCATTCATCGACAACACTTGGTTGCCAGAAATTTAAGCGAAAGACTGTCCCAATCACTGCAACATGTAATCAAAGCAGTCAATAAAATCCGAAACAGCTGTTTAAATAACAGATTATTCAATCAACTGCGTGTTGCGAATGATGAAGATTGCAACCGATTGCTGTTTCACACAGAAGTTCGTTGGCTATCAAGAGGCAATTGACTGGTACGATTTTACAATTTATTTGACTTAGTGATAGAGTTCTTGGAAAACAAAGATACGGTATTGCGCGACAACCTCATCACATCAAATAATGATATTGGCAGACGTGAGTTCCAAAATTTTCCAAATTTACCATTATCCTGCCGCAATGACGACTTGTTTGCCTACTGATAACATTTGGAAAACCTCCATAGTGATTTTATGGAACGATTCAACGATACTTTAAAATTGGAAATACCAGCCTGGTGGTTGGATCCTTTATCGAATTATATAACAGCAATACCATCCCAGCTGGAAGAAGAACTCATAGAACTGACAATGAACGAGGAAATAAAAATCAAGTTTAAAAAGGGCTACCAAGAGTTTGGGCTACAAAAGTCAATCCCACAATTACCCGGGACTGTGGTCGATCGTGAAATGATTACTGATAGCATTCCTATCGTCATATTTGTGTGAACGTGGATTTACTACGGCAACGCTGCTTACAAAAAAGAGGAACCTTTTGCATGTTACCGAACGTGTCGATTTGCGGCTGTTTTTTAGCAAATTCGAACCGGATATCGACAAACTCGCAAAAATCACCAGATTTATCCTTCAAATTAAATTATATATTTTAAAATAAAAGTTGAATACGATGGTTTTAATATGAATAAAATGTACTGATATTATAAAGTTGTTTTATTTAATCTCACTAGTAAAAAATGTAATTCAAATGTTAAGTCACACTAATATAGCGCATTACTGCAATAAATTGATCAAAGTAATGTATGTCACTAGGGTTTATAAGATGTGGTATACCAAAACTCGTACATACATATGTACGCGTCGAATAGAGAACCATTTCTTTTTTGGGCGGCGCGGCGCTGAAAAACAATTGATTATAAAGGTGGGCGTTAGATGAAACAAGTTTGAGAACATCTGATCTATAGTAACTCCAAGGTATTTAAAGTGATCTACAATTTCAATCTTGAAACATATTTATATAAACTATAAATTTATATAAACTAGAATTTATATAAACTAGAAACAAAATAGGACCTAGAATATATCCTTGAAGCACACCTTGATTGCTTATCCTTGTACTGCTTATTTTGTTTCCAACTTTGACAAATTGGGAACGATTTTTGAGATAGGATTCAAACCAGTCAACGACAAGTCCGCGAAATCCTGCTTTATTTAGTTTTTCCAAAAGAAGCCTATGGTTTACCATATCAAAAGCTAAGCTTTATAAGCTTTAGTAATGTTGACAAAAAGTCCAGCACAACAATTTTTTTCATCTTAACCCTTTTGTAAAATACAACAAAAGTCTAAGAGAGCGTCTTCTGTAGACAGGCCAGATCTGAACCCAAACTGCAAAGGGCTTAAGAAATTTGTACGATCAAAATAAGCTAAAATTCTGGTTTTTATACTTACTTACTTAAGGTGGCGCAGACAGTCCATTGTGGACCACGGCCTCAACCAACAATCCTCGCCAGCTAGGCCGGTCCCTACCCAGTGGCCTCCAGTTGCGCACACCAAGTTGGTTGAGGTCGTTCTACTTGATCGCGCCACCTTAGATGGGGTCTTCCAGAACTGCGTCGGCCCTCCGGGTTGGAATTGAAGACTCATCGGGCAGGAGCGTTTTCGTCCATACGCTCCACATGACCCAGCCATCTAAGCCGCTATATTTTCAGCTTCTTAACTAAGTCAATGTCGCTGTATAGCACGTACAGTTCGCAATTGAATCTTCTCCTCCATACTCCATTGATACATACAGGGCCGAATATCACCCGTAGAATGTGTCTCTCAAAGCAAATCAGCCTTTAATCATCCGATTGTGTCAGTGTCCACGCTTCTGCCCCATACAGCAGGACTGCGATGATAAGGGTCTTGTATATTGTCTCCTTGGTCCTTTGAGAGGGCTTTGCTACTAAAATGCCTTCTAAGACCGGACAAACAGGCAGGCATACTTTCATCCGACCAGATTGTACAGGTGAGTTGGTGTATGCTCCTCACCAAGTCATCTCCCGCTGCTTTGAAGAGTAAAGCCGTAAGGCCATCCGCTCCAGCAGCCTTGTTGGTCTTTAGTTTTGATATTGCTACCCGAACTCCTTCTTATTTGGGTGGGCGGAGGTTCATCATCGCCCAAATCGAATAGATTCATCTGCCTGACAGCCATTAGTTGGTTGTCTTCGCCGTTTAACAGTCTGCAGAAGTGTTCTTTCCAAATTCCCAGCACCGACTGTGTATCTACAACGACATTCCCACCCTCGTCTCTACATGCTTCCGCTAGGGCTTTGTAACCCATGGACGAATGCTTTACCCTTTGGTAGAACTTTCGAGCATTGCTTCTGCCGTAGCACCCTTCAATAGATTCAACCATTCGTTTTTCCAGTTCTCTTTTTTTTCTTCTGAAAAGCCTATGTTCCTCTTTCCTCTTTTGCTGGAATACCGCACGGGAAGCGCTCTTGGCAGCTCTAGTGCTGGCATTCAGAACTGCATGATAGGCTTCGTCTTTGGCCAAGTGTGCGAGCCTGTACTCATCATCGAACCAGGTGTTTTGTTGTGGTCGCCTAATGAAACCCAAAACATCCGTGGCAGCGGTTTTGATGGCCATTTTGCAAGGTTGCCACTGGGTTTCTGGGTTTTGCGCAGCCGCCGGGCTTGTCAAGAGATAAGAGGAGACATGGTTGGCAAAGGTTGTGGCGGTCTCTTGCGATTGTAACTTCGCAACATCAAACTTTCTCACAGTGGATGCTCGATTCTGCGGTCTGGTGGAGATCCGCATTCGCACTTTAGCTACAACAAGGAAGTGGTCCGAGTCTATGTTGGCCCCTCGGAAAGTGCGGACATCCATGACACTGGAGGCATGTCTGCTATCAATTGCAATGTGATCAATTTGGTTGACGGTATTTTGTTCAGGAGACCGCCAGGTCCCCTTGTGTATATTGAGGTGTGGGAAGTATGTGATAGCTAAGATGACACTTCGGCCCGCAGCAAAGTCGATTAGCCTGTGTCCTTTACCGAAAGTGTTGTCGTGCAGGCTATGCTTTCCGACTGTCGAGCCAAAGTTACCCTCCTTTCCGATTTTGGCGTTGAAATCACCAAGAATAAACTTAGTGTCGTACTTCGGGCATTCATCATACGTCTTCTCGAGAAAATCGTAGAATTCTTCTTTGGTCGTGTCATCTTTTTCCTCCGTGGGGACGGAGACGCACATCAGCGAGATGTTGCTGGAATTGGATTTAATGCGGATTGTGACAATGCGTTCGCTTATGCCACGAAACCCCAAGGCTTCTTGCCTAAGCCTGCCTCTTATCACAAATCCGCATCCAAATAGCCGCTGTTTTCTTGTCCTGTAGCACTTGCCGTAGTAGATGTCACAGTTTTTCATCCTCCTTGTGCCTTCACCATCCCATCGCACTTCTTGGATGGCTGCAGTGTTGGCAAGTTAGTTACATGAAGTAAGTTACTCGTTTAGTTACGCGTAACTAATATGAATTAGTTACGCCCAATATTTGGCGTAACTAATGTAACTAAATGTAACTAACTGTAACTAAATAAAACTAACTCTAACTTAATTATAAAAAATAAAAAAAAATCACATTTCATCCTGAATCCCAATCGACTATTGACAAAATTCTTTTATTAGCAAGGGCAACGGCAACCTAGCAAGGAATACATATTGAAATTACTATATTCCTGATGAAAAGGAAATCTAATAAAATATTATATTCTTGGAGCATACAATAGATTTTTACTTAAATTTTAAGTTTTCCCTTTTTTCTTGAGATTCTTGGACATTTATTTGATTATTGTGATTTGTTTTTGGTAAATTCAGATTTGAATTCAGATTAGATCTCAAATTTCAGATTTGGCTTGCCCAAAGGAAATCAATCGAGATCTATTTTGTTTTAATTTTTATATGAGTGCTTTTTGACAATTAATGTATGTTGAATCCTACAAAATAGCCTAAATAATTATGTAATTACAATACTGACTTAATTCAGGAATTTCACTTATTTTAACAAAATTCGCTGATAATAAACCATTTTCAGCTCCTAAGAATTTATTAAATAAAGTTAACCCATGGATCAAAAATTTTAAAACGAGTTAAACCGTGGATCAACGCTGAACCACGATTGTACAACTGGGCCCTTACTTTCAATCATACAAGAATTCTTGCAGTTCCATTGCAGTGCAAGTCCGCTTACTTTAAAAGCGCAAATGAGATCGACAATGTTATGTAAATTATGGTGGGCTTACAAATGCATGCATGAAATCACTGGCACCTGTAGCAGTGAAAGTAGGTACACATTTCGAGACTGTTAAAGTAAGACGGCACTTTCCGACATTCTTCGTCAGCGGTACGGTGCGACACCATCCAACAAAATATAATTCACACTATGCAGCACGTCCTTTTCTGTCAATTCTATACGAATTCTATTTTGTTGGATGGTGTCGCACCGCATAGTGCGGTCTTACTTTACAGGTTTACACACGAAACTAAATTTTCCTTGAAAACTTTCCATGTATGCATACAGAATAACAACAATTTAGTGCAAAACCTTAGCAACCATTATTACCGGTGCATGAAAGATGGTAAGCAACCAACTTTTGTTTTACTTTCATGCATGTTGCCATCCGACGCGTAAGTGTATGTTTACACATGCCGGTTGCTGTTTGCTTTCATGAAAGGAGCCAGCGGCGCCGGAAATTCATGCATGTGTAAACCTCGCAGTAGTCACCTGCGCCGGTGAATCCACTCAAAAAAGCTTTGTTTGTTGAACTTTACTAAGGTAATTCTTAAAAAACGCATTAGGGCTGCTGATTGTATATTTTTCATAACGAACAAAATCAAAAGTTTCCATTTTGCCTTATTTGTTCGATTTTTATTTATTTTCATCGAAATGAATGCACCCGCTTGCTTTTCTTTTACTATTTGTTGACAACTCGCCCCAGCTAAATACCAAGATGGACTTCAGGGTGACTTCAGGGCGACCCCAGGTTTAAAAAAAAAAGAATTTTGTATTGAAGGCGAGTTGAGGTAATTAAAAAAACGCACTGTGGCGACCCCAGGGTGATTTCAGGGCTCAACAAACAAAGCAAATTTATACCCTTCATTAATGTCAAATAAGAAAGAGAAAAGACAAATACAAATTTTGCATTACTGGGCAGCACTTTTACTTTACTGTCAAAGTCAAATAAATTAAATAAAATTAAATTTAATCATAATGTGAATTGCATAGTAAACATACCTATGTGATTTTCTTTTGGTACGTCAGATCATATTTTTTTTTGCTGTCAGATAAAATCTGAAATCAAAATCTGTTTTTTCTTTGTCACCGATCATATTTTTTTTTCATTTCAGATTAAATCTCAGATCAAATCCCAAGACAGTATTTGACATTTGCTTTTAGAAGTGTTAATTCATTTTGATTAAATAATATTTGTAGAAAATAGATTCTTAGGTACAGAAATTGTTTTTATTATCAGTGAATTTTGATAAAATAAGTGAAATTCGTGAATTATAAGTGAATATCGTAATTGCATAATTAATAAGACTATTTTGTAGTATTCAACATACATTAGTTGTCAAATTCCAGCTGTTAAAACAAATATTCATGGAAGTGGTTGTGAATTACATGGTTATCGCAAGGGTCTGGAAGGAATCCTTACAAAATTCAAACAAGTAGAAGAAATCAACGTATTAGAGTTGAATATCAATGGTGATGATCTTTTCATAGTGCCTATTTACCTAAACTGTAACCATTGGAAGAGATATTACGACAAACTCTGCGACGCGCTTCAGTATTTAGGCTCGATGGACTTAATGCTTGTGGGTGATTTCAATGCAAGAATCGGTTTATCGCAAAACAATTTTATAAGTGGAAACGCATCACCAATTATTATTAATCCAACCCGCCGGTCAAAAGATAAAGTTTGTGATGCGAAAGGTGTTAAATTGTTGGAGATCGCGGACGCGTTAGATGCAAGGGTCTTAAATGGAAGCTGCGAAGGAGATACTAACGGTGAATATACGTTTATTCGAGGAACGGCTTGCTCAACCATAGACTATTGTTTTGTGTCAGGGATTTGGAATTCTGTCTTGAGTAACTTTAAGATAGCTGAACAAACTTTTTAGGATGCCTATAGAGATTGAATGTAATTTTGCGGTAACTCAAGAATTCGACCAAACAAAGGAACTGGGACTTCTGCCAAAGCTACTTTCTAAGAATAGTTTTCTGTGCGGAATTTCAAAATAATTTGAATGAGAAAATTAATAAAAGTAGGTCAGAAAACATTCAACTGTAGATGGAGTACCTTACCCAAATTATAAAAGATTCGGTTTCTGACTACCCTAAATGGAAGTGTCAGGATAACTTCAAGATGAAATGGTTCGATGCTGATTGCCTTAAAGTAAGGAAGAAATCATTTGCGTATCTAAGGCTTTAGAGAAAATTCAACACCCTTGTATTCAAAAACATGTATGCAGCAGCCAATAAGGAATAAAAACAGATCTGCATTGCTAAAAGAAGGGAGTATGAGCAGCGATCATTCGAAAGTCTAAATACTGCACGGTCTTCGACAGAATTCTGGAAAGCTGCCAAATCTATTATTATTATTATTATTCATTATTATTCATTTATTTATTTCATCTTTTACAATAGACATAAGCCTTTTTTAGCAAAAGTTAAGATAGGTTACATTAAAATATTATATAACAAACTAAAATTTACTACACGTATTCTTTGTGATTTCTTTTTTACATTATAATAAAAATTATGAATGATTACAAAGAGCATTATTTAATTTATACAGGGTTGTAAATAAAAATTCAAAAATATGAAATTCAAACAGTGATAAATTTAAAAGATTTAAACATTTTATAAGTTTTTCTAAAAATGTTCAGCCAAATACCTAAAAAGAACGCGTTCGAAATTAACACCTCCTCGAAGTCGTCGTATGTCTATGGGTAGGGAATGGGAGAATAAACAAGATTGGAACATCACTGCAGGCGTTTGAACTCCGGGACTACTTTGAGATCTGCTCAACACTCATCGATTTTCACCACTTCCTCTCTACGCAGCCCCTTTTTTCAAAGACGAGTTTCTTGACTCTCCTTTTACAGCGTTGGAAGTGCGGAATGTCATTGAAAACGCCAAAGCCGGAAAAGCGGGAGGAGATGACCGAATACCTGCGGAATTTTACAAAAATTGTTCGAGTGAATTTTTGACTGATTAATTTAATAGGATATTTGAGACAGCAAACGTACCAAATATCTTCAAAAAAGCTATAATATACTCGCTACACAAAAAAGGTGCTTATAGTAACCCAGAGAACTACCGGGGTATTTCATTCCTGAATTCGTCGGTTAAGTTAATTAGTACCCTGATTTTTAACAGGCTGACGCAGTGGATTGACAATAGAAGATTATTAAATGAGTTTCAAGCTGGCTTTAGAAAAAAACATTCGACCTTAGACCAGATATTTACTTTTTTCAACATTGCGGATAGTTTTAAAAGAAGACACAAGAAACTCTATACTTTCTTTGTTGATTTCCGTGCCGCTTTCGACTCCATTGCACGAGAAGCCCTTTTTTATAAGCTTTACAAGATGGGGATCTCAAGTAAAATTATAAACGTAATAAAGGCGATGTATGAAAACAACGTGTCGTATGTGTGGGATGGTGAACACATTTCGGAAGAATTTGAAACACAGATGGGTGTCAAACAGGGATGTGTATTGAGTACCCTACTTTTCATTCTGTTCATAAATGATATCGTGGAGGCAATAGGAGGCGGGATAGAGTTTGGAGGAACATAGGTATCAGGTTAAATTTTTGCCGATGACATAGTTTTTCTGGCAGAATCTGTTGATGGAATGCAGGGAATGATTAACCGCCTGGAAAGCTACTGTGGTCGTTGGAATCTGACAGTCAATCTAGAAAAGTCAAAAATTATGATAATCAGAGACGGGGGTGGAAGATTTGCCAGGAATGAAAAGTGGTAGGTCCAAATGTTGCAATTGTGCGGGAGTATAAGTATTTAAGAGTTTTTTTTATTTCTAATCTTAACATGAAGAAACATTTTGAGTTGAAGCTGGCAGAGGCAAAAAGAGCTATTTCATCAGTATGGGGACGGTGCATGGATAGTAAGTACATTGACCACAATGAAAAAATAAAAATATTTCGTGCAACTTCAACCTCCATATTGTTGTACGGGGCACATATTTGGGGTTATTCCAAATTTGAAGAAGTAGCAAAATTCCTGAGGTACTTCCTAAAGAGAATTTTCCGTTTGCCGACGGGAACACCCAACTATATGCTCCACCTGGAAACGTCAGTACCTCCTTTATTTTTAGACACACTTAAACTACATTTTGACTATGTATTAAAAATCATGGAAATGGAAGAGGGAAGGTTGCCCAAGCTTGTGCTCAAAAAAATAATAGTGTCAAAAGGAAACCTTGTCAAAAAGTGGGAGGAACTGGGGGATAGCCTCGGCGAATCAATACGCATTCCACCTGATATTGGCTCAGGTGAGTTAATGAGCTTGTTTGAGAACTTACTGAAAGGAGTGAGCTGGGCATCGTATGAAGAATGTAGGATGGAAGCATAATCCTCGCAATATAGGATGATCTATTGTCAGCTTAATCACAATCTTCAAGAAAACACGTACTTTCTGTATCGAATCGCATGAGTCCTGGCAACTCTGCATTCGATGGTCACATAAGTATAAGAAGATACAATTAAACGTTAATAAAACTTAACGTAAGAACTTAACGAAAGAGTGCTTGTTCTGCGAACAAGCACGAGTGAGAGTTAGTCTTAAGCAGGATTTTGAAGTGAGAAGGAATAAATGTGCTATGTGGTTTTTTATAATATTTTTTCCACTCTAAATTATTGTGTTTTATTTAATTCCTATATTTTGCTATTCGAGATGAGTTATACAGTCCATTGAGCTACGATACATTGGTCCATGTCGAGCGTCGGATATTGTGCCAGTGTCGGAATGGTGCAGGTTTCGTTTTCTTTAAAAAAAATAATAATAAGTGCACTGTGATTGTGAATATTGTGAATTTTAAAATGTGCTACGATGAAAATCACAAAAGATTAAAATGTGCGCAACAATTTGTCGCGGCATTATTAGTGCAGGAAACCACGTATATCACCATCAGGCGATGTCCAAAAACGGTTCTTCATCTAGGGCCTCCACTAATTGTTCGGCGGCACGTGGCCTGTTAAGGGTCCGGGCATTCCACGTGCAGAACCGAAATTCGTTGTCCTTGTTTCGTTTGCTAGAGTCGTCTTCAGTAGGGTCATCCATATCCGAGTCAGTTGGTTGTTTCGGAACAAGAGGTTTTTTACGTGGTAGGGAAGTTACCCCGACAACTCCCAACCTGTGGGACCAGGCCCTATGCTGCTCTCCTTGGACTAAAGGAGCTGGAGAAATCCAGAGTCAGTAACCCACTACGGGGATGTGAAAGCTACCGTTGGTCCTATATGGGCTCATCCACCACCTTCTCTATTTCACTACCCTGACTAATAGTAGTGAAAGAACCCAAAGACCTGAGCTCCGAATATGTCGAAGTAGCTCAATGCGGTGCCTACCATATTTTCTGTAAGCGTCGCCGTTGGTCCACTTAATTGGAAGCTCATCCGCCGCTCGCTTGCTTTCTGAGGGGTTCGTACAGAATAAACTGCTACCCAACAAGAGAAAAAGAGTAGCTTTATGGCAGGGCAATTATAGTGTTGCTATTTTTCTGTGATCAACACTCGCGCTTATAAGTTCAGAAAGTCAAGTCCGGGTGGATAAGACCAGTACCCGATGGCTACCACTAGGAGGTAAAATAAGCACAATTGATGCGTATGAGACAGTTGTAACCTGGGCATCGCCAGGTTGATACCAATCAGGGTCTACCCTATTCATACAGCACCCAGTCTGGTTTTTATGCACTTTTCAAACATTTTTGAGATGGAAGACAACAAGGAAATGGGTCTACGAGTATAATTTGATTTATCAGTTTTGTTACTCTTCTTAAGTAAAGGAATAATAACAGCACATTTTAAATATTCAGGACATGACACTTGAATTAAAAAGAAAAGCAAGGATATCCATTATGTGAGGCCTAATTTGTTTTAAGGGAGTGTTTGAAATTTCACCAAAACCTTTACAATTTGAGTTTTTCAAAGTGTTAATAGTTTTTAATAATTTGAGGCCAGAAATTGGTTCGAAATAGAAACTATTTCTTCTGTCCCCTTCAGTGATGAGTTCATTGCAACAGTAACAAAATAATTGGGGTAAATTGTATGGAGATGTTAGACCAATAGTGGCAAAATAATTGCTAAACTCATTGGCTACATCTTCAGAATTTGAAATACAAGTGCTACCATTTTTTAACATAATTGAGTCTGAGTTAGGGAAACATTGCGGTTCATAATTGTATTAATAACTTTCCATTCTTTCTTAAGATTTCCTTTTGCAGTCATTATTTTTAGCTGAAAGTATCTATCTCTGACGTTTTTAATTTCCTTACTAATTTTTTTACTAAGCTGCCTTAGACGGGTTTTAAAGTGATTGTTCAACGGATGTCTCCGACATTTACTGCTTAATTTATTTATAAGATTTATTTTCCTTACTAAAGATTTGTTAATCCAGGGTTTAAGACTGCAGTCTGATCTACGTTGCCTAACAGTGAAACTAGAGGAGCTAATGTGATATTTTAATGTCATAAGAAATGATTCATAAGCTTTTGAAGACCAATTTTCAGATGTTACACAATCCCAGCTTTCAAAGCGTAACCTACGAGTATAATTGAGTTCGTTCTAGTTCATTTAAGCTATGTTTGGGTTAATGTGTTTGCTTGGCCTTATGCATTTTATACTATCTATAGCAATTCCTGTCATACAGTGATCAGTGATGTTTAAATCTAAATTTATGCCATTAAGTTAATGCGATCGAATTGTATCAAATCGACCAAATACATGATCAAGGCATGTGCCCGAAATCGGCCTAGTTGGATCATTAATAAATTATGATAGGCCATATTCTACCATACATGCTTGGTATGAATCAGAAACAGAGTTATTGGCAAGAATATCTATATTTATATTCCCTAAGATAATTAAATTTTAAGAATTTTCATTTTCTAGCAGGCTATGAAAATCATCTACAAATAAAAAAGAAAGCGAGGACTGAAATCTATACCCGCAAATAAATGTAAAAAGTTTACCTTGAATAACGCAGCATAACTTAATAATGTCAGCACCACTAGAATTAATAACTTTAACTTCACAGTCATAAACATTTTTAACAAAAACTCCAACTCCTCCAGCAGAATATGTATCATTTGTATTAGCATACAGATTATAATTGGGTATGTTATAGTACGGAACTTCAGAGAAGTAGATCCAAATTTCAGATACAAATATAATTTCAGGTAAGTTGACAAACGCTTCAAGATTGCCAAGAAACAAATCGAAATTTTGACGCAATCTGCGAATATTTTGATGTACAATGAAAAATGGATTGTTATCTGAATTCAACCTGAATGTTATCATAATTTTATTATGGTTTCTTATGGTTGTAAAAGTGTGATAATCGTTTACAAAATCAAAAAAGTCGTTCATATTAATTTATTATTGTTTTTTGCAAAGCATAAAGATCGTCAAATGACCTTTTGGTGAAAACCTCACTTTTATCGAACTTCCTTATTAAAATAATAGAATTTCTGAACCATAAGTACTTAAAATGTTTTAATGTATACTTAGTTAAGCTATCATTAATATAAATGTTAGTATTACTACCTTTAATAAATAATTGTTCCCTCGAATTTTTCTTGCCTTCCATTATTTTTTTTTTCATGCTTAAAGATGAAAAGTGGACGCAAAGAATATCTCCTTTTGCATTAGAGCTGGCGGCTGAGTGTTTGTTTATCATTTTGTTTGACAAAGCATTTATTGATGGCATCTGCAGACACTGGCACATTTTATGCTTTCTCAAAAATAATTCGCATTGGCATTGCTTGTATCGGGTATGCCAACAATTTCAATTGCATTCTCCAGGAGCTTCTGCTCCCTCTAGCTAACCCTGCTCTCTAGGTTTGCCACCTTTAACCGCAACGTTTTGTTCTCCTCTTCCAGTTCTTGCATTGAGTTAAGAACGTTGATGTTGATTTTTTTCAAGCTTAGTAAGTCTTCATAAATTGATTGTAGGGTTACTGAACTCTTAAACGAAGATGCATGTCTCATCGGTGCATGAAATGATTTGCAAACCGGTAATTGTGGGTTCTTTACCTAGTAAGGCATTTGTAATTGTTGTTGTTTTTTCATTAAATTGTGAATTAAATATTCCTTTGCGGCACATATAAGGAGATGACAAAGGTTGCAAATGGGCTGATGAACGACGCAAAGAAGAACATTTATCACATCTGTAAGATGATTTATTGACAGCCATACGAACACATGACCGTTGGCGTTGGAAACAAATCTTGCAATTACAGCACTCAGTTTTTATATCGTTCTTACGAAATTAGTTTTTGCATATTGGGCAATTCATTTTGGACGTTTATTAGAAGAAGTAAAGCGAAGTTGTGCAAAAAATTGTGCTCCCCACGACACTTTATTAACACACGTCTGTTCAAGGCGAATAATAAAGACGAACTTCGTCAATAGCGGTGCTAGTTGTCTAATTTACTTTACATCAAATGTCTTCTATTGTTGTTTTTGCTTCCCATGGCAATCTAGACAAAAACCACTCCTAACTCACCAATCAAGTGTTTGTGAACTTCGTCCATAGATGTCGCACCAAACGTTCCTCTTATTGGGAGTACTATCGATTATAAATACAATGACGTGTTTCAATTCCAAAATGTGCACTAATTTTTCGTGTAAAAGTCACAACTGTCGAAAAAAATTCATCCATGGGTTAAAAATGACGCAATTGAGGTTCCTCAAACCTTTCAAAAACTCAAAAAAGAAGCAGGCGCAAGATACAAATAGAAATGATATTAGTTTCAACTTACAGAATGATCAGCTTTTTTTAAGACTGAAAGTCGATTCTGTGGGCCTATTTTAGGTCATTATTGAATTGTGGATAAGCAAGAAAACCTTAAACGTGATTCCTCAACATTTAGGAAAATTGCACTTACGTCGTTATTGCACCGGAGCGAGGTGCGTACTATAAATGTATCAAAAAAAAAAAAAACATTCGTTCGGCCATCTACTTTGCTGGATGACTCCGAAAAAGCAGCCATTGCTTGGATATCGATTGGCGGTCGACTGATACAAACCCAAATACTGACCCGAATGAGATGGAAATAGAAGCCGAGGCTTCGTCCAGTAGAGTGAGTAAAACAGCAACACGTCAAACAATTGCTCAATTTCCAAAAGACAGCTGCTGCTTCATCGAAACTGCCGACAATACACATTCTTCTGGCTCTGGTCAATTAAAAGCCCAATTGGAGGCAAAAAAAGTGATGCTGTCTCTTCTCGGAAAGGAGACGGAGATGTATTAAAGTAAGTAAAGCTGAAGGAAACCGATTTGGAATCCTATCCAAATTTTGTGACGTAACTGATGCGATTGCTAAAGCCAGCTCGAACGGCAGCACCTGTAACATCACCGGACATAGCAGTAGCATCATTCACAACAACTACAAAGATGCAGAAGCAGACGCTACCAGCAACAACATCAACAACCAGCGGAGCCTAAATTCTGGTGCCCTCCCATTTTCACCAAAGGAATATCCTCCAAGTGTTTAATTGAGGTTATGAGTACGTCTTAATTTAATACATGCGAATTAAAGCTGGCCACAAACGGTCATAGAAAGCTAAAAAAATTCTTAAAGGATCTGGAACTCCATAGTTTTTCGGTAAATGGGTTTAAGAGGGGAAACGTTGAGTCGTATACTCATTTACTCCCAAAGCCCTAAAAACATTTAGCATCTTGCTCACAGACATACAGAAACAGACCGCCAACTCGTACTCCTCTTGCCTTAAGCACCCTCAAAATATTTTATTCGCCACCGTATATCTCTGCCTGTGCATTTTATTTTTTTTCATGTATTGGTTTCCTATTTTAAATGCACGGGAGACGGGAGACCTTAAGAGAGAGCTTAAACATACTCAAAATAAAATGCACTTCAAGCTTGCAGGCAAAGAGAGAAACTATAAAGAGTTGTGTCTGTGATCTTGCTGAAAGGTATCTCGGGAGACCCTGATGATATTAAAACCGAGTTCTTAAGACTGAAGCCCTGGCTAAGACTATCAGTTAAACGATTTGAAACGAAGTGGTCGAGGGAAATGGTTTCCCCCTAGACATTTTTATTTTTGTCCTTGACGATTGGGACAGCATTCTTAAAATCAAGTCGTTTAATTCGCTCTTGAAGCATAAGATCAAGTAGGATAACAATAAGAAACGTGAGGCGGGAGTTATAGGTTTAAATAAAAAACTTTGATTTTATTGATTTTTCCTTTAATTATCAAATAAATATTTTTTACATTTACATATATGTGGTTCATTAAATATGAAGCGACTCTACACACGGTTCAGACGATAATGAATCCAGCGTTATCTTCTTTCTTCATGATCCATATACCCATGTTGGTGGTGTAAATACAAAAAACAGTTGTTCTCGTCAATACATGCGAGAGAGCACAATCTTCTTAATCTTACACCTTACCGTTAGTACTTAGTACTCTCATAATCCATCGAAAGTACTCGGTTGCGGTGGTTAGGTAAACAGTGGAACAATTTATGATTCCTACAAGCACTTTATATACAAAGTGTAAAATCGTTGCAGACATGCTGATTGTGTCTGCATGTAACTCCTCCCGCCGTAGGTTGGAGAGCAGAAATCGAACATTTTTTAGAACAATCGTTTGTATTAAATTTGTACACTCGGGCGTATGAGCATTTCAAATGAACTTCTGGACTCATTATTGTTTACATAGTGTTCGATGTTATGAAACGTATGAAAGAAAAATAAAATAAAATTTTGTTTTTATTTATAAATATCTTAACATTATCGGGAACCATTGGAAATGGAAAATAATATTTTAAATTTCTTGTTTAACATTTAAATTGAATGGTACAAATATTTTTTTTTTATTTTAATTTTTTTTTGTTTTTTTTTTTTTTTTATAATACTAATACAAATTTGAAATGCATGTATTTTCATATCACTGATAAACAAAACAAAAGTTTTCATTTTTTTTTTTTTTTTTTTTTTTTTTTTTTTTTTATTTAATTTTTAAGCTTTATCGTCAAACAGTTCTATTCCCACTTCTTATTTTTTGCTTGTGAACTTTTCGTTTGTTTGTGTCTACCGTGATATAGTTGTCATTAGTAACCGTATGTTCTATGAATCGAGGTGCAAGTTTGTTACGCCTATCATCTCGTTCGTATATTTTGTCATCTTTTTGGAATACGGGAGGTTTTTCGCGAGTTTCATTTCCGTGTTTTATGATATTTTCTTTTTTATTTAAGCTTCTTTTATAGACTAAGTCAGATAAAAAATTATAATTTTTCAAATGGTTCATTAAATATTCTTGCTTCGTTTTAAAGTCCCTTACTTGAGGGAAAAAATTTCTCTTGTTTATATGACCCGTTAGGATCTCAAAAGGGGCCATATTTGTAGTAGAGTGAATAGAGCTATTATATGTTATCACTGCTTCATCCACTATTTATTCTATTGTTTTATTGATGTTTTCAGACTTAATAATTCTAATTAGCTCAGTTAATGTTGAATGAAAACGTTCAACAGGTGATTTTCCTGTTGAACTTTTTGCGCATATTGCATGAAAGCTAATTTCATAGGCTGACAAAAAGTCTTTGAAAATTGTCGACAGAAACTCGCTTCCGTTATCTGTTATCACCTTTTCAGGGAGGCCATGATGTGAAAAAAATGTTTTAAGGATTTGATTATGAATAAACTATTTCTTGAGGGTAATAAATATGCACTAGCAAATTTACTAAATTTGTCGAGTACAGTAAGGAAATATTCTTTCTGGACGAAGTATATGTCTATGTGTAATATTTCTAAAGGTTTTCTTGGAGTTTCCGTAATTTCAAATTGAAGAGGTTTAGTTTTCCTGTCGTATTTATATTTTGCACATATACTGCAGTTATTAATTAACTTAGCTATAAGGTTCTTCATGTTAGGAAAAAAGTATTCCCTTTTTAAATGTTCATAGCTTTCGTTGATTCCTCTGTGATTAGAGGTGTGATGATAGAGTCTTATAACTTTTTCCTGATCATCTCTTTCAGTTATATCTTGTAAAAGGGTGTTGCATCGAATCAATTTTAGTTTCTTACTGCTAAAGTACATTGAGTAAACATGCTGAACTACCTTGAAAATTTCATCGTTGGCTAGAATAGCTGTTAACTTGTTGGTGTTAATATAATTATTAAGAATGTCAAATATTTTATTTTCTTCGTTTATATCCTTGCATTCAATCGTGGTTCTCTTTTTCCTCTTAAACAGGATTTTCAGAGTTGACTTCAGGTGTAATTTATTTTTGTTTTCTAATAGTATTACTTGATTTGCAAATTCGTTTATGGCCCTTTCGGAAATAGGGATTCCGTCATTGATATTTTCTTCAGCAGAATGTATAGTGTCAATACTTTCATTATCGTCAAGGTTATTTTCCATAGATATTAAATCAAGATTTTGAACTTGGTTGTCAATCAATTCCTTTGCATGAAGTTCAATGCGGGACAAGGCATCGGCGTTTGAGTTGAGTGTACCTTTTTTATATATGACTGTATAATCAAATTCTTCAAGTCTCAAACGCCAACGTACCAATTTCGAGTTCGGCTCTTTTAGTGAGAAAAGCCAAGTTAAAGGCTTGTGGTCTGTTATTATTTGAAACTTTCTACCATATAGATAGGGCCGAAAATATTTAACAGACCAAACTATGGCCAATAGTTCCTTCTCAATTGTACTATAATTTTGTTCAATAATAATAAAAGCCAAATGCAGTCTTTGTTTTTTAGTCGATGTTTATTTAATATTTGCCGACGTTTCGATTCTGGTTAGAATCTTCTTCAGGGCCTGGAACGGGAGAGTGGATTCATAACAATAACATTTATACATATATATACATATCAATTTTCACTTGAACAAAATTATAATGTTAGCACTTACTGTATAAGTAATATCGACTGTGTCTGTAAAGATATTTTCTCAACAACAGCCATATAAACAATATTTTTTAACAAAAAATTATGTAAATAGCTAGCATTGATACGTAAAATTATTATAAATTAATAAATAAAAAGGCGAAAATCTTAAGCAAACTTAATCAGCAAAACGTAAACAATTATTTGAAGTGAAGGAAATGTCAAACTTTTCCATGAAATTGACAAGCTTCAGTTAGTGGATCGTATACAGGGTGGTTCAAATTTTACAAACAGATAGGTACTTTAAATATTTTGGATATTTTAAGATATTTTAAGACAATTATGAAAGTTTTTTAAAAAGGTTCATATAAATATCACTAACATTTTTTGATTCTACACTTTTAGAATTTACACAATTTTTACAAGCTTTTATGTGTATTTCTTCTAAAATCATACGTTTTCGGTAGAATTTCTCACGTTCGAGTATTTGAACCTTTTCAAAATTGAAATTATGTTTGTAAGTGGCAGCATGCTTGGCCAGGGCACTCCTTGCTATCCGATTGTTTGTGACGTCTGATTCATGTTGATTCATGCGTTCTTTTACTTTTTGCGAAGTAGTACCAATGTAACATTTATTACAGCCATTGCATGGTACACGATATACAACATTTACCAAGTCACCGACGAGCTGCTTTTGTTTTAACTTCGAATAAAGTCGGCCTACATTGTTCGAATTTTTGAAAGAAATACGAACGTTGTCACAAGTTTTGGTGATGGATCTTGCAATAGATTGTGATACGTTTGGAACGAACTGTAAGGAGTGTCGACTTATAATGTTGTTATCAGTAGCTGCTATTATTGTAAGTGATCGTGATTGCGAATTGTTTCGTATGTTATAACGGTTGATTAAACGGTTTACAAGCCTTAATGGATAATCGTTTTTTACAAGCATTTCAATCAATAGCTTCTTGTTGTCCTTTGAGAAACGTGCGTGACTAAGGCGATTGACACGATCGATGAGTCCGTACGCTGTGCTTATTTTTTGGTTCATTGGGTGTATTGATTTGTAGTTCAACAAACGTCCTGATGAGACAGGCTTCCGATACCATTTTGTAAAAAATGTTTTTTCTTTTTCATCACGGAATACTGTCATATCTAAAAACGGAATACTATTCGAAAATTCACGTTCGACAGTAAATTGAATTCTATCATCAATACAATTGAATAAAAACAAAATTTCATCAATCGAATCTCTGGGAAGCAACAAAAACATATCATCAACATATTTTTTCAAGATCTTAATTCTCTTGGAGTGCTCTTCCATTATTGCTTGCATTTTGTCCAAAATATCATCCAATAATAACTCCACTAGAATCGGTGATATTGGAGCGCCCATTGGGGTGCCGTAGCCCTGTTTGTAGCACTGTCCGTTAAATGAAAAATAACTGTTTGAAGTACAAATCTTTATCATTTCAATAAATTCATTCATATCAAGATTGGTATGACATGCGATTTCGTCCCATCGTTTTTCTAAGATATCGATGATTTTGTTGACTGGTGCATTAGTAAACAACGATACTACATCGAATGAAACCATCTCTTCACCATCTTCAAATTTCGTCTTATTAATGAACTCACAGAATTCGTAAGAATTTTTAATATGATAAGATGACTTCGTTACTTTGTTAAGGATTCCTACAGCGTGCTCGGATAAACTTCTAGTTGGACCGTTCAAATCAGCTGAAATCGGACGAAGTGGCATATTTTGTTTGTGATGTTTTGGCAAAAAGTACATAAGTGGTGGTGTGGCGTGATGCGATGATAGTTTATATTTAGTACCAGTATCGATTTTGCCACCATCAAATAATTTCTTAACGAATGCATTGTTAACTTTTTTGATTCGGACCGTGGGGTCAGAAATTTTTTGATAGGTGGTGTTATCACTCAACATTTCTTCAGCCTTCGCTATGTATTCTGTTTTATGCATGAAGACAGTCTTCGCACCCTTATCCGAGCGAACGCAAAGAATGTCTTTATGTTCTTTAAAGAAATTCGCACAAGCTTTTCTTTTCTCCAGCAAGAAATTATCCAACGGCGAATGATGATTGCTTGTAATGGCTTTTCTCAGTAAATTAGTGGTGTTGTATCTTATATTATTACGTTCAGAAGCTTCAACACGATCAATTAAAATCTGTTCAACATCTGCGATAATGCTATGCACAGGAATTTCATCATTGTTCAATGGTAACCCAAATTTAGGTCCTAAGCCCATTAAAAGTTTGACATCATCCGGTATTTGTATATTTGTAGCGTTATGAATGTAATTATCTGTGTTCGCTGTGATATGAACTTTCAACTGCGTTTCGCGTAAGCTACTCAATCTTCGTGATAACTTCAATGTACTCGCGTTGTACTGGTTGGAGTATCTTATGTTTTGTGAGTCAAAGAATACTCCACTTACAGAAAGTCGTAGTGACAGGATACGTTGTTCCAGTTCTTTAGTCTCTTTAACAAGAATATCAAGTTTCCAAAAAGTTATTTTAATTTCAAAATTTAACAATTTCCTCTTAAAGTGTGTAACGGCGTTGCTAATTTTGTTGTTAAATGGTGAGTTTTCAGATATGCTTTGAAAAGCACACGCAACGTTCATATTAATATGTTTAGGGAAAATTTGATTCTTGCGACAAGATAATAAAAACTGCTTACGTGCTGAAAGGTTGCTCAGTTTCAATCAAAAAAGTTAACAATGCATTCGTTAAGAAATTATTTGATGGTGGCAAAATCGATACTGGTACTAAATATAAACTATCATCGCATCACGCCACACCACCACTTATGTACTTTTTGCCAAAACATCACAAACAAAATATGCCACTTCGTCCGATTTCAGCTGATTTGAACGGTCCAACTAGAAGTTTATCCGAGCACGCTGTAGGAATCCTTAACAAAGTAACGAAGTCATCTTATCATATTAAAAATTCTTACGAATTCTGTGAGTTCATTAATAAGACGAAATTTGAAGATGGTGAAGAGATGGTTTCATTCGATGTAGTATCGTTGTTTACTAATGCACCAGTCAACAAAATCATCGATATCTTAGAAAAACGATGGGACGAAATCGCATGTCATACCAATCTTGATATGAATGAATTTATTGAAATGATAAAGATTTGTACTTCAAACAGTTATTTTTCATTTAACGGACAGTGCTACAAACAGGGCTACGGCACCCCAATGGGCGCTCCAATATCACCGATTCTAGTGGAGTTATTATTGGATGATATTTTGGACAAAATGCAAGCAATAATGGAAGAGCACTCCAAGAGAATTAAGATCTTGAAAAAATATGTTGATGATATGTTTTTGTTGCTTCCCAGAGATTCGATTGATGAAATTTTGTTTTTATTCAATTGTATTGATGATAGAATTCAATTTACTGTCGAACGTGAATTTTCGAATAGTATTCCGTTTTTAGATATGACAGTATTCCGTGATGAAAAAGAAAAAACATTTTTTACAAAATGGTATCGGAAGCCTGTCTCATCAGGACGTTTGTTGAACTACAAATCAATACACCCAATGAACCAAAAAATAAGCACAGCGTACGGACTCATCGATCGTGTCAATCGCCTTAGTCACGCACGTTTCTCAAAGGACAACAAGAAGCTATTGATTGAAATGCTTGTAAAAAACGATTATCCATTAAGGCTTGTAAACCGTTTAATCAACCGTTATAACATACGAAACAATTCGCAATCACGATCACTTACAATAATAGCAGCTACTGATAACAACATTATAAGTCGACACTCCTTACAGTTCGTTCCAAACGTATCACAATCTATTGCAAGATCCATCACCAAAACTTGTGACAACGTTCGTATTTCTTTCAAAAATTCGAACAATGTAGGCCGACTTTATTCGAAGTTAAAACAAAAGCAGCTCGTCGGTGACTTGGTAAATGTTGTATATCGTGTACCATGCAATGGCTGTAATAAATGTTACATTGGTACTACTTCGCAAAAAGTAAAAGAACGCATGAATCAACATGAATCAGACGTCACAAACAATCGGATAGCAAGGAGTGCCCTGGCCAAGCATGCTGCCACTTACAAACATAATTTCAATTTTGAAAAGGTTCAAATACTCGAACGTGAGAAATTCTACCGAAAACGTATGATTTTAGAAGAAATACACATAAAAGCTTGTAAAAATTGTGTAAATTCTAAAAGTGTAGAATCAAAAAATGTTAGTGATATTTATATGAACCTTTTTAAAAAACTTTCATAATTGTCTTAAAATATCTTAAAATATCCAAAATATTTAAAGTACCTATCTGTTTGTAAAATTTGAACCACCCTGTATACGATCCACTAACTGAAGCTTGTCAATTTCATGGAAAAGTTTGACATTTCCTTCACTTCAAATAATTGTTTACGTTTTGCTGATTAAGTTTGCTTAAGATTTTCGCCTTTTTATTTATTAATTTATAATAATTTTACGTATCAATGCTAGCTATTTACATAATTTTTTGTTAAAAAATATTGTTTATATGGCTGTTGTTGAGAAAATATCTTTACAGACACAGTCGATATTACTTATACAGTAAGTGCTAACATTATAATTTTGTTCAAGTGAAAATTGATATGTATATATATGTATAAATGTTATTGTTATGAATCCACTCTCCCGTTCCAGGCCCTGAAGAAGATTCTAACCAGAATCGAAACGTCGGCAAATATTAAATAAACATCGACTAAAAAACAAAGACTGCATTTGGCTTTTATTATTATTAAACAATATCTAGCAGTCGGTAGCCTCCACTATAATTTTGTTCATTTTTTGACAATGTACGGCTTGCAAAACAAACAGGTTTGTCTGAACCTATGTGCCCCTGGGATAGAACAGCACCGATAGCAACGTTACTCGCGTCTGTAGTAAGGTTAAATGGCTTAGTGAAATCCGGGTACTGTAAGATAGGATCGTTGCATAAAAGGCTTTTACAATTTTCAAAACAATTGATGTATCTAGAATTTAGAACTATTTTATTCCCTTTACGGAGACACTCTGTCATTGGTTTAGTTAGATTAGCAAAATCTTTAATAAATTTTCGGTAATATCCGAGAAGTCCTAAAAACGATTTAATCTGCTTGGGTGTTTTAGGTACTGGGAACTTTTGTATTGCCTCAATTTTGTCCGGGTTCGGTTTAACACCAGTTGACGTTACTAAATGACCTAAAAATGAAACTTCCTTTTGGAGAAACTGTGATTTTTCTAATTGGAGTTTAAAATTTGCCTCTCTGAGTTTTTGAAAAACTAGTTCCAAGTTATAAACATGTTCTTGCAAGGGAGTGGAGTATACGATGATGTCGTCCATGTATACTAAGCAAACTTTTCCTTGCAATTCTTTTAAAACGTTGTCCATAACGCGTTGGAAGGTTGAAGGGGCATTTTTAAGGCCAAATGGCATACGCATAAATTCAAAGTGCCCATTATCAATGGAAAAAGCAGTTTTTGGGATATCATTCGCATTAACTTGGATCTGATGAAAACCAGATGCTAGATCTAGGGTACTAAAATATAAGGACTTTCCTAGTTTATCCAAGATATCCGTTATGTTGGGTATAGGATACTTGTCATCTTCGGTCACATCATTTAACCGCCTGTAGTCGATGACAAGTCGCCATTTTTCCTTACCACTAGAGTCTCTCTTCTTTGGAACTATCCAAATCGGAGAAGACCAGGGTGAATAACTATGGCGAATGATACCCTGATCAAGCATCTGGGAAACTTGACTTCTAATTTCCTCTTTATGGACCTGGGGAAACCGGTATGACTTTGTATAAATAGGGTTGTCATTTTTAGTCTTAATAAAATGTTTTATTTCATTAGAGAAAGTTAAGATATCCCCATTTTTAAAAAAAATTTCTTTGTACTTGGAGCATAGGCCCTCAATTTCCCTTTTTTCTTCCAAATTAAGGTGGTCAGTTCGTAACAGTTGACTCACATTGAAATGTCCTATATTTTCAGGACTATCTATTGAAAAGCTGTGAATTTCAACAGCATTTTCTGAGCTCACTAGCTGAACTTTAATAGGTTGCTCGATAACGAAAGTTTGTGAATAGCTTAGCAAGTTACTGACTTCTATTAATGCGTACCAGTTTTCAGCATGATAAAGACCTTCAGAAGTAAGTAGACCCTGTTTAACAACTATCGGTTTCACATATATGTTGCCAGATTCTATATCAACCGGAAGACGGCATATTATTTTAGTTAAACCCGAGGCAACATATCTTTTCGACATAATGTTGGGCTTAAAGTAAAGCGGTAATTTGACATTGTTGTTCTCTAATGTAGAATTTTTTAGATCTATTTTAAATCCAAGTAATTTTAATATTTCAGTTCCTAAAAGGCCATCAAAATAATTGTGAAATTTAAATAATAAAAAGGAGAGCGGTTTATTGGTTTTTAGCTCGGTAATATCCGAGAAGTCCTAAAAACGATTTAATCTGCTTGGGTGTTTTAGGTACTGGGAACTTTTGTATTGCCTCAATTTTGTCCGGGTTCGGTTTAACACCAGTTGACGTTACTAAATGACCTAAAAATGAAACTTCCTTTTGGAGAAACTGTGATTTTTCTAATTGGAGTTTAAAATTTGCCTCTCTGAGTTTTTGAAAAACTAGTTCCAAGTTATAAACATGTTCTTGCAAGGGAGTGGAGTATACGATGATGTCGTCCATGTATACTAAGCAAACTTTTCCTTGCAATTCTTTTAAAACGTTGTCCATAACGCGTTGGAAGGTTGAAGGGGCATTTTTAAGGCCAAATGGCATACGCATAAATTCAAAGTGCCCATTATCAATGGAAAAAGCAGTTTTTGGGATATCATTCGCATTAACTTGGATCTGATGAAAACCAGATGCTAGATCTAGGGTACTAAAATATAAGGACTTTCCTAGTTTATCCAAGATATCCGTTATGTTGGGTATAGGATACTTGTCATCTTCGGTCACATCATTTAACCGCCTGTAGTCGATGACAAGTCGCCATTTTTCCTTACCACTAGAGTCTCTCTTCTTTGGAACTATCCAAATCGGAGAAGACCAGGGTGAATAACTATGGCGAATGATACCCTGATCAAGCATCTGGGAAACTTGACTTCTAATTTCCTGTTTATGGACCTGGGGAAACCGGTATGACTTTGTATAAATAGGGTTGTCATTTTTAGTCTTAATAAAATGTTTTATTTCATTAGAGAAAGTTAAGATATCCCCATTTTTAAAAAAAATTTCTTTGTACTTGGAGCATAGGCCCTCAATTTCCCTTTTTTCTTCCAAATTAAGGTGGTCAGTTCGTAACAGTTGACTCACATTGAAATGTCCTATATTTTCAGGACTATCTATTGAAAAGCTGTGAATTTCAACAGCATTTTCTGAGCTCACTAGCTGAACTTTAATAGGTTGCTCGATAACGAAAGTTTGTGAATAGCTTAGCAAGTTACTGACTTCTATTAATGCGTACCAGTTTTCAGCATGATAAAGACCTTCAGAAGTAAGTAGACCCTGTTTAACAACTATCGGTTTCACATATATGTTGCCAGATTCTATATCAACCGGAAGACGGCATATTATTTTAGTTAAACCCGAGGCAACATATCTTTTCGACATAATGTTGGGCTTAAAGTAAAGCGGTAATTTGACATTGTTGTTCTCTAATGTAGAATTTTTTAGATCTATTTTAAATCCAAGTAATTTTAATATTTCAGTTCCTAAAAGGCCATCAAAATAATTGTGAAATTTAAATAATAAAAAGGAGAGCGGTTTATTGGTTTTTAGCTCGACGAGTCCATTTAGCAATATCTCTTTATTTAAGATTTTCGTATCAAAAACTGTTTTTATTTCTAAGGGTTCTATATTTCTAACATATTTAGTATCTATAATATCCGGGTTAATGAAGGATTTATTGCTACCGGTATCGATAAGAAATTTTAATTTTTGTTTATTTAAGCTTTCAATTGTTATGTATGGGAGTAAGTTACTATTAAAATTGTTTAAATCAAGATATCCTATTGAGTCCCCGAGGCTAGTGATAGAAAATTTTCATCATCTATCACTGGGTTTATTTTGACGGGTGGACGATTTTTTTCCGAGCTTTGGTAATAACTTTGAGATTCGCTCATGTCTGGATAACCCAGCTGTTGCGAACGATCAATCGAATTATCTTGTGGCTCAATATTACTCATTAAATTATTGTTTTGACTTCGAATACTCTTGTTATTTTGGTAATAATTATTGCGAGAATTTCTAGTAGTGTTACCACTGCCAAGTTCCATTGGCTCAACAAGTGGAAATCTTTTTATACTAGAGCTAGGGTTATTATTCCTTGGAAAATAATGTCTCGGATTGTATTGTATGTAACTATTTCTCTGAGGGGGGGTTTGAATGATGGGTGGTTGCGAATAATTTTGACTAAATGTGTTTTGAAATTGTTTAGATGTTGATGGTCTATAAAATGGACTCTGCGAAGAGAATGAGTTTCTTAAATAGTGTCAATTTTGTTCTTGAAGACAGTAATCAAAAGCATCAGATAACTTTTGTGGTCGCATGGCCCTTATCGTTGATCCTAACGGTTCTCTTAAACCTGACAGAAAAGCGTTTAAGCACATATCATTGTAAAGAGATTTTTTAAAAGTGATTACGTTTTGATCTTTTTCATGTAATTTGACATGATTCATTATAGAAGACAAAATCTCAATTATTTGCGAATAAAACTGTTCAACCGTTTTTGAATTTTGTCTAAGTTGGTGAAGGTCACGGATCAAACTAGTTTCATTCCTTTTATCGGAATAATGCACCGTTAGATTACTTTTAATTTCAGTCCAGTCAACGTGTGTCCCGTACATATTTAATACGTCATTCGCGGGGCCAACGATTTTGTTCCTAATAGCCCGAAGTATTAGTTTTGGGTAGCAACCAGAACTTGTTTTTGGAATACATTCTAAAATTTCTTCGACGTTGCTCAAGAAGTCATACAATGCTCTTGGATTGCCATCATAATTTGGAAAGTCTTTAACCGCGTCGGGTATTCTAAGTGAATTAAAAACATCATTTGGTACTATATCGCCGTCTGGCATTGTTTTTTGTTGGTGTTCTTGAGCGACGCTGGAAAATAAACTTTGTTTGACGATATCGCTTAAACCACGTGGAACACTGTCTTTGCAAGATTGAAAAAAACGACCGGAGCAACGCAATTTATTTCTTAAATGCTTTTTTTTTACGGGTGGCATGGAAAAAGGATAGGATATGAACTAGGACTTACCAGTTTGGAATTTTGTTAGGATATAAAGGATAAACAGGTAAAAGTAGATAATGATGTGGTTTCCTTCTCCTCTTTCTTGAAAAATGGTGTGGAATGGGGTTCTGGATCTCGAATGGATGGGTTTGGATTTAATTAAATACGGTTTATATTTTAAGAAATGTAGGTTCTTTTTTTGTAGACTGCGCCAGTTATAGGTTTAAATAAAAAACTTTGATTTTATTGATTTTTCCTTTAATTATCAAATAAATATTTTTTACATTTACATATATGTGGTTCATTAAATATGAAGCGACTCTACACACGGTTCAGACGATAATGAATCCAGCGTTATCTTCTTTCTTCATGATCCATATACCCATGTTGGTGGTGTAAATACAAAAAACAGTTGTTCTCGTCAATACATGCGAGAGAGCACAATCTTCTTAATCTTACACCTTACCGTTAGTACTTAGTACTCTCATAATCTATCGAAAGTACTCGGTTGCGGTGGTTAGGTAAACAGTGGAATAATTTATGATTCCTACAAGCACTTTATATACAAAGTGTAAAATCGTTGTAGACATGCTGATTGTGTCTGCATGTAACTCGAGCCTCGTTGCTATACATAGATGCCAACGCTATAGGCGCATTTCAGCCTACTGTACCTACAAAATGAGATGCGTTAAGTGCCTCTAAGACCACTCGGAGGGTAAATTCCTAGACTGAAAGTGCTGTAGTTGCATGTATAAACTGCGGAGCCTTTGACGACCCAGCTTGAATTAAAAAAAAAGAAAGAGGAGGCGATTACCTCGATTCAAAATAAAATAAAATGCACGACTGGGTCGCACGTACTTGCTCTATTGATGCGAATAGTAATTATATAACTGCTTGGAATAGGTGCAGATCATTATTATGCATTTTCTTTTATTAAAAAAAAAACTATTTTAGAATATTGTATTCTTTAATAATTTATGTTTTATTTTTGAAATGGTATGTTGAGAACGTTTATGAAAGCCCCTCATCGAACTTTGAGTTCATACATTAGATAATAACGTCTTAGGAGGATACAATCCACGTTTGACCAAAATAGATTAAATCAATTGGAATGATATTAAGAACTTAAGTTATCTCTAATAAGAAACTCCCTTAGACCTAGTGTTTGAGACCTTTCCACGTTAACCATGAAGTAGTCTCTAAACGCGTTTTTTTTAATGAGGTATCCCCAGTAGGCCTAATCCTCGTGTTGTATGAATGACAACTTAAAAATATGGAAAATTAAATTGTTAGGTACAGTCAAACTGATATAATACATACATATTTAGGTGATAATGAAATTCCTTATACTTTAAATAGCTTGACTCTTTTATTGCAATATTGTGATTCGTTCCGAATGATACATAAAGTATAGAGGTTTGTGGTCTGAAAAAAAACTTTTATATATTCCATAAGCTAGATTTATGTTTGAAAATATGACGTCAACTTGTGTTACTATCAGTTGTTACTGCACTGCTCTCAAGTGAAGTTTTTAGGTTCCATTTTTTGAAAAATCCATGAAGAACACTTTTCGCCTTATTTCATACATCGGTGTTGAAGTCTCCCATCAAAACAATATTTCCACACAACTTCTCTTTTATGTGTTCCATAAATTCTGTCATTTGTTCCGAAAAGTTACCAAATGTAACTGAGGGAGATTTGTATCCAGATATCTCTAGAATTCCGCACACTTCAAATGAAACCAAGTCAATGTGAGATTTTTTTCCTGATTCTATGATCTTTATCGTGGTTGCTTCAATACTTTTTGTCTCAATCTGGATTCCCTCTTTACGAAAACAAATGATACTCCTCTGTTTTCGTTTTGCATATTGTTCATCTGATCGATAAAACAATATAAATCCGGGTATATATAAGCAATCCGATGAAAGAGTTTGAGATTCGGAAAATATCAACACATCACAGTTTGAGTACCAGTGGTCAGCTAAAACACAGTTGATTTTCTTTTTCAGCGATCGTGCATTGTGGTACGAAACAATAATTCCAGTTTTGTTTTCAAAATTATTAAATGACAGCCTCATTTTACAATTTTGTCTTAGACGGACCAATTCTTTTAATATTAGATTTTCCTCAGTCGTAGCATTTGGTGGTGTGTAATTTCCAATTATGTGCAATCCAGACAGGGATGTAACTCTACTTAATGCAACATACATCATTGATCGTTTCATTCTATTCGCCTTCCTCAGATCAATGCAAACCTTGTCATATGTTTGGCCTTGACTCTTGTGAATAGTATCGCTTCTGCAGGAACTAATTGAAACTGCTCTCTCAAAATTTGATAAGGTTTCACAGTATTCACATTTATGGTATGCACGATCTTTCTGTTGAAGGGAATTAAATTAGGGTCAATATTGTTAAGTTGCATAAAGCCTTTCATTGGCTGTTGAGTTTTCAATCCAACTTGACGAATGAGATTAAATTGAATCCAAACTCTGTCAATTTCGGTTCTTAAGGCTAGGTTTCCCATCAAAAAATCGACTGATGCTTTGCGCTAAGCTCTGTAGCGTTCGCAATACTTAAAATATTTAAATGAAATAAAGAGGTTTTGATTGCAAATATATTGAAGAAAATGTTTTTGTAGTTATATAAATTTAAAAAAAAATGTTTGCTCCCAAAAACCGCTAGGAAAATTAGAAATTCATCAAATTTAGGTAAGTGCTTGCGGTTATTAGTGGGGCAGGGGTTAAATCAAACTTTTTTATTTTTTTTATATTTTTTTTACGGAGTAAATAGATCTCAAAACAAAATAACACTATTTTGTTTTTAATTTATTAATCAATTTCCAATAAAAAAAATATACAAAACTATGAAAAATAGGGCAATTTTGCAGTGTAGTATGAATGCAATATTTGATAAAACTTCCAAAGTATAAGAGGTAACAAAGCCAAATTTCCTTTTTTCCTAAGCCAAAAGATGTATGCAGTTATGTGCATTTTTATTTTTTTTAAATATATATCTAAAATAATTTTTTTCAGACAAAAAGACAGGAAACATTCTTTTTTTGTCCAATATTTTGCGCTTTTCCCTGGGGCTTGAACGTATTTCATTTTTTTTTTGTAAAAATTTTTTTAATCAAAGAACTATAATGTCCTTTAGAGAATAAGACTATTGAAAAAAAATTTAAAAAATCATAGCATGTTTAAAAAAGCATTTCAATATAACAACATTTGTAGTGCGGTTGTAAGGGATCAGGAGCCTACACAATTCCAACGTATTTTTTGTATTTTTTTGTTGTATTTTGTGTGTTAGATGCATTACAAATCAAAATTATTTTTCTCACCTTATTTTTGATTTTAAGTTTTATAAATTGGTCTATTTTACGTTTTTTACCAGTAAAATCCCTATATCACGCACACAGAGAAGTTTGCAGTTCGAACAAATGCCGCTGCCAAATCTGGCACTGCGGAACCTTCTCTTTTCTTTCTCTTTATTCACTTTGCTTTTGCAAGAAGTTTTTTTTGCTACTGAGCTCTCAAATTTTTTTTCCTATTGACTTGACTGGAGTGGAGATGGAGAGTGGACTTGGACCACTTGGACTGATGTTATTTTTTTTCTTTAGTAAGCAGAGTATTCTGTCCTGTGTATCGTCTATCGTGTCAAAGGAAAAAAAAGGAGAAAGAAATTATCATGTAGATATGCGCTGTTTTTTTTTAACTTTGGAATTTCGTGTGTAGGTACTTGTTGTAGATTTGCGGTTTATTTTTATTTTGACCTATTCGTACATAAAAATATAGGTTTTTTTTGGTTTATCTCTTGCTTATTTTGATAGAAGAAATCTGCGCATAGAATTAATTATTGAACAAAATATTTTGGACATAGTTTTAACTTGCGATTATAGGTACTATAAGGCAAGTTATGCATTCGTAAAAAAAAAATTTTTTTTTGGACAATCAAACATAACATTACGATGATAGAGAAGTCGAAAAAGTGGGTCCGACAATTCTGTCTGTCTGTCTGTCTGTCCGTCTGTCTGTATCGGCACCTACAGCCTAAACGGCTGGACCGATTTGCTTCAAACTTGGTAGGTAGTATTATTATGACTTCCTACAGAGGGGTTTTTGGAATTAGCATTCAAGCTTTAAAACTAACGGTACCTGCCATACGACTTTCAGTGAAAATTCAATTTTTCTCGAAAACGGCTCCTACGATTTTGATAAAACTTTCTGAATTGTGTTTTCTGTGCAAACTTAATGTTTTGGTTGGAATAGATTTTTCAGCAAAAGTCTTATAACGGTACCTCCCAGAGGACCGGTTTTTTGAAATCAGATTTTCTCGTAAGTCACTGGACGAATTCCGATGAAATTTTTAATGTGGAAGCCCTATTACAAACGAAATAATAAAAAAAATTTAATTTTTCAAAAAAAGTTTTTTTGAGTTTTGTAAAAAAGTTAAAAATTTTTTTTTTATTTTTTGTTTTTTCCAAAAACGGTTTAATCAATTTTTTTTTAATTTTATTTTTCTGATAAAAACTACAAAGTTCTAGAAGTTGGCATACTGAAAAAAATTTGGAATATGTTTTCGAAAATTTTTTCAAAAAAAAAACCGTTTTTTGAAAAAACTGCTCAAACGATTTTGAAAAAAAAATTTCCTTAAATTTTGAAAAAGCAAAAGAAATCTGATGTCTTACTTCATTTTCTCCAAAAAACGTTTTAACTATTGATTTTTAAGTGATTAATAAAATTTCATATGATTTTTTCAATGCCTTTTTCCGAAAATCTCAAGCCCCTAGACCATTTGAACACATTACAGCAAGTTCGTACTGCAAGGTCGTTTTGGAAATATTTGCTGTTGCTAGAAAAAAAATTTAAATGTAGCTTATTTTGGATGGGTTATGAAAGTCATAAGATAAATGTATTACGTGAATGCAGGGTTTTGCAATTCCACTGTGAGTGAAATACACACTAACTTGGCAATGAATGTGTCAAGCAGTGGCTAACGCCAAAATACATGTAGGTATAATACGTAGCTACCAGGTACAATGTAGATGGAATATAAGCAAGGAGGAGAAAAACAATCACTTTTTGTTTTCGGTGGTTGCACAGTGCATGCAATTGATCATTCGTGTGTTTTAGACCAAGAGTTTGAGTGGAAGATTTGAGAAATGTGCCATTTATTTATGTGTCTTTTTGTTTTATAACGAGCCGTTCAGTTTTAGCAAACTTCTTTTTCAAACGCTTTCAATACAAACAAGCCTACCTATACATATTTTGTAGTTTTGTTTTAAAAATACACTACCAAATATCAAAAAAAAAATATATATATAGAGATATCCATGTAGCGAACACCACAGAAGCATACCTATCATATACGAAAAAACATTGTACCTGTACCTAAGTTCTTTTTTGTAACGCACAGGATGTGAGGTATTCAATTTTATCATTATTTTAAAAGATATAATATACCTATAGACATATACCTACCTATGATAAGTTCATTCATGAAAACCCAGCAAACCTTTCTTCGTTCATGGACTTGGGGGAAATCCAAATTTTAGCACAGGTCAACAAATAAACAGCCTTTCCTGGAGATAGGCGTTAAATTGACATAATGTCTGTCATATAAATATTTTCATTCATAGAACCCACAAACTCTTTTTCCATTCATGGACAGTCTGCGGAGTCGCAGGTTGGAAACTAAGTGACCTGATCCAAAAGTATGCGTAAAATTATTGCACGCATTTATCCATGCAGGTCATATCATACAAGAATTATTATTATAGGTACCTGTAACAAATCAATGTATGTAGGTTTTTGTTATGCATTGTTACAACGCGAATCCAGTCCTTTTAATTTGCGTGGTTATAACTTTCTTTGTCTTTCTTTTATTGCGAAAAAATTGTTAATCTAATTTCAAAACATTGGCTCTTGATCCATCAATTGACATTTTTGTCTAGCAGACGACGGAAGTACATAAAATTGAGTGCCGAGTTCGTGATAATTTTATGTAAAAGTGTTTGAAATAAATTTGCGTTATTAACTAACTGCATTTTTTAATGCAACCCTTGACTATTTATTAAATTTAAAGTTTCTTACTATTCAAACTGAATTAAAGTGCGTATGTGTGGCAGTATAACCCCGGTGTTTTTGCGTGCAATTTTTTGAAAACTTCTTAGTGATATATAAAACTGTGCTCACTTATAAATACAAGCATCCAATTATAATGCCACTAAAAAAGAAAAGCCCGTTTAATTATGGTCAAACGAAGAGAAAAAATTCCAGCAAAAAAATTGGCAAAAGGTTAGCACGTAAAAAAACGTTGCGTATCATGTGTTTGGATGTCACAAAAAATGCGCCAGATATTTTTGCGCCGGAAACGATGTTGAAGGCACCGATAAGATTGAGTTGCTAATGAGATATGGCATATTAGACTGCGTAAACTCGTTTCTTCAAAGAATAGTGTTGCATTCCGGAAGTTTAATTCACGGGTATGACTCAAACGTCTGTGAACAATTCAACAGTGTTGTGTGTCAATATGTCGGAGGAAAAAGGATCAACTTTTCTCTTGGGCAGCCATACACAAACAGATGTGCTGCAGCTGTTGTCCAATTCAACACCAAAAGGGCATTCACCGAGTACATGAAGACACAGCAACAAATCCTGAATACTCCCAAAAGCAAACTTTTGGTGAGAACGGAAGAAAAAAAAAGGATTCTGTTGAAAAAAAAGAAACTTTTTTCAAACGGTAAGACCACCAACCAAAGAAAACGTAAAAGAAATGCTTCCGCTGATTCAAATTATGGCAATGTCGACGTAAGACCTGAAATTCCGGATAAGACTGATCAAGAAATGGATATAGAGAAGCAGAAGAAAATAAAATTACTTGAGGAAAACTACAATCGAAGAGTGGAAATCGAAAGGGAAACAAGAGATCAATCACTTGATGGGAATTGGTTAGAAATAAGGCGTGAAATGGTGACTGCTTCTAATTTCGGGAAAATTTGCAAAGTAAGAAGTCCCTCCAGCTACCATAACATAATCAAAACATGTTTATATAGTTCGGTTTCTACTTCCAACTTGTTATGGGGCCTACAAAACGAGAAAAACGCCATCAAGAAACTGGAGGAAACGGCAAACCTTAAAGTTAAAAAATGTGGCCTTTTCATAGATAATGAACATCATTTTCTTGGCGCAACCCCTGATGGATTGGTTGGGAAAAACTCAATTTGTGAAGTAAAATGTCCCTCATCTGCTAAATACATTACAATAGACGAAGCTGTCAGTCTAAAAAAATTGCCGTATCTTGAGAAACAAGGAAATACATGGGGGCTTAAAAAAACTCATGACTATTTCTATCAAGTTCAAGGACAACTTCACATAACTGGTCGACAAACGTGCTATTTCGGTGTTTTCACCTGCTGCGATTTTATTTACATTAAAATTGAGAAAGATGACGAGTTTTGGGAAACAAAAATAAAAGAAAAACTAATTTCGTTTTACCAAAATCATCTGCTTCTGGAATTATGTGACCCTAGAATTCCAAGGAAATTGCCAGTGTGGAACACATAAGACCATCTCAAGCTTTAGTATGTTTTTTTTTTGTATGTGTAAAACTGCAATTTCCATTATCTTAAAAGGATTTATTTATTTGTAAAAAAGACAACTTAGTCAATTTCCCATTATAACTCAATAAATTTAATACAAAATGAGTCCAATGAGTTGATTTCAAATATTCATTAATTTGCTCAAGCTGTTCTCTCCATCTCTATATCTCTAGAGTTTGTTCGAATTATTTAAACACTAATAAAGTCAAAAAAGGACTTTGTTCCTAAAAAAAAAATACAATGTTCTAATTGAAAAAACTTAACTTTCAAATCTTTCTTTCTATCTGACAACAAAAAAAAAGACCGCAAGAAATCTTAAATGAAGATATAGTAGGTACAGGTACCTACTCCAACTTCTTTACATCTAAATATCAAAATTCAAAAAGATATCGGCCTACCTACCTCATACTTATTTTACATACCTACCTAAAAGAAAAATAACGATATCGAAACGTACCTAACGTATAGCTAGGTACATTTTGTATACTTTTGCTCATGGCTTTGTCATTATCTGTTATAGATACAACACACATAAATATCTACATACCACAAAAGTGGATGACCGATCTTTCATGATTTGGATATGAAATTCACAACAAACACGTTGAAAACTAAAAGTGAGATACCCGTTCACTGTTTCGTCCTTCTATTGAGCCACGCGTTTGAACTAAATTAAACAGAATAGAACTTATTCATTTACAATACGAAAACTAAACGCTTGCGAAATAACAACAAAACCCACAAAAAAGGAAACAAAATCCCACACTAAAAATTCTATCCACCATTCCATTTTGTCCTTTTCCCTTTACCGCTCCCTGCCTTTTCTCTGTCCATCATGTAACTAGTTCTGTAGCTGCCGGCCGTCTGCCGCGCCGCCCGCCGCCGGTGCCGCTGTGTCAACGTTTTCTGATTTTCATGAAAAGAGAATGAGAGTGATGTGCTCTGCTAATATAATTTATTAATAGATAATTAAGAGAGCGAAACACATGCACTAATACGCACTCACAACTTTTACATGAGTTCTGACTTTGCTAAAAAAGGCAACCTACCCTTAACAGCTTCTCCTACTTTGTCAAGCACAAAATCTATTGATGTTGCAATTAATTCCTCGGCAGGAATAAGTGATAGTTTCACATTGTTATATTCATCAACATCCTTGTTTGTTGAATATAATCGAATGGTATCCTCAGGAACATCTGCTTCAGCAATTTCTCGTAATTTTATTAACTTTATATCATCATTCACCATCGTTCCTGTCGCCAGATGAAGGCGGTAATAAACAGTGAGTAATTTTTTTCCCGTATGATTTGGGTCAGCTCAAACATTTTAAACAACTCCCATTGAGGATTTTTGTCCGCAAATATGTTTAAATCATTAGTTTGAGGGGATTTAAATTTAAATGTAAACGAATCAAAAACTGGCGAGGCAGTTGGCTCAAATCTCCCACCAAAATTACGGAAACTCCGCCAAATGGTGATATTTTCCCCATAACTTGACGAAGTCTAGTGTCCACTCTACTCAAAAGCCTACTGCCAACCATTGATATCTCATCGATAATCAATAGCCTTATGTTTATTAGCTTTTGACGAATGCTATTAGCAATGTCACTTGAAAGATCTGGCATGCAACCTCCGTATTGAGATACTGGTAGAGCAAAAGCAGTATGAAGAATTACTCCGTTGATCAATAAAGCTGCCTTTCCTGAAGGTGCGGTTAGCAAAACTCTTATAGCATCTCCAATAACTTCTGGCCTGCTATCAAAAAACTTGCATCACAAACTCTCTTTGATCCTTGTTTAATTTGTTGAGCAATGAAATCATGGTCTCCTTGGGTATTCAAGGAGGGCTAACAAATCTGTTAGTTTGTTTCTCCTTATGATGCTCCACATCACCTTGTTCCAAAATATCTATTCGTTATTCTTTTGAAATGGAATCAGATGTCAAACTTATATAGTTTTGGTGATTTTCATTTTCTTCTCGTATTTGTGCTAGAACTTCATCTAGTTTTTCATCCTCCACGATTGAATATTTTGATCTATTTGCTTCACGCTCTTCCGAGTTCACGTTTTCAATTTCGTTTTGTTCATTTCTCCAAGTTAAAAATAGAAGGATTTGTTCCCGATAATAATTTTCTGGATCTTGTGCTAATTTGTATCTCCTATAACGAATAATTTTGGATTTTTCGCGTTGACTATAGCTTTTGTGAATATTGATGTCTTCATCTTAATTTTCCTCAGCATTGTTTCTTTTAGAGTTTGTATAATTAGCTGCAAAATCCGCTAAACAAATTTGTTCATGCTTAATGCTTCTTTTACTATATTTTTGAAATATGTTTTCCAGGAAAATGTCTGTCGAGTCTGAATTTAAAGCTTGAAGAATCTTATTTGATTTGAGCATCATTATTAGGGTCTCAATTGGGCTAATATTTATAAAACCATAACCCCTACTACTCTTCGATAACGACATAGATAAAACATGATAGGCAGCTTCTTGTGCAGACATCAAGTTGCTATTAAGAAAAACATTCGCAGTATTCCTCAACTTGTCTCTTATACTTTTATGGCCGTGGGTAATATCCGAAGCTGCATGTCCTAAAAGTTTCGATAATCCAGCATCCGCTTTACTTATATAGATCACTATATAGTTCGCATTGCCATACTCCAATAGAACGAATTGAACATCGATGTTGGATTCAAATAAATTCAAAACTTGTTTGTTATATGAATTTATTGCCACTTCTAAGCTACTTTGTTTCAGAAAGACTTGCGAGTTTTTAAGGGAACTTCTTATGGCCTTAATGTATTGCGGTTCGGTAATTTTAAGTGATTCCAATATTTTCTCAAAAGAAACGAGAACAGGTTTTTCAAAGAATCGCTGCATAAGACTCCTTATAATTTTCAAAATGACCGAAAGCTCTTCTTTTTCTTTCTCTGTCATCAGATCGGCAATGGTTCGAGGATTTGAGTATATGGCATCACGGGTATGGGAAAATAAAATCTGCACTTTGCTTTGTTTATTTTTCCTTTATTGCAAGTGTGCGAATGTCTGTGACGAAGATATGAAAGATATAGACTGTTGGGGCTATCTTGGCAGGTAATGAATTTGTCAATAAAGGAAACGCAACTTGATTTACTCTCTTCATCACTTAAATTATAAACAGGAGCATTTTCAAGCCACAAAAACATATGCTCGTGAGGCGACCCATGCATCTGAAATTCTACTCTTTGGTAGCTATCTTTTACTCTAATCTCCTTAAAAGGACCATCTTTGTTTTTAATGTATCTCATAAACTTGATCAAAGTACCTCGCACAAGTAACTTGATCATTTCTAATTAGTTCAGTTTTCTCGTCATGGCTTCTTCAGTGCTTAAATTTTTGTTGTGTTGAAGTTTATAAAGCAACTTAATCAATAATTCAGGCCAATTTGATTCAGCTGCAGAGAGAGTTAAAAATAAAGTTGGCTTCCCTATTTGAAAGACAGTATTGTTCCAATTTCTTTTTTGCCATATATAAAACTTTAGTTATCGTCTTACTATTGACTTCGCCCTTTCGGAGTATGATATTGTTTTGTTTGATGTTTCTAGTGGATGACCACAGAAAATCTTTGGAAAGCACAGCTTTTCAAGATTTGGATATAAATGCTCTCCTTATTTCGGTCCATAACTTAAACGTCATCGTGAATTTCTTGATTTATTATTTATTTAATCCGTTAATAAACTAACGTTAGAACTTACAACTATTTACATTTTTTATATATAATAAACAGTTAAACTAACCTACAAAATAACTATTAACAAACAATAAATATGTTTATAATACTGAGTTAAAAAAGTTTTCTTTAAATATTTTGCTTTTAAAATTATCGTTTACAGAAGAAACTAAGAAATAATATTTATTGAAGACTGAAATCAGTTGATTTAAAGGGCTGTTCGTATCATAATTAGTTCTACTGAATATCGGACAAAGAGGCAGTTGTATTCTTATGCTAGTTCTACTGAAACTAAAATTAAGACGACACAAAGCTGATGGAGATATTATTGACCCATTAATTAACTTTACGATAAAACAAAATTGCAGATATTGTCTATGTTTCGATAGTAAAGGAAGATTTATTAGAAGGAGTCTTTGAGCATAAGGAGGTAACGCAGGTCTTTGGGACCACGGAAGATAGCGAAGACAGAAGCGCATGAATCTTCTCTGGATACCCTCTAGTCTGTTTATGTGAACTGTATAATATGGTGCCCATATTACGCAGCCATATTCAAGTACTGGCCTGACGAAAGATATGTAAAGAAGCTTGAGAACATAAGGATCACGAAAATCACGAGAAAAGCGTTTTATGAATCCAAGAATTTTTTTAACAATATGGTTATAGTGGTCTGTTAATGCCAATTTAGTGTCAAGAATAATACCAAGATCGGAAAAACCCGAAAGCTTACATAAAGAAGATCTAATGAGTAATTATAATTTATAATCTTTTGTTTGCGTGTAAAACAAATTGTTTTACATTTGTCAATATTCAACCAAAGTCGGTTTGTATTGCACCATTCCCTAAATGTATGTAGATCTTCTTGAAGCTGATTACAGTCATTTATTGAGCTTATGTTTTTAAAAATCTTTATGTCGTCGGCATATATTAAAATAGAGGAGTTTTTATTATTGAAGTTACGTCATTTATGTATAAAACAAATAATAAAGGGCCTAAATGACTTCCTTGTGGAACACCGGAATCGACGTAAAATTGATCTGAGTGCGCATTTCTAAAAGTAACACTGTAAAATCTACTACTTAAATAAGACGAAATCCACAGTAGAAACTTGTCATTAAATCCTAAGGCCTTGAGTTTATGGGCTAAAGTTTTATGGCACAATTTATCAAAGGCTTTACTGAAATCTGTTAACACACAGTCTACTTGGTTCCGTTTTTCAAAGGAGTCAAAACAGTAAGATGTAAAGTTGAATAGGTTTGTGGCGGTTGACTTATTTTGGACAAAACCATGTTGATTGTCACAAATTATTGACTTACAATATTGAAGGACAAGACATTACAGATAATGGACTCAAACAGTTTTGGAATAACAGAGAGTTTAGCTATAGGTCTGTAATTTGAGATGTCGTTTTTAGACCCTTTTTTATGTATTGGTGTTATAAATGCATTTTTCCATGTTTTTGGAAAGATAGAACTCTCTAGAGATTTGTTGAATAGAATATGAAGAGGATAAGATAATTTAGAAACACATTTTTTTAATACACAAGATGGTACACCATCAGGACCAGGGCTAAAAGAGTCTTCAAGTTCTAAAACACTGTGAACAATTGAATCTTTACATATTGTTAAATTCAGTGAATTCAGGTGCGAAAAATTTTGGGACGGAAAGAACGGATCGGAAGTTAGAGAAGGGCTTTGCACTTCATAAGCATCTTTGAAGAAATTCGCAAACATATTCGATATTTCATTGGAGTTATGACTGGTAGTGTTATTATAGGTCATAGAGTTAGGGAAGCCATCTACGTTTCTTTTACTACTCACGAAGTTCCAGAAGTTTTTTGGTGTCTGTTTCAACTCCTCTTCAATTTTTATAATATAGTCAGAGTAAAGAGTGTTGTAATAGTCAATAAACATTTGTTTCAGTACTGAGTAAATTCGGAAATCACCATCAGCTCTGGTTATACTGAATTTATTCCATGCCTTATTTCTTTTATTTTTTAAGTTTCTTAATGATTGTCAAACCATAGGGGAGTTTTAAGATTGTAGCAAGATTTGCGTACTGGTGTAGTTTCATAAAAACAGTCAAATAGAGTACTATAAAAGTTAAGACCGTTTCATCAATGTTACGATTCAAGAGAATTTGATTTCAGTCAACATTACATAATAAATGAATAAGTTGATTAAAAATAGATTTCTTAAAGTTGAACTCTAGGTTTTCATTTGAACTGTCAGGGATATTGCATACATTTACATAAAGTGATACATTTAATGCAGGATGGTGTCGGTCTTCATCTACTAATATGTCACCGGCGGGAGTTACAGCTACATCAGCGTTTATTGTTGCCGTGAAAAATATCAAATCCAGCGTTTTATTAAAGCGGTTAACAACCCCATTGAATTGATTAAGGCCGCATGAGGCTAGACCATCGATGACTAGAAACTCAATTATAGAGGTTGGGTTAGCGGGAGAAACATAGTTGAAATCTGTTGATTTTGTCCAGTTCAGGCTCGGAAGATTAAAATCACCAACGACTAAGAGCTCATCACTTGGTTCCATTTTCTCGTGAATGTTTTCAATACAGTTTATGTAATTTTCGTAAACACTGCTTATAAATCTTGGAGGTATATAAACTGAGATAATGTAAAGGTAGCCAGTTTCTATTTTAATTTTAACACATATTATTTCGACGTCATAATTATGGAAAGCATCAACCAGAGTGCAAATTAAGCAGTTTTTGATTGCCAATATAATACCACCCCGACTGTCTCCAAATCGTTTGAGTGGTGTCTATCTCTTCTGAACACTTGGAAGTTTGCATCGAATAGTTCGGTATCTAAGAATGAATCATTTAGCCAAGTTTCTGTGAGTATCACAATGTCATGTGGGAGATTGTTAATGTTTTTGTAGACCGCGTTGGTCTTTGTCCTTAGCCCATTGACGTTTTGGTAGTAAATTAGAATTTGTTGGAGCTGCTTCTTCGATGATATTGCATTGTCTGCGTCTCTCGAAAAGGGTTATGAGGTAAGACTTTTAGATTGCGTTGTTTGATTTCAAATTCGTAAATTACTATCCCAATTGGCCAAAACGTTGTTGAGTTGAGAATATGGAAAATAGCGTCTGGGACTCTTACCTTAAACGATGCGTATTTCGAGTAGTTGCGATGAACCATTTTCTCAGCTTTTATTATCGAAGATGTACGAATATCTAACTTATTTGAAACAAAGTTTTTTATATCGAGGGCGTTCGTTGAAGGAGCAAGTTTAGATATAAATATTGTTCGATGACCTTCTACTACTTTCAATCCACAAGAGTTTGGTGATATTGAGTGGCTGATATTACTCGGTTTTTTAATTATAGGAAGTGAAGATGATGCTACGATTGGTAGTAATGCTGCTGATGGAGAATTTGATGGTGTTATGAGTTGTAGTGGTGGCGCATGTGATGTTGATGAAGCAGTTGGCGGTTGAAGGGATGGAAGTGTTTGAATAAATTGTGGCGCGGATGCATATATAGAATGGGACATAGTAGGCTTCTTCGTTGAGGTATTAGGCTCAAAAGATTCTGTATCAATTTCGTCGATTTTTCAGATGCTGTATCTGTCATTTGAATTCACTCTAAGAATTATTTGTTGAAAATTACTACAATAATTGTAGGCAACAAGTCCCCTACAATTATTGTAGTAAAATTAAACAGAAAATTTCGGAGTTGAAAACTCAACAACCGTGTTGAATATGGAATGCTTAATATTCAGCATAGTTGAATATTAGGTGTTGACTGCTATATTTGTTGGTTATTCAACACAGCCTTCGGACTGTTTTAGAGAGAAATACGTTTAAAATTCAACTCAAAACTTTAAAATTTAAGCAAAAACATAGTAAAAGTTAGCAAAAAAATCAACAAAAGCTTTATAATTCAACAATCACACAGTAAAACTCAACAAAAAAATCAGGCAATTAAACGTAAAATCTTATATTTCAATACACAACCAACAAAAATCAACAAAAAAGTTGAAAATTAAACTGAAATTCCAACACAAAGACAATAAAACTCAACAGAAATGTTTAAAAAATAATACAAATTAACAAAAAAAACCTTAAATTTCAACACCTACATAACAAAACTCAACAAAAAAGTTAACAAAATTTCAGAGAATAAAACAAAATTTTATCTCACAAACAGTAAAATTCAACACAAATGTTTAGGACCTAATGAGCGTGTTTAAAATTCGACACAAAAACCTGTAAATATCCACATTAGTGTTGAAAATTAATATTATTTGCTGAATTGTATTCGTTAATAATTGTTAAATATCCAACACCCAAATCCAACATTTGCTGAATATTCAACATAAATGTTTAAAAACCAGTAAGAGTGTTTAAAATTCATTACAAAAACCTTTATCAATATTAGTGTTGAAATTTAATATTATTTGCTGAATTTTATTCTTTAAATGTTGAATATCCAACACCCAAATCCAATATTTGGGGAATATTCAACATAATTGTTTAAAACCCAGTAGGTGTGTTTAAAATTAAACACAAAAACCTGTAAATATCAGCATTAGTGTTGAAAATTAATATTATTTGCTGCATTTTATTCGTTAATTGTTGAATCGCTGGGAGTTCGACTCCGATATGTCATGCAAATTTCACTCCTACTTATGAAATTTCACTGAAAGAAGAGACTGTGAATTATTAAGTCAAAAGTTAAAAAAAATTATTGCAAATGTGTAAATATAAAATGTTGAATTTTAAACACTACGTTTAATTTTCAGCAAAGTGTCAAATAACAGACATTCATTGCTTAGTATTAAACAAAATGTTGGATTCTAAGATGAGTGCTTAAAATTTAAAAATGTGTTGATTTATTTTTACCTGAAATTCAACAAACAAAGACAAATATTAAACGTTTTGTTGAATAGTAAACATTTATTGCAAAAAAATGATGAACACATTTAAAAAATTCTTTATATTCAACAAATAATTATGTTTTTCAACAAATTGTTGACTTTTCATAATTCTTGTTTAATATTTAGAACGAAAGTTTTTAAATGAACAATTTAATGAACTTTCAACAAATTGTTGAATTTTCAACAAAATGAAAGTGATGTTGACTTTTAAACACATTTTTGTCCACAAGTTAATCTTAATATTTAAACAAAATGTCAAAAATTCAACAAATTGCTGGAAATCACACACATATGTTGTTTATTCATCAAGCAGATACAAATTTTTATTGTTAGTTGTTGAATAATTTTATGTTTGTTAAAATTGATTTTTCAAGAAGTTTTATGCAACAGATAATGATTAATTTTCAACAAGATATTCTTTTTCAACATTTCTTATGAAACAAAATTCAGTAAATACAGGAAATATTGTTTAAAATTCAACAAAATGTGTTAAATATATAAAAATATATTAACAAATACACAAAAAAATTATATTAACATGAAATAACCAAGCAATTTCGAACACTTGCAACTTTCCGGATTTAAGAATTGAGTAAAAACATATAATATTCTAGTTTTTTGCTTAACGTTAAATAACTAGAAAAAACTCAGGATTGTTGAATTCAAAATGACGTCCAAATCGAGCATGGAAAATAGTTATTCAGCAAAATTTTGATTAATATTCAGCAAATATTGTGGAGCTTTTCAACACTGGTGATTTTTATTCAACACGCTCATATAATAGTCAACAAATATGCTTTAAAAGTGTTGAAATTCCAACATATGTTTAAAATTCAGCATATTTATGTTAAATATCAAGCAAATGTTGAGAATTACTACACTTTTTTTTCGTTACTACAATCATTGTAGTAAAATTAAACTGATGTTGAAAATCTTTACACACTAATTGTAGTAATTTTACTAACATTTCTTAGAGTGTTGGGTTCTGCATTACACATTGTAGGAGAAGTAATATTATCAACTTTTTCGGTAAGGTGGAGTAATTGTACGTGTAGTTTTTCAAGGTCCATTCTGTTTTGTATTACATCGCGAGTAATGTTTGTGAATGCGAACGGGTCGCAGTCATCGCAGAAATAATAAAAAAAGATTTTCTTTCCTTGAAAAGCTTTATAGTGCTATATGGAGCGTCAATACAAGCTGCATGAAATGATCTTCTACAGTTGCCATGACACATTATTGAGTCGATCAAATAGTCGGCGATTTTTTCACATATTATGCAAGCAGACATTTTTAATCAATTTTTCGTTTTTTTTGTCCTTTTCTTTTTTGAGCAGTATAAAAAACACTTAAAGGATTAAGTAGTAAAATGTGTTATAAAATGGTTTGTGTATTAGATAGATGGAGGATAACGTAGTGCGTTCTGACAGTTCGATGTTTGTTTCTCGGTATATAGATGTAGATGTTGAATTTATTTGTATTGCCAAGAGAAAGAGTCAAGAATTTTTTGTGATCATGATCATAGAAGAGAGAATAAAAAACACGTCTGTAGTCTATCAAGTGCGTCTGCAACTTGATGTCCATCATGGTACTTTCTTAAGTCTTCAGTTACATTTGTTGGGTTCTTTATCACTTTTGGTAAATGTTCGAAGTCATCCAAACTGATATCCCCTAAAACACTATCATCTTGCGAAAATCCGTCATTAACCAACTCTGAATGATTTTGACCTGGAGTGTCCTGGTGGTCCACAATGAATTCAACCAATTCGTCATATTGTTCTTCGTATTGCTCGAAAAATGTCGGATCAATTTGAATATGATTTTTTACATAGAGAGGTATTGCCATGAGGTATTTTAAAGCATCGCAAACTGCTGCTGAACGAATAGTTTCAAACATATAGTGTGTTGAATGCTCTAAGTGACGTCTAAGTTTTAACTGAATATCTTCATATTATTTATCTAATTTTCGTGCAAGCACTTGAATCATATCATTAACCTCAACTGGAATATTGACAACACTTCCTTTCATTCCAAGCTGAGGGTTAAGAGCAAATAGCTTAAGATCACGGATTTGCATAAAGTTGATAAAGGGTGCAACCATTCTTTCTTCCAGTGGCGATAGATCTTGAAGGCATTTGGGGATAGTGATAAACTTAAGCCCGTTTGCGGTAGCAAGCTTGGGAACGACCCCTTTTTTAACATAATTTAAACAAGTTCTGCATATCCACGGTGAAGAATGACTTTTCATTTGATTTATATTTATTGGAGAATCTTTTGCAAAATAATTATGTAAATCATTTACTTTGCACTTGGTGACAGAATGTGCAAAAAATAGACCTTCACAGAAACAACATATATGTTCCGGACACATAGTTCTTTTCTTCAGAAAATTAAGGTTTGGTTTACATTCTGTAGTATTCTGCTTACACAAGTTATTGCGATATTGCTGCCGAAATTTGTAGAAATTGTTTTCACGCATTGCTTTTTTCCGACGTGAATTTATCGCTTGTTCTTTTTTTCTGCTCTCAGGCAGACTTCGTCTCATTTTTTGCGTTGTTTGTCTTTATATCGTTTTTGTTAAAAGGATCTCGACTTTAACGGCTTTCTTTTTTATGCAGTGCATCTCTAAGTCTTTCTTGTTATCGATATTCAATTTTGTTTCTTAAAATTTTCTTGTTGATTACGTCTGTCTGTTTCTTTTTCTTTTTTGCGATTTTCTTTATTACTTATCCGGATTCGCATTCTGGATGCAACTTTTTTGTTTTCATGAACCTTGTAGTCTTGCCGAGTTCTTAAAATTCTTTTTTGGCAAATATCTTTTCACTTTTCTGGTGCTCGATTCTCTACCATACTTCGTCTAGTCTTTATTCTGGCAGCAAGCTTTTGGTTCACAGAAGTCTTATAGTTTTGCTGCGTTCGCAAAACATTTTTTGTTAGAGAACCCTTGTCACTTTCTGCTGAACGATGCTGAGCCACACTTCGTCTAGTCTGCATCCTGGAAGCAAGCTTTTGGTTTTCACAGGCCCTGTAATTTTCTTCAGTTCCTAATTTTTTGTTCTTTTGAGCATTTATTTTACTCTCTCTTAAATGATTCTCTGCCACACTTCTCCTGATCCGCATTCGGGAAGCAAGTTTTTGGTTCTCAGAATTCCTATAATTTTCCTCAATTCTTAAATTTTTGTTTCTCTGAGCATTTATTTTACTCTCTCTTAAATGATTCTCTTTCAAACTTCTCCTAATCCGCATTCTGGAAGCAAGTTTTTGGTTTTCAGGGGTCCTGTAATTTTCTTCAGTTCTTAATATTTTGTTTTTTAGAGAATTTATCTTACTTTCTCTTAAATGATTCTCGGCCACACTTCTCCTGGTCCGCATTCTGGAAGCAAGCAAGTTTTTGGTTTTCAGAATTCCTATAATTTTCTTCAGTTCTTAAATTTGTGTTTCTCTGATAGCCCAGTCATTTTAGGCATTTTAAACCCCAATCTGCGGAAAAATTCCAATCAAGCTGAATTTTGGTACACACCTTTATTACGGCGTTGTTATGAAGATGTGAAAAATCGACACTGATATCGTGCCGGCAAAAAAAGTTATGAAGGTCAAAAGGTCACGAAAACCTAAAAAAAAACCGTTTTTCGCAAATATCTCGGTTTCTATAGCTCCAATGATTTTAACGTGTATTACAAAATTGTAGAACATAAAATTTGCTACAATTTCGTTAGTACAATCAATTTTGTATGTCGATTAGTTACCGAGATATGGCACTTCGAAAAACAGGTCATTTTTCAAAATTCGCCAAAAAATGCCAAAAAATGAAGAATTCCACCTTATTTCTTCAGATATACCCGAGAAATCATGAAATATTGCTGTTTTTATGGCTTCTTGTTAAAATCACCAACTTTTTACACCCCCCAACGATCCCCGCTTGCCCACCAGGTACCAGGCCATGCCCATTACTATTGTCATTCCGCCGTAATTTGTATATATTACTTTGTTCTTAGTATACAGTGGGCAGGTAGAAAAAGGTCGGAAGTAAATCAAACTTTGAGATATTGTTCAGGAATATTAAATTAACATTTGACGAAGTTTTGGACCTCACTGGCCCTGTTGAAAAAGAGGAGGAGGGGAAACTGCAAGCTTTTCGAGTTCGCTCCGGTTTTCGCTCTATAACTTTTTTTGCTTACGTTCTACGGCAAAAGTGTACTAGACTTTTTTGTAGAGCGTTAAATTTACTAAAATATTGTTGGTACAAAAATAGTTGTATGTCATTTCGTTACCGAGATACGGAAAAAGAGGAAAAGGGGGAATTGCAAAATGTTCGACTTTGCTCCGGTTTTCCCTCAATAACTTTTTTTCCTTACTTAATACGGCAAAAGTATACACGACCTTTTTTGTAAAGCATTAAATTTCCTACAATATAAATAGGGCGAAAATTGTTGTATGTCAATTCGTTACCAAGAAATGGAATAAGAAAAGGTGGGTGGAACTGCAAAATTTTTGATTTGCTCTGGTTTTCCCCCAATAACTTTTTTTCCTTACATTTTACGGAAAAAATGTTTTGATTTTCTTGTAGAGCATTAAATTTTCTACAATTTAAATATTTCAAAAGTTCTTCTATGTCAATTCTTTATGAAGAAATGGAATGGAATGGAATGGAATGGAAGGTCAAAAATGAAGCTGTTCCACCCTCCTTTTCAAATTCCATTTCTTGGTAACGAATTGACATACAACAATTTTCACCCTATTTATATTGTAGGAAATTTAATGCTTTACAAAAAAGGTCTTGTATACTTTTGCCGTATTAAGTAAGGAAAAAAAGTTATTGAGGGAAAACCGGAGCAAAGTCGAACATTTTGCAATTCCCCCTTTTCCTCTTTTTCCGTATCTCGGTAACGAAATGACATACAACTATTTTTGTACCAACAATATTTTAGTTTAGTTTAGTTTTTTTATTCATTCATTGTACTAACGAAATTGTAGCAAATTTTATGTTCTACAATTTTGTAATACACGTTAAAATCATTGGAGCTATAGAAACCGAGATATTTGCGAAAAACGGTTTTTTTTAGGTTTTCGTGACCTTTTGACCTTCATAACTTTTTTTGCCTGCACGATATCAATGTCGATTTTTCACATCTTCATTACAACGCCGTAATAAAGGTGTCTACCAAAATTTAGCTTGGTTGGAATTTTTCCGCAGATAAAACCTAAAATTACTGGGCTATGAGCATTTATTTTACTTTCTGCTAAACGATTCTCTCTTACAATTCTCTTTGTTCGCATTCTGGAAGCAAGTTTTTGGTTTTCAGAGGTCCTGTAATTTTCTTCAGATCTTAAATTTTTGTTTCTTAGAGAATTTATTTTACTTTCTCTAAAACGATTCTCTGCCACACTTCTCCTGGTTCGCATTCTGGAAGCAAGCTTTTAGTTTTTATTGACTCTGTATTTTTCTTCAGTCCTTAAAAATTTCTTTTTAACAATATCATTCGATTGATTGCTCATTAAATTTTCTCATGGATGTAAGATTTTGGATTTCATTTGTCAGGAAGGTTTCTTTATTTTTAATAATTTCTCTGAAAGGTAAATTTTGATGACTGCCTTGAATTTCGCACAATGAGGTGCATTGAATTCGTAGAGGTGTAATAGAAAACATATTGCTTCCCTCCAAATGCACATTCAATTTGACATTGGATACGAGATCATTAACACTTTTAAACATGAACGCCATTCCAACACCATTTTCAACTAAATTGCCCTTCTCATCCTACTGTGAGGATCAAAAATCCAAAAACAACTTCCCTCTCTAAAAATAGCTATGGACTTGGACACGTTCAAAAACGTTAAGACTCTGAAACTCTCCCCCAAAAAGAATCTCTCTAACTCCGAAGCAAATAAAAATTTGAATGATCAATAAAACCTTGATAAGGATTAAGTAAGTACTCAATTTCAAAATTTTCATTTTCTATATAAATAATTGGCTGGACTTCATCTGCGGCCAAGTAAAAGGATATTGGTGGCAGTTGACCGAACCTTTGAAAATAAGTACTGACGGACTGGACATGGAGATCATGCCCATGCCTCAGAATAGAGTCAATTGTTTCAGTATTCCAAGACATAACGGGAATGTGCTTGGACATGCACAGAGCCATAACCGAATTGCTAGTACATTGAGTGTTTTGATAAACTCCATACTGAAAATCTTACTATTTCGGCTCTTAGAACCCAAAATATAATACGCAACGAATTTAGAGCTATTTTGAAGAGATTTCATATAATTTTGTGAATTTTGGGAAAAGTTGAAATCTGTTTTTTTGTTCTCCTCTTTTTTTCTAAGAGCGTTTTGGGATTTATTACTAAGTTGGTAGTACAACATTCAAACACCTCAGTGACGACACTTTCTATATCATTTTGTTGACCACACACACTTTCAATACATTTTTCTAAAAGAATTTTATCATTTTTAAGAACAAAATTAAAATGTTGCTTTTTTTGTCCCCTTCCCTTGCATTTAAGCTTTTTAAGATCTCCCATTTAAAATTGAAATAATAAAAGAAAAAGTTAAAGATATGGAAAGAACTCACCAATTTACTTAAAAATCAAAAGGTGCTTAACAATAAACAACACAAAAAAGAATCACTTAGGAAACCAATTAAAAAGCATAAACACTAAAATAAACAAATTTGAAAAAACCACCAATTTATGACCGTGATTATGATTTAAACAAAAAAAAATATGTGAGTATGCACAGTTTTATATACACTAAGAAGTTTTCACATAATCGGCACAAAAAAACACCACACATACGCACTTTAATATCAAATTTGAATAGTAATTGTTTGAATGATAAGGAAACTTTAAATTCAACAAATAGGTCGGAGTTGCATTAAAAAATGCAGTTAATAGCACAAACTTTTTTGAAACTCTTATAAAATGATCACGAACTCGGATATCAATATTACGTACTTCCGTCGTCTGCTAGACAAAAATGTCAATTGATAGATCAAGAGCCAATGTTTTGAAATTGGACCAACAATTGCTTTGCAATGAAAGAAAGACAAAGAAAGTTATTACCACGTATTTTAAAAGGACTGGATTTGCATGTAACTATGCATAACAAATTCATTGATTTGCACGCAGTTATAACAATATTCGTATGATATCACCCGCATGCGTAAATGTGTGCAATATTGTTGCGGTTTACATAGTTTCAGTTTCAGTTTATTATTATTAAAGCATGAATTGTACATTAAGAACTTAATATTTTTTAGCACAAATATTTTAAATTGTATACATTTTAGTGAAAAATAATATTGAACATTTTGAGACTTAAAATTAGCGGAAAACAAAAAAATAAGTTTAGAAAAAGATAACATTTATAGTGTATATAGTATAAAATTACCTATTAAAAAAAATCCAACGAACTATTTTACTATCATTATTCATTATTATGTTTTTGTTTATTATCAATTTATTATTATTTATTATTGTTGCTGCATAGAAAAGTACTTCTCTTCGAAAATTAGAAAAGCTGATAATTCTTCTTATATAAATCGGCAAAGCAGTTAAATTATTCTTTTTTTTTTTTTTTTAATTATGCAGCAAAATGAGATAGAAGAAGACAATTTATTAATAGAATATAAATTTAAGTAGTTAAATTTATTCAATAATTCAAAAAGGACTTTTAAATAATTATTATAATAGTTCGATTTTACAAGATTGGCTTAGAATTAATTAATAAGGAAAGAAAAAGAAAACAAGATAAGTGTTTATGTTCTGATGTCAGTGCTGAACGTCTACTGGCTGCTGGTCATCTAAAGTGTTTCTTGGGTTTCATAATCGCTTGCGATTTTGATAAGATCGTTTTTGTTTTCTACAGAAAGAGCATCTCCGTTTGCAGACGGCTTAACGAATACTCGTCCACGCAAAGAGAAGACTGATGATAGTTTCATTTGTTTTTTGTATATTAAAGCTTGTTGTAAGAGTGTATGATTGTGTTTAGTGAGACATTCATGAATACAAATGTTGACTCGTGGGAGTGTTTCAATTCCGATGTCGTTGAAACTCAGCTGCACTTTGCTCTTTTTACAATGACTGGCATTGTTTTTAAAATAAAAAAAATTTCATAGAAGGAGTTGAATTTTATCTAATTGGTGAATGATTTTGTGAAAGAACTTTGGTTTTGGTGCGGTAAATGTTTTTAAGATTGTGAGAAGTTATGGATAATGTTTTTTGGCAGAGATATTGAAACATAGATTTGAGATTCTCGTTGGGGCTCACAGGTACTCCATACATGATCGCATCACCTGCGATTGATTTGTTCTCCTGAATCTGTATGTGTCTCTTAAGTAGACTTACTTCATATTCAAGAGATTCAGTCGATGTTTGCCCCCCCCCCTCCAATTTAAGAACCCTCTCTTCTATTTCAACTAAGCTGAGTTTAATAGATTTAACATCTTTTTCAATTATATTTAAAGTCTTTTCCTCAGATTCATTTAGTTTTGATGAAATTAAATTTACTATCAACTCACTCTGCTTGTTCAGTTTATCTTCAAGGTTATCCATTGTAAGCGCAGGTGCCTGTTGAGGTTTTGGCGGCATATCGATGATGGCTACGGGAGTTTTAGAGCGAGACGAAGGGAGGGATGTAGGGGGCACTTTGCACACACGATGTTTCGGCGAACGATTTGTAGTCATGTGACAAACAAAAAGTAGTTTCAGTAATATTTATTATTATCACTTAATTAGTGAACACCAAATTTTCGTTCATTCACTAATTAATCACATTAAATCAAACTATTGCAAATTTCAATTCAGGTAGAAATATGAGTTAATTTTATTAGAAATAACAAACAAAACTCAAGCGCACTACAAAAAACACGTCTACTCAGCAGCAAGTGTCATTTTTTTTTTTTTTTTTTTTTTTTTTTTACACTATCAGTTCTCGAGAGTAAGAAGCTTATATCAAGCATTAACTTACAATCAGAGATTAGCCAACACATATTATGTGCTCACTGGCTACATCATTTAGTGCAGGTGTTAGTTGTTAGTAAGCAAAATATACAAATAGCATAACACAAGCACAAAAAATAAAAAATTAATAAACACATATGTACATTTATACAAAATAGGTACAAAAACATTGAGAACATACAAAACATAAACTATGAGCGTGGTGCACTGGTTTTAAATGTTTTTTTTAGAGAGCATTTACTAATATTAAAATCAACAATACTTTTATTTGAGTTGAAAAGTTTGCACATGCGGGTAAGAGGTTCATTCATGCCATAATTAGTACGGTGTAGGGGACAATGCAATAGCTCTAATCTACGAAGATGATGAGCCCCTCCGCGATAATTAAAACCTACACACGATAGAAGATCGGGTGAGTCCAAAGATCCCGTTAAAAGTTGGTGAATAAAAATAACATCATTGTTAATACGCCTTTGTGACAAAGTTTGAATCTGTAGAAGTTGAATCCGGTGTTCGTAAGGTGGGAGGTTGTATGGATCTGCCCAGGAGAGACCTTTTAAAGCAAATCGAATAAAATTACGCTGAACTGCCTCTATCCTAGATTTATGAACTTCGTAGAAAGGAGACCATACCTGGGATGCATATTCTAGATGGGGACGAACATGACAGTTATATAAAGCTAGGGTTACATAAGGATTTTGAAATTCCTTCGACCATCTTTTAACAAATCCCAACATGGAATTAGCTTTTTTAACAATAAAGTTGATGTGTTCCGTGAAACTCAAGTCTGGGCTAAAGTTTACTCCCAGATCTTTAAAACTAAAAACGCGATGCAAAACTTGTTGTGAAATGTAATAGCCGTGTGTACTTGGTACTCGTTTCCTTGAAAATGTCATTGTCTGACATTTCGCTGGATTCAGGCTTAAACAATTCTTGCTACACCAGATAGCAAATCTGTCGATGTCAGCTTGCAATTCTACGCGGTCATTAGCTGAGTTAATAGATTTGAAAATTTTCATATCATCAGCGAAAACAAGGATCTCACTAGAATGAATACACGTAGTTACGTCATTGATAGCTAGTATAAACAGTAACGGGCCAAGATGGCTGCCTTGTGGGACTCCTGATTTTGCTGGGAAAGGGCTAGAAAACGAATTTCTGAACTTAACTATGTATGATCTGTTTTGGAGATATGAATATATCCAATTAACAAATCCTACAGGGAAACCCAGAGCTTTCAGTTTGAAAATGATAATTTCATGTGAGAGTTGGTCAAAAGCTTTTGAGAAATCTGTGTAGATACAATCCAGCTCATGTCCACTCTCTAATGCCTTTGAGCACTTGTTCATAAAGGTTAATAAGTTTGTGACAGTAGACCGCTTCTGCATAAAGCCGTGTTGTTGATGGCAGATTAAATGTTTGCAGAAAAACGTTATACTATCACAAACTACTTGTTCGAAAAGCTTTGGAATAGAGGACAGTTTAGAAATCGGTCTGTAGTTGGTAATATCGGATTTATTACCCTTTTTGAAGACGGGAGTAATGAATGAATCTTTCCATACTTGAGGAAATTTACCGGACTTAAGGGATAGCTTGAAAAGGAATTGCAAGGGAGAAGCTAAAACTGAGGAACATTTTTTTAATATTATAGGAGGAATGCCATCAGGACCGGGAGAGTAATCATCTTTCAGCAATGAAAGATAATGCAAAACTTTATCATTATCAATTTGGATGTTGTTAAAAGTGGCTTGGGGGAAATCACGGGAGTAGTCAAAGAAATCAAAGTCTATATTGACGGGATTTTCAATAAAGGACTTACTGAAATGCTTTGCAAACGCATTGCATATCTCAGGTGAGCTTGTCAAAGCGGAATCTTTGTAAACAAAGTTCACTGGATACCCATCAGACTTTTTCTTTAAATTTACAAACTTCCAAAATTTCTTTGGATCAATCTTCAACGAAATTTCCATTTCCTTCACATATGCTGCATATAGGTTTCTGGAAAGTAAATTAAACTCTTCAAAAAGTGCAAGGAACACATTTTGATCAGAAATTGAAAGACTTTTAATGTAAGACTTCTGTAGTGTGTACCCACATATGCACCGCCACTGCTCTCAAACCAAACACAAAACGAGTGACAAAACATGTTAAGTACAATCGAGTGTGTCATCACACAACATTAATAATTTTGAATAGCAATACACTCGATTGCACTGAATGTCACTCAATAGAAATAAGATCCTATTTTATGTTACAACCAATAGGAGCTAAGAATAACATTGCTAGTAATTATGAAAATGTAGAAGTAAGATAGAAGATAAGTATAACAGTTATGAATTATGTATTTAAGGAACATTAAAACTGAAAATAAAAACAGACTTAAATTAATACTCGAAATAGCAGCACTGCTTAGATTATTTATTTTTGTTTCAAGGAACATTACGGCGAGACATCGCCTTACCAGCGTTCGGACTTCCCTGCAATCGCAGTAGATCTACTGCACTTTTTGGCAAATTTTCAAATCTACTGCGTCACTGCGTTTTTCTTGCAATCTACTGCGATTTTTGAAAATTTTGTTTAAATAACATTACTGTTCACAGAATAACATCCCTGCTCAAAGAAAATAAGGACATTGTTAAATTTTGGTTTTCTTTAAAAGATCAGAAAAATGTCGTTGAAGAATTTCTTTTTCAAAATCTTTCCGAATACATGCTTTCGCTTACTATTTTACCTCATAGCAGTGCAGCAGCGGAAAGGCAATTCTCAATGATGAATTTAATTAAAAACAAATTTCGAAACAGGCTCAGTGTTCAAACTGTCGAAAATCTTATGTTTGCACATTCTTTAATTAAAAATCGCCATGATGTTTTTGTACCGCCGCTTGATTTGATAAAATTTATAAAAAAATACAAATTTATAAATGGAAAGTTTGAATTGATATAAACTGAAACTAAACATTTTCAATCGTGTGATTTTGTTATTATGACATAAATGATGTGATAATACTTGTTTTAATTTTTTTTTTTTATTATTTTATTTTAATATTGTTTTGATATTAAACCAAAGAATATAGAGTTTATTTATTTTAGTTTTGTTATGTTAATAAAGAAAAAATTTTTAAAACTAAAACAAAACGTCTTTTCCTATTGAAAGTCAATTCTACTGCGAAAATATTGAATCTACTGCGATTTTGAGTTCATTTTACTGCGATTTGCAATCTCTCAAGTCCGAACCCTGCGCCTTACCATTAAAGCGTAGTACGCTCCCAATATACTAGCGTGGTACGCTCTTATACCAAACAACTAGGACCATATAGATACACCACATGGCGATCCTAATTTCAACCGACAAAACTGGAACAATAACCGAAACCAAAACTATCAAAGAAATAACAACACAGGTCATCAACAAAACTCATTCAGAGACACAAGACACCGAATACGATTAGTAAACGATGAACAAGAGGGAAACGAAAGCGGCTTGGAATACGAGAACACGAATATTCCAGACAGCCAAAATTAAAAGTATACAGAATATCGGATATAGATACAAACTTTATAGTCGCAAAATATAAACATGGAACATTGACCTTCCTTATTGACACAGGTGCCGATATTTCAATTTGCAAAAAATCAAACAAACTCACAAACAAAGAATATTTTCCCGAAGAAAGATGCAAATTGACGGGTATAACAAATGAAGAAATATACTCCTTAGGTACTATATATTTAAATCTTCAACTATGTGAATCAATATATTCTCACAAATTTCAACTAGTAGAAGAAAAATTTCCAATTGAAACAGATGGCATTTTAGGTAGGGATTTTTTCAACAAATTCCTTTGCAAAATAGACTATGAAACGTTTACCATATCACTTTTTGATGAAGAAAAAACGATAACATTACCAATGCAATCCAAGCCTTTGAATACACTGACTATTAGAATACCTTCAAGAACAGAAATGATTCAACCTTTAAAATTGCAATTGACGGATGACACACTTATTACTAATAAAGAAATAGCGCCAGGTGTTTTTGTTAGCAACACAATAATACCAAAAAATGGCATGGCGCATATCAAATTGCTCAACACGAACGACAATGAAGTAATTTTAAACAACGTTACCTTAAACACAGAACCACTTGATAACTATGACATACTGTCATATAAAAACGAAAAAAATAATAATGAGGATCGCTTCAAACAAATGATAAAAAAACTTAAAATGGACTGCAAAGACGATCAAGCAAAAAAGGAATTAATTGACATCTTTAGAAAATATCAAGAAGTTTTTCATTTAGAAAACGAACCACTAACAACAAACAATTTTTACACTCAGAAAATAGTAACTTCTGATAGTACACCAACCTATATAAAAAATTATAGACTTCCTCACACTCATTTAGACGTTGTATCAGGACAAGTTGAACAAATGCTTAAAGACGATATAATAGAGCATTCAACAAGCCCTTACAATGCTCCACTATTACTCGTACCAAAAAAGAACGTAGCAGACAAAAAGAAATGGAGAGTCGTAGTAGACTTTAGAAAATTGAATGACAAAATTATAAATGATAAATTTCCACTCACACGATTAGAAGACGTACTTGACAAACTAGGGAGAGCAAAATGGTTTTCAACCTTAGACATGACTAGTTCTTTTCACCAAATAGGACTTCACAAAGATTCAAGACCACTTACGGCATTTTCCACCAACAACGGACACTACCAATTCAAGAGACTCCCATTTGGACTTAAAATTTCATCAAACAGTTTTCAAAGAATGCTTACCATCGCTCTAGCTGGACTTGAAACAGAAGCCTTCCTATACGTTGATGACATAATAATCTACGGTTGCAGTCTAAAACACCACAACGAAAACCTAATCCGTGTTCTTGAACGACTGAAACGCTACAATCTAAAACTTAACCCCGAAAAATGCAATTTTCTGTGCCCTGAAGTCATCTACCTTGGACATCTTATTACAAACAAAGGTGTCAAAACTGACCCTGCTAAACATAAAACGATTAAAGAGTATCCAATACCAAAAAATGCAGATGAAGTTAGACGATTCATAGCCTTTTGCAATTATTACAGAAGATTTATACCAAATTTTGCTGATATTGCACAAAACCTTAACGCTCTTTTAAAGAAAAACACGAAATTCAAATGGGATACAAACTGTCAAGTAGCTTTTGATACTTTAAAAAATAAACTAATTGAACCTCCCATATTACAGTACCCAAATTTCGACGAACCATTTATCCTAACAACTGACGCATCAAATTATGCACTAGGAGCAATCCTTTCCCAAGGCAAAATTGGCGAAGACCTTCCCATATCATACGCAAGTAAATCATTGCAAAAACATGACCTAAATAAACCCGTAATAGAAAAAGAACTACTCGCAATCCATTGGGGTATACAATTTTTTCGATCATATCTATACGGACGAAAATTTACTGTTGTCACCGACCACAGACCTTTAGTATCTCTATTCTCACACAAAAATCCATCGTCAAAAATGACCAGAATACGAGTAGACTTAAGTGATTATGATTTTGACATTATATACAAAAAAGGAAAAATGAATACTAACGCAGATGCTCTATCTAGAATAAAAATCGACTCAGACTTATTAAAACAAATGATACCGACAGAAATCAATGAAACCGTCAAAAGAACATTAGTCATCACAAGGGGAATGTCCAACAAAATAAATGTGGACAACAACAAGGAGAAATGCAATTCTCAAGAGAAGCCTGTACAACTTCAAATCTGGGAATGCATATCCATTAATGACGTCAAAAATATAAAGAAATTAAAATTTAATATTGATAAAAATGCTAGGAATTCAAAAATAAATATTGATGAAAATTTTGTGCACGTGCGATGCAGTGATAAATCGGCGAATCCAGATTCGACCCCGAGGAAGCTTGCATCAGAAATAAACAAAGATAATAATATGTATACGTATACGGGACCTAATGATAATTCAGCGACACTAGAGTCGACTCTGAAGAAATTAGTATCCAGAATGAATAAAGAAAATATAAACGAGCTAGCCCTTATGAGCAATGATGAAATAGTTAAGCATTTTGAAAAAGATAAATTCAAAGAAACATATGCAAAGATAAAAATAAATGGCCAGAATCCTAAGCTAAAAATAATAATTTATAATGCCCCAAAACAAGTATTTGATGATTTAACTAAATACAAACTAATTGACGAATTCCATAACTCTGCACACGGAGGACATCTAGGTATACGGAAAACACTAATAAAATTAAAACAAAGATACGTATGGCGAAAAATGAGTCAAATGGTAAAGCAATTCATAACAAATTGTGATTCATGTGCAAGAAATAAACAAACAAAACACACAATAGAACCACAAACGATTACAGACACTCCAGGCAACAGTTTTGAAGTGGTGTCAATTGACACAGTCGGACCTTTACGAATATCAAATAATAAAAGATATATTTTAACCATGCAATGCGAACTTACCAAATTTGTCGTCGCATATCCGATGACATCAAAAGACGCAACAACAACAGCAAAGACTTTAGTAGAAGAATTTATTCTTAGATATGGACACTTTAAGATTCTAAAATCAGATAAAGGTACAGAATTCAATAACGAACTTATGAACAACGTATGTTCACTTTTAAAGATAAAACAAACATTCTCTTCTCCATACCACCATCAAACTATAGGTGCCCTTGAAAGAAACCATCGGACACTCAATGAATTCTTATTATCAAATGTCAATGATAATGAATGGGACGAATGGGTTCCATATTTTACGTTTGCATACAATACAACACCACATATAGACACTGGGTATTCACCTTACGAACTCATTTATGGCAAAGTACCCTGCTTACCGACAGATACGCTAAATAATAAAACAAAAATTTATGACTACGATAATTATGCCAATGAGTTGAAAACCAGGTTACATCATGCACTAAGTAAGGCCAGAGAAATGACAATAACAATAAAAGAAAAAAGAACAGCAACAGAAAATAAGAAATACAATAATAGGTTAGATCTAGGAGTAGGTGATTTAGTATTGCTAAAAGTAGAAAATAGAAAGAAAAGTCAAGCACCTTATATTGGTCCATTCAAAATAATAGAAAGAAAAGGAGTAAATTCAGTAATTGATAAAAATGGAATAAATAAAGAAATACATAACAATCTTCTTAAGCCCTATAAACTAAGAAATCAATAGAAAACAATACAAAACGTTAAAACAAAAAAATTTTTCTTCATTATAATTTATTAATAAATATCAAAATTTTAGCTCATAAACTCATATTATATAAACTTTGTAAAAAAAAAAAAAAAAAAAAAAAAAAAAAAAAAAAAAAAATATATATATATATATGATATTATACTACCTATGTTAACCAACCTTATTCCCTAAAATTTTTCTTAAGGGTGAGGGTGTAGTGTGTACCCACATATGCACCGCCACTGCTCTCAAACCAAACACAAAACGAGTGACAAAACATGTTAAGTACAATCGAGTGTGTCATCACACAACATTAATAATTTTGAATAGCAATACACTCGATTGCACTGAATGTCACTCAATAGAAATAAGATCCTATTTTATGTTACAACCAATAGGAGCTAAGAATAACATTGCTAGTAATTATGAAAATGTAGAAGTAAGATAGAAGATAAGTATAACAGTTATGAATTATGTATTTAAGGAACATTAAAACTGAAAATAAAAACAGACTTAAATTAATACTCGAAATAGCAGCACTGCTTAGATTATTTATTTTTGTTTCAAGGAACATTACGGCGAGACATCGCCTTACCATTAAAGCGTAGTACGCTCCCAATATACTAGCGTGGTACGCTCTTATACCAAACAACTAGGACCATATAGATACACCACACTTCCAAGCCTTATTCCGTTTGTTGCGTAGAGATTTAAGCTCTTTCGTGTACCATGGATGGCTGGAGTTGATATTTTTAGATATCTTAAGAGGAATTGAATTTATCAAGCAGCTATTGAAAATTTCGTAGAATTGAGTAACTGCGTCGTCAATGTTAGAGCAAACATGAATATTCGAAATATTAGAAGCACTCAAATTGTCGTAAAGTAATTGAAAGTCAGCTTTACGGAAATCAAGTGAATAAGAAGAGTCTTCGGCATTACTATTATTAAGTAAATTGCTGCTCATATCAAAAAATATATCCAATGGGGGATGGTAGGAGTCTACGTTAGAAATGGCAGAGGTAGATTCTACCACTACCGTACTAACAGCGTCAGAAGAAAAGACTAAATCGAGAATTCGATTTCTACAATTATTAATACAGCTTACTTGCTGTAAGTCAGTAGAGGTTATGTTGTCCAAAAGAAGAAGTTCCTGTTGCGAAGAAGTCAAGGCAGCTTCTAAATAGGACTCGTCTTCAGAAGGGGTCCACGTAATGTTAGGTAAATTGAAGTCCCCCAACAGTAAAATGTTGCTATTTGAACTGGCAGTATCAATCATATGATCAAGAATTAACGATAGCTCGGCAAAAACTGACGCAGAACTTTTCGGTGGAATATAAACATTAATAATAAAAAGATCATATGATTGAAAAGAAACTTTAACACAAATGAGTTCAATTGAAACATTAAAGGGTAAAGATACAAGGGAAGATGAGATGCAATTACGAACAGCAATCAATACACCACCGCCCACTTCCTTCGGCTTATCCACATGACGGTCCTTTCTGAAAACAGAAAACTCATCGTCGAAAATTTCTGTGTCCAAAACTACTATTGAGCCATGTTTCTGTGAAAGCAAAGATATCATGTGGAAAAGCTTGAGAGTTTTTAAAAACTTCAGCAGTTTTGCTGCGTAACCCTCTTACATTTTGGTAGAAGAGGGTTATCCTATTAAGTTTTTTGGAGCCGATACTTTGGCAACTCGATTATTGAGATTTTTTGATCGAACTACAAATTCTTTGACAAGTGTACCGGGAGGCCAAAACTTATTGTCGCAGAGAGGACCGAAAAATGCTGGAGGAGTAGTTATCCTGAACGATGACACAAAACTGTCAGGCTTACTGATTTTATTGCATTTTATAGCTAACGCACTCGAAATGCAATTATTAGCAACAAGATGTTGAATTATGTCATTGGGTTGGAGTTCAGGGTCAAGTCGGGATACAAATACTAATTTTGGCTTCGGAACAGATTCTATTTTTTTGGGAGGTTCCGAATCGTTGATGTTATTAGTATTAGTATTAGAATTAGTATTAGAACAACTTGATAATATTTTCGGTTCAGAGCAAGATGGGGTAGTGCTGGCTAAATCAATGGGAACCGCCACCGCCGGTGCATCGATAACGGGCCTAGAGCTGTTGACGGTGGTTAAATCTACTTCTTGAAGGGGAGGAGGCAGTGGTATACTTATTGGAATGACTCTCCTTGAATTTGGGCGTTTTGGGTCTGGGGAAGGAGTTTTCGATGACGATGATCCTTCACGACCCCTTTTCTTACCCTTTTTGAGAGCAGACTTGGTGAGTATAGAAGAAGAGGGGTTACTCGGGGGCAGGGATGAAGGATGAATAGAGTCAGGATCTAACGGCTCTGTTGACGTTGATTTGCTAACAGTTTTGATTGGGGAAGGAATTGAAACTACATTTGCTACAACTGAGTTAAAATTTTCATGTAAAACATCAAAGTTCTTAGCAATTTTTATAATATCATCCTTAAGAGACGACATTTTGAAAGAAATTTGCGATAAGGATATTTTGATACAGGTTTTGCAGTACCAAAATGCAAATCTTGAAGAATTTATTTTATCAATAAAACTGTTAGTTGAGCCTAAGCATTTGGCGTGGAATAAATTCCCACAAGGGCCAAAGCAAGCAAAAAGAGGAGTTGAATTCGAGTGCTCTGTACATTTCTCAGCTGAGCAGACCATTTTAGTATATAGAAATGAATGAGGAAAGAAAAAACATCTACATCTACATACCTGCGGATCAGGTCGCTAAATTTTCAACCTGCGACTTGAAAGAGTGTTCCTGAATGAAAAATAGGGTTTTTGGGTTGTTATGAATGAAAATATTTAGATGACTTACATCCGTTAGAAAATAGAAGGTTTATGTCAATTTCACGCCTATCCTCAGAAAAGGCTGACTATATATCGACCTGTTCAAATTTTCGGACTTTAACAAATTCCATGTATGGAGAAAGGTTTAATGAGTTTTCATGAACGACATTTTATTAAATTTTTTTTAAATTATTATAAAATTGAAGACATTAATATCTTCTGCGTTACAAAAAAAGATCTAAGTACCTAAGATGTCTTGTTTGATGAATTATGTTTCTGTTGTGTTCGCTACATGAATAGGAATATAATTTTTTTCTGATATTTGGTTGTGTATTTTAAGAACACAACTACTGTACAAAAAATAGGTAGGCTTGTTTGTTTTTAAAGCCTTTGAAAATTGTTTGAGAATCATGAAGGCCAAAGAAGATTAATATTATAACATCTTTTTTTTCGATGATATTTTAATTTTAAAACGTCAAACTGTTCAAACTATTTAAATTATATTTAAAATATATTGTGGAAAATAAAGCTTAGGAATTAAGATTGTTATCCTTGTCAGTTTTTGGGAAGGTCATCCAATATAAATTAGCATTTAAGGTTGAAACAAGTCTCGTTAAGACCGTTTTTGAAGAAATTTTCAAATATGTAAATTAATAAAACCGTCAAAATCAGATTTCCGTTATCATCATGTGTAGCCAAAAACTAAAAATGCAATTCTCTTGAAATGATTTTATGTGTGTTACAATAAGTTTCATAAAAATCGTTAGAACCTTTTCTGAGCAAATTAGAAAAAAACGAAAAAAAAATCGAGGCTAGTTGTATGGGAGCCATTATTTAAAAAAGAGTAACTGCAAAAATTCGATTTCCATCCTATAAAAAAGCTAAGAGCAACTATACCAAGCAAAGTTTGAGTAAATTCGATACAACCTATGCCAAATTATGGCCTATTGAAAAAAGCCGTTAAGACCAGATCTCCGTTAATCGCATTTTTGGCCAAGAACTAAAAACGCAGTTTTCTTAAAAAACCATCAAAGAATATAACACACACATTTTAATAAAAATCGTTAAAGCCGTTTTTGAGCAAATTGGAAAAAAGCATACAAAGTTGGCTAAAACTGAGCAGCTAGTTGTATGGGAACCACCGTTTAGAAATGCTTTACTGATAAAATTGCAATTTCATCTTATAGAACACTATAAAGAACCATGTCAAACGAAGTTTGAGTTAATTCAATCAAGCCATTTGGCCATTTGAAAAAAGCTGTTTTAATCCGTTTTTCGTTACGACCATTTAAGCCAAAATAAAAAAACCCAGTTTTGTTAGAAATATCTTAGGTAAGTCAAATTCTGAGTTTAATCAAAATCGTTAGAGCCGTTTTCGAGCAAATCCAAAATGAAAAAAACCGTTACTTGAAAGGTACCAGTTTGAGCCCGGCTAAAACAAAACAAAACAAAACTCGACAATAGTTTTTCTTCAAACTGCTACATACCAAGTTTGAAGAAAATCCGTCAAGCCGTTTAGGCTGTAGCATGACGTGAAAAAGCTCACATCCGCACAGACGCACAGACAGACCGACGGACGGTATGACAAAAACCACTTTTTTGGGTTTCTCTATCATTGTATTGTCATGTTTAATTAAAACCTCGATTTTTTTTTCTGCCCGAAACCAATATTTGCCATATAGAGCAAGTAAAAAGGAGAGTTAGAAACGAAGTGGTAAACATGGTCAACAAAGTACCACAAGATTTCTTCTCTTTTGGCGACACAACCAGAGGCTTCCCCATTCCACAGGTGCATCGGAAACTTCCAAGGGGGTTATTTCGGATTTCCGTAAGGAATCAAATACAATCTTTGGTATACCAATAAACCAATTAATAATTAAAATTAGCGAGTTTTGGCGCTACTATGCCAAACTTATTGACATTCAAAAACCGGGTGCCTACCTGAGTTTCGTTGCTTCTCTTTCCCCTTCTGGGCCATGAATGTAATCATTAATCATCATCTCTCCAAATAGTTACTTAATAATTAAACCTTCCGTAAACTTGATATATGTGACACCATGTAACAAATTGTCTATTTAAATTCATAAGTCTGATAATTATAGCTTTTCTAGATTAGATTACAACTGAAAACCAAATGTGAACATTACTCGTATATGTAAGCTATAAGAATAGTCAAGAAAAGTGTAAGACTAATAATCTTAAGATACTTTACCTAGTTTAGATACACATGCAAATTTGAATAATTTGTTTGACAAATGTAGCATAATAAACTCTAAGTTTCAATACCTCGCACATAAAAGCAATAAATCTATGAAATCAAATTCAAAATTTTGATAAAGAAAAACAACCGTGATTAAAAATTTAAAAAAATAAAAAATGTCTGTGTGAGTGTTGGAGTAAAGCAAAAGCAAAAGTAGAATAAAAGATAAAGACAATAATATGTGCTATGATGGCTATGAACCGTGCTGTAGATATATTACATCACATATAAATAAAATTAAGTACACTCAATAGCAGTGAGTGTTATGATGGAGACAACTATGTTGTCTCTGTCACACATTTATCAATCTTTCCTCAATCCCCCTTTTTTAAAGTGAAACTTTTATTACATCGTCTCAAACTTTTTCGTCTGTGTGTTGCATGTCGCGTGACGGTCGGCCGCGGAGTAGGGATAAAGTGAAAGGCGCTCGTCAGAGCAGCCGAGACCAATATGGCGGCGCCTATAGTTTCACTTTTACGGTGGTTTCATAAAACCACACATGTTTTTTTAAGTTAAGTTTCATTATGTGCTCTTGTTGAGTGGACACATCATAATATATGTTGTCAGTGCTGCCAAAGTTACTTTTTAAACCATATGTATAAAGCCTGACCAATTCTAAAAAAAAAAAAAAAAAAAAATAACAGCTTGTAAGAAATTTAACGTACAAATTTACACAAAAGTGTAAAGAAAATCTCAATAAAAGATACTACTACTACTACTTAGCTCAATTTTGGACGTTTGCGCGGAAATGGCATTGTAACCTATAATAGTACCTACTATCACTTGGGAGTTTTAAGTATTTTCTTCTTTTGCCGCTAAGAGCGCTGCTGATTCGACAAATGTGTAAGAAAGTTTAATTTTAATCGGTCTTTGTTGTTGTTTTTGTGTTAAGTTCATTTAAGAAAAAGCACGCCAGTGCGTCTTTTTTACCTGCTCTATAATGGAAGAGATAATAAATTTTAATAACTTGACACTTGGATGACAGAGAAGCCCCAAAAAGTGGGTTTCGCAATACCCTCTTTCGGTATGTCTGTTTGCGTCTGTGCTTTTTCCACCTTTATTCCAACTTCGTCCATAATTTTTTAAAGGAAAAAGGTAGCCAAACTTTTATTTTGTTTCTTTCAAGTCAGGCTCGAAAGGGTACCTTGCAAATATCGGTTTCATTTTTTTTTGATTCGTTCATAAATGGTTCCATTAATTTTGATTACATTTATAATTTTAAAAGAATAAAACATTTAAGACATAGAGAGTAACTTTAGAATTCAACGGTTGCACCCAAATGCATTGAGAAAGCGGACCGTCCTATGAACCTTTAAAACTAATAAGCATCAACAATAAAAATCTTATAACCATTTAGGTATTACAAGTGGAAAATTAAAGAAAACTTCTTAATTTTATTTTTACATCTCCGATAGCATACTCTTCCCTCTCCAGAGGAAGTACGGTGCATTTTCGTTAATAAATGGTTTTTTTTTTTTGCTTTTCGCTCGTTCATAAGTTAAACTAGTTCTAACCGGCTTTTCCCAAATACCCACATTTGGCAACGGCTTAATCGCGAATTATATCAAACTTGGGTGGGCATGTTTATTCATTATGTTACTATTCCTATAAGAAGACGTTTTAGTATTAAAATAAGTTGTTCTTTAAACTCTGGCTCTCCTCAAGCTTTTCAGTTAGCCAACTTTTTATGTTTTTTTTCTAATTTTCTCAAAAACGTCTAGAATAATGTCTTATATCTGAGCTAGTGAATTTTATGTTAATAGGCGTTTCCTCCAATGCCTAACTTTATCTACCACCTGCTTTTCCGAATGGCTTTCTTAACTCATAATAATTGCCATCCGTTGCTTATGAAGCAAATTTAATGAGTTAAATAAAAAATGTTTAATTAAAAAAAAATTCAGAAGTGGGATTCGAGGCCACTCCCTCAGATAGTACCAGAAGGCTCAACCCGATTTCACTGGGCAAGATTGCTCTTGAGTCTGGTGCCTAAGACCGCCCGGCCATCCTGACATATGGTAATGATGGCAAATCACGAAGTTAATTCAAAAGTATTCACCATTATATTAGATAAGTGTTGTCATTATTATCACGATTTATTTTTTTATGAACAAATGAATCTAAACGCGAACAAATAAATTTAACTTTATGATGTTTAATCTAAACGTACTATAAAACCGCGGACTATGGATTTTACGAATCCAAGAAACTAATAATTATTTAATAAACGCAAAACAAAACAAATGCACACACCCGTCGTGCCGCGATGAGAATTTTCGTTGAATGAAGATGATTGATAACAAAAAAAAAAAATGTCAAATTTAGTTCCGTTCGCACGGTATGTAAATCGAGATTAGCCCCGTTCGATAGGTTTCTTGCCGGTTCGTTCAGAGGGGGGTGGGTTTGATCGATGAACACTTTTATTGATCGTATCAATAAAATTGAGAATTTCTGAAAAGAATAAACGGAAGTCGAATCAAAATCAATTCTTTGTACAGGGTGTACTAGAAATTATGTTAGGCGCCAGGTAATTTTCTCAGGAATTACCAAACCGTCATACAATAACTGAAAAAAAGAATTCCAATGGAATAAAACGAACGAGTTATTTTTCCAAAAAGGAAATTTAAATGATTTATTAGGGAAACCTTTCAATATAGGTAAAAAACCCTTAATTTTTTCGTAAACAAAAATTTACAATGAATTGTTTGGGAGAGATGGCGGAAGGCCAAATCAAAAGATAGAATATTATATATGAGAATGAATACAATTAAGAGTTTTCTTTAGTGTCACAAAAGACACAAAGAAGAGAAAAATGACGGGATTGATAATGTCGATTAATAAAAGGAGTAAAAAAAATTGGGTCGCGAGTCCCGCAATCTCGGGATAGACAACGGATATGCACGAAGATTCCACAATCAACAAGTTTCTGCCACTTTTGGTCAGAAAACACAACTATCAAAACAGGCAAAATACTGTCCTGGGACAAAATGAAAAGAATGAAAAAGGGTACTTATCTGCATTTAGGGATCCTTTCTCTAGAGCCTGAGATGCTTCCTCCTGAAAGATCTTCCTCAAACCAAATAATCACACACAATTAACTTGTTGGCTTTATCTGCCAAAAACTTTACGTTGAGAATTATTTTAAACTCAAAATAAAATAAATCAATCCGAAAAATGATTTTTCGCTAACTCTTAAATTTTTCTGTCTCAGCCTTTCAGTCAACAACCAAAAAGTGAACCCAAAAGTCCAAAATGGCCGACTTTTCTCGTCCATTTAGCCATATCCAAAATATATTCTTCTCTTTTTAGCCAGTGTCTGTGGTGGTGTTTTGTCACGGGCGAGCTTCAACACTTCGTATCATTGGTGAGATTGTGTACCGTTGTTGAACCCAAGCCACGCCTTCGAATTATGCAAAATATCCCTGGCTAATGGTGATATTTGCAACAAGAGTAGCTCAATGGACGAGGTCAGACCCATTCTTGGCAATCCCAACTTTTTAAGAAAAAAAGCGAAAAATCATTTATAAACTCGACAAAGTTCCCGTCCCATGCCCAGACTACAGTATGGAGGAGAATCTTTCGAGCAAGTAAATTCTCTGTCATTTTCCACTCGCCTTGCGAGAAAAGATCCGAAGGCTAACCCGATTGTTTTTCTTTACATATTAAAGATTAAAATATTGTAGGTCTTCGTGCAGATTGAATTTAAGGGAAATAGATGCAAAATTCATTTTTCTTTTCTTGTGTTGAAGACACGCTAGGTTCTGCTCTCGGCCATTTCAAACGTTGGCTAGATTTTGAACTCAACAGCTTCATCTAGGACGGATTTGTGGACGGCCTGTGGCACATTGTGTTCGGTCATCTCGTGGACCAACTGTCGCACGTTAGAAAGTTGTGATTGTCTTTCACAACATTTGCATTGAGAGTTGAGACCTGCTTGTGTTGTCTTTCCAAAATGCTTTTGGAGCGGGCTTCCTGCTGATGGCCAAGCGCACTCTCAACTCTGCCAGAATTTTGGAGAACCAACGAGAAGGAGGGGTGAAAAATGGAAAAAGGAAACGAATAGGCCAGTGGAACTTGTTGTGGTAAAATTTACCGCAACAAATCCCACCCTTACCTCCCAAGAAATGATTTTACATTTCGAAAGAATTGGAAATCATTTCTGAAGAAGAACCAAGGATGAGGAAAAAGACAAAGGATTTCCATCAGAAAAGCAAAAGAAAATTTAAGAGAAAAAGTACAAAAACTGAGAGAAAAAAGTACAAAATTACGTTAAGTATTGGATGCATCTGAAAACGGTTTTAAATCTTTAGCGTGCCATTTCCCGCACTCTTTACCTTTATCATCTTCTAAAATGTATGTCGTAGGTGACACACGCTTCTTAATTTTTAACGGACCGACAAACTTCGGTGCTAACTTGGCTGCATAATAATTCGCGGCATCCGAAAGAGAAAAGTTTCTGCCCCATACAAAATCGCCGGGACGGTATTGAACATCCCTCCGACGTAAATTGTAAGCTTGAGCAGATTTGTGGCCAATATCAATCCTTTGCTTTTTGAAACGTTCTTCGATCTCCCCTAGATCTTGAACAGTTTCCAACGAATCTCCAACTTTTGGTACTTCTTGACCAGAAGTTACCATCTCCCTCCCAAAATTTGCGAAGTACGGGGATACTCCCAGTACTCGGGGTGCCAAATAAAAGAAAAACATTTTCCTCAAGTTCCCTACAAATTGCTTTCGCAGTAGCAGACCTCAACGCAAAAAGAAGTGGAAATTTAGTAAAATAATCAACGACGGTGAGAATATAAATGAAACCCCTACTCGACTTTGGAAGCGGACCTACAAGATCTACACAGATCATTTCCCATGGTGAAGTAATCCCTACTCTTTCCGACATTAACCCAGCTGGCTTCTCATTCACCGGCTTCACCTGTTGGCAAACTCTACAATTCCTAACATATTTGGTGATATCACCTCTCATCTTAGGCCAATAAAATTTTGACCCGATCCTGGCAAAAGTTTTTCTAACTCCCATGTGTCCCGCTAGAGGACCATCATGAAACTCCTGTAAAATTTTTAATCTTTCCTCCTTCCCTAAAACCCTCTTCCATTCCTGATTATTTTCGTGAACGACAATGTGGTTGACCTTTATAAATTTGAACAAATGACCCTGTTCAATGCTCCAGGCTGGATAAGCTAACGGGTTAGAATTAACTGCTGACTTCATTTTGATTATCCAAGGGTATGCTCTTCTGAGATCTCGGCTAACTCCGGGACTCCTCGAGATAGCATGTCTGGAACTACATGCTCCTTCCCCTTTCGATGGATAATTTCGAAGTCGAATTGTTGAAGCCTAACTGCCCGACGTGCTACCCTGTGGATCTTTAAGGTTGCTTAACCATACCAGGGAATAATGATCAGTCACGACCATAAACCGAGCACCCTCGATGTATGGTCGCAACTTCTCAACCGCCCATAGTACGGCCAAACATTCCTTCTCTGTTGTACTATAATTGCGTTCACTCCTATTCAAAGACCTACTAAGGTAACAGACAACCTTTTCCCCATCATCAAAGTTTTGAAACAAAACTGCACCGATACCGTAGTCAGAAGCGTCTGTTTGTACGACAAAAGGTCGTTTAAAATCTGGGCAAGTTAGTATGGGTGCTGTCACCAAACACTCTTTTGCCTTCCTAAAGCTAGCTTCACACTCTTCTGTCCAAGTAAATTTCCTACCTTTCTTTAACAAATCTGACAGTGGCCGAAGTAATTCAGCAAAATTCGGTACAAAACGTCGGTACCAAGAAACTGTCCCTATAAAACTCCTAATCTCCTTAACATTCTTCGGTGCTGGAATCCTAACCATGCTTTCTCACTTTTTCTGGGTCTACATGAAGCCCATTCCGATCCACAATATACCCTAAGAACTTCAGCGATGGTATGCAAAAGTTGCATTTCTCCCTACTGACCTTCAACCCTGCTTCACTCAACCTTTTTATAACCTCACTCAGAATTTCGAGATGCTTCTCAAAAGTCTCTGCAATGATGATTATGTCGTCTAAATAGACGAAAACGAATGACTCGAGGTCGGCACCCAAAACTGTGTCGATAAACCTCTGCCATGTCGCAGGGAATTGTGAAGACCGAAAGGCATCCTTCTAAATTGAAAGAGACCTCGACCAGGGACCGTGAAGGCTGTAAAGGCTTTAGATTCCTCTTCCATGGGAATCTGCCAGTAAGCTGACTTAATGTCAAGCGAAGACAAGAACCTCGCTTCGAATCCTGTCTAAAATAGAATTAATATAAGGCAGTGGATAAGCATCTCTATCTGTATTTTTATTAAGCTTCCTATAATCTACACAAAATCTAAAAGACCCATCCTTCTTCTTAACTAGGAGTATTGGAGATGACCAAGAACTATTGGACCTCTCAATTACCCCTGCTTCTAACATTTCGTTTCATTCCCGATCTATGTGTTCCTGCATTGCCGGAGAAACCGGATAATACCGTTGTTTAAACGTCCTAATCTTATGTTCCACCATAGTGGTACAACCTAAACCTTCTGGCATCTTCCTAAAAGCTTCTTCAGCTAAATTGTCTAACTGTTTAATTTCCCTACTGTCCAACTCTGAACGTTTTGTAATAGACCAAATCGAGACCACTTGAGCTTGGTCCGAAAAATTCCACATACGTGCTCTCAAATCCGGGACGATCGCCGAGAGTGCCCAAAAATCTGCACCTAGGATCACGATATGTGTCAGAGATGGTATAATAAGACAGTCTATTAAGACTACCTTATCTTCTACTTCTATCGGTAAGCTAACAGTTCCTACGACCTCAACACCTGCTCCATCGGCTAAGAATACCAAACTAACAGTGCCTTTATTTGAGATAAGTCCTAACTCTTGGAGAACCCTCCATCCATCCCTACCTATTATGGTTCAAGAAGCTCCTGAATCTAACAAACCTAAAAATCTAGTACCATAAATACTAACTCCTAAATAGGGTCTCCTATCATCCCCGTTTGCCTCCAAAGTAAAATCCAAATGAATTTGGTCCACCGACTGGTTACCAGCAGGCAACCGTCCTAATTTCTGCGGAACTCCCGCCCTGCTGGCGCGCGAGCCCTTTGAGCATTTCCCGAACACCATCGGCAATTGCTTCTACTAACCCCTTCAGCCACAACCAAAACATCTCCTAGGAGCGGAACACCTACTGGAAAAATGACCTGGCTTCCCACAATTGAAACACCTAATAGTTCCATCAGATTGTGTGGATCTATTAGGCTGCGACCTACTAGGTTCCACCGCTCTTTTGGGCTGTTCGTCCCTACTGACGACTGCCACTTTGGGTTGCACTGCCGAAACTGCAGTATAACCAAATTCGGGGTCTACACAATTCCTGTCTCGCGCCAATTAACAATATTTTTTCACTGTTGGGTTTTTAAAAAAATAATGAAGCAATTTTATTATTATATTGAATTCAAAATCAGAAGATGTACATTCTTATTTAACTGATTACAAAGAACTGATCATCAAGAGCATACTCATGATGATCTTTTGGTTTTTATTATTATGCCCACTTGGCAAACTCTGTCATAGAAAAATGTGCAGCTGGTATCATTACTTTATTATTTATCGTTTGTTGATTTAGTATGATACCACTTCACAATCCTTTAAATTTGAATCAGCATATTGCTGTGTGTTTATGTTGAGATTGGGAACGACAATCTCAACTAAAGAGGGTACTTTATATTTTAACATAACTCCTCTCCCCTTCGTTTTTCGTCTCCCGATGAAAATATATGTTTGATGACAGAGTATACCAAGTAAACATATTACAATGACAAATGTAAATATAATGTTAAAATAATTAATTTTTGAATTAGTATGTAATTTGTTCTTTATAATATCGATATGATCTAATTCTAAATCTACATTTAAGACAGTTACATTAGACATACAGTACTGTCTGGGTATCGTGAACTAATTCTGGCACAGGCTGTCCATGCTATCCAGGTTGTTCACACTATCCAATATTTTACCCATCAAGAAAAAGACACTTCGACAGTTTGCGTAATGTTTTAACATTTTTCTTTTGAGCGAATTGACCACCGCTTTAAGAAGCTTATCCTTATTTTTTCTTATGGCCGAAATTTCAGATTTAGCAAAACTGTATTCCCGGGATAAAATTGATGGGGCTATAACCCTTTCTAGTTTCTTGATAATATCACTTTTTTTTCAATGATAAGAATTTTTGTTGCCGAAAACTGAGTTAATTTCACGTGTTCAAACGTGAATCGTTTTTTTTTTTTTAAAGATTGTGGTCAGTAGCTACACTTTATATGAACAAAAACGGGTTATGCGATGCAAAAATTGATGTAGGTACGTGTGTGGAAAACTACGATGTCTAAGATAAAGGGAAATCCCCGAAATGGGACCATAAATTTGTGGTTCGTGCTTTTGAGGTTTTTGTTGTTCACGCTATAGAGTGCTCTATATAAAACAACTGGTGTTCATGCGAGCCAGGTGTTCACGCAGCCCAGCGTTCACGCTACCCAGACAGCACTGTAGTTACACCTATACTTATAGGTTCATATATAAAATTTACGTAATTTTTAAAGGTCGTATTTAAGATTTTAACTTCATAATTCTCAAATTTGATAATAATGTTGTTTTGAGATTTTATTTCTTTTCTTTCGTCACAATTACTTAATATTGTTAGATTAGAATTTTTAATTGCAATTATTCCATCTTTTATTTCATTTATAATATTTTCATTTAAATTTATTATTTTCTTACAAGGATTACACATTTTATATTCTCTTAAATGTATTATACCATGAAATGGTATAATATTTTCTGGAATTTGTATAGCAAAAATTATTTGATTTTCACCGAAGGTAGCGCTGCTAACTCTTATCTGTCTGAGTTTATCAAAATCTATATTATATTCTTCTACTAGCTTTTGCCCGCTACTTCGTACGCGTGGATTTTAGAATAAAGTAGGTATCTCAGTATATTTTTGTTTTTGCACAACCGCTTCAAAATGGGGGGTATGCGTGGTATGAAAGCTACATAGGTACTTTACCAGCTCTACAGCCGTAAGATTTTTGGCTTCTATATAATATTATTTCGAAGTATCATAACGGTTTAAATTGCAAATTTGGAGGGTTAAGTTCTGAAGCAATATACCTAATTGGAATGCCAACTTTCAAAACGATGCTACGTGCCGATACTGCTATTTATGGCAGCTTCGCTTTATCAGTTTTGGGCGTAAGTATTGCTCGTTCACCATTTTTTATGGTTACATTTTTTTCGATTTCTGCTTTCGCGGAATGAAACATTGTCTATATGGTGGTAAATAGCGCCATCTATGATTTTTTTGATGTAACTTCTATTCAGAAGGACTAATTTATTTCTTTTCATGTATATGTAGGTTAGTGTGGCGTTTTTGTATGCCATTATGTAAGTGAGACGCTAACTTCCTTAAAATCTTTTAATTTTGCATTAAGTTCATTGAATAACGTACCATTGCAGCAATATTAAAAAAACAACCAGAATTATATATTTTCCTGTGGTAAAATGTAGCCTATATTTTAAGTTGGCGTACTACCAATAAATCTGCGAAAACCGCATTCAATTCCATGCAGTGGTTTTTGCGTGATGCGCGTACAAACATACAGACAGACAGACAGACAGACAGACAGACAGACAGACAGACAGACAGACAAAAATTCTAAAAACGGTAGTTTTGGCTTCTGTGGGTCTAATAGAGACTCCCCATATTATTTTTGCATCTATATCTTCAATGTACAGACATCGACCCGTTACAATTTTATTATATGTATAGATCTCACTAATTGTTAAAATATTGCTCGTCAAAATACCTAGTCGGCTACTTAATATGTTATTCTGTATTTTCTCTATTGTATGACCGATCTGTTCAAGCCTATTTTCAACCTGTAAAATTATTAGTTCTTAGTGTGATTTCGTTTTTGGTGATTCTAATACATTCCCTATGATTCGATTATATATTTGTTTGATGCTTGTTTGTAATTGGAGATTAATTTTAACTTGCTTATTATTGTTTTGAACTAATTCTTGAGAGGCGTCATTAAGTTCCTTAAGTTTTTCTTCTATAGCTGATCTATCCTCTTCATCCATTGTACCGAAAGTATGTTTCCACCTAGATTGAAAAGTCCTCTTCTTTGTCTTTGAATTCCGGTTTTCTTGTAATTTTTAATTGTTTTAATCTGGGTTTTAAGTTCTTCTATTTTATTAAAGATATCAATGATGATGAATTTGATTTGTTTGTATTATTCACTTTATTTTCAAATGTATCGATTAGTAATTCAATGTCAGATATTTTTATAATGTGCACTATGTTATGGTAATTGTTAACTATATTTTTGTATCCGTATTTTATTATTGTGTACCCGTTTTCACTGTTTATATTTTCAATATTTAATTTTGCAGCTTTGGTAATAGCTAAAAGTGTTAGCATTACTAGAATTAAATGAATGTTCATTTTGTTAGTTAGGATAATTAAATTATAGAGGGGAATCACTTTCTACTCTCGGGGAATTTTGATCTCTTATTTTTGCAAACTCACTACGGGATTTATTTGTATAAACAACATTATTTTTATTTTTAAATTCTGTTCGAGTTTTTCTTTCGCGCTGAATATTATTACTGTGTTGTAACTCGGTTGGACCGTATCTAAAGACTGGTTCAAGTTTATTCCTGTCAGCTCTTGGATTTCGAATGAACCCATGACTTCTGTTTTCAAGAAAGCTTTCGCGTTTTTCGTTAAGCTTTGACATAGTTTTTTCTTTGCTATTGTGTATTAAATGGTAGATCTTTGTTTTGTCACATTTGCCATATTGTATATCATATGGTGTATTTTTAGTAACACTATGGATAGAGGTGTTATAGAGTCTTGTAGCTTTTGCTAAAGTCTTTCTAATTTCATTGGTAGTGGGGTTGGTTTTATTTTGTAATAGTATTCGAACTTTTTGTTTCAAAGCTCGATGGAAAGATTCGATATCTGGGTTTCCTGTATGAGAATTGACTTTTGTGAAGTGATAATTAATTTCTTCTTTTCTTAAGAATGCGATTATTCTTGGGACATTGGACTCGTTGTCAAGAATAAGTTTTTTGGGTTTGTTTGGATGACATATTATTTCAGCTATGTTTTCTTCTAAGGTAATATGTGACACATTGGGAAGATATCGAATTTCTACAAATTTGCTAAATCTATCTATGCATGTTAGAAATTTGGTTTTTGAAGTTTCATATATATCCATGGACACAATTTCTCTTATGTCTTTTGGTGTTTCCGTTATATGGAATTTTTCTTTTATGGGATGCCTGTCGTATTTGTACATGCTACATATATTGCAAGAATTAATAATTTCTGTTATCAAATAACGAAGATTTTTGAAATATATTTTTTTTCTAAGACCTTGCCAATTTTCTTCGATACCTGAATGGTTATTTTCAGTTTCGTGATAGAGGCGTATTTGCTTTACTGCTTCTTCTTCTGTATCAATATCTTTAGCAAAATATGAACATTTGTAGAACTTTATTCTTGTACCATACAAATTAAGTAATTTTTGTTGAAACATGTTGTACTGTGAATCTTCTAAATTTGTAAAAATGCCTGTAGGTTTACATGCTACATAGGTTTTAATTATCTCTTCGAAATTATCTTTCTTTACAACTTCAATTCCTACGCTGATTCGAGTTTTTCCTTTTAATTTTTTTATTTTTATTTTATCTCCTGATTCAAGTATAATTTGTTTTGAATATATATTTACCGCACAATCCTTAATAAAAAAATGATCATTTGCTTCTTCAGCTTGTGATTGGATGGTGGGCACCATGGAACTATTATCAGCCATATTTATTTCCCTAGACAGAAAATCTGCTACAGTTTTATTTTTTTCCTTTTATGTAATCTATCTGAAAATCGTATTCTTCTAATTGATGAATCCATCATTGAAGACGACTTGAAATATCTTTTCCTAAATTTTTAGCTTGTAGCCATTTCGGTAATTGGTGATCTGTTTTTAGATCGAAAGTTTTTCCATATAAATATGGTCTTAAATATTTAATTGCCCAAACAATGGCTAACAATTCTTTTTCCGTTTTGGAATAATTACGCTCATGTTCATTGAGAGTTCTTGAAATAAAGCTTATTATCCTGCGAAAGGACAGCTCCAATTGCATGGTTACTAGCGTCAGTAGGACACAAAATTTCTTATTAAAATCTGGAAAAAATGGGTTCTGTAGTTAAATATTCTTTTAGGTCCTCGAATGCCTTAATATATTCTGAATCATTTATGTTAATTTTTGAGTTTTTCTTAAGACACTTAGTCAAAGGTAATGCGAGTTTAGCATAGTCCTTTATAAATTTTCTGTAGTATCCGGTTAATCCTAAGAAACTTTTAATTTGTTTAGTAGTATTTGGAATATTAATATTTTTTATTGCTTCAATTTTATCAGCATTAGGTTTGACACCATCGGAAGTAATAGTATGACCTAGAAATTGGGTCTCTTTTCTTAAAAAGTTGCATTTATCAATTTGGATTTTTAAATTGAAATGCCTTAATTTTTTAAATATTAAATTAAGATTTGTTATGTGTTCTTTTAGCGAAGTTGAAAATACTAAAATATCATCTAAATAGACAACACACATTTTATTCAAGTATTCTTCTAGTACTTCATTCATCATGCATTGAAAAGTTGCCGGGGCATTCTTCAGACCAAATGGCATGCGCAATAACTCATAATGTCCTGAAGGCGTTGAGAAGGCGGTCTTCTCTATATCCTTAGGATCATTTTTTATTTGATGGAAACCTTTGGCTAAGTCCAAAGTAGAAAAATATTGGCATCTGCCTAATTTATCAAGCAGATCGTCTATATTTGGAATTGGGTGTTTAAATTCTATAGTCTTTTCGTTGAGCTTTCTATAGTCAACGATTCGCCATTTTTTCTTATCAGAATTATCTTCTTTTTTGGGTACCACCCAGATCGGTGATGCATATGGTGAAATACTTTTTCTTATGATTCCATCTTCTAACATTTGGGAAATTTGTCTATTTATTTCCTCTACGTGCACTTTGGGGTATCTATAAATTTTTGTATAGACTGGTGCATCGTCAGTTGTTCTTATTTTGTGCATGGTTTGTGTCGTAGAACTCAATTTATCACCTTCTTTATAGAAAAGATCACTATCCTTATGAAGGAATTCCCGAAGTTCTTGTTGTTCCTCAAGATTTAAGTCATCGGATATTAACTGTTTTATGCTCAAGTGATTTACGCTCAAATGAATTATGTCTGCGTATTTATAAGGACTTTGTTTTTCTTCACTGTATTTTTCGAAAGGGATTTTATTATTGTTTATTTCAACATAGCCTTGCTTAAAATCTATAATGGCTTCAATTGGCTTAAGCACATTAGTGCCTAAAATTCCCTCGAATTTATTATTTTTAAAATCCAATAACTTCCAACACAGTGTACATCCATGTTCTTTGAATTCCACAGGTAATGGAGTTACTATTTCTTCACTTATATATGTTCTAGTGTCTATGGTATTTATAGATAACTAGCTGACCCGCGAACTTCGTTTCGCCAAAATTCATCAATGTATTGAAAATAATAATTCTTTCATATGCACTCAGTAAATAGCTGATATCTTACAGTTTTTATTTATGTGTATAGATACCGTGTAATTTTAAGTTAATTTCGGCTTATCAGCTATCTGCCTGTGAAAATCATGTCAAATAAGAATTCTTGAAAATTGTAAGTAATTCAAATAGCTTAAATTACTCCTTACAACATCAGCTATCCGCCAGTGAAAATCCCGTCAAAATCGGTTAAGCCGTTTCCGAGATTAGCCGGAACAAACAGACAGACAGACAAAATTTTTTTAAATTGCGTTTTTGTTATAACTACCGTATATACTTTCATACGCATCTAGTGAAAAACTGATATTTTGAAATTACAACAGACACTTCATTTTTATTTATGTGTATAGATGTGTATAGAATATCAGCTATCTGCCTGTGAAAATCCCGTCAAAATCGGCCCATAAATAAGAATTTTTGAAAATTGCGACCGCAGCGCCACCTACAGGAATAATTAAAATAGCCTAAGTTCTCCTTACAACATCAGCTATCCGCCAGTGAAAATCCCGTCAAAATCGGTTAAGCCGTTTCCGAGATTAGCCGGAACAAACAGACAGACAGACAGACAGACAAAAATTTTAAAAATTGCGTTTTTGTTCTAAGTACCGTATGTACTTTCATAAGCATTTAGTAAAAAACTGATATTTTGAAATTACAAACAGACACTTCATTTTTATTTATGTGTATATTATGTGTATATTGTGTATAGATTATCAGCTATCTGCCTGTTAAAAATTCCGTCAAAATCGGCCCATAAATAAGAATTTTTGAAAATTGCGACCGCAGCGCCACCTACAGGAATAATTAAAATATCCTAAGTTACTCCTTACAACATCAGCTATCCGCCAGTGAAAATCCCGTCAAAATCGGTTAAGCCGTTTCCGAGATTAACCGGAACAAACAGACAGACAGACAGACAGACAAAAATTTTAAAAATTGCGTTTTTGTTCTAAGTACCGTATGTACTTTCATAAGCATTTAGTAAAAAACTGATATTTTGAAATTACAAACAGACACTTCATTTTTATTTATGTGTATAGATGGGTTAGTTAATTTAATTCTTTTGTAATAAGGCAATTTACTCCTATTTAGGAGGGATATAGAAGCTCCTGTGTCAACTAATACTCTTAAAAATTGGTTATCAATTTTAATTATTACTATGGGAAGTGCCTCGACTTCCCTGGGTAAATAAAATTTACACTTCTTTCCTCAAATTGAAGGGAGTTAGAATTAGAATCCATATTTGCAATGGGATCAGCATTATTAATGTCCATCGGACGAGGATTGTTTCTGTATTGGTAAGATGGATTAAAACCAAATCTATATGTTGCGTTTGGATTGCGAGTACCCAAGACTTGTTGATTATTTGCACGAACTTGTGCAGAATTATTTATATCGACTCTAGGTCTATAATTTTGATTAAAGTTATTATTATATTGTCTGTTTGCCATTGATTATTTTGATCTTGTGCGTTTTGCCTAAATGGATTACGTTGAGTTTGGTTTTATGTTGGTGAGAGTTTTGTTTACCTAAATTCTTATTTTGATGATTTTGTCTTCCTATTTCATATTTATTTGATTGTGGTTTTTCTTCATTTAAGAAACCTGCTGATGTGAGTTCATGTAAACATAACTCAATAGTTGATGGTTTTAACGCATAAAGGATCGTTCTCATATGCTGAGGGAGTTTTTCTATCAATGTTTTTAGAGCTATTTCTATGTTTCTTTGTAAATCTTGCTGATTACCTCCTTGTAAACACTTTTGATTGAGTAAACTTAGAGTCTTCTGAATATAATTATAAAAGTTGTAAACGTCACCTCGGTATTGGGCGTTTCTTAAATCTTCATATAGTTGGCTTGAAGATTTGAAACCAGAAAAGTTTAATATCAACATGGATTTTATATCTAACCATCTATTTAAATAGTTATGGATTTCTATGGCTTGTCTCGCTCTGCCAGTGAGCTTACTTTTAACAATGTTCATGCACATTGTTTGTGCTTGTTGGTTATATAAATTGAGAGTCGGTATAATGTCATCAACATTGGCAAGAAAGATAGGTAAATCTTCTTTGCGACCGTCGAAACATTAAATTTTTTCTAAATATCTTAAAGGATTTAGATCTAAACTTAAATTACCAGGTTGTTGTGCTGTTTGCTGTGCTGCTCGTTGTGCTGCAACCTGCTGTTGTGCTGCTATCTGCTGTGCAGCCTGTTGTTGGGCTTGTTGTTGCTGTTGCGCGTTCATGATGTTCTGATTATTATTTTTTTTTTTTTTTTTTTTTTTTATTGACTTCACGATTGTGTTGCTTTTTATTTTATTTTGTAATAAATTTTTTTTTCTCTTGTTAGTTTCACTTTGACTTTTCACGATTGTTTTGCTTTTTATTTTATTTTTTTTATAATTTTTTTTTTTTTTTTTTTTGTTAATTTTCAGTTAACACTCCCGCACTGTTTTCTTTTTAATTGTTCTCGGTTCGTCTATGGATTTCGAAACTTGAGAATTTTTTAAAATGATTCTTCTTTTAGTTTCCCGATTTCACAATTAAAAAACTTTTATACGGTTCGACCACTAGATAGGATTTTCTTATTAATTTTCTTTTAATATTTTACAATTCTATCCTACCGACTGCGCCAATTAACAATATTTTTTCACTGTTGGGTTTTTAAAAAAATAATGAAGCAATTTTATTATTATATTGAATTCAAAATCAGAAGATGTACATTCTTCTTTAACTGATTACAAAGAACTGATCATCAAGAGCATACTCATGATGATCTTTTGGTTTTTATTTTTATGCCCACTTGGCAAACTCTGTCATAGAAAAATGTGCAGCTGGTATCATTACTTTATTATTTATCGTTTGTTGATTTAGTATGATACCACTTCACAATCATTTAAATTTGAATCAGCATATTGCTGTGTGTTTAGGTTGAGATTGGGACCGACAATCTCAACTAAAGAGGGTACTTTATATTTTAACATAACTCGCCGGAGGTTCGAAATTTTCAACATTAGCCCTAAGAGTTTCTAAGTCCCTACCTAAACTAGCTAAATCTTTGACGGATTGTGGTTTGTTAAAACCAATCTGTTTTTGGTAAAAAGGATCCAAATTCTTTAAAAAAATCGCCACTTTCCTCCGTTCTGAAAGCGGTTCTCCTAACCTCTTAAACATGGTTCTCATGGTAGCTAAATATGCTCCTTACGACTCCTCCTTCCCTTGGGTCCTACGATTGATTTGTTCTAACAACAGATCACCATAATTCGCTGGCAAGAATTCATACTTAAAGCATCTACAAATTCTTGCCAGGTTGAAATATCCTCCCTAACCGACCTATACCAAAGGAGAGCTTGACCTGTAAGAAGGTCAACTACTGAGTGGAACAACTGCGATTCCGAAACCCCCCGAGCTAAACTTAGTTCTTCGACCCTCTCAAGGAATGAGTTCACTGATGTGCCACAGCGCTCACCAGTGAACTGAACATTCCACCTACAAATCCTTTCCGACCATCGTTCTTGAGAACCCGAAAACCCTTAACTACCACCTAAACTAGCCCTACTAAAATCGTTGCGAATCGGCGGGGGTACAATTTCACTCGTTTGCTGAATCGGGCCCTGATTCAGCTGACCTGCGCCTGAGGTCGATGCCTGTCCATCCATAAGAACTTTTTCTTCGTCCCCTTGCAATTTTGATAGGATTAGCAAAAGCTCTAATCTGAGAGATTTTTGCTCTCCTAACTCTTCATCCCCCTCTGCTGGTGCTCTTCCTATCCTATTCAATGCCCATTCGATCTTGGTAAGGACCTTCAAGAATTCCGGAGACTTCGGATTTCTTGGTTGATCCTTAAGAAGAGTTCTAATCTCACTAATCTTCTCCTGCACTGCACCCCTATCCTCAATATATGAAAATGGATATTTATTGTATGCCTCCACCGAACCCCTGCGTTCCACCATGCAAGCTGATCGCAGTGACGATCTCATTAATATCCATCATTGAAGATTCAAAACAAACCAAAACTTAAAAAAAAAACAATTGAAAAACCAATGGTCGAAACTCCTAGTGGCGTAACAAAACAAATTAACTGATAAAAAGAAATTTAATGAAAAATATAAATAAAAATAAAATAAACGAAAAAAAAAGTAGGATACCTAAAACACCCTTTAAAGCTTTCAATCAACTAAAAAAACTCAATATCGAAATGCCTTTTCCTTCCCAATTAAAATCAAAACTTCAAAAAAAAAAAACTTTGAAAGTACCTGTATTTAAAAATCTGAAAAACTACGAAACAACAAAAAAAAATTATCTAAGACGAATAAAGAAAAATATTGGTTCTTAAAAAAAAAAATATTCAAAACAATTATCGAAAATAAAAATAAAAAAAAGTACTAAAAAAAAGTATAAAAAAAAAAAGTCCAACACAAAAAAAAACGCCTAAAGTGGTAACCCTAAAACTACCTACTCACTCGCAACTAATTCTAAGAAAATCACAAACTAATCAGAAAATGTAGGTACACCAAAAAGAAAGAGATGACAATAGTCACCCCAAAATAATAAAAAAAAATGTCAATTGAAAAATATATCAATATACAGTGCATTCTCGATTATCGCAACTAATTAAAACAAGGGTGGTTGCAATGACCGAGGTTGTTGCAATTACCGAGTAAATTTTTTTAAAGCTAAATTCTAGATGCAAAGCGAAAATCGAAAAAACAGCACTTATAAAATAAGTTAATTCATTAAGATATTATTTTTTGTTTATCTTATGTCATGTATATTTTTATTTCTCTTCCGATTCGGATACCTTGAACACAATTAATGTTCCGATCTGAACTTTTCTCCGATCGGAGGATTCTGCGAACGGATACCATGATAGGGGGGATTATCTTTGGTTCACTTTATAGCAATAATTATTTTCTTTGGAAAAAATTGAACATTTTTGTTTGGATTTTTAGATTTTTTAAAATCGCCATTTCTTGCAGTTTTCGAAGACTCAATATTTGTTCAATAGGGGCGAAGTGCTCTGGTGAAAGCTTGTATTGCAGTTTCAGTCTTTATTTTAAGAACAGGAATCTCAACCTCGGGCTTGCATATGCATATAAAAATAAAAGTTGCCCTTATTGAGTAAATTTTTTTTGAAGAGTTGCAATTACTGCGTCAACAGTGATATAAATTCAGCTGTTGCGAAAATCGAGAAGTTGCGTGAATCGAGAGTTGCGTTAATTGAGAACGTACTGTATGTAAAAACAATAAATTCTTTCAAATGAAATTGAACAATTGAAATGTTCAATCTCAATTGTGAAGTAGGTAGGTACGAAATTAACAAAAAAAAACAATTAAACTCTCACCAAGTCCTTGCCACAAACAACACTTTACTTATATTTTCTTTTCCTCTGCTCCTTTGGTCACTGCTCCACACTTTTCCACCAAAACTCCGCACACAAAAACTTTGTTGATAACAAAAAAAACTGCTGCCTGCTGCTGCTTATCTCCTTGTCTGCCTGTTAAAAAAAAACAACTCTAAGTATAATATTCTTTTTTTTATAGGATTTTGATTATAAAAAAAAAAACAGAACAACTTTCCTAAAACACAACACAGAGTCGAAAACAAATAAACAGAAATTCCTTTCACGATCTTGGCTCCACGTTGGCTGCGCCAATTATCACGATTTATTTTTTTATGAACAAATGAATCTAAACGCGAACAAATAAATTTAACTTTATGATGTTTAATCTAAACGTACTATAAAACCGCGGACTATGGATTTTACGAATCCAAGAAACTAATAATTATTTATTAAACGCAAAACAAAACAAATGCACACATACCCGTCGTGCCGCGATGAGAATTTTCGTTGAATGAAGATGATTGATAACAAAAATAAAATGCACGACTGGGTCGCACGTACTTGCTCTGTGGGTGCAATAGTACGATGAAAACAAACTTTTCGACCAATGAGAAGAACTCATTTTTGAAAAAATTGGTAAAACCTAAACAAATTTGACTGAAACTGGAAAAACCGATACACGGGAGCTAACGTTAAGAAACCTTTAATATTTAAAATTAAGACGTTATCTTTTGGGTGTTATAAATGATACAAATGTCCACTTATGGCCAAATTAATAATACTGTTAAAAGCAATTTCCGCTATTATCATGTGTAGCCAAGAACTAAAAATGCAGTTTTCTTTGAAGTATTCTATATATGTTACATACAAAGTTTCATAAAAATCGGGGAAGCCGTTTTTGAGTAAATTTGAAAAAACGAAAAAATTGGCCAAAATCTAGTGGCTCTTTGTATAGGAGCCACCATTTAAAAAAGAGAAACCGAAAAAAAATCAATGCCATCTGGTAGGAAGCTGTAAGGAACTATACCAAACAATGTTTGAGTGAATTCGATGCAACCGTTGACAACTTATGACCATTTGAAAAAAAGCCGTTAAGAGCAGATCTCCGTTATTTGCATTTTTAGCCAAAAACTAAAAACGCAGTTCTCTTAAGAACACTAAAAGAATATAACACACAAAGTTTAATCAAAATCGTTAGAGCCATTTTTGAGCAAATTAGAAAAAACCAAAAAAAGTTGGCTAAAACTGAACGGCTCGTTGTATGGGAGCTACCATTTAGACAGGCTTCACTGAAAAATGTATAAAGCCATCATATAGAAGACTATAAAGAACTATGCCAAACGAAGTTTGACTCAAATCAATCGAGCCGTTGCGAACTTATGGCCATTTGAAAAAAAGCCGTTTAAACCTGATTTTCGTTACGACCATTTGAGCCAAAAACAAAAAACCCAGTTTTGTTCGAAATGCTTAAAGTTAGCTAAATTTTAAGTTTAATCAAAATCGTTAGAGCCGTTTTCGAGAAAATCCAAATTGAAAAAAACCGTTACTTGAAAGGTACAAGTTTGAGCCGGGCTAAGACGAAATAAAAAAAATCTCGACAACCGTTTTTCTTGAAACTGCTATATACCAAGTTTGAAGAAAATCCGTCAAGCCGTTTAGGCTGTAGCATGACGTGAAAAAGCGCACATCCGCACATCTGCACAGACGCACAGACAGACCGACGGACGGTATGGCGAAAACCACTTTTTTGGGCTTCTCTATAATCGTAATGTCATGTTTGATTAAAACCTCGATTTTTTTTTTCTGCACGAAACCAATACTTGCCCTATAGAGCAAGTAAAAAGAAATGTCAAATTTAGTTCCGTTCGCACGGTAGGTACATTATGTAAATCGAGATTAGCCCCGTTCGATAGGTGGCTTGCCGGTTTGTTCAGAGGGGGGTGGGTTTGATCGATGAACACTTTTATTGATCGTATCAATAAAATTGAGAATTTCTGAAAAGAATAAACGGAAGTCGAATCAAAATCAATTCTTCGTACAGGGTGTACTAGAAATTATGTTAGGCGCCAGGTAATTTTCTTAGGAATTACCAAACCGTCATACAATAACTGAAAAAAAGAATTCCAATGGAATAAAACGAACGAGTTATTTTTCCAAAAAGGAAATTTAAATGATTTATTAGGGAAACCTTTCAATATAGGTAAAAAACCCTAAATTTTTTCGTAAACAAAAATTTACAATGAATTGTTTGGGAGAGATGGCGGAAGGCCAAATCAAAAGATAGAATATTATATATGAGAATGAATACAATTAAGAGTTTTCTTTAGTGTCACAAAAGACACAAAGAAGAGAAAAATGACGGGGTTGATAATGTCGATTAATAAAAGGAGTAAAAAAAATTGGGTCGCGAGTCCCGCAATCTCGGGATAGACAACGGATATGCACGAAGATTCCACAATCAACAAGTTTCTGCCACTTTTGGTCAGAAAAACACAATTATCAAAACACGCACAATACTGTCCTGGGACAAAATGAAAAGAATGAAAAAGGGTACTTATCTGCCTATAGGGATCCTTTCTCTAGAGCCTGAGATGATTCCTCCTGAAAGATCTTCCTCAAACCAAAAAATCACACACAATTAACTTGTTGGCCTTATCTGCCAAAAACTTTACGTTGGGAATTATTTTAAACTCAAAATAAAATAAATCAATCCGAAAAATGATTTTTCGCTAACTCTTAAATTTTTCTGTCTTAGCCTTTCAGTCAACAACCAAAAAGTGAACCCAAAAGTCCAAAATGGCCGACTTTTCTCGTCCATTTAGCCATATCCAAAATATATTCTTCTCGGGCGAGCTTCAACGCTTCGTATTATTGGTGAGAGTGTGTACCGTTGTTGAACCCAAGCCACGCCTTCGAATTATGCAAAATATCCCTGGCTAATGGTGATATTTGCAACAAGAGTAGCTCAATGGACGAGGTCAGACCCATTCTTGGCAATCCCAACTTTTTAAGAGAAAAAGCGAAAATTCATTTATAAACTCGACAAAGTCCCCGTCCCATGCCCAGACTACAGTATGGAGGAAAATCTTTCGAGCAAGTAAATTCTCTGTCATTTTCCACTCGCCTTGCGAGAAAAGATCCGAAGGCTAACCCGATTGTTTTTCTTTACATATTAAAGATTAAAATATTGTAGGTCTTCGTGCAGATTGAATTTAAGGGAAGTAGATGCAAGTCATTTTTCTTTTCTTTGTGTTGAAGACACGCTAGGTTGGGCTCTCGGCCATTTCAAACGTTGGCTGGACTTTGAACTCAACAGCTTCATCTAGGACGGATTTGTGGACGGCCTGTCGCACATTTGTGTTCGGTTATCTCGTAGACCAACTGTCGCACGTTAGAAAGTTGTGATTGTCTTTCACAACATTTGCATTGAGACCTGCTTGTGTTGTCTTTCCAAAATGCTTTTGGAGCGGGCTTCCTGCTGATGGCCAAGCGCACTCTCTACTCTGCCAGCATTTTGGAGAACCAACGTGAAGGAGGGGTGAAAAATGGAAAAAGGAAACGAATAGGCCAGTGGAACTTGTGGTATAATTTACCGCAACATTATAAACATGAATCTTTCCCATTCACTTATTTGAGTTTTAATTCTGACAACAGTTTTGAGTTTGAACTTTGTAGTTAGATAGAGGAGTGGAAACACTTTTCTTCAGCTAGAACAAACAAGTATACTTTCATTTGAATGCATGATTTTGTTTTTAGCCTCATTGTTGTTATTAAATATGAATGTTTTGTAAAGTTGCTTGCTCTAATATTTCTGGTTGTGTGCTTTTATTTAAGCTAGAATAAAGTTTTACCTTGTGTAGGTGTGGCTGACAAAATCTAATGTCTTTTTTTTATATTTTTTAGAAACCTATTCCTTCTGAAAATGCTAACGGAGATGAAGCTGAAGAGAAAGAAAAGAAGGATCCCATTAAAACTCCAAAAGAAATGAAAAAAGTTCTCACCTCGATGGCACCACTTTCTTTGCCAGGTCATACTGGTTATTTAACTTTTGCAACACTTCCACCAGCATTTGCAAGATAGTCCGTTTAGTTTTTTTTTTTTGATGGAAATGAGTTTTGAAGCTAAAAAAAAATAATAATTTTATAATTAATGGTTTTCGTTTTATTTTCTATAAAAGGATGGATTTTTTGTGTACGTTAACGGTTTTGTATCTCACCAATTTAAGATCCAGCAGTTACAAAAAATACAAGAAAATTAATGTAAGTATATATACCTACGACATGTTCGTAGTTAAAAAACTTTAAAACACTATTATATCTCAGAAGTAATAACCATAACTAATGTATTTGTAGTGTGTTTAAAATAAATGTTATCAACAAACGTTACATATACTGGGTCGAAGAATAATAAAATAAGAACAAAAATAAAAAACGTGCATTTTATTTGCAAAGGTATATTTGGATAAAAAAAAATGCATACAGATGAAAATGGCAGAAAACATCCAGCATAGAAAAGGAACCGGAGGAGCTCCATTCAAAGAATGCAGACTTACTAGTTTGGAGGAAACAGTATTTGGTACTTGCTCCATGCGGGAATCTGTAGAAGGTTGTTCAAATACATCTGCTTTTGGGTAACCTTCTTGCAGTAAGAAAATTAAAACTGATAACAGAGAAAATGAAAGTTAAGCAAACGAAATTCCTTGAGAATGCTCTTGAGTTGAAGAAAGGGCTTTTACACCAACAGACCATCCACAAATTCAGCCGGAGCCCGTCGTTTTTCAGAGCACCCCTAAAAATTTACCAAAAAAACGGGAAATAGCTTTGACATCACAAGAACTTTTTGCCAAAGGAATTTATATACAGAAAACTATTTCTGAGAAAATAGAGGAAGCCGTTGGGTCGATGCCACCACCAGGAATCAAATCAGAGTCTTAAAAAAATGTACACCTCCATGAATAAGTTGTATGACTAATAAAAGAAAATTCTGCAAGAAACAAAACGGCACAATTTGCAAAAAGATCTGTTGTGAACAAAAATGAATGAAAAATTGAAACGTCACAACAGTGAAATTGAAAAAAAATGAGAAGATCGGAAATCCACGCTAAAATTAATTTTCCTTAACTTTTTTTCGCGAATGTTATTATTTATTTGTTGTTTTTACAAAATGAACCTGCATGTATACCTAAGTAAAGTTTTGTTTCTTATTTTACTTTATAATAATGTTAATATGTTTTTATGTACGTATGTTTTTATTAATTTATTTGTTTTGCATTTTTTGTGTTTGTGTTATGCTATATGTATATTTTGCTTACTAAAAACTAACACCTCCACTAAATGATGTAACCAGTGGGCACATAATATGTGTTTTCTAAATCTCTGATTGAAAGTTAATGCTTGATATAAGCTTTTTGCTTCCAAGAACTGATAGTAAAAAAAACATATTGTTCTGCATCACTTTCACCATCTGGTGGCTCATAACTAAAGTCACCGATGTCATCATCTATTGCCATCTGGTCGAGAGGCCAATTAATATTTCAGTGGATGCACAAGTTATGCACGGCGGCGCAGCACACATTAACGATTGTGTAGTTCTCTTGCACCAATAATGCACCTCCATCTACCTTTGAGAACACTGTTGACTTGTCCAGTAATTTTTCTTCCGGCTTTATGCGATTCAATAAATTTATTTTCGGGTGTCCCTTCCTCGCACGCCCTGGGGTCAAAAGCCAAAGCATGAATGGATATCCTTTATCTTCTAAAAAAAACATCTAGTTGCGATCACTGACTGACAAAAATTTAATTACCCAAAAGCCAAGCATTTCTTTCGCCATTCAAATATTTTTGCAATAAGTGCGATCATGCGTCATGGCATGCCCCTGGATGTGTGGCCTCAACAAATCACATTTGCATTTTTCACTTTTTTTTTTATAACGGGTGGTTTTTTAAGAGCTTGAGAACTTTTTAAAAAAAAAAAACGCATAAAATTTGCAAAATCTCATCGGTTCTTTATTTGAAACGTTAGATTGGTCCATGACATTTACTTTTTGAAGATAATTTCATTTAAATGTTGACCGCGGCTGCGTCTTAGGTGGTCCATTCGGAAAGTCCAATTTTGGGCAACTTTTTCGAGCATTTCAACCGGAATAGCCCGAATTTCTTCGGAAATGTTGTCTTCCAAAGCTGGAATAGTTGCTGGCTTATTTCTGTAGACTTTAGACTTGACGTAGCCCCACAAAAAGAAGTCTAAAGGCGTCAAATCGCATGATCTTGGTGGCCACCTTACCGGTCCATTTCTTGAGATGAATTGTTCTCCGAAGTTTTCCCTCAAAATGGCCATAGAATCGCGAGCTGTGTGGCATGTAGCGCCATCTTGTTGAAACCACATGTCAACCAAGTTCAGTTCTTCCATTTTTGGCAACAAAAAGTTTGTTAGCATCGAACGATAGCGATCGCCATTCACCGTAACGTTGCGTCCAACAGCATCTTTGAAAAAATACGGTCCAATGATTCCACCAGCGTACAAACCACACCAAACAGTGCATTTTTCGGGATGCATGGGCAGTTCTTGAACGGCTTCTGGTTGCTCTTCACTCCAAATGCGGCAATTTTGCTTATTTACGTACCCATTCAACCAAAAATGAGCCTCATCGCTGAACACAATTTGAACAATTTGAACATTTCGAACCGAACACTGATTTTGGTAATAAAATTCAATGATTTGCAAGCGTTGCTCGTTAGTAAGTCTATTCATGATGAAATGTCAAAGCATACTGAGCATGTTTCTCTTTGACACCATGTCTGAAATCCCGCGTGATCTGTCAAATACTAACGCATGAAAATCCTAACCTCAAAAAAATCACCCGTTATATATTCAGTTTTTATTCATTTCATTATTTAAAACTATCTTAATGCTAACAAAAACCTTAAAAAAAAACTAGCTTAAATATCAACTTAATATAACTTACTGGTACTGTGCGGGCGCTCTAAATTATCCCATAACCAATTAAAACTATACCTTTCGGCTTAAATCTAACTTATTTCTAGTAATTCAATATCTTATGTCTAGTAATTTTGAGAAATTTTTTTTTTTTTAAACTCAAATTCGTATCGTATTTTTATTTTTTTATATAAAACTTAAACTTGTTACGGTAAATTTTACCGCAACAAAAACTTCCCTTCGGTCGTTCTTTTCCCTTTCTTTTTTCTCGTTGTGGCTGCAAAATATTGACGAAGTTGAGGGCAACCATGGTCTCATCAACCAGTGGTGTACCTAGCCTTATTTTGCAAAAGCAACAAAAGCAGGTGTTCGAGTATGTTCCAAAACGAGAAGAGAGCCGGCGGATGAGCCGAAGAAGTAACAAGTCAGGTGGACTCTTACTTACATAAAATGAGCAACAACAACTATACACCTCCTTATAATTATCTTTTAATTTTAATATCTTTTCATTTTAACGTAACGTAATTTTAACATTAACTTAAAATAACGTAAATTTGTTTAATGTTCAAAATGGGTCTTAACGCGTGTAAGATTAGTTTTGTAGAATTTTGAAAATGGCTTTAAAGTAACGCTCCTCTCTGTATCTCCAAAAATAGTTTGTTGAATAATTTACGCTTCGAATCCCGCGCGATAGTTGTAGACTAGGTAATAGGAAAAAGCCTAGTTCAGACTCCTCCTCAATTTTATTTCTTTTCAATTTTTCTCGGAAATAGTTTTAGTTGGAAAAGTCTGAACTCGTCCATAATGTTTCGACAAGTTTTGGAAACACATCCAACAACTTGTCGAAACGTTGTTTGTGTGCGTGAGAGTAAGTTTTGGCAAGTTTTGGAAACACATCCAACAACTTGTTGAAACCGTGCTTGTGTGCGTGTGAGTATGTTTCGTTAGATCCCACCACGGTAGTTTTCTAGGAGAGCGTCATGCTTCCAGAAAGCCGTGACCGATGATCTCGAAACGAATGGTTGTGTTGTATCGTTGTATGTATGAGTGAATGATTGGAATGGACGAGGGAAGAAAGTTGTTGATACAAATTAGCTTGGAAGGCACTCTTGTGAGAGCCTTAGAAGCGAAGACAACATTTTATAAAGGATAGAAAAAAGAATTTCGAGAAATTTTGGTGAAGAAAAAAAAAATCGAGGAGGAGACATTTTTTTTTTTTTTTTGGGATAAAACCTTTGGATCGAGGATTTAGAAAATCGGGATTCGAGACGTGATAGAGATTGAAAGTTGAGAAGAAGATACGAGAAAGGAGCTGTAACAAAAAGAAGATAAGTAGTTGGAGTAATTTCTGAATATAAATATATATTTGGAATTTCAAGATATAAATTTATATTCAACCTTTTTTTGTATACGAGATTTCCGGGACGCGCTTTGGTTTTATTAAAGACCCATTTTCATTTTGTATTTTTCTCTTTATTATTTGCTTTTACTTTTATTTAATTTAAATCTCATACCTTGTTAATTTTGCCTTGAGCCGAACGGTCATATTTAAATTGTTTAACCTTTGATTTGAAAAGACTTGGGTTTTAGTCCAGGGATCTTCTGTCCAACGGTTTCCCAAAACAATAAAATAATTATCTGCATTTAACTTCCTTCTTTTTATTTAAAATATCGGTCCTTCAAATCCTAAAATTAGTTTTGGAATTTTCTAATTCGGTTTTCGAAAAAAATTCCTGGCGCCTACATTTTTTTGCACCCTACTGTGCGTGCAATCATATATTTTCTTCTTTCGATAAACTGTTTTGATTGCGGAATCAATCAAGTTTATCAAAGAAACACAAAATTCTTCCACCGAACCCACCAAAGCTGAGCAGCCGTGGTGACAGCTTCTTTAAGGCCCCGACCCATAGAATCCGTAGCGTCCGTGCGTCCGGCAAATCAACTGACAGCTCGATTAAATACACGCGTTCTTACGAGAAGTGGTCCATAGACAACGCATGCGGCAACGCAACGGACAGAAGTAGCCCAACTTTTAACTTTTTCTTCTCCGGCAATCCGTTGACAGTTGGTTGACAGCAATTTTTTTCGATTTGAAGTGGTTTCGTTTTGGCATTGAAGAAGAGAAATATATTTCTTCTTCTAAGGGTTTTGGTTACAGTTGTAATTATGTAAAGCATAATTTTTTGCGCATGTTCGAAGAAAAAAAAGAGAAAAAAATGGAACGTCAACGCATTCATTGGGTCACCCCCAATCCGGCGATCCGGCAAACGTCAACGGATGCGTTGCCGCAACGGACCAACGGATTCTATGGGTCGGTGCCGATAATCAAGCTGTAATTGCACTTTTTTTTGCATCTTCTTTTCGCGTTATTCGTGTGTGGCCTATTGATAGGTATCATTAGTAAATTCGTGTTGTGTGTCGCCGTCGGTGCGCATTCAAATCTTATTTTCTTTTTAATTTTTTTTTTAATTGAATTGTTCGCGGTAGTAATTTCGTTTATATAAATAATTTTAATTAAATAAATTCCCCTCCCCCTATCGTCTTCGTGTCGCGAAATAAAAGTGCAATAAAGTGGTGCCCAACGTTTAGGGCCCAAAAGTGGAAGAATTTTTTTTTGTATTGTGTAGTTTTTTTTCTTATTTTGATTGGAGAGCTAATTAATTTTTTTTTCTATTGGTGCAGTTTTTCCTCTTGGAAAAAAAGGTGTTGTGAAAAGAAAGCGGAATACATATAACAAAACGGTGACAAGGGATCCAGCCAAGGTAGCAAGAGGAGAAGCAGAAAGTTTTTGGTGAAATTTGTTTTTATTTTTGTTAGTGTTGTAAACTCGTTTTTTTTTTAAATTCTGTGGTGTCGTTTGTTTTATATACATACATATTTTTTTGCGTCATTTCATTTCATTAATTTTTTTTGTGTTCATATACCTTGGTTAGAGTTTTTTTTGTTTGTTTTGTTAGATATTGTTTTTTTGCGCGTGGGATATACCTACTTATATCGTGACATTTTTTTTCGTGATTTGCGAATCGAGTGGAATTAAGTTGCGTTAATTCCAGTGATAGGTGATAGTTTTATCTAATTGTTTTTTTTTCTCGCGTGGGATTTTCGAGTTTATCGTGACATTTTTGTTTTGCAAATTGAGTGCAAATTAAATTGAGTGCATTTCAGTGATAGGTGATAGTTTTTTTCTTATATCTTTTTTCTCGCGTGAGATATTTCGCGATACTTATTAATTTTGTTTTGGGATTTGAATGAAGTGAAATTGATTTTTTTATTGATAGGATATCAATATCATCTAAAAATTGCTCTTTGATTAAATTAGTTTTAGGAGCTCGTAATTTTATTTTTTTTAATTTTGTTACTAAATTTGAAGAATTTCGGTTTCTTTCAACTTGCAGTGTTTTCTCGGCGAAGATTTAAATTGAGTTTTTTTTTGTATTGAACATTGATCGAGTTGGAGATTAGTGTGCGAATATTGTTTTTCTTTTTTTAACAACTTTTGTTTACCTTTCAAGTCAATAATTTGTTTTATATACCTATTCGAATATTTAAGGGTTGCCAAGTTATTTTAATTTAAAATTTTTTTTTTGTTTCGGTTTTCTCGTGTGTACTAGTAAGTAGTTATTTTTGTATAAATATGAATATAGGAAGATTAGCTCAGGACGAACTGGCCTACGAGATGAAGGTCAGCGGTTTGAAAGTAGGGTCGGTAGATGAAATGCGAAAAGCATTGAGGTCATCGAGGTTGCTCGTTAAGAGAAACTCGATGGAGGTTAGCATGATGTACCCGTTCACCTATGAGGAGGATGGAGATGCTATCGAAGCAAAAATTGAGGAGATAAAGGGCCTTCTTAAAGTACCTCCGAAGAATCTAAAGTCTTCGGAGTACATTAAGATTGTAACAAAGATTGAGTGGTGTATAGGTAGGTTAGCTAGGACCCCTTGTGAAGCAGAAGACGAAGAAGATGCTATCAGCTCACTTCGTAATAAAGTTTTGTGTTTATTAGGAGATCTCACTGGTGATAGTGAGAATAGCGATAGAGAAGAAGAGTTTGAGAAAGATAAGACGCCGGTTAAAGTGCAAACAAGTTGGTCAGACCCCAAGTGGTGTGCGGTTAGCGCTAGGACTGGCTGGAGGGTCATTGCCTGAACCAAGTCGTTTTGCCAGTAGTTCTTCAGTCAGTGGTATTAGTGTTAGGGTCCCATTAGGACATAGAGTTTTTAGGGGTGACACTTTTGCTGAACATATGGTCGTTCAACAGAAGTGCACTGAACGTGTAGGGAAGTGGGGGTGAAATTTACTGGTGACTCTAATGGAGAATCAGTGAATTCATTCCTGAAAAGAGTGGAGGAACTTCGTCTGGCTAACGATGTTCCGGACTCCCACCTTTTCAAATCCGCTCCGGAGATTTTGTCGGGTAGGGCCCTTATGTGGTATAGGACAGTTAGGGAAGATTTAGGAGATTGGCAAGAACTCGTCAAGGAACTCAAAGCGAAGTTCCTTCCTGCGAATTATGATGATCTTCTTTTGGAAGAAATAAATCGGCGTTCGCAAGTAAAGGATGAAACTTTCGGCGCGTATCTTGCCGCCATGAGGACATTGTTCCGAAGATTGTTGGAACCTTTGTCAGAGGGAAGAATCATTTCTATTTTGAGGAAGAATGTAGACCCGTTTTATCAGGTGCAGATAGCGAGTGCCAAACCAAAGAATTTGCTATCTTAGGTAGGGAACTAGATACCCTTAAGTTAAACGTGAACAGTTTTACTCCACCAAGTAGAGGTAGGCATTTGTTGGAACCTGAATGTGGTTACCAACCGAGTTCGTCCGGACAACACCGATTTGCGGCTGTTGCTCCAGTTCCAGAGAACCCCTTTAGACAGGTTGTTAGGTGTTACAATTGTAACAGGGATGGGCATTTGGCACAGTTGACAGCCCTGGTTTCTTTCTATCTGCCTGCTTAATTCTTGCCTCTGCGATATTTCATTAAATTTTATAAGAAAGTTTTTTGTTTAATTATTTAATTTTACCACATCCTAAAATAATAGGAATTCGTTCTTTGTTTTTATTAACTAGAGTGATTTTCATCTAATTTTTATTCAACAAATCTACAATGAAAGAATCATCACATTTTTTTTTCAATTTGCCGTGGTATTCTTTGAGTGTTACTTATAATTTAACCATTCACCAACACTCACTTCGTCTCTCTTCCTCTTGCTGAAACTGCAAATCGTTTATTGTTTTTGCCTCGTCTTTCCGGGTGAGTGCAATTTTTTTTATTTGTATATGTTCTGCGTTAACGAAGCAGAACAATTGATGCTGCGAAAAATTTAAAAAAAAAAACCTATTTCTCGGTGTCTACTCTCGTGCGTTGCACCTTGTCCGATACTGGTTGAGAATCTTTGGATCGGCCGACGAACCTCATCATCATACGGACCTGTACCGGTGTTTACATCTTTAATCGTCGCATTCACAACCTACCAGCGCCCAGCGATCGTCGTGCGTAGTCTCACCTCCTCCCGAGCCCCGACTGAAATCTCGCCTTCTGGGTGAGTACTTTTTTAGTGGTGTTCTGCCAAGCAGTTCTACTCTGGTATTACCCCATTAATTTCGTTGTGGGTGTTTTTATTTATTTACATATACTCTACCTTACCGGCTTCTGTCATCTCCAAACTCCAACATCAACAATCACACAACATTACCGACAACTGCGACCTGGTTCGTGTCTTAACTATCATTTCACACTATTGTACACTGGGAGTGAAAAATACAGATCTTGTTTTTTGTTAAAGTAAAGTCGAGATAAACTTTAAAAGTTTTTAACAATGGAAAATAACCCATGTGATTCCCTGAACTGTGTTCTCGACAATAAATATACCGAACTAGTGCCGTGTCGCGGTCTCTGCGGTAAAACATTTCATCCAATATGTATCGAACTAAGTAAAAGATCATGCGGGTATATAAAAGAATTCTTGAACTACTTCGTATATCTTTGTGATGAATGTAAGAACATCTCCCTCTCTCATATTCTACTAGCCGTTAAATGCCTCAGCGATTCTAAAAATTCTATTTTAACTGACAATAATCGTTTTCACAAAAGTGTACTATCAAAATTTGAGCATTTCGACGAATTTTCTAAGAGTATAGAAATTCTTAACAGTTCCATCGAGACCCTAAGCAAACGTTGTCTTTCTAATCAATCTTCAATCGATAAGAAACTCTCATCTATTGTGCAGCAATTAAATCCACGTTTCGAACAGCAACTTTCAAATCCTCCATTAAAACACACGCATTGCCAGTTTGAAAATATTGACCGTGAAATTCGATCTACAGTTGACTCGGTTCTTAGCTCCTTTCCTCTCGATAATATCACTAAGCAAATACAAGTCATTCGGTCTGACCTCGATCTCTTTCTACAAGATACTTCAACCTCAATGTCTTCGGCAACATCTCAACTTTCCTCGATTCTTCAGGACCTTGCCTCCAAGATTACCGACATCAGCAATCAGCTAACTGAAACGCGTACCTCTCTAAAAGATGTTATTGAGGAAATTAAAATCACTCACTGCAAAATCGATGAATTACCTTCGCATTTCCAACCAAATGTGCCTAATTATATCAACGATACATCCATTCTCGCTGAAATCATTGAATCCACTCAGAGCACATCTCACTCTATCTCACCACCTGTTATTACACCAAACATATCAACAACGTCAAATGATACTGCTTGCCCTGCTCAGTCAGTTCCTATCATCCATCGTTTCGGCACAACTTGGACTGAAAGCCAATGAAATGACAGGCTTAATAAACTAAAAATGGTATCTAAATTCACGCTTTTCTTCGTTAAAGGAACTCCTAGTAATGCAAATGACTCTTGGATTCGCAAGCTTTTTTCGAGCAATTTTAAAGTCAACCTCGGAGAATGTCATAAGCTAACTTCGTCTAGTTTCAAAGTGTCGATTCCATCCAGATATGAATGGTTACCCATCTCTACCGCCCACCCTATTTGCTGGCTTGGGAAAATAAAAATTACTAAATGGGTCACTAAAACTAATAGGAAAACTTATAAGTCTTCAACTAAAAATGTAAATAATAATAATACTAATTTTAAGACCAACCCTACCAGTTTCAAATCCATTAACAATCTCAACCCTCCCAGTTCCAAATCTATAAACAACCCCAATATTAAAAAGCCCCCAATCTTAATTGACTCCACTCTTCCCGAACGAAAACGCGTATCATTTAATACCAATCCTAAGTCCATCCCATCTTATTACAATGATTTAATTAAGAGCACTTCTTCTAACGTCAAGTATAGTAATTTTATCCATTCTCACACCTTGAATCCTTCCTCTCACTTAACCACCCAAACTCCTTCAATTTTCGATCCTATGGTTCCGCCTTCTGTCAAATTAGCTTCTAAATTTGCTAGTCCTAAGCTAACAGTTGATGAGTTCGACGGCCGATATATTATGGCAAGGCTTCGTAAAAGTGAATTATACGATAATGTGCGTCTTTACCTTGCTTACTTACACGATAAACAAGCCTCTGTTTGTTTTAATGGCAAGACTAAAACTAACGTCTTAGTATCGATACAAAAAGAAGGCCTCCCTACCGACCCTTCTTTACTTGTCAATATCTATACCCGTTTTCATGAGGGTTATAATATCTCTCCTTCTACAGTCTCGAAAGACCTTGCTACGTATGCTTCATTTGTAAACTCTAAACTTTCTCCCTTCACATGTTTCAACCACAGGCCTCGTCTTTAATACAATCCTTAATTCTTCATCTATCGGCGATACCCCAACTACAATATCTTTCCATTACCAAAACGTTAGAGGGCTCCGTTCCAAAACCTCTTCTATGTTTCTTAACTCCCAAAAACTGCCTTTTGATATTTTTGCCCTTACAGAAACGAACCTTTGTCCCAGCATTCTTGATAGCGAGCTATTCACATCTGATTTTATCGTCTTTCGTGCTGATGGTCAGATCATAGATAATGCTCCTTGTGGGCGTGGAGTTCTCTTGGCTGTTCACACTCGTCTGAATGCAACCCTTGTCGAAGTCTCTAAATCGGCACTCTTTGAATTCGTGTGCATTAAGGTTTCTGCATATAATCGGTCTTTTTACATTATCTGCTGTTATATTCGCCCAGCGCAGCCCACTTTTGCATATGAACTAATAGTCGAGTCATTTGATTCGCTTTTTGATTCTGCGGAATCCAGTGATGATTTTATCATCGTCGGTGATTTCAATTTGCCTGACCTTGTTTGGATTCCATCAGAGGATGAATTACACTTTCTTCCCTGCAATACTACTTCTGATAAATAATCTCTTTTCACAGATCGATTATTCGAAAAGGGCCTATTTCAAATAAGCGGGATCTCTAATAACTTGGAGAGGCAGCTTGACCTAATTTTCTCTTCTGACCCTTTCAATTCAATTGTCACCGAAAGTTTTCTCCTTCTCTCCACCCTTGACCGATATCATCCTCCTCTATCTCTTCTTTTCACTGTTGATCAAGGTTTATCCACCATTGTACCGGAAGTCTCATTTCATTTCAATTTTCGTAAAGCCAACTTCAACCAACTGGAGATCCTTTTAAACAATATTGATTTCAGTTTATTTTTGACCCCTAACGCCCCCATTGACATTGCCCTGACATTCTTTTACACAGCTATCTTTGAGTGCTTGCTCCTGTGTGTCCCTTACGTACCCCAAAAGAATTGTTTATTATCACCCCCCTGGTACACCAAGGAGTTGCGAACTCTTCGTAATTTTAGGAATAAGTTATGGAAAACCTATTTAAAATCCCGAACACTTTTAGATTTTTTAAAGTTCGAACAAGCTTCTTCCAATTTTTCTCTCCTCTGCGATTCACTTTACAATGCATATCTTGATAAAATGCAGTCTTGCCTCATCTCTGAACCGAAACGGTTCTATCAATTTATTAATTCAAAAAGAAAATCTGATGATCTTCCTTCAGTTTTAATAATACCTCATCTGCTGATCCTGAAGTGATTGTCAAACTTTTTGCAAATTTTCTTAGTCAGTCTTATAGCGATGCTGTTAATAATCCTGATTTAGAATATTTTGAGTACTTGTCAAGCAGTTCGCAAACTTCACTAGTTTCTCTTGATATTTCTCTTTCATCGGTCAGTGAAAAATTAAGTTCACTTAAAGATGACTTCTCTCCTGGTCCTGATGGTCTCCCAGCCATTTTTCTCAAAAAATGTGCTAGCGCATTGTGCGACCCTCTCACAACTCTATTTAAACTCTCTCTTTCGCAAGCAGTTTTCCCTACCTTATGGAAAAACTCATATATTTTTCCAATTCATAAAAAGGGCAATAAAAATGAAATATCAAACTATCGTCCGATAGCTAAACTTTCTTCAATACCCAAGCTCTTTGAAAGCATCATCTACGACTCACTTTGTTTCCATTGTAAGTCATTAGTTTCTCCACTTCAACATGGTTTTATTAAGGGTAGGTCCACCACGACGAATCTTACTCAATTTGTTTCAACGACCCTCTGTGCCCTGGAAAAAGGTTACGATGTTGATGTAATCACTACTGATTTCAGCAAAGCATTCGATAAGATCTCTCACCAAATTATTTATATTAAATTAAAAGCCTTCGGGTTTCCTCCAATATTCATCCAATGGGTGAGATCCTACTTGGAAAACCGCCAATATAATGTCGTGTTCAGATCTTCTGTGTCCAATCCCATCCACGCCACCTCAGGTGTTCCTCAGGGCAGTCATCTCGGACCACTTTTATTTATCCTTACCATAAACGAAGTTGAAAACATTATTTCTTTTTATAACTTGTCTATTTATGCCGACGACATGAAAATTAAGAAAATAATATCTACTCCTATCGATTCTTCCCTGCTTCAAAATGACTTGAATTCTTTTCTTACATGGTGCACTAAAAATTTTCTCGAACTCAATGTCTCTAAATGTCAACATATGACTTTTTATCGTAAACGCCTGCCTTTATCATCTCGTACTTATCATTTCTGCAATGTTCCGGTTCCCTTAGTTTCCTCCATTCGCGATCTCGGCATTTTTTTTTTTTTTCTCACATAAATTATATTATTGCAAAAGCTAACTCTTCCCTTGGTTTCATAAAGCGCTGGTCTAAAGAATTTTCTAACCCATACGTAACAGAGTCCCTCTTCACCACATATGTTAGACCTATTCTTGAGTATGCCAGTCAAGTTTGGTCTCCTTATTATTCCACCCATTCACTTAGAATTGAAGCTGTACAACGTAGGTTCCTCCGTTTCGCCTTGCGAAACCTCCCTTGGTCCGACCCTCATTTCCTTCCCCCTACGAACATCGTTTACAACTGATCGACCTTAGCACGCTTGCGAAACGTCGTGCTGTTGCAGACATACTTTTCGTTCACCAAATTATCACCGGTGCCATAGATTCTCCTCCTCTTCTTGAATTAATTTTCGTCAATACCAATCCACGTAAGATCTATCCCCTTCTTTTACCTTCCTACTCACCGTACCAATTATGCCCACTTCAACCCAATTACTAGAATGTTACGCTCAGCCAACAGTGCACAACATCTCCTTGATTTCAATCCTAGTCTCTCCTCCCTTAGAAGAAACCTTTACTCTAATCTTCCTATTTAGTTTTAAGATAGAATAATAAGTTCATTTTATGTTAGAGTTTAAGTTATTCAAAAAATATTGTTATATTTTTATATGAGCTTGAATTAAGCAAATAAATAAATAGTAGTACAAAACTGTTCAGTGCAAAGAAAGTGTTTTGGTTGCGCTGCTGTAGGTGTGTATCGTAGGGACTGTAGGCGTTGTTCGGGAAATGGGGAACGGGCTCTTCTGACAGCAGGACAGGAGACCCGTCGGCGTTAGTAAGGTCGTCTGCTGGCGATCAACTGGTACCACAAATTCACTTAAGTTTCACTTTAGCGGCGAACGGTAGGGACAGTAGGCCATATTTAAGAGTTAGGATTTATGGAATCAAGTTTTTGGGACTTCTTGATTCGGGGGCCATTGTGGGTGGTGACGGGTGGAAAGTCTTAAAAGAATTAGGACTTAGATTAGAAAAGAGTAGTGTTGGGTCAGTAGCGTTAGCAGATGGGGCAGGTGTAGGAGTAGCAGACATGGTAGCGATTAGGGAAAAATCGGACTTCGACGATTTTGAAAGTAAGAAGTTAGAAGACTTGTTAGGAGAACTTTTTAAATCAATGACCGAGGGAATCGGGTGCACCAACTTAGTTGAGCACAAGATAAGAACGTCCGACCGTAACAGACATGGTAGCGATTAGGGAAAAATCGGACTTCGACGATTTTGAAAGTAAGAAGTTAGAAGACTTGTTAGGAGAACTTTTTAAATCAATGACCGAGGGATTCGGGTGCACCAACTTAGTTGAGCACAAGATAAGAACGTCCGCAGAACCAATTAAGCAACGATACTACCCTGTTTCGCCCGCGATTCAGAAACATATCGATCAGGAACTCCAAGAGATGTTGGAAGCTGGAGTGATCGAGAAGTCAAAGAGTCCTTGGACATCGCCGATTCTTCTCGTTAAGACGAAAGGGCAGTTATCGGTTCTGCTTGACTAAAGGAAATTAAATGAGGTTACTGATAGGGATGCTTATCCACTTCCATTTATTTCGGCAATTTTGGACAAGCTTCGAAACGCGAAGTATTTGTCCTCGTTAGACATTAAATCTGCTTATTGGCAGATTCCAATGGAGGAAGAATCGCTTAAGTACACAGCCTTTACCGTGCCAGGGAGGGGTCTTTTTCAATTTTGTAGGATGCCATTCGGGCTCCATAATTCACCAGCGACATGGCAGAGGTTTATTGACGACGTTCTAGGTCCCGACTTAGAACCGTTCGTCTTTGTGTACTTAGATGACATTATCATTGTCACCGATTCTTTTGAGAAACACTTAGAAATTCTCAAAGAAGTTTTTAAAAGGTTATGAGAAGCGGGTTTAAAAGTAGGTAGGGAAAAATGTAATTTCTGTAGGCCTTCTTTGAAATTTCTAGTTTATGTAGTTGATAGGAACGGGCTTCATGTAGACTTGGAAAAAGTGGAGAGCATGATAAGGATTCTTCCACCGAAAAACGTGAAGGAAATTAGGAGTTTTGTAGGGACAATTTCTTGGTATCGAAGATTCGTGCCAAATTTTGCAATTTTAGTTAGGCCTCTTACCGATCTCTTAAAGAAAGGTAAGAAATTTGAGTGGACCCATGAATGTGAGGAGAGTTTTAGAAAAGCCAAAGAGGGTTTGGTTACGGCACCGATTCTGACATGTCCGGATTTTTCACGGGCGTTTGTTGTGCAAACAGACGCGTCAGATTTTGGTATCGGGGCCGTTCGCAGGAGTTTTAGGATGGCGAAAAAGCCATTTGTTATTTGAGTCGGTCATTGAATAGGAATGAAAGGAACTACTCTACGACTGAAAAGGAGTGCTTAGCGGTTCTTTGGGCGATCGAAAAGTTACGGCCGTATCTCGAAGGTGTTCGTTTTACAGTCGTCACTCACTGATCTGGCTGAGCAATCTTAAGGATCCGCAGGGTAGGCTAGCTCGTTGGGCCGTTCGGCTCCAACAATTTGATTTCAAGATCATCCATCGAAAGGGCAAAGAACATGTCGTTCCTGATTTTCTCGCGGTTTTATTTATATTTTAACGGTCGTCGATTATTTCAGCAAATTTCCCCTGTTCGCGTTACGGTCCGCAACGGCGAAAGCGGTTTGTCGAGAATTAGAAGAAAACTTGTTTCTTCTCTTCGGTGTTCCAAAGTGGATCGTCTGTGACAACGGTCCCCAGTTCCGTAGCAAAGAGCTGAAGACGCTTAGTGAAGCGCACGGGTCACAACTTCGGTACACGGCGCATTACCATCCGCAAGCGAATCCTGCGGAGCGCATAAATCAAATAATTAAGACTACGCTCCGAGCATATGTCTCGGAAAACCAGCGGAGTTGGGATATGCAACTGGCAAAAGTGGCCTGTGCTATCGGAACTTCGCAACATGAGGTGTTAGGTGTTTCGCCATATTTTGTTAATTTTGGTAGGAACATGGTAACTAGTTGCCATGATGTAGGGCTTAGAGATAGTGATAGGGCCAAGATGGAGGGGATACTGTTAGGCAGTTTCAGAAACTGAGACAGGAGATAGCTAGGAAGTTGGAAGCGGCGGGAAATAAGACCGCTAAAACTTATAATTTGAGGAGAAGAGACATACAGTTTCAACCTGGTGATCTCGTTTGGCGTAGAAATTATTCCTTGTCCGATGCGGCAAATTATTTTGCGGCCAAATTAGCGACCAAGTTTGTTGGTCCATTTAGGGTCAGTAGGAGGGTGCCACCTTGGACATACCTCCTGATAGACGATAAAGGGAAGGATCGAGGGACGTGAAACGTAAAGGATTTAAAGCCTTTTTTTGACACTTAGTCAAAAGTCCCTTAATCTTTCTTTTAAATCATAATTTTTTGTATTTTGTTTGTTTTTTTTTGGTAAATTGTCCAGTTTTATATTTCCATTTCATGCCACTAATATTTTTTTTTCTTTTTTTTAATATGATTGTTCATTGCCTTCAAGACCTACATACAACAAAATGTTGACGACACAAGCAATGTTCATTGCCTTCACGACCTACAATAAAATACTGATGACACAGCAGGAGGCAATGACCAGCGCATTCTATTTTGTTTTGTATTGTTTTTATTTATGTTGACATATTCAATATATTAAATGTTATTGTAAACAAATTGTTTGACCTAATTTATATTTGATTTGTAATGAATTGTTTGTAATCAATTGTTTGTTATTTAAGTATAAAAGAGACATAATGTCTATAATAAATTCATTCGTTCATTAACAACCAGTAGTGTACTATTGTTATCATTTTACGAATCTTCATTCCACAAGAACAAGTTCAAGTGCTTGGATCTTGAATCATCATCAATCTTATTGTTTATGCACAGTAAGATACGTCGCAATCATCGTTCTCACTGTATTGGACAGTAGAGAACCTTAAATCAGTCAATTGTATTGGACAATTCTGATTTCACAAAACATTTGGTGACCCCGACTACAAATCGTCAACCTAAGGGTTTGGTCAGCGACACATTACGTCTTACTGGAATCAACAGCTGAAACTAAGCATCAAAATTTGTCAAGAAGGCTCACAATGGAAAACTGGACAACTGAACAACGTCAGGCCGGAGAGGACATACAAACCATCATCCGGAACTTCAACAAGGACTCGCCTACGCGAAAAACAACGAAGGAATACTTTGCTTCGCGGTTAAACCGAATCGAAGCTATTTGGAAAGATTTTGAAGCCAGAGACGAAGAAATTCGGTCATCAAATCTAAAAGTCGACGAATATTTCACCTCGTGTTATTTCGATAAAATTAAAGAGATAACTCAAAAGTACAGGAAAATATTCAAGGATTCGCTTACTAAAGTAGAGCCCAGCCAAAGCAAGGAGCCGCTAACTGAAATAGATTCCAGCGAAATTAAGAAGACACCTGAATCGCCCGAGGAAAAAGTAAAAACATCTGAGGGAGAAAAACAAACATCGCATGAGGTGCTTACTCTCATGCGACGCCAAAAGGCATTAATGAACTCTTTAGCCCGGCTCATTGACGGTCGAGTTAAGGAAGAAGTCCCCATACAATGTCTAGAGGCAATGAATAAACTCTGGAGCCAAATCGAAGAACTACATTATTCAATTTGGGAGAAGTGCGAAAACCCACTTACAGAGGGTTATGACATGAACTCTTATTCAAATTATTAAAAAATGATCATCTGTCAGTACAGCTTCCAAAGATGACAATCCCGAAGTTTGACGGCGATTACCTAAAATGGCAAACCTTTTCCGACATCTTCACCAAGATGATACATAACCAAGATCTACCATTAGTACAAAAAATGTGGTATTTAAAAACAAATGTATCTGGTGATGCAGAACGCCTGCTAAGACACTTAGAGCTGACGGAGGAAAACTATCCGATTGCATGGAAGACTCTTTAGGATCGATTCAGCAACAAAAGAGCCCAGACGTTGTCCCTTATTCAAAAAATTTTGGGCTTGCCGCAGCAAAACTCCGAAGTAAAAACTATGAGAGAGTTTCATGATACAATTCATGAATCTTTAGCAGCTTTGAGGGCTCTTAGCATTGATACAGGCTCGTGGGCTCCTCTACTCATTCATCTGTTAACGAAGAAATTAGACCGACAAAGCCATCTACTATATGAGCAATCCGTCAAAAACCCTCGAGAACTTCCAACAATGGAAGAATTTCTCAAATTCTTGAAGAACCGTTTTGAGGCCCTAGAAGCTGTTGGGGGAAAGGACCGAACCAAGGTGGTGTCCAACATTGCTTCCTCCAACATTGGTAACTCCAAGGTATGTGGAAATACGAACCACCCAATTTTTTATTGCGAAAAGTTCTTGAAGATGTCAACCGCTGAAAGATTAAGATGGACGCAAAGACAACGATTATGCGTGAACTGTTTCAAGGCCGATCACACGGCAAAAACGTGTGTGTCACGAAGTTGCTCCAAATGCACAGGCAAGCACAACACACTGTTGCACTTGGTTCCGAAAATTCCACGACCATCCAACGCACCAACTGGCGCAACTACTTCAGAGACTACAACCGCTAAACCTAGCATTACGAAGACTGAGGCTTCGACACCAATGACTGTAGCAACGATTCAAAACCTTAATTACAACCAGGACTACGTGCTGCTGGCTACGGCAAGAGTTATCATCGCCGCAAACAATGGGCAATCTTGTGTGGTCAGAGCGATTCTAGACTCAGGTTCGCAGATCAATCTGGGATCAGAGAGGCTTATCAAACGCCTATCTTTATCACCCAAACCATCATCTCTATGTATCGAAGGCATCGGACGAAGAACACGAAGCTCCACAAAACGAGTCAACATCAAACTCCAATCGTCAATTGGAAAGTTCAACTGCAGAGTGGAAACATTCATCCTTCCAAGCATTGTGTCACCTCAACCTACGCAGAATCTGGATACAACAACCTGGTCCATTCCTGAAAACATTAATCTAGCAGACCCAAACTTTCATCAATCCGACAAAATTGATATTCTTCTTGGAGCAGAATTGTATCATCAACTCATACGCCCAGAACAAATACGGATTGGTGACAAGATGCCATTATTACAGAACACTGTCCTTGGTTGGGTTGTGACAGGAAAAATTGAAAACGTAGCCTATAACAATGCTACTTGTGCAATCTTCTGCGAAGACGATTCTACGAATGACCTCATCGAAAAGTTCTGGAAGCTGGATGACTTCGAAGACTCACCAAAATCGATGACGACAGCTGAGAAATTTTGTGAAACACATTTCACTCAAACAGTAACCAGGTCTAATACTGGCCGCTTTGAAGTTCGACTGCCATTCCGAGAAAATAGTGAAGCCTTGGGTGACTCAAAGCAAGTAGCACTCAACCGTTTTATGTCATTAGAAAGACGACTAAACAAGAACCCATCATTGAGGAGGGATTATGTCAAATTTATGGAAGAATATGAAGCATTTGGACACATGGAACAAATCAATCCAACCAATATTCCAAAACACCACTTCTTCATCCCTCATCACTGTGTACTTAAACCTGATAGCAGCACAACAAAACTACGTGTTGTTTTCGACGCATCGGCTAAAACCTCCACGGGTTTATCTCTCAATGATATACTCCATACTGGACCCACAGTTCAAAGTGAACTCTTCTCGATCCTACTCCGATTTCGAATGCATAAATTTGTGTTTACAGCCGATATCGAAAAAATGTACAGACAAATTCTGGTTCATGAAGAGGATCAGAATTATCAACTCATAGTGTGGAGGACGCAGCCATCAGAAGACATAAAATACTACAAGCTCAAAACCGTCTCATACGGAACCTCGGCCGCCCCCTATTTGGCAACCAAATGCCTGCAGTTTTTAGCCTCTCAAAGCAAAATAACGCATCCAATAGGAAGCCAAATTCTGTTAGAAGACTTCTATGTAGACGATTGCATTAGCGGATCCAACAGCATCACTCAGGCAAAGGAAGCTCAAAAACAACTAAGGTCAATCCTGGACAACGCCGGATTTAAACTTCGAAAATGGTGTGCAAACCATCCCCAATTGTTAAATGACATTCGCCCTGAAGATCAGGAAATCTGTCTTGACTTCACTGATGCCAGCCACTGCACAATAAAAACACTTGGACTCGTTTGGCAACCTAAATCAGACGAATTATGTGGGAGGTCTAAGGTAAATGATACTTCCTCAATCACCAAACGTGTGGTAAGTTCCGAACTTGCACGAATTTTCGACCCATTGGGACTATTTGGCCCTGTTGTAGTTCAAGCCAAAATCTTCATGCAAAAACTTTGGCATTCAAAACATGCTTGGGATGACGAGCTTCCACAACACCTCAAGGAAGAATGGTTCAGCTTCAGAAAGGACATAGCTGATCTCGACCAAGCGAAAATTCCCAGACACGTTTTCAAGGGAAACCCTACGTCTATACAGATTCATACTTTCGTGGAAGCACCAGTATTTCTTTGGACAGATTCCCAAATTGTTCTTTCCTGGATAAACTCAACGTCATCTTCATATCACACCTTCGTAGCAAATCGAATCGCAAAAATACAAGAACACTCATGGGGAGCACTGTGGCGTCATGTGCCATCAAAGGAAAATCCCGCAGACTTGCTCTCTCGAGGGGTATCTGCACGAAACTTCATGTCCTGTCACATGTGGCTTTATGGACCTTTATTTTTACATGGAAATGAATCAGCTTGGCCACAAACATCTCCAAGGGAACAAGAACCTCATTCAGATCTTGAACGAAAAAGAAAACACATTGTTGCTATAGCACTACAAGACGATCCTCCAAGTCAATTCATCTACAAGATACAACATCGAAATTCATTCAAGTTTTTACAAAATACCATTGGCTATATGCTGCGATTCATCAAAAGGGCCAGGAATTTGAAGGTGAATCCTGAGGGACAGAAGGCACTTTCACCCAAGGAGCTTAACGAATCTCTCATGACAATCATAAGGCAGATACAATCCTCTGAATTCAAAGGCGAAATTCAAGATCTTAAAAGAAATAAGGGCTTATGCAAATCTAGTGCACTTATAACTCTGGCACCATTTTTAGACGACAACAACGTTCTTCGAGTAGGAGGACGACTAGAAGCTGCATCAATATCATTTGATGCAAAACATCCAATATTACTCCCATACAACGAATCAATTACAAAGTTGCTTTTCAAATTTAAACATGACTCACACAATCACTGTGGACCGCGAACCTTATTATCCATTCTTAGACAAAGGTTTTGGCCAATTAAGGGGAAGATCACAGCCCGACACACAGTTCATAACTGCATTAGATGTACAAGAACCAGACCACACCTAATGACTCAAATAATGGGTAATCTTCCTGCCGACCGAGTTACGCCAAATAGACCATTCCTTATCTGCGGTGTAGATTTCTGTGGACCTCTGTGGGTACACTTCAAAATCAGAGGTAAGAAACCACACAAGGTGTACTTAGCAGTGTTTTGCTGCTTCTCAACTAAGGCAGTGCACTTGGAAATAGTAACAGATTTAACCACTGAAGCTTTTATTGGGGCCGTGAGAAGATTCATTAGTAGAAGAGGAAGAATCCAGACGCTATATTGTGACAATGCAACCAATTTCGTCGGAGCCAAAAATCAGCTTGCCGAGCTCAAGGATATATTACACACAACAGAAGCAAGAGAAGCCATCATCAAAGCCAGCAGCAATAAGGGAATAACCTTTAAGTTCATTCCACCAAGAGCCCCCCACTTCGGCGGATTATGGGAAGCAGCAGTCAAATCAGCGAAACATCTTTTACTCCGAACAGTATCTACAGCCTCATTAACCCATGAGGAATTAGAAACTGTAGTCATCGAAATAGAAGCAATTCTGAATTCAAGGCCACTAATTCCACTGTCAACTAACCCAAATGATCTTGCCGCACTTACACCTGGACATTTCTTAATAGGAGAACCTCTTACTGCACAAATCGACCCCGATATAGGTCCAGAGAACAAAAATCTAAGAAATCGGTGGAGCACCATCTGCTACCTTAAACACGAATTTTGGAAACGATGGTCAACAGAGTACCTCAATCAACTCCAACAAAGAAACAAGTGGAACAAGAGCCAACAAAATATAAGAATCGGCGACCTAGTCATCATCAAGGAAGATAACATTCCAACCCTCAAATGGCCGTTGGGAAGAATTGTCGACATCTTTAAGGGACAGGATGACGTAGTTCGAGTGGTTAACGTAAAAACGCAGTCAGGAATACTAAAACGACCTATTCATCGTCTAGCTCCGCTCCTTGAAGATAGCGAAGATGTCAACCAGAAACAGGAAGATGGGGACACACAAGCAGAAACATCACCAAAACGACGGAAAACATGCAATACTTCACTAATCACAACGGTAATTCTATCATTATTCTTGCTTCCAATGGTTATCGCATCACCGATAAACATTACAAGATTCAAAAACAATCCTGGACTATACTTCAAAAATCTTGGCTCCACTAACCTGATTGCGAACGAATGGAACCTAGTCACATATTATGACGTAGCACCCATCCGAGCTGAGCTTGAGGCATTCAACAACGGAACAAGGGCTCTCCAACACTTATGTAATCAACTACAACTTAGAACAACATGTAATGCGATGGTTACCTACCTAACAAATATGAAGATATCACTCCAAGGAGACACCAACTTAATCTCAAGCCATCGGAGTACTAGAGCAGCAATAAACGTTGTCGGAAACATAGCTCATTCTTTATTCGGGCTACTGGAGTCCGACTATGCAGAAGAGTTGTCTAAAACAATCGACCATATAAACAATAATGAGGCTCTTTTATTATCGATGTTAAAAAATCAGACGTCTGTCATCGACTCAACCATCAACATAATAAAGCATGATCAGCTTGAGGTTCGAAATCGCATAAACATGCTTCAAAACTAAGCCAACGAGATCATTGGAAGAATCGGAAATGCAACTGACCAGTTTAGAGTATTTCAAATTTTCACTACACTCGCAATGCAACTAATGATGATGGCATCGGTGCCGTGCCATTTGGCCATATGCCATATGGCCATATTTCAAAATATGGCCATATGACACTATTGAATTGTGTCATATGACCATATTTTGATATATGGCTATTTGTCACTTTGGTAATGTGTCATTTGACCATTATGGCCAAATGACACTTTAAAACTTGTTCTTAAACTGCAAAAACAAAAACGAAAGAAAATTTTGCATATGCAATATTTCTTTCACCGACGATAGCAGCCGCGATTCAAAATTTGCAAAATGGTTCGGGCAGGAACTATCTTTTAGATGGTACTTTTAGTGTTGTACCAGCTTGCGGCTACAAACAATTGATAATTGTGCACTTCGCTCATGATACAAGTACACAAACATTCATACATCATATATACATAATGTACATTCATACTTCAGGGTTCAGGTATAATAATTGGTAGCGAGCGAAGCGAGCGGAAAAAAATTTGCCCAAAAGAGAATCAATTTGGGGTGTGAAAATAAAAAAATTCGCGCGAATTTTTTTATTTTCACACCCCAAATTGATTCTCTTTTGGGCAAATTTTTTTCCGCTCGCTTCGCTCGCTACCAATTATTATACCTGAACCCTGAAGTATGAATGTACATTATGTATATATGATGTATGAATGTTTGTGTACTTGTATACACTCTACAGATATCCAATTAAAAATATGGCTATATGACACAAGAAAATATGGTCAAATGACACATTACCAAAGCGACAAATAGCCATATATTAAAATATGGTCATATGACACAATTCAATAGTGTCATATGGCCATATGGCATATGGCCAAATGTCACGGCACCGATGGCATCTAATCTTCAAAGGGTCGAAGGCACGATTCTTAATACATTAACGGATGTACACTATGGCAACATCAACCCTCTACTGCTTTCACCTACTCAACTTAAGGCTGAAATCATAAACATAAAAAATCACTTACCACTGTCACAAAAACTACCATTCGAGCAAGAAGATTTGCTCCAATTCTACAAAATATCAACAACGAAGGGTGGCTCCGCAGGAAAACACTTAATTTTCGTAATCACCATTCCTCTCGTTGAACAAGAAGCATTTGAATTATTCCAAATAACACCTGTTCCTTTAATACTTAACAACACGCTTCTGAAAATTAATCCAGCCATAGAAATCCTGCCCATAAACCGTCATAGAGACCAATATTTTCCAATGACTTTATCAGAATTCAAGGAATGCAACAAAGGAAAGGAAATGCAGTTTTTCTGTTCAAACCGAAAGGCAAAATATCACTCCGGTTCACAAGCGTTTAACTGTGAATTCTCTCTTTTTATCAATGACACCGCAACATCATGTGAAATTGTTAAATCCATCAACAACATTCTATGGACCCAATTGAACAATAGAAATCAATGGATATTTGGAGCACTTCAAAATGTTCAACTTACAGCTGTATGCAAAACCGAAACCCTTCAAATGGAACTATATGGAGCTGGACTTCTCTCAATCGAGAGCGATTGCAGAATACGGAACAATCTGGTTACAATTCAAGGAACCCAGATGACGATAAGCAATGTACATTCATCCTTCATAAGTTTTGGAAACTTATCAGCAATAGCGAAGCCCAGTGATGTTCACGCAGCTTTAGATCTAATCCCAATTTTCAACAACACTCATATTGAGTCACTAACAACACTCCAAACTCAACTGTCAACATTGCAAAATCAGAATCTCGCAAACCTCAATAAAAAAATATTTACGGACAACATTCACCATTACTCAATCAGCTATCTGGCTTTAATCATGGCAGTCTGTCTTGGGATCATATTTCTGTTCAGAGCTCGGAAGCAAGAAACGTCAAACGAAATTCCCCTTCCTTTACCTCACAAAACTCAATACAACGTCTCAGAGGTATAATTCTTGAATGAGTACCCATTCAACGCGGGGAAGAATGTTCATTGCCTTCACGACCTACATACAACAAAATGTTGACGACACAAGCAATGTTCATTGCCTTCACGACCTACAATAAAATACTGATGACACAGCAGGAGGCAATGACCAGCGCATTCTATTTTGTTTTTTATTGTTTTTATTTATGTTGACATATTCAATATATTAAATGTTATTGTAAACAAATTGTTTGACCTAATTTATATTTGATTTGTAATGAATTGTTTGTAATCAATTGTTTGTTATTTAAGTATAAAAGAGACATAATGTCAATAATAAATTCATTTGTTCATTAACAACCAGTAGTGTACTATTGTTATCATTTTACGAATCTTCATTCCACAAGAACAAGTTCAAGTGCTTGGATCTTGAATCATCATCAATCTTATTGTTTATGCACAGTAAGATACGTCGCAATCATCGTTCTCACTGTATTGGACAGCAAGAGAACCTTAAATCAGTCAATTGTATTGGACAATTCTGATTTCACAAAACAATGATGGTAACCCTGTGTTCTGTTGTATACCCTGTTCGCTTACCCTCCAATCCTGGCCGAGCCTTAAGAAATGGTATATTTTTCTAGAAAAGTAAACACATTTCTTGGGAGTTAAGGGTGGAATTTGTTACGGTAAATTTTACCGCAACAAAAACTTCCCTTCGGTCGTTCTTTTCCCTTTCTTTTTTCTCGTTGTGGCTGCAAAATATTGGCGAAGTTGAGGGCAACCATGGTCTCATCTACCAATGGTGTACCTAGCCTTATTTTGCAAAAGCAACAAAAGCAGGTGTTCGAGTACGTTCCAAAACGAGAAGAGAGCCGGCGGATGAGCCGAAGAAGTAACGAGTCAGGTGGACTTTTACTTACATAAAATGAGCAACAACAACTATACACCTCCTTATAATTATCTTTTAATTTTAATATCTTTTCTTTTTAACGTAACGTAATTTTAACATTAACTTAAAATAACGTAAATTTGTTTAATGTACAAAATGGGTTTTTAACGCGTGTAAGATTAGTTTTGTAGAATTTTGAAAATGGCTTTAAAGTAACGCTCCTCTCTGTATCTCCGAAAATAGTTTGTTGAAAAAATTCACGCTTCGAATCCCGCGCGATAGTTGTAGAGTAGGTAATTGGAAAAAGCCTAGGTCAGACTCCTCCTCAATTTTATTTCTTTTCAATTTTTCTCGGAAATAGTTTTAGTTGGAAAAGTCTGAACTCGTCCATAATGTTTCGACACGTTTTGGAAACACATCCAACAATTTGTCGAAACGTTGTTTGTGTGCGTGAGAGTAAGTTTTGGCAAGTTTTGGAAACACATCCAACAACTTGTTGAAACCGTGTTTGTGTGCGTGTGAGTATGTTTCGTTAGATCCCACCACGGTAGTTTTCTAGGAGAGCGTCATGCTTCCAGAAAGCCGTGACCGATGATCTCGAAACGAATGGTTGTGTTGTATCGTTGTATGTATGAGTGAATGATTGGAATGGACGAGGGAAGAAAGTTGTTGATACAAATTAGCTTGGAAGGCATTCTTGTGAGAGCCTTAGAAACGAAGACAAAATTTTATAAAGGATAGAAAAAAGAATTTCGAGAAATTTTGGTGAAGAAAAAAAAAATCGAGGAGGAGACATTTTTTTTTATTTGGGATAAAACCTTTGGATCGAGGATTTAGAAAATCGGGATTCGAGACGTGATAGAGATTGAAAGTTGAGAAGAAGATACGAGAAAGGAGCTGTAACAAAAAGAAGATAAGTAGTTTATGTAATTTCTGAATATAAATAATATTTGGAATTTCAAGATATATATTTATATTCAACCTTTTTTTGTATACGAGATTTCCGGGCGCGCTTTGGTTTTATTAAAGACCCATTTTCATTTTGTATTTTTCTCTTTATTATTTGCTTTTACTTTTATTTAATTTAAATCTCATACCTTGTTAATTTTGCCTTGAGCCGAACGGCCATATTTAAATTGTTTAACCTATGATTTGAAAAGACTTGGGTTTTAGTCCAGGGATCTTCTGTCCCACGGTTTCCCAAAACAATAAAATAATTATCTTCATTTAACTTCCTTCTTTTTATTTAAAATATCGGTCCTTCAAATCTTATACCTATATTAAAATTAAAACTACTTAAAACTACCTTAAACTACTTATATCTTGAATAGCCACAGCAACGTGTTTTTTTTGTTTTTGTGATTTTTTTGTTTGTGTTTTGTGTGTGTGTGTTTTTTTTTTTTTTTTTGTGCCACCGTGCCTGCTCTACCTTATTCTACCTTAAACCTATGTAAGCTGACCAAGCTGATTATCATTGACCAACTTTCTTAATCTTACTTCATCACTCAACCACCAAAAGTGCCGAGCTTGTTTACGAATATCCCTACGGTCGCGGTTGGATACAGTCCTACTGAACCGAAGGCACTCTGCTCCGTTTCCTGCGGCGACATCTCGGTCGTACAGGAGTCGCCGATCCACAGTTCTACGGCCGACATGGTAGATCAACGGAACCGCCAATCTATTCTGTATCAGCCCTCGACTGTCTAGAAAGGGGAAAGCCTCAGGTGAGATAAATCCGCTTAAACGTGCTTGTTCAAAATACTCATCATTTGGGTAGTAAGCCCCAAAGATGAGTCCATTAGAAGAGATCATAGCTCTCGCAACGTGACCGCGAATAAGTTTCAACAAGAAGTTATCTATCCTGTTTATGTTGGCCACATTGTATAGGACCTCGTTGTAATAGTATCGTTTGTACTCCGACTCTGGTGTTCTGTGTAATCCAAGGCAGGTCCTTAGACACTGCCTCTCAAACACCCGAATCTTTTCCATTTGAGATGGGGCAACGTTGAACCACACAGGGCACCCATAGGCAATCATCGGCCGGATGAGGGCCATGTAGCAAATCACCTTCACCCTGCTGTCAAGACGGCTGCTATAAAACAGCCGTTTTGTCAGGGCAAAAGCTCCCCTAGCTCTGGACAGAGCAGCATCTATATGTCGGTTGAAATATAGATACTGATCCAGCCAGATACCAAGGTACTTTACCACACTTTTACTCGCAAATGAATGTCCACTTGGTCCAACGATCACTAGATTCCTCGTGTTCTTCCTCGTATCCCCAGAAGCCCTAGACAATGGGGTTCTAAACAGGATAGTTTCGCATTTCTGGAAATTGCTTTTCAATATTTTTGCAATAAGTGCGGTCATGCGTCATGGCATGCCCCTGGATGTGTGGCCTCAAAAAATCAAATTTGCATTTTTCATTCCAAACCTAATGTTCAATACTTAGTTAATACTGTGGACTGTAAAATACTAGACTTTATATACATCACCTTTTTGGGTTTATATTTGCTCAATTCCAAATTCCTTTTTTGTTTTACAACAATAATTGATATTTTTATTTGTTAATTTTGTTTGTTTTTGTTAATGATACGCAAGCACAACTTGTTTCTTTTGAATACACACAATAACATGTAATAATAATAATGGAAACGCAAAAACATTAGCAACAGAAAATAAACAATCCTTAGCAACAGGAAAAACTAAAATACAATAACTAATAAAATGCACGACTGGGTCGCACGTACTTGCTCTGTGGGTTTAAAAGTACGATGAAAACAAACAAACAAGTTTTCTATTTGTATGATTTTTGACCTTTTTTGAATGAATGTATTTATTAGATGTTTTATGGGCTTTAGATCACTTTATTTCCATTAAATGAAACAACTGTTGTTTAAAACGAAGTTTCGTTCATGATTATGAACATCATCAGGTTTATTTCTATAAACACATTATACGGAAAATTATTATTTTAGTCCAAATTAAATTAAATATATTGAGACAAATTACAATTTGTCAGCTGACTTACGTTATTATTTCATGTCATGAATGTTTAAAGATTTGCACATATAATATGTATGTAAAACACCACAAATTATACATAAATATTGCACTTATTAAACATTCATATTGCATACACATACATATATATTGCACTTAAATTAAACATCAAAAGCAAAAACAAAAAACTTTTTTGAAACAAACAAAACAATTACTTTTTACTTTTACACAGCACTATACTTAACATTTTGAATAGGACTGATAGGAAGAAGAAAACTAAAGCATGGACATGAATAATGATACGAAATGAACATCCACGGGTTGAGTGGGTGTTAAGGGGATGTGGAACGTCTTTTCTTTTTTGTTCTCTCGATCAGGTACTTGTAGTGGGGACTCACGTTGTCAAGATCCGTTTTTCTGTCATTGTATTGTTTTTATTTATGATGTGGAGTGTCTCTATAACGAGCCTTTTATTGTAGTGTCGTTCTCTTTGCATTATTTTTGCATTATCAAAATTTGGTTTATGGTTTTTGGTTATGCAATGGGCTGCCAACGCTGTTTTTTTACTTGCTCTATAGGGCAAGTATTGGTTTCGTGCAGAAAAAAAAATCGAGGTTTTAATCAAACATGACATTACGATGATAGAGAAGCCCAAAAAAATGGTCTTCTCCATACCGTCCGTCGGTCTGTCTGTGCGTCTGTGCGGATGTGCGGATGTGCGGATGTGCGCTTTTTCACGTCATGCTACAGCCTAAACGGCTTGACGGATTTTCTTCAAACTTGGTATATAGCAGTTTGAAGAAAAACCGTTGTCGAGGTTTTTTTTATTTTGCTTTAGCCCGGCTCAAACTGGTACCTTTCAAGTAAGGGTTTTTTTCAATTTGGATTTTCTCGAAAACGGCTCTAACGATTTTGATTAAATTTAAAATTTAGCTAACTTTAAGCATTTCTAACAAAACTGCGTTTTTTGTTTTTGCCTTAAATGGTCGTAACGAAAATCAGGTTTTAACGGCTTTTTTTCAAATAGCCATAAGTTCTCAACGGCTTGATTGAATCAACTCAAACTTTGTTTGACATAGTTTTTCATAGTGTTCTATAGGATGGCTTAGTAAATTTTTCACTGAAGCCTTTCTAAACGGTGGCTTCCATACAACGAGCCGTTGAGTTTTAGCCAACTTTTTTTGGTTTTTTCTAATTTTCTCGAAAATGGCTCTAACGATTTTGATTAAACTTTGTGTGTTATATTCTTTTAGTGTTTTGAAGAGAACAACGTTTTTAGTTTTTGGCTAAAAATGCAAATAACGGAGATCTGCTCTTAACGGCTTTTTTTCAAATGGCCATAAGTTGTCAACGGTTGCATCGAATTCACTCAAACTTTGTTTGGTATAGTTCCTTACAGCTTTCTATCAGATGGCATTGATTTTTTTTCATTTTCTCTTTTTTAAATGGTGGCTCCAATACAAAGAGCCACTAGATTTTGGCCAATTTTTTCATTTTTTCTAATTTACTCAAAAAAGGCTCCCCCGATTTTTATAAAACTTTTTATGTAACATACATAGAATACTTCAAACAAAACTGCATTTTTAGTTTTTGGCTATACATGATAATAGCGGAAATTGCTTTTAACAGTATTATTAATTTGGCCATAAGTGAACATTTGTATCATTTATAACACCCAAAAGATAACGTCTTATTTTAAATATTAAAGGTTTCTTAACGTTAGCTCCCGTATATCGACTTTTCCAGTTTAAGCCAAATTTGTTTGGTTTTTACCAAATTTTTCAAAAATGAATTGTTCTTATTGATCTAAAAGTTTGTTTTCATCGTACTATTGCACCAACAGAGCAAGTACGTGCGACCCAGTCGTGCATTTTATTTTTTGTTGAATTTGATTTTAAATCTGATTTATGTCCAGAGATTCTGTTTTTTAGTTTTTGTTTTGTGGTTCCCACGTAGACTTGATCGCATTTTAAATCTTTATTGCCGTTACATGTTATTTCGTAGATAATGTTTGATTCTTCCATAGTACATACTTTTGTTTTTAGCTTACTGAAGACTTGGCCTAAATTATTATAGGAGCTCATTATATTTTTCTTTATCAATAAAACCGGATTGTTTGAATCTGTCTGCTATGTGTTTTACGTAGATGAATGACTTGTATTTGAGAGGTAGAGTGTCTGCCTTTTCCTCGTTAATTTTTTTTGGCTTATAGTTATTAATTAATGTGTGTATTATATTCGTTGGGAAACTGTTAATTGTAAGAAGAGTTATTAATAATTATTTTGTTTTTGGGATGGAATTCCAAATCACTTATGTTGAGGACTCTGTTAACTAGGTTTTGTGCCGTGTTGAAAATGGTTTGTTTTGGATGATGGGAGTTGAAATTATTAATTCTGCCTGAAGTTGGCTTACGGCATTAGTCTGTGCAACACAATGAAAGACTATAGAGCACTTAAAACATTGCAAACAAAAACAACACAAAGCAAAAACTTTTTACTCAGATGCAGAAAGCTAGGATTAATTCCAAACTTTATTACAAATACGACAACAACAATTGACTCTATAATTCAGCAGGATCTTGATAATACAACAAAGAACAAATTTTTCAAAACTAAATATAATTTTCATTGCCGCGTCTTGAACATCTGTATTTCCACGAAATATAAAACCATAACCAAAACAGAAAACAAAATAGTTAACATTGAGAACATCTTAGCACGAAAACTGACAGAAGAAGAATACTCAAGTTTTTCCTTATTTGAGAACACACACTCCAACACCATGACCATTGATATTAGACAAATGCATGACGTAATTTATAATGAAAAGTGGTTGGTGAACAAAACAAGGGTTACCATCCCTGATAATATAAAATATCTTTTATCACTTGGTCCAAAATTTGCTCTCCCAAGTTCCATTAAAAGTGACAAAAACACTCTCTTCAAAATAATTGCCGATGGCGAAGAATGCATCCAGACAATAGTGGACAATGAAGATAGGGAAGCGTCGAGGGAAAAATTTTCACACATTCTGGACACTAGCCTTAACAACCACAATTCTAAAGGCTTCAGCAAATATCTAACAGCCATTCTAAAAGAAACAAAGGAATTCCTCCATAACAACAAAAAACAGCGCCGGATCTAGGGGCGCAAAGGGGGACACTTGCCCCGGGCGCCTGGCCTTGGGGGCGCCAAATGGAAGATGAAGAAATATAGGAGAGCAAAAAAAAAAGGTATTCAACATTTGAACAGGGCGCCAAAGTAATGCAATGTTTATTATTTATTTCTTGTTCCAAATATGAAAGAAATATGTAATGAACCACTTTCGTCGCCCTTTAAATAAATTCGTCGCCCCTCATGGGGGAGCAAAATTGGAAGATGAAAAGAGAAACGAGAGTTACAAAAAAAATAAAGGTCTTCAACTTTTGAAAATGATAAACAAATTCATTGCCCTTCAGCAGGGCGCAAAATTAAAAGATGAACAAGGAAAAGAGAGTAAAAAAAAAAATTGGAAATTATGCTATGTTTATTTATTTCTTGTTCCAAATATGAAATATGTAATAAGCCACTTTCGTCGGCCCTCATGGGGGCGCAAAATGGAAGATGAAGAGAGGAACGAGAGTAACAAAAAAAATAAAGGTCTTCAACTTTTGAAAATGATAAACAAATTCATTGCCCTTCAGCAGGGCGCAAAATTAAAAGATGAACAAGGAAAAGAGAGTAAAAAAAAAAATTGGAAATTATGCTGTTTATTTATTTCTTGTTCCAAATATGAAATATGTAATAAGCCACTTTCGTCGCCCTTTAAACAAATTCGTCGCTCCTCATGGGGGCACAAAATTGGAAGATGAAGAGAGAAACGAGAGTAACCAAAAAATAAAGGTCTTCAACTTTTGAAAATGATAAACAAATTCGTTGCCCTTCAGCAGGGCGCAAAATTAAAAGATGAACAAGGAAAAGAGAGTAAAAAAAAATTTTGAAATGATGCTATGTTTATTTATTTCTTGTTCCAAATATGAAATATGTAATAAACCACTTTCGTCGCCCTTTAAACAAATTCGTTGCCCCTCATGGGGGCGCAAAATTGGAAGATGAAGAAAGAAACGAGAGTAAAAAAAAAGGTCTTCAACTTTTGAAAATTATAAACTAATTCGTTGCCCTTCAGCAGGGAGCAAAATTAAAAGATGAGCAAAAAAAAAAAGTAAGAGTAATAGGGTTTTCACACCGAGCCGAAAACCCGGTTTTCAGCTAAAAGTTTACGAAAACCTGAAAATCATTCACACCGGACTTTTCAAGTTTTCGTTTGACATTTCACTTAATTTTTACAACTGACTATCAAATTTTTTGTTGAATTTGATTTTAAATCTGATTTATGTCCAGAGATTCTGTTTTTTAGTTTTTGTTTTGTGGTTCCCACGTAGACTTGATCGCATTTTAAATCTTTATTGCCGTTACATGTTATTTCGTAGATAATGTTTGATTCTTCCATAGTACATACTTTTGTTTTTAGCTTACTGAAGACTTGGCCTAAATTATTAGTGGAGCTCATTGCTATATTATATTTTTCTTTATCAATAAAACCGGATTGTTTGAATCTGTCTGCTATGTGTTTTACGTAGATGAATGACTTGTACTTGAGAGGTAGAGTGTCTGCCTTTTCCTCGTTAATTTTTTTTGGCTTATAGTTATTAATTAATGTGTGTATTATATTCGTTGGGAAACTGTTAATTGTAAGAATGTTATTAATAATTATTTTGTTTTTGGGATGGAATTCCAAATCACTTATGTTGAGGACTCTGTTAACTAGGTTTTGTGCCGTGTTGAAAATGGTTTGTTTTGGATGATGGGAGTTGAAATTATTAATTCTGCCTGAAGTTGGCTTACGGCATTAGTCTGTGTAACACAATGAAAGACTATAGAGCACTTAAAACATTGCAAACAAAAACAACACAAAGCAAAAACTTTTTACTCAGATGCAGAAAGCTAGGATTAATTCCAAACTTTATTACAAATACGACAACAACAATTGACACTATAATTCAACAGGATCTTGATAATACAACAAAGAACAAATTTTTCAAAACTAAATATAATTTTCATTGCCGCGTCTTGAACATCTGTATTTCCACGAAATATAAAACCATAACCAAAACAGAAAACAAAATAGTTAACATTGAGAACATCTTAGCACGAAAACTGACAGAAGAACACCGAAAAAAAAAACCTTGGTAAAATCAACTAATATTCTTGGTTGATTTTGCGTCAACCAAGCATCATTTTTAATTTGACTATGCTTGCGTTGTCAATCTTTTTATCAAATCTTGACAATGTTCGTGTTCGATTTCGTGTTTGAATAACCACTTGACATTTTAAAGTTATTGTAAACGTGGTCAAAGAAAAATGATTACGTTAGTAGTTGAGCTAATATTGTTCGTGATCACAACATTTTTTTCTGATTTTTTAGTCAACCATAAACATTTTTAGCTAACAATGCTTTGTGTTGAGCTGAATATACATTGGTGTGCAATTTAAACATAGAGGTTATAAATTATTTAGAAATATTTTTGTGGTTGAACTAATATTTCTATGTTTCAATGACTATGTTTGTGAATAGCTTATCATTTTCATTGTTAAACAAGCAGTAACATTCCGTAAAATATTTGTGTTTGAAGTTAAATGTCCGTGCTTAGATAACTATTATGGTGTTTCGACAAAAATAACCATGCTGTTATTTATATACGTTCGTAATAAAATAATCACTTTCATTGTTAATCGAACACGGTTATTTAGAAAAATTTTTGTGGTTGAACTAATATTTCTATGTTTCAATGACTATGTTTGTGAATAGCTTATCATTTTCATTGTTAAACAAGCAGTAACATTCCGTAAAATATTTGTGTTTGAAGTTAAATGTCCGTGCTTAGATAACTATTATGGTGTTTCGACAAAAATAACCATGCTGTTATTTATATACGTTCGTAATAAAATAATCACTTTCATTGTTAATCGAACACGGTTATTTAGAAATATTTTTGTGGTTGAACTAATATTTCTATGTTTCTATGACTATGTTTGTGAATAGCTTATCATTTTCATTGTTAAACAAGCAGTAACATTTCGTAAAATGTCCGTGCATAGATAACTATTATGGTGTTTTAACAAAAATAACCATGCTGTTATTTATATACGTTCGTGATTGGTTTATTTTTTTCGTTGCTAATTAAACAGAAATTGGTGCTTCAACTTTAATGTCCATGTTCAAATAATTATGCTTGATGTTTCGGTCACAATTTTCCTTGTTATTATACTATGATGCGATCTCTCAATATTTTATGTATATACATACTTACTTTGAACATTCTGTACCTACTCTAGAAACTTTTAAAATAAAAGAAAAAACAGGTAAATTTTGGAGTGTATTCGAAATCAGTTTATTTTAATGATTTATTTAAATAATAATAAACTTATATGTTCTTAGGTACTAGTTTAAATTTAAAATTCTTTTTTAGAAAACAGTATTTTTGCATGTTAACAGAAAGTGTTTTTAAAAGATCTAAGTGCCATTTAAACATATGTAAATACTCTAATGTATTTGAAACATTTTTTTAAAACATTTTTTGGAAATCATATTTAAAAATAATGATAAACGTAGATACATATTAAATCACTTTTTGTTTGTATTTGAAAGATTGTTTTAAAACATTTTTTGGAAATTATATTTAAAAATAATGATGAACGTAGATACAAATTAAATCATTTCTTGTTTATACAATATTTTTACAAGTCTAAGAATAAATTATAAAAAAGTGCCAATTAAACATTCATTGATAGATACTCTTACTAGTCACAAAAGTTTTTTTTTATCACTGACAAAATGATATCTAATTTTCCATTTGGACTTTTACATATTTTTACTTTTTTGAAACATTTTTTAATTATTTTCTTTAAAGTAAAAAAAAAACGTAGGAAGGAACCAATTCAAAATAAATATTGATTTAAGAAAATATTATTTAAAAAAATATAACTACTATTCAATATGTTATTTGAAATGCAACGATAGGCAAACTTATTTTCACTGACTGCATAGCTAAATAATTTTGTTCAACAGAACAGAAACCAACATTCGATTCGATTAATAGCTTTAGATCGACTGACAATAATTTGATATTGATAACTTGATATTTAATTCGATGATGTGAAAAATGGTTCTTTAGCAAAAGCTAATTTCAGAACATTAAGAAGGAATAAAGGATTTCAAAGTAAAAATATAAACAGTTTTACTGATAAAAAGGATTTGTATCAATAAAAAGCGCGGTCAATTTAGACATTAAAAAAACGTAGGACTTCCATTTAGCTTTTACTTCTTCCCAAGGCTCTTTGTGTGTTTAAAATATTGTAATATCGACTGTATAGTCTTCATATTGGGTTTTCCTTAGAATTTTTCATAGGTGCCGCGTACTGAGTATAATATAAGATACATCTATAAGAAAACAACAGTTTTGCCGTTAAAAAGGATTTGCATCAATAAATAGTGCGGTCAATTTAGACATTTGAAATACGTTATGTAATTTCTGGAAACTGTCGGAATTCTCTCAATTTAGTATTAAAAAGGAAGGATTTCAAAGAAAAAATACAAAAATGTTAGGATAGGAAACTTTGTCCGAATTGCCAATTGGTTTACTTTAAAAAGTAATTTTTTTTTTAGATAGCTGAGTATAATATAAGATACATCTTTAAGAAAACAACAGTTTTGCCGTTAAAAAGGATTTGCATCAATAAATAGTGCGGTCAATTTAGACATTTGAAATACGTTATGTAATTTCTGGAAACTGTCGGAATTCTCTCAATTTAGTATTAAAAAGGTAGGAAAAAATACAAAAATGTGAGGATAGGAAACTTTGTTCGAATTGCCATTTGGTTTACTTTAAAAAGTAATTTTTTTTTTAGATAGATCTATAAAATTAAAAATTTCAGATACATATAGTTTTGAGGATTTCAAGACCAATTATACTGAGTATTATATAAGATACATTTATAAGAAAACAACAGTTTTACCGTTAAAAAGGTAAAATCAGCTGAGGACGATGTTGGACATAAATGGCACTTATACATTATTATAATTTTTCAAAATGCTGTCTAAAACTAGAACACTTGGTGGAACTCGTTCTGAACTTTCAATTAAAAAAAAAAAACATTTTTGAAAAAATAGCCATACCGACCTACATGCAATTGGATACTTAAGATTTAAGACAAAGAAAACTTTAAAGCATGTATCAATTTTCTTTTGGAAACTGTCGGAATTCTCTCAATTTAGTATTAAAAAGGTAGGATTTCAAAGAAAAAATAAAAATATGTAAGGATAGGAAACTTTGTCCGAATAAAAGTTATAAAATGTTTTGGGCGAAAAGAAAAATTTTATGGCATTGGAAATTTTGAACGAAATGTTCTGGATTGAATTTTTTTTACAGTGCTATTCTTAAAAATTGTGTATGTAAGGGTTAGAAACTCTGTCACAATTCTCTCAACTTTGAAATTGATCTTGTTTTAAAAGAACTTGATAAAAGTATATTTGTTTCCATTTGGGTTTGAATGTAAACACACAGGAGGACCATCGAAATCATTAATGTTATAAATAAAAAAACTTTGAGTACCATTTAATACTTCATATGAATTGAAATGATCAATGTATTCTGACGTTATAATCTTTTCACAAACAACATAAATAATTTTGCTTAATAGAAATAAACATTCAATTCGATAAAAAACTGAAGATCTACTAATATAATTATTGTTTTTGTACTCAACCTTGCAGAATGTAACTGTTTTGTGACAAAAAAGCTCATTTTGAATCTTAGGAAAACAATCATGATTTTTCAGCAAAAACTTATTAATAGGTAAGTGTGAAAGTTTGGGGGAAATCCCTACATTAGAAATAATTCTTTTACAGAACATTAAAGAACTTTTAATTCCTAAGGACAGCGGTAGGTTTCTACGGGATGTGATATTATTACAATAGCTTTTTAGTACTTTGTGTTTGGATTCAAACCTGAAAGACCAAAAGTGTTTAAGGGGACCTAGCATTTTTAAAACATAAGGATAATGAACCATGAAATGACATTTAGGCTTTAATTTCTCCTGAAAAAGCTCAATGTATGTTGAATGATGTGTTGATATAAAATTTTCTAAGATAGATATGTCATTTTGTTGAAAGTTTGATTTTAAAACAATATCTAAAATTTTATTAAGAATGATTATCAATTTCCAATGAACGTTTTTTTGAGGAACTAAATCACCAATTATTAAGAACAAAAATCTGCAAAATGTCCACATTTCCTTTGCCGACATGTTCAATTTAAGCCTTTGGATATGCTCCGGTTTAATAATTGGCGGAATATTACCAATTTCATATTCACCATATTTAAAAAACTGTGTTCTGTTGTTCAAAGTATCCAGTGAAAAAAATTTGTCATGGATTATAAACTGATTTAGCAGCTTACATAAATCATAATGGCAAACACCCTCAAATAAGTCGTGCATTATGTCAACAGTAATGTTTAGAACAACATGAAATGAAGGTATATTATTAAAAACTGATTCTTCTCTTATGCCAGTGTTTGTCATTCTATCATTAACTTGTGAATATGAATTAACATCAGTATCATAATTTTCAATTGTTCTATGATAGCTGCTATCATCGAAACAAATTGAATAATTTTGTGTCTTAGAACATTTGCAAATTCGACAGTAATATTGCGAATTAAAACCTTTTACGTAACCTAAGATTGAATTAAGCCCAAGATTATCGCCTGTAATGAGTCCTAATACAAAGTACAAGTGATAATTTTCGCCAGATTTAATTTGTATTGAAACTCCGTTTTCTTCAAGGTTCTTAATTTCATCAACAAGGTGATAAAAAATAGAATTTTCACCATGAGATTTATATTTTGAATAAAACAACATTGCTACAAAAATGTTGTTTAATTCCAAATTAACGTATTGCGGAAGACTAGGAAAATTATAGTAAACTGCTCCAATGGAATGACATCCACCGTGAGATCCTAGAGGATTATTGGATTCAAAGTCATCAAAATACAAGTTATAAGGAATTACTTTGTCACGCCTGCTTTCTGGAAATCTTGAAATTCTATCTTTCCATAGTTGACTTGTTACCAAATGTGGAATAGCATTCATTTCAAGATATCTCGTATAATCAATTACAGACTTATAAATTCCTGGAAGCTCAAAAAATTTTTGAATCTGAAATTTTAAGGGCAATATAATACCATCAGATTCGGTAACATCTAAAGAGGGTGTAACTCCACTTTTGACGCAAATCTCGTTATTTATAGTAAAACTGGTAGGATCTCGATAGAAGTCGTATTGTTTTGTTGTTTGAACAAATCTGTAGAAAGTTTTGACACTTTCGAAAGGGTTTTGTAAAAACAGTAAAACCTTTTTAAATTCTTCTTTTTCTGTTTTAATATGTAAAGAAAATTCTTCATGAAGTTTTGTAAAAATAATATTGAAAAATCCATCTGTTAAATCTTTAATAATTTCTTCAGCGATTTTTCGTGACAAACCTGGATTTCCATACAAGTTACATAAAAAATTGATTGCAGATTTCTCTATAATTTGAAATATGTTCCCACTTTGACTTAAACTAATACTTTCAGTTTTGTCTTCAGTTTCATCACTATCTAAAGATTCACGGATAAAATTAAGATGTTCTGTTTCGTAACAATTTACGGAAGCAGTCGATTTAGCTATGCAGTCAAGTGAAAGATTTTTGCAAGATCGTTGAAAGTGCCTCTTAAAACTTTTCAAATTGAAAATTTGTTTACAATAAAGCAGTGAAAGTCATCTGTTTGTTTGAAATAATGAACAGTTTTATAATGACAAACAAGTCCTTTTACATCAGCTGAGGACGATGTTGGACATAAATGGCACTTATACATTATTATAATTTTTCAAAATGCTGTCTAAAACTAGAACACTTGGTGGAACTCGTTCTGAACTTTCAATTTTAAAAAAATATTTTTGAGAAAAGAGCCATACTGACCTACATGCAATTGGATATTTAAGATTTAAGACAAAGAAAACTTTAAAGCATGTATCAAGTGCAGGAAGTAATGAGTCAAACTTGTACTTAATTTCATTAAAGTAAACTATAAACGATTTTTCAAACTCACAATAAATAATTATTGGTTGTAGACTTTGTCCGAGGTCCCTCACCTTAATTGCCAACTTGTCGATTGATGGGTTAAAGTCATTTACGTCACTGACTTTAATTACCATCGATGATTGCGAGTCCTTTATAGTAGGTTTGAAGAACTTCCTTTTTCTAGTATTGTTAGATGCTAAGAGTGCTTGTCTGGCGGAAGGTGGCAAGATGGAATGCAGAAGATTTAAAATTATAACGTCTTCTGGGTCTACAAAAAAACATGTTATTGATTAATAAATAATATGGGTATTCTTAAACATCGTAAGAAAACTGTCAACATTTACGAGTAGTGTGTACATTATGTATATGGGAAATTTTTCCCAACAAACTTAACTTTCCTATACAAACTTGTGTTGTAATCATCGTAAAAATAGTGAACGTGGAAATTTTTTTTTCAATTTTTTTTGTTGAAATTTGTCATTTAAATAACGAAAAAATATTTTGAAGTGCGTTTTTTTTTGGAACTTTGAACAAAATAAAATAAAAAATTTTACTCAGCTGAACCAACTGACATTATGGCCTACATTCACCAAATCGAGTTTTAAAGGGCGTTCATGAAATGTGTTTGATAAACTTTACACTTTTACAACATCGGAAAGTTTACGATTTTGTATGAAAACCCTTAATATAAAAGCCTACTGAAAATTAAACATACATGCCATTTGCGAAATGTTTCTTGTTTAGGAAACCAAGCAGTTCTTGGCTATTTGGATCCTTAATTCTGCCATTGAAAACAGGAATTATTGCAGACTTAAATTCTTCCCATAATTCTATTAGGCAGATCTGCTTTCCAGGAAATAGTAACTCAAAATCAATGTTTATCTTGAGAGAAAAAAAATAAAATAAAGGAAAAAATGTTTTTAAATACATGGGTATCTTATAATTTTTTAATATACCTTAAGGGTGGGTCTCCCATGTAAATGTAGGGTAGTGCGTGCATAAAACTTAATATATCTCCTACATTTGAAAAGATATTTTAATGAAATAAAATGTATTAATTAGTCAACAAATGTGAGCAGATATGCTTATCATCAAATAATTATTTATCATGATATTTATACTTTCAAAAGATAAAAACTTTAAATTTTTCGTAAAATTTAGACACAAATTATTATGTCCTCTTAATTTTCCTCTGTTAAGTAACTTTTTATTTTCTTTTGCTTCAGTTTCTTAATCAGAATAAATAAGTTATATTTGTTATAGAAACCAAAGTTTTTTTTTTTTTATATATATATAATAAAATTGAGGTCAACCAAGGGGTCTTTTTTTTCTTTAGACAAGCGCAGTTTGTAAAATGTTCAACCAAATCGACCAAGATAATTTTTTTTAATATCATTGAAACTAGATGTTATCATGAACATCGATAAATATTTACTTTTTTTTAATTTACCGGTCTAGGAAGACCCAAAACAAAAAATAGCATATTTTTCATATGGGACGCTTTGTAAACCGCTTATTTATTTCAATTTAGGTAAAAAAAAAAAATTATAATAATATTTGTTTAATTTGGAAGCAAGCTATAGAAACATTTAATTTTTTTTTTTTTTTTATGTGCTTAAAATAGCAATTTAATATGTTAACATACTCACTCGTTTTTGTAAGTAGGGAAAACTTTTATCGTTTTGTTATTATTTTTCTATTTTTTTTTGGAATTTTTTCTTTTTGTATCAATTTAAAGAAAAATTATATCATTTGAAGTCACTTTACTATCTTATTTTAAAAAAGTATCTTTTTTACCTTTTTTGAACAAAAATTTCACACTTATGAAAATGTAGTTCACGAAATTGTCACCACAATTAATGGCGTTAACATAGATTCTCTTTTATTGCAACCTCTTTGTAAGAGAGTATTTCTCATTTTTTCTTATTTGATTTTTTGTTGGTTTGATTTTGGTTTTTCCTTTTCTTTGAAATTTGAATACCAACACAAAAATCAGCTGTACCTGTTCCTATAAGATCATTGTTCCATGCAGTTTTGAATGATTCGGACAATTTTGGTGACAAATCGATAGATGATTGCATTGGTCGTTGCGGTGGTACATACATATACATAGATATCAATACACATTGTGTGTTTTCTTATCGTATGTAGAAGAAGTAGGTTCGGTTATTTTTGAATAGCTTGGCAACAAAAAGTCATAGAGCCATACGGTTTTCAGTGTTGGATTTAAAATTAATGGGAGCATTGAATTCTGAGAACAAAAATAATACTTAATGACGTAAAATTTTGAAAAAAACTAGTTTTAAAATTATTTTTAAAATAATGTCTGTATCGGCACCTACAGCCTAAACGGCTAGACCGATTCGCTTCAAATTTGGTACATAGTATTATTATTGTCCTACAGAAGGGTTTTTGGAATAAGCATTCTATTGCAGATTGTATGAATATTTGCAAAAAATTAAAAAACGCCAGTTTATAGGTATTCAACAAATACATTTATTTAAAATTTTTAGAAAAAAATTTAATAAAAATATTAATTTTTTTAATTTTTTTTTTAAATTGCTTTTAAAAATACAAAAAAATATTTTTCAAAAATATTGGTATGCAATACAAATTGAGCTACCTACACCTTTATGTGTGTAAGATTTCGAAAGAATCGGTTGAGTCGTTTTCGAGTTAGTCGAAAGCAAAAAAAACGGTCCTATGGAAAGTACCGTTCTTAGCCATTTTTTAAAACTTTTTTTTCAGCCATATGATTGGTCGTACCTAAAAAGCAACACTGATTTTTTTAAATAGAAATCGTTAGAGCTGTTTTTGAGAAAAATAAGCTTTAACGTAACGGTTGTATGGCAGGTACCGTGAATTTTTGAGCTAAAAAAAAAATTTCAATTTCCCCTCTGTACAATACCTAAAAAAGTCTGTATACCAAGTTTGAAGCTATTCGGCCCACCCGTTTGGGCTGTAGGTCTCTATACATACAGACAGGCAGACAGACAGACAGACAGACAGACAGACATACAGACGGACAGAATTTTTAGACCATCTTTTTTCGTCTTCTCTATCATCGTAATGTCATGTTTGATTGTTATCTCAAAACTTTGTTTTTCGACGAATGCATAACTTGCCTTATAGTACCTATAATCGCAAGTAAAAAGTAACAATGTTTCAATAATAATAGATATATAGCTAGGTACTCAAATTATTCTTTTCCCTTTGCAATAAACCCATAAGCAATTTTAAAACAGGTCAAATAGTTATATTGACCTACCTCACACTTTTGTTACATGCAACTTAAAAAAAAAAAAACAACGATATCAATGTACATACCTACCTACATATACCTACATTAAATATAATGTAACGTTTACCTATCTACCTATGCATGTTCATTTTATGTGTCCTGACTCCTGAGTCCTGACCTTCATCAAGATTTCGATCGAGTCCCAAACGAGTTCACATTTTTTTTTTCACTGTTATGGCAGCAACAGCAAGTAAAATATGAAAAAAAAAAACAACAACAAAACGAAAATAGAAAAAAATTACCCACATTTAGCTATTAGCTACTGTGTTTTGAAAAAAAATTTTAAAAAAATCCCTTCACCCTTCCATACAGAGAGAATAAAACTTGTCATCGCATATCGCATTACTAAATCAAAGCGAAAGGACAACAACGAAACCCACAGAAAGACACACACAAAAAGTATCCCCTACTAAAACGTCCAATGCCAATAATCTTTTCCCTCTGCTTTCCTTTCCACTGCCTGTACCTCCTCTACTACTGTGGCTGCAGCCGGCGGTGCGCGCCACCACCGCACCGCACCGCTTTGAGAATAATAATTATTGTTCACTGCGACTGCGGAAGATCACAAAATTATTTTGAAAAGAGAACAAGAGTAAATGAGTATACCAAAAACAATATAACGAAGAGAAAAGAATATCGCACTACCACATAGAACACAATTTACATGGCGTTTAAGTTCTGTTCTGAGGTAGACCCACCCTTAAGGGTGTCTTGGACCTGATTTTTTTTTGGAGTATATTCTTAGAAAGCTACCAATGCTTTTTATCGGTTTTTTTTCTAGTTTTTAGAACAAAGTTTTTCTTGACTTTAGCTAATATCATTATAAGTATAAGTATTTAGACTATCGAGTTTTCAGTGTTTTACTTAGAATAAATAAAAGCATTGAATATTATAAACGAAAATAGTACTTAATAATGTAAGAATAAACCCAAGAATCACACCCTTAAATAATGACCATCAGGTCCGGGACACCACGTATAAGTTTTCAACTTTAGAACCCATATAAATTAATTCTTCAATAATAAATTAATTTTGTTTTTATTGGGTAGTTTACAACGGTAATAATTAACTGTCATAATTTATGCTTTAAGTCTTAAGATGCAATTTGATTTTTAAACTTAACCCCAAATAAATAAGTGTTTGCAAATTACCAATGTCACTCCTAAAGAGTGTTTTATTAAGGGCCAGTTGTTTAAAATTGTGGAAAAATTTTCTTAAGCTGTTTCTTGTTGTCTTGCTTTAAATGTGGACTTCCATTTAGATTTTACTTCTTCCCAAGGATCTTTGTGTAGTTTAAGCCATTTTATGTCAGCTAATGTATCTTCGGAATTACCTTGCAATAATTCGATTTCGTTTACGGACAAATTTGGATTGAATAGGCTGTAGCTTGAGCTTGAGTTGCATTCGTTTTCCCAATCGTCGTCAAGGCCAATTTTCCGATACCGGCGCTTTAAATTGTAATATCGACTGTATAGTCTTCCTGTTGGGTTTTCTTTGGAATTTTTCATAGGTGCCGCATAATAAATGCTCTACAATTAATGCATTTTAATTGAAGATACCTATTTATTTCGTATCAAACTCCAAAATATTTATTTTTATTACGATTTTTACTTACAGGATCTTCATTAAATCGATCATGGATTCTTGAAGCAATGAAATAAAAATCTCTGCGAGATACGGCTGTTTTCGATTGTGTGAGAAATGTAGCTAAATTTTCTATTAGTATCCCACGTGAAGTTTCTCCAATTCTTTTGTTTTTATTATAATCGTTAATGACGAAACGTCCCGAAGGGAATAACTTAAGAACGGAATCTAAATCCTTTGAAATATAATCAAATTAAACTAAGAAAGTTAGTTGATTTGTAAATTCTTTGTTGCCACGGTGTTTACAGTAACAAAATACCTTGTTAAAACTTAATCTAAAATACATATTAGTTTTTTAAACTAACCTAATCGGCTAAAATTTCGATTGAAAATTTGTTTATTTTTTGTTGTTAAAATCCTTACAAATTAAACTTATAAGATTAATTTTAAAAAACTGATAATGTATGTATATTGAATTCTATGGCATAAAGGAACGGTGTATTACAAAGTTTCCAAAGCTAATGCTAGGTGATGAGGGATTTGAAATGTTTGAAGCAATCGAAGGTGATGGTGATGGTGACCTTGTTGAAGAACTTTCATGTTCTGTGGACGAAGACTTTACAATATCCGCTAGATGCTTTTTAACTTCGTCTTCTATTAAATTTTTGACATTAAATAGAATTTCCTCTGATGGATCTAATGATGTATTTATTCCCTTAAATAAATTGATCAGAATTTTCTTTAAAATATTATTTGTGGTGTTTGGGAGAAACATAATACATCAAATTTTTATTACATTTCATTACATTTTACATAGTTTAAAATAGCTTTAGCTGATGTGGCTTTAAAATAAATAGGTTAATAAATTACCAGTTGTAAAGTCAACTACATAATTATGTGGTGTTTTTATTAGGTGAATTAGTGTGGTCCTCGTTATGAAAGTGGTATATGACTTGATATGTATTAATGACTTGATATGTATTAAAGGGAGCAATATGCATTATAAGTAGAAAATTGATTTAAGTTAATAAAATAAGTAGCAAGGACAGGGAGAAATAAAAAAATTAATAATATTGGACTACCCTTTTGTTTATATTATGTTTCTCCTAAACCCCGTTGATAAACATAACAAATTTGGTATTTACATTTTCTGTCCGCCATTGATCTAATTTATGCTTGAATTCAACTTTAAATCCGATTGGCTTGTTTGAAAAAATATCTTTCAGATCTTCATTACTTATGTATTTTAAGATATTAGCATCGATTTTTTGGGATAAGAAATATTTGTACAAATCGATAAATCCCCAAGAACCGAGCAAGTCAAACATTTCCGGATCATCAGTTCCTTCAAGATCATTTTCAATGGAATCAAAATCATCATCAGTTCTGTTTCCCAACAAAGTATATGTAATAGCATCTTGAGGATCATCAAACTGATTCTCATATACTTCGGGTATTTCTTGATTTGGACGCATAAAGCTCCTCACATCATTGCGCTCATTGTAATTTCCTTCCATGTTTATAGAGTTAATAGAACTATGAAAAAATTATTTTCAAAGAAAACAAAATTCAAAATTTAAAAAAAAAGGAAAATTTTTTAATTTTCAATTTAATGTACCTTTAATTTAGAATAAATTGGCGTACAAAAGTGGGGTGAGTAAAGATAAATTAATTCACCATTTTATGCTCTGAAGTATTCGAGCTTTCCAAGTATTTTCGTATATTGTATTTTATCAGGGGATCACACACCAAATTAACTGCAATAAAAAACTCTCATTGTCAACATAAGTTTTTTGTGGACAAAAAGAAACAAATTTGATTTTGGTATGAATGAATTTTACTTAAGTTAGATTTTGGAATGAATGAATTTTACTTAAGTTAGATTTTGGAATGGGTGTATTTCAAAAAATATCCTTCGTAGGAAAATTATTAATACATGCCTAGGTTTTAATTAGCACGCACTTCAATGTAGCGTTTACAAATTTCGATTTGGACTTAAGGCAAAAAAATAGACTTTTATGGATTTTGGATTTGGATTTGGATTTTGGAATGGATTTTATTTAATTAGAATTGAAAAAAAACGAATTTTGGAAAGGGTGTATAGTATATACAAAGATATATATCGTAGGAAAATAACTCATAAAATCAGTTTAAATCTTTCCAATATCTGTCTTACTTTGCGAGATATAATTAGTTAGTTAGAATACATTATTCTAATTTTTTAAGAAAAAACAGAATATGGTATATTTTGGATTTCTCCTTGAGAACGAAGTGAACTAATTAAATTAGAAACTAAAGAAGAAAACACAAAGCTGCTTTTCTGTTAGCGCTGACTCCATTACGTTTCTATACTTCGGATTGAACTTTGAGTGAAAACTGTCATTTTACTAAAATTGATGTATTGAATCAAGGAAAAACTTGATATATTTCTCGATTTATGAATAAGAGAAAAAACCTACTAAGGCTTTGTTTTTGCGCAACAAGATTTTAATTTTTTAACGACGACGAACAATAAGATTACGATTAGGAAACCATCGACTGAGCTGTACTGAATTGAACTGAATGAGAATGATAGTATGTATTTTTTTTATTGTGACGACACGATTTTTTTTTTCATTGGAATCAAGGAAAACCTCAATATATTTCTCGATTTATGAATAAAAGAAAAAACTTACTAAGAATTTGTTGTTTTTTTTATTAATTCCCACGCCTCTTTCCACCCCAGATACCGCACGCGCTGGGGTCCATTTTCACCGAGTACGATTGCAATTTCGGTTGCTAGTCATATCGGCACTTAATTAGAAATTGTTTGAAATAAATAAAAAAAAGCAAAAAAAAGGAAAAATGCAAAATGATATATTTCTCGATTTATGAATTAACGAAAAAACTTACTAAGGATTTGTTTCGGCGCAACAAGATTTTAATTTTTAAACAACGACGAACAATAAAATTACGATTAGGAAACCATCGACTGAGCTGTACTGAATTGAACTGAATGAGAATGATAGTACCTATGTATTTTTTTTTTTTTATTGTGACGAAACAATTTTTTTTTCATTGGAATCAAGGAAAACCTCAATATATTTCTCGATGTATGAATAAAAGAAAAAACTTACTAAGGCTTTGTTTTTGCGCAACAAGATTTTAATTTTTAACGACGACGAAATAAGATTACCATTAGAAAACCATCGACTGAGCTGTACTGAATTGAACTGAATGAGAATGATAGTACCTATGTATTTTTTTTTTTTATTGTGACGACACAATTTTTATTTCATTAGAATCAAGGAAAACCTTGATATATTTCTCGATGTATGAATAAAAGGAAAAACTTACTAAGGCTTTGTTTTTGCAATACAATAAGATTACGATTAGAAAACCATCGACTGAGCTGTAATGAATTGAACTGAATGAGAATGATAGAACCTATGTATTTTTTTTTTATTGTGACGACACAATTTTTTTTCATTGGAATCAAAAACTTGGTTATATTTCTCGATTTATAAATAAAAGAAAAAACTTACTAAGGATTTGTTGTTTTGCAGCACTAATCGTAGGTAGGATAAGGTTATAGCAGCTGATTTTGCGCGGCAAGATTCTTTTAACGACGCATGCCAATGTGAAATACAGCCACACTTTCAAGCACGCACACAACACAGCAAACCAAAAGAATGTCTCATGTATAGTTTTTGTTTTTATTGTGACGACACAATTTTTTTTCATTGGAATCAGGGAAAAACTTGATCTATTTCCCGATTTATTAATAAAAGAAAAAACTTACTAGGGCTTTGTATTGCGCAACAAGATTTTAATTTTTTAACGACGACGAACAATAAGATTACGATTAGGAAACCATCGACTGAGCTGACTGAATTGAACTGAATGAGAATGATAGCAAAAAATGAAATTCAAACAGAAATTACTAGTGTGCGTGTGCCGAATGCACGCGCCAAGCAAAATGAAACTAAAGCAAAGAGGATATATATATAGAGTCCAATCTTTCCTACGTTCCATCCGCCTCTGCTAAAATTTTCGTGGTCTCTTTCCTATTGTATTCATTGTTCAACAACAAAAAACGATGAGGTGAGTTTTGTGTTTTTGACATTTCATTTTGTTTCTTGTTGGCAGCTATCAGTTTATCTTTTTAAATTTTCTGGTGAAAGTGAAAGTGCTAAATAATTTATTTTCGATTTTTCATTTTTAAAAGAATTGCCATGCTGGCTATTAAGATCCCGGTCATCACCGGAATATATTGTATTCTCCAACGAACGATTTGTGACCATAAGATCAACGCTCACTAGAGACAACAATCGACAATATAATGTGTTATCCACTCGCACGACGTCGTTGTGATCGTGGCGGTCCTAGCGTGAGTCGCGTCGGTCGTGAGCATCAGGAATTCAACATAAACTCAGAAGAAGCAGTAGATCTCGAGACAGGAGTTATCGACGTTCAAGATCGAGATCAAGACGATCTCGGTCTCATATATATCCTCTTTGATTAGTATCTTCTCTCTGATTTGGGGGTCTACCACGATAATTCTTTGTTTATCAACAAAAAATTTGACTAATTAAAAAAAAAACTCATTATTATGCATCATGGTTCATGAATCACGTATGTACTCAAACTTAATTGATATAACTGTGAATGTAGAGCATTTCATATTTTGTTTCTCAACTGTTATTTGACCACACCGAAGGGAAGTACCAACAGTAAACAAAGGAGATGACTCGCATTTCTTATTCTGAAAAATAAAAATGTGTTGCTTGTTAAGAAAGACGAAACTTCTAAACCAGCAAAGTCAGCTAATGAAACCGTCAAGTAAGTTTTCCTGCCCAACTTAGGTATGGGTATTTTTCTTTCCTGAGCGTTGTTTTTACTTTCAACTATATAATTTCTAATCTAATCAATTAATCAACATCTTCTCTTCTCCAGCAATACAGAACTTAACTTTATATCTTATCTTTATCTTCGCTATTAATTTCAATTATTGTTGGTGTGCTTCACGAGTTCGCAACTTTTCGAGTTCCTTTTTCTTGTAAGTAACCTAGTTTCTTTTGGAGTCAAATGAAATAACAATTTTTTTTTTTAGTTAAAGGATTATGAATTACTCCAGTGCAGCAAACTACACTGATGGAGGCGCAGGTGATGGCGCCAAAATATTGGCAATGGCTTCTTTGGGATTGGGCAGCTTCCTGAGTGGAATGTTACCTGCAGCTATATCAGAGAGAAACCGAAGACGCTTTCCTTTCATCACCTCATTGATGCTTTGCTTTGGAGCTGGTATTTTGCTAGCTACAGCTCTGGTTCATATGCTTCCTGATGTGAGTAATGTTGCAGGAGACAAAATCCCCCTAATTTTTTTTTTTTTTACCAGGTTACCAGGAATGGCATCAGAAACCCGGGAAGAGAACAGCTGGTCTCACTCAGTTTGTTGCAGTTGGATTAGGATTTTCCATAATGACAATAATTAACTTCTATATTGGTATGGTAGGTTCAAAAACAACTGCTTTTAAAATGTTTCTTATTATATTTTAATCTCTTTAATCTTGTTTGTACAGGTGACGATGATTGAAAGACGACTGCCAAAGTGGCAAAGAAACTAAATTTGGCCAAATATATTTTTGATTTAAGTGATATCAAATAGGATAAGTGAACGAAATTTTGTATTTTAAGTTGAAAAGAGGTCAAGTAAAGCAAATGTATATTTTTTTAAGATCATATTTCTGAGTTTTTCTTTAAGTACAACAAAGTTTTATGTAACTTCTTCTTTTATGGCACTTCTTTCGTTTGTTTAAGCAATATACCGTTCCATGTTTTCAGGAATCAAACGATCCAATTAAATGCTTCTTCGAATTCGATACCACTCGCGCAACTTAGGTGATCGGCCGAGTAGTTACTCTGGAGTTCTGTAAGGGGTTTAATATAGCAACAATAATGGAAGTGCATATTTATTTCTAAACAAAAAAATTTTGAGGTCGTTCTTCAAACAAAATCAAATAAAATTAAGGTGCAACGGCTCCCAAGACTTCAAACATAAATGCATCTGCGTTGTGAGTCGTATGAAAAACACCTCAAATACCTTTTGCCAGCTTCGACATCACTGTAACAAAATTTTTACTTAAAAATTCAGACTTTTGACACTATAAACCGCTACGCTTTTGGTATGTTGGTTCATGCCAGGTAAAGCTAACTTCGTTAACAACAATTAATCCACAGCTTGCTGCTTCTTCTAGTTTTTGTATCGAAGATTAGTGCTAGGAGAATTGGTTCATCCAATCTAGAATTGACTAAAAATATTTGGCGATTAAACTTTGGGGTTTTCATTTTATTGTTATAAAATAGTTAACCTTGGTTTAATAAATAAAAACAATTGCACACTTTCATTTTTATTATATCCGTGGGTGTATTTTTGTCGAGTTTTTAAACAATGAATATCCATGAACTTAATTTCTTAAATTATAAATTTTAATGAAACTTCAAACACATTTTAAATGATTAGCTATTTCTGAAATATTACACTTATGATTAAACTAGCGGTACCCGGCGCGCGTTGCTACGCCAAAAATAAACACTTATGTGTATTTAATGTGAAATTAAATTTATTTATATATTTTATATCAATGCTAGCGGATAAGCAATATTTTTGGTCGTTTTGGTTGGTGTACAAATATACACATTTTTTGGCATACACACAAAGTGCAGTTAATTTGATTGCTTAACTGAACATGATAACATTGATTTAATTGTGGCTTGAATATTTTGCTGCATTTGACAACAATTTGGGAAAATAAAATGTCATTTGTTGTGCGATTCAATTCCTTTTCCGATGTTCAAAAGTTGTTTGGAAAATGTTTGGGTGGACGATTCTTGCACCAAATGGACACGCACGTTCGTCGAGAGTTTGAATTTTTCGACTCAGTTCCATAAATATGATGCTTTTATTCAACGAAAGGAAGACATTTTTATAACAAAGTTGAAAAAAAACTTTGCCAAAAGCCCGCATTTTTCTGTCTTCCACCCGGGCATTCCGCTTAAAAATTTATAAAAAAAACCAAAAAAGAATTTAAAAAAAAAACTGAACCAAAATTGTTAAAAGCATGCATTTTTTTCCCTTCCACCCGATCGGCACGAAACCTTCACAGGAACCATCCCTGGACTAAACTATATTTACCCCGAAAATTTCATAAGGATCCATTGGGTGGTTTCCATTTTTATATATACATATATAGATAGATTATAAAAAAATTTAACCAACAAATGTTAAAAGCCTGCATTTTTTTTTTGTCCTTCACTCGACCGGCCATTCCGGAATTTTCGCTGATGTTTCAAACAGCTAAAAAATTTATGAAAAAACCAAAAAAAAAAAAAAATGACCAAAAAATGTTAAAAGCCTGCATTTTTTTTTGTCCTTCACTCGACCGGCCATTCCGGAATTTTCGCTGATGTTTCAAACAGCTAAAAAATTTATGAAAAAACCAAAAAAAAAAAAAAAATGACCAAAAAATGTTAAAAGCCTGCATTTTATTTTTGTCTTCTACCCGATCGGAACCAAACCTTCACAGGAACCATCCCTGGACTTAACTATATTTACCCTGAAAATTTCATAAAGATCCATTGGGCCGTTTAAGAGTCCATAGACAACATACAAACATACAAACATACAAACATACAAACATACAAACATACAAACATACACACATCCATTTTTATATATATAGATGATAATGTATGGAATACATACAATGTATGTTTCTTCCTAAAAAATAGTATCCAGGCGATATATTATAAAGTTTCTTCATAACAACACAGCCTTTCAACCTATAATATATGCAACAATTCAATTTTTTGATTTAAAGAAACAATAATTCAAAGCAACGACATCTGGCACATGAAAACATTTTTCGTGCATCTTCATAAAATGTCGCTGACGCGCCGTGTTCAATTTTGTTTTTGTTTTTTTTTCCAAAAATTTAAAAACTCAAATCTATAAATCATCATCTTCATCAGCACATTCGTTTATGAGGCTTTTAACTTTGTCTGGTGTTTTCACTAAGTCTTCATCTGTTGTCTTTGTCGATTTGACAGCTTCTTCCTCAACATCGTCAGCGGGTTTTAGTTTTAAATCTTTATCTTCTTCTTTAATATCATCTTTTTCATCTGCATCTTCATCTGCTTTTTGTGTCTCCGATGGCGAAGGGACTTTTGCATCTGAGATATCTTTTGTTATTGTCTTCTTTGTTTCGTCTTCTTTGGCAGCTGATGTTCGTCGGGATGTCTTTCCCTCCTTTGTCGCCTTTTCTGAAACCTTTTCTTCTTTCTTTTCATCACTGGCTATAGAAGACTCAATTACCTCCTCCATCTTTGGTTGCTCGGACTTGGAAGAATCTGCAGACGGCTCTAATTTTTCTTCTTGAGTGTCTTCTTTAATTGTTTCGCATTTTGCTTCAACTTTCTCCGATTGCTAAGATTGTGTTAATTCATCTTCGCCTATTAGCGAACCTTCGGGTTCTAATTCAGATTCAAATTCACGTTCAAACTCTTCAGTAGCTTCTTGCTGCAGTTTTCTTGCAGTATCGTCCCGTTTTGCCGTCTCAGTTTCATCAACAACAGCTTGTACGCTGGATTCGGGTTCTTCCGCCTTTTCCTTGTGATCTTGAACTGATTCGGTATGTTCTTCTTCGTCGTCATCATCGATTTCATCATCGCTCCAGTCGCCAGTTAACATTTTTAATTTAAGATTTATGTCCTCAGCTTTTTTGGGGTCTGCTTTTTCTTGTTTTGGTGGTTTTGCTGGCGGAATCTGGAAGCGAAAATATTCGAAAAAAAGTTATAAAACGAAAAAAAGTGTTTCTGTCGATAGGGTTGAACTTCTAAATGGGAATGAAGATTTCTAAAAATATATAGGTCGTAGAAAAAGAATCAGCTTCCACTCCTGTAAGAATATCATATCTTTTTCCTTTTCATACCATACCTATATGATATAAACTATACCATACCTAAAACAGTACTATACGCTCCTGCAACAAACAAGTGACATGATACCTATCCATAGATATATTATTGTCAACTATGCCGGTCTCAATCAAGGTATTTCCTGGGGGATCAGTATATTTTAGCTGTAAAATAGTAACATTCATATTCTGGCTTTTATTACAACACGAAGCACCTGTTTGTGTAGTGTTAGAAAAAATATCAAACTAAGTTGCAAGATTTTTAATGCAAAGTTGTCTAAGATAAGAGGATACGGGGGTGATAATAGATGATGAATACATGCATTCTTATTAAATAATAAGAAAATGTGAATTATGAAATTATATAAATGAATAAAACTACAAGTTTTTACACTAAAAGCGGAAAATAAAATGATAAATTATATTATGTATTGCAATACTTACGTTTCAGTGTTAGTTGCGCGAAATAAGTGGGCATAATCCTTGCACCCCATAACGCATTTATAAGTTCGCTTTTTTTCCATTTTTTTTGCACTTCACTTTGAATAGTTTTTATAAATTTATTATTTATTAACACTTTTTATTTCTGAACACTTCTTATTTCAACTTGCGCTAAAATGAAAATGTAAACATTTCATATATTTGTTTGACGTTTTCGAAATTCACCTCCACCACAAAACAACCAAAACTTGTTCGAAGGGGAAATTTATGGAGAAGACACACTTAACATTTCTTAAGGAAGGGCTGCACTAGAGGGCGATTAATATCAATGGAAAACTGATCGATGTTTATTTTTTTGGTTGCTATTTCACAGCTCATCTGTTTGACAATTATGTTGAATTTTTAAAATTAATTACAATATAAACTTTTATTCTCGAAATTTAATAATGGCTGACTTACACAAATTTTAAATTTCGATATTTTAAAGGTTTACACACGGATCCCAATACGCGAATGGATAATATGATAGTTTCTACCAATTTTCGTTACAGGTACAAAGTTGCAAGCCACACGATAGTTTCTTTATTTTCATTCAAATGCCCTAGTGGCTCATGACAAAAAAGTGTATGTTTTACTTACATACATACATAATAGAATGTGCATTTGAAAGCAATTTCGATTGACTTTTTTTTGCTAATCTTAAATGTGTGTGATTTGAAGATTTTGATCAAAAAAGCACATAGATTTTTTAAATAAAAATGCTTTCAGATGCAAATTACTGTATACACCAACACCTAACCCGGGTATAAGGCACGTAACTGCAAATACAAAAGAGAATTTGATGCATTAACATAATATACGAATTTACTAGCTGGTCAGTAACATAAATATAATGACCATATGACAGGTTTAAATTTCTTTTGTTTTACTTTCATGAAGTTTTCTAATTAACTGCCTTATCACAATGGTGTAGCTGCAGCAGTAGTACGTTGCACTTACAATTTGAAGTTGCAGCTGCAGCGCAGAAAGTAGCTGAAGTACAACTCGACCGATTCATGAACGTGCTGCTCTGCAAAACAACAACAAACGAAAGGGCATAAACCATTTTGCTTGAGTTCAGTGCTACATTCGTGTATACTACTTAAAGAGTGAGTTTACGCTTACAAGTAAACCGGCAACAGGTTTTAGTTTATAAGTAGTAAGGTAGTTTTATTTTCATTTTGTGGCGGGAGTCTCCAAGTTGCGTGGTTAATGTGAGAAAAAAAAGAGGTTATGTTAATTAAAACTGAAATCAATTTATTTTGTATTTATTATAAAACTTATATCACAACTCATATAATATTTTACGTGCCTTTTCGGAAATTAAATGTTCATCTTCTGGCACTACTAGCTACCTAAAATCTATCAAGAATCTATCGATAAGAAAAAACCTACAACATAATAGCGCGAAAGTTTAATAGATTCTTGATTAATTTTAGCGTGATTAGAAGATGGAAATTCAATTTCCGAAACGCGTAGCACGTAAAATATAATATAAATTGTGATATAAGTTTTATAATAAATAAATCTTAAATTGATTTAAGTTTTAATAAACATTATCTCTTTTATTTTTCACAGTCATATTTTTGTTTGTCTACAGTCCGTTGTTAGGTTTTTCTGATAAATGTTCAGTAGTCTGAAAAACAATGCTTTGATTTCTCTTGTTAATATAGTGTGTGACCAAAAATATAATACGTGATTAAAAAAAAACAAAAAAATTCTTATCTCGAAATAATGTAATGCAATACTTCGAAGTGTTATCTCAACTTAATAATTCCAGTGTGTACAATCTCGGCGGGGAAATTGGTGTGGTAGGAGGTGTGATATGGGTTTTTGTTTATGTATGCGTTTCTTACGCACACATGTTTTACAAGAAGTATCATTTGACAGCTGTAGCTTGTAGGCAAAATCAAAACAAGGCACAAGATGGGACTCTATGTATATATCCTCTTTGAACTAAAGTGAAACAAAAGGGTGTGTCTGAGCTGCCACTTTGCTTTATTATACGGATAGTTACACTCGTACATTTTTCAACAGATTTATAAAACTTATGTTGGATTTCATTTTGAATATATTTTTATAACCAAGTGTTGCTATTTGCAACTAGCAAATGCTTACTTTTGGGCACAAAATCATAAGAAATTAATTAAATAAGAAACCTTGGATGTTATCATAAACTTTTAAGAAAATTTTTCTGTTATAGCTATAAAAGTGGCAGCCCAGGTAGACACAAAATATGAGGGACTGTAACGACGCATGCCAATGTGAAATACAGCCACACTTTTAAGCACGCACACAGCAAACCAAAATAACGTCTCATGTATATTTTTTTTCTAGCGACACAATTTTTTTTTTATTGGAATCAAGGTAAAACTTGATTTATTTATCGATTTATTAATAAAAGAAAAAACTTACTAAGGATTTGTTGTTTTGCAGCACTAATCGTAGGTAGGATTATAGCAGCTGATTTTGCGCAGCAAGATTCTTTTAACGACGCATGCCAATGTGAAATACATCCCACTTTCAAGCACGCACACAAATAAGCAAATCAAACGAACGTCTTATGTTTTTTTTTCATTGGAATCAATTCAAAACTTGGTTATATTTCGCCATTTATAAATTTAAGAAAAAACTTACTAAGGCTTTATTTTTGCGCAACAAGATTTTAAATTTTTCACGACGACGAACAATTAGAAAACCACCGACTGAACTGACTGCTGACTGAATTGTACTGAAAGAGAATGACAGTGAAAAATGAAATTCAAACAGAAATTACTAGTGTGCGTGTGCCGAATGCGCGAGCCAAGCAAAATGAAACTAAAGTGAAACAAAAGGGTGTGTCTGAGCTGCCACTTTGCTTTATTATAGGGATAGTTACACTCGTACATTTTTCAACAGATTTATAAAACTTATGTTGGATTTCATTTTGAATATATTTTTATAACCAAGTGTTGCTATTTGCAACTACCAAAAGTATAAAATTACAAACTAAGGGGATCTTATCATAAAAGATCTACTTTGATTCTTATTTTATTAAGTTTTTTATGATTCTTAGCTCAAAAGTAAATATTTCCTATTAAAGAAAGTTTTATAACTACGTTGCAAACCTAGTAAGTAAATAAAATAAGATAAATATATTGGTTTATTTACCGAATTAAACGCCACGAACGAAAAGTCTACAAGTCCAATAAAAAAATATTTCTTCGGTCACTAAACTTGGAAAGTTTTTTAGGTTACCAAGCACAAATTCTAACTTAACTACAAAAAGGGACAGATTATATAGAACATATAGAGCATATACATATAAAAAAAACTATCGATTTTGATAAAAAAAATGGTAATTGTAAATATTGTTAATTCAAAATTAAAGAATATCGGTAGATTTCTGCAATAAATATGATTGAGAAAAAATTCAAATCGAATTGAAGTAATCTGTCCCTTTTTGTAGTTAGAATTTGTGCTGTTTCCAAGTTTAGTGACCGCAGAAATGTTTTATTTTATAAGGCTTGTATACTTTTCGTTGGCGACATTTAATTCGGTTGTTTTTTTTGCATTATTGTTTTCACAATAACAACATTAAGCATCGTCAATTTCATCAGGGTACAAGCCCTAGATAATACAAAAATATTTCTTTATATTATGTTGTCATAATAGTGTGTTCCAAGGTGGTGTTCCGAGGGCATGAGCACCCCCTTTAAAATAATTGCATAAGAATGAGAAATAATCAGCTGTTCGTTAAACGTCAAAGTCAACTTATACAAACAAAACTTTTCGTCAGCAAAAAAAATTTATGAAGTTTATTTTTCTTCTCTTTCTACTTACCTACATCTAATTTTTAAAATAAATTTATCTGTTTTGCAGAATATTTGTCATACAAATTTTGACGCACTCTTCTGCGGAGATAAAATTATCCAGTTCCTTATAGCGTTTTTCATTGTAAACTGAAAGAATTGCCCTTAAAACACTTCTCAATAAAATATGTTTTTGGTTTTGTATAATCGAATTTGTTGAGCAAGGACTTACACCCATTCTTTATTTCACTTTTTTTTATTATTATTTTCAATTTGCTTTCAAAATAAAAAAAAACTTTGCACTTTGGTCGGTCGGTAGAGCAAAATAAACAAATTAAAATCTTTAATTTGAGGTTTGACAAGCTAGAATGTTTTCATGTTTGTATTAAAAAGAGCAATTCTCTCAAATTTGGGAGATCAATTCTTTCCTCTTCAGAATTGATCCAGAAGTATTCTTTTTCACAATGAAACATAAAAAAATTGAAAAAGGGTAATTCAATTGTACAATAAAAAACGCTATTAGTTTCAAATTTGCTACAACTCATTAACAATAACATTAAAAAATCGACCTAAAAAAGTAATCATTACTTCGCAGCTCTGATACAGATTTTTCGGAATGCACAGATTAATCTGATAACTGTACACTGCTGCGATAACCTGTTTTTGTTTGTTCCGTTAATGATTAAAATATAGACGTACTTTAATAAAAGTAAAAAGTTGGAAAGCGATCAAAAATTAAAAGTAAAGTTCCATTAGCATTAAATCCATTAACCTATTTACATTTTATTACTATTTATCGGTAGTAAATGCCCCGCGTAAATTGAGAACTGAAAAACTAATAAAATACCTACTTTAGTTTTTAAATTTTGTATGGCCAAAAACGAATCGAAACAAAAATAATTTGTTTAACTTTGTGATTTTTGAATTAAGTCGACCTCATAATGAACAGTTTATATTTTGGTATAAACAATGTACATATTAAATGGGTTAATCTGTTCCTTCGAAATAATCTATTTAGTATAATGCATTTATTTCTTTAAAATATCGACGCGAAATTGAAAGTGGCAGCCCAGGCAGACACAAAATATTAGGGAACGTAACGACGCATGCCAATGTGAAATCCAGCCACACTTTGAAGCACGCACACAGCAAACCAAAGGAAACCAGCGCAGCTGAAGTTTATGTTGAGTGCATAAAAATATAAAATGTACCGTAGCACATAATAAAAAAGCGTGCTATTGAAGAGGCAAACAAGCTACTCTGCTCCTTACCAAACACATTTCCTCTTATTTATTATATTTTTTTTTGTCTACTTAAGCTAGCCCTAAATGACAAACATATTTGCCGAACATGCTTGTGCGCGCTATAAATTCGTCGTGTAGGCTTTGTATATGGAATTGCATATACAAAGGTGTAGGGGATCGTTTCCGAACTGTTCCCTGTTGGCAAAAATTTTCGATTTTCTTGTGTTCGTCCGTTTCGTTGTTTGCCATGTAGGGAGATGTTAGTGAACAATTCTCATTTTTTCTATGAGATAACCATAAGCGCAATAGGCCTGTTCCACCTATACTCTATTCGAGTAATTTGTTCAGTACAGGGAAGATAGGACGTTTGCCTCTCAGTCTGGCTATATTGGCTTGCATACATCGGTCTCAAGTTAAAGCTCTCACAGGGTTTCCGTACTTTGCATAATAAATTGCCGCAAATCGAGTAAATTGTACATTAGGGCTACCATCTCCTGATTTAAAACAAAAAATCAAAAATTATTTAACTTTTTCCACACCACCAAGCGGTTATTGAGAAAGGATACAAAAATTAAATCAAATGACAACACCTCCCTTCAATCAAAAGCTAAAAAAGCTACAAAATCCAAATCTCAACATAGAAATGCAGTAGCGAGATCCCTTTTTTTAAATAATGGCAACACCTTTTAGATGTGCTTTGTGCGATGACGATGAGGGTTGTTTATGTTATACTAAGCAAAACGAAAAAAAAAATTAGTCCGCTTTTTGCAGTCAAACTGAAAGGTTATGGGTGCGGACAAATTTATAGAAAATCACAACAACAATTCTTGTGTTAGTTCAGTGGTTTGGGTTTAATTTCAGAGGCAGTTTCTGTTTTAGTTTGCCATTAGGATTACCTGCAGGCATCATTGGTAGATAAAAAGCTCCCTTATAAGGCATGTACTGAACAAATTACTCGAATAGAGTATAACAACATCTCACTGAGATCTCAATGTCACTTTGACTGAGGCATAATTCTCACTTCTCATTGAGATTAAATGGTTACCTTACAAATTGTTGTTGTGCATATGTCAGTCACGTCAAAATAGCTGAGTGAGAAATCGAATCCAAAAAATTTTCATCTCAGAAATCTCAGAAAAAAATCTCAATTCTCAGCTGAGATTTTTTGTTCCACCTAAAAAATCTCTGTGAGATATCTGAGATCTCAGTGAGATGTTGTTAGGTGGAACTGGCCTAATGACTTGCTTCTCCTTTTGACACATCTTCACACTTTCAAGAATCAACACGAAATCTTTGTATATGGAATTTATAGTATTTTCAGCCTCGAGAATTTTTGGTTGGAGAGTCGTATCGCGTTCCGGACGTCGTCGCTGTCGTCGATTCACGAGGCTGCAACTACTATTAATTCCATATACAAAGACGAAATGATGTTCGTAAATTATGTGTTTGGTGTGTAGGGAATTACGCAAACGAGCACGTTCGGCAAACGTGTTTGTCGTTTAAGGCTACATGTAGCCACTTGTTAACTGTTTTCAAATTGGTTTAAATGTGCTCTATTTAATAAACAAAAAATCATGTTTTTGGACACATTGTTATTTAACTATAACATGAACAATAGAATTGTATAAAGATTAATATCAATTAATACAAAAACCTTTTTTTTTTGTTTATCACGTACACGTTCGATTAGCAATTAATAAAATCATTTTAATTGATATTTAAAAATGATTTCATATTGCAAATATCCGCAAACATATTTTATCAAACATTTTTATGATATTTACGCGAAGAAAATCAGCAACGAATAATTAGTTGATTTGAACACGAAACATTTGTTGTTTTAAGCACAAACATAGTCAATTTTAGTTAATGTCAACCTATCGATCTTTCATGTTTGTATTTGTTTAACTATAAAAACAACAACGGAATTTTATAAATATGAAAACAATAAAAAAAAATCTTTTTTTTTGTAGTCACGTTCATGTTTGATTAGCAATTAAAAAAGCATTTTATTGTTATTCAAAAATGATTTCATATTAAAAATTTTTACAAAAATAGTCAATCAAACTTTTTTGAGATTGTTAAAAGAAGAAATCAATCACGTTTACATAGTTAGGTGATTTAAATACGAAACGTTTGTTATTTTAATCACAAATGTACTCAACTTCACAACTGTTTGCCATTTTCTCGGTTCATCACGTTTGTTATTGATTAACAATTAAATCAACAATGTCATTATAGATCTATAACCAAATAATATTCAAATCAACTAGTAATATTAGTTGAATCAAATATGTACGTGATACTTCCAGAAAAATATTTCAACAATGGCTCGTTGGTTGATTTGAGTATGCGGCGTTGGTTGTTTCAACTATAAACACATTCAATATACCTAATTGTTCGTCAATCACGAAAAATACTTGAATCAACCAAGGTTTTTTTTTCGGTGAAGAATACTCAAGTTTTTGCTTATTTGAGAACACACACTCCAACACCATGACCATTGATATTAGACAAATGCATAACGTAATTTATAATGAAAAGTGGTTGGTGAACAAAACAAGGGTTACCATCCCTGATAATATAAAATATCTTTTATCACTTGGTCCAAAATTTGCTCTCCCAAGTTCCATTAAAAGTGACAAAAACACTCTCTTCAAAATAATTGCCGATGGCAAAGAATGCATCCAGACAATAGTGGACAATGAAGATAGGGAAGCGTCGAGGGAAAAATTTGCACACATTCTGGACACTAGCCTTAACAACCACAATTCTAAAGGCTTCAGCAAATATCTAACAGCCATTCTAAAAGAAACAAAGGAATTCCTCCATAACAACAAAAAACAGCGCCGGATCTAGGGGGGCAAAGGGGGACACTTGCCCCGGGCGCCTGGCCTTGGGGGCGCCAAATGGAAGATGAAGAAATATAGGAGAGCAAAAAAAAAAAAGGTATTCAACATTTGAACAGGGCGCCAAAGTAAAGCAATGTTTATTATTTATTTCTTGTTCCAAATATGAAAGAAATATGTAATGAACCACTTTCGTCGCCCTTTAAACAAATTCGTCGCCCCTCATGGGGGAGCAAAAGTGGAAGATGAAAAGAGAAACGAGAGTTACAAAAAAAATAAAGGTCTTCAACTTTTGAAAATGATAAACAAATTCATTGCCCTTCAGCAGGGCGCAAAATTAAAAGATGAACAAGGAAAAGACAGTAAAAAAAAAAATTGGAAATTATGCTATGTTTATTTATTTCTTGTTCCAAATATGAAATATGTAATAAGCCACTTTCGTCGCCCTTGAAACAAATTCGTCGGCCCTCATGGGGGCGCAAAATGGAAGATGAAGAGAGAAACGAGAGTAACAAAAAAAATAAAGGTCTTCAACTTTTGAAAATGATAAACAAATTCATTGCCCTTCAGCAGGGCGCAAAATTAAAAGATGAACAAGGAAAAGAGAGTAAAAAAAAAAATTGGAAATTATGCTATGTTTATTTATTTCTTGTTCCAAATATGAAATATGTAATAAGCCACTTTCGTCGCCCTTTAAACAAATTCGTCGCTCCTCATGGGGGCACAAAATTGGAAGATGAAGAGAGAAACGAGAGTAACAAAAAAATAAAGGTCTTCAACTTTTGAAAATGATAAACAAATTCGTTGCCCTTCAGCAGGGCGCAAAATTAAAAGATGAACAAGGAAAAGAGAGTAAAAAAAAATTTGGAAATGATGCTATGTTTATTTATTTCTTGTTCCAAATATGAAATATGTAATAAATTACTTTCGTCGCCCTTTAAACAAATTCGTTGCCCCTCATGGGGGCGCAAAATTGGAAGATGAAGAAAGAAACGAGAGGAAAAAAAAAGGGCTTCAACTTTTGAAAATAATAAACTAATTCGTTGCCCTTCAGCAGGGAGCAAAATTAAAAGATGAGCAAAAAAAAAGTAGGAGTAATAGGGTTTTCACACCGAGCCGAAAACCCGGTTTTCAGCTTAAAGTTTACGAAAACCTGAAAATCATTCACACCGGACTTTTCAAGTTTTCGTTTGACATTTCACTTAATTTTTACAACTGACTATCAAATTTTGAAATGAAAATATTTTCGGCTGCCATGATTGATTTTTTTTTTGACGTTTATGCGCTTTTTAGGTGTGTTTGGAAAGAATCGAAACAAACTGAGGTGTGTTCTGAAAGAATCACAACAAACTTAGGTGTGTTTGCTTTGTATTCCAACAAGTTTTATTTAAAACTAGTTGTTTTCGAAAACTTGTGTTTAGCAAAAATGTGTGGTAAAACTTGTGTTTTCGTTCAGTTTTTGGGGGTTTTCAATAAAAACCGTGTTTTCAGCTCGGAGTGAAAACTCTATAAGAGTAAGAGAGAGTCACAAATGTAGGAAAAATCCCTTTTTACGGTACTACACCAGTTCCACGTGCATATAAACAAAGATCTGTTCGTCGAAACTGGTTGCGCACAATTGTGAAGCTGCAGCTGTAGCACATAGCATGTCAAAGTAAAATGTACGTTAATCGTATTGCGCGGCTACAATGTGAAGTAGCAGCTGCAGCACAGAGAAGTTGAAGTCGACTGAATTTGAACTTCACGAACGTGCTGCAATGAAAAACAACAACAAACGAAATAGCGGACACGATTTTTGTTTGAGTTCAGTGCTGCACCATTGTATTCGTGAATACTGCTTAGTGAGCTACTTTTTTTGACATTTACTCCGACGCTAAGTGCTACTGCTGCAGCTTCACCATTTTGCGCAGCCAGTTAAGCATAGTTCAAGAGTTGACAACAAACCGTAAAGTAGAGCGCAAAACAGAACACAAATGCAAGGGCGATGTGTGTTCGTGACGTAGACGAAACTAAAATGAGGTTTGAATTCGATACAACCGTTAACAACTTATGGCCATTTGGAAAAAAGACGTTAAGCCAAAAATGTTTTGCCAAAAATTAAAAACGCAGTTCTCTTAAGAACACTAAAAGAATATAACACACAAAGTTTAATCAAAATCGTTAGAGCCGTTTTTGAGCAAACTAGAAAATACCAAAAAAGTTGGCTAAAACTGAACGGCTCGTTGTATGGGAGCTACCATTTAGAAAGCCTTCACTGAAAAATTTACAAAACCATCCTATAGAACACTATAAAGAACGATGCCAAACGAAGGTAGAGTCAATTCAATCAAGTCGTTGCGAACTTACGGCCATTTAAAAAAAGCCGTTTAACCCAGATTTTCGTTACCACCATTTAAGCCAAAAACGAAAAACGCTAGTTTGTTAGAAATATCTTAGGTAAGTTAAATTCTGAGTTTAATCAAAATCGTTAGAGCCGTTTTCGAGCAAATTTAAAATGAAAAAAACCGTTACATTAAATGTACCAGTTTGAGCCGGGCTAAAACGAAACAAAAAAAACCTCGACAACGGTTTTTCTTCAAACTGCTCTATACCAAGTTTGAAGAAAATCTGTCAAGCCGTTTAGGCTGTTGCATGACGTGAAAAAGCGCACATCAACACAACCGCACAGACGCACAGACAGACCGACGGACGGTATGGCGAAAACCACTTTTTTGGGTTTCTCTATCATCGTAATGTCATGTTTGATTAAAACCTCGTTTTTTTCTGCACGAAACCAATTCTTGCCCTATAGAGCAAGTAAAAATGAAAAAGAATTTTTGTTGTGTACTACGGACCTATTTCACTAAAGCTGTTCTATGGATTAGTTATGATTTTGTATATCGGTGAGTAAAAGTTAAATGTGCAATCAAAATATGGGACAGAATCACAAATAAGCATGCAGCCTTTTAACTTTTTATGAAATAGAATATAATAGAAAATAATAGAAAATAGAATATAAATAGAAAAATTATCAAATCAATCTGGATTAAGGCACATACCCCAAAGGTTTTATTTTGCACATACGCCAAGATTGCATTTTGAGTAATCAGTAACATGACAACCCTTAGCATTACCTTATTTTCTTAGGTTGGGTCACACAGACTTTTTTGACATGTATCGTACATAAGCTATTGTCAACAGCATCAAGCATTCGAGCATAAAGATAAAAACAGGTTTACAATATGAGTTCAAGTTTTGTACGTAAACTTAAAAAAAAAAATTGCTGGGGGGGGGGCGCCAATTTCAACTTTTCCCCCCCTTGAACAAATCCTAGATCCGGCGCTGATAAAGAACTTATTATTGTTCCAGCCGATAAAGGAAATGTGACTGTAGTAATGTACAAATATGAGTACAGATCAAAAATGAAACAACTATAATGGAAGATAGAACAACATATTGGCCAATTACAATCGACCCAACCTATAAACTACAGACGATGAACAATAACTTCGTGAAAGAACTTCATGCTAAAAATATTATCGACCAAATAGAAAAACAGAGGATGACGATATATAAGCCGCTAGCTCCCAGAATTTATGGCCTTCCGAAAATCCATAAAGAAGGAATGCCTTTGAGACCGATTTGCTCGTCGACGAATGTTCCTTGTTATAATCTTTCAGAACATCTCATCACAATTCTCAAAAATCTTACTAACGACTCACAGTACAACGTAAAGGACTCTCTTTACTTCAAATCCAAACTTGAGAATATCAGCATTGACAACGACGAAGTTTTAGTATCCTTTGATGTAGTCTCCCTCTTCACCAACATCCCCGTAAAAGTTGCACTAGAACTCATACAGAGTAAATGGGACAAACTAAAGGACCACGCAAAAATTACAAAACAATCTTTTCTGGACCTATTAAAGTTTTGTATAATTGACAACAACTATCTTGTATACGAAGACAGGATCTACCAACAACGTAACGGTATGCCAATGGGAAATCCAGCCGCACCCATCATAGCTGATTTAGTATTGGAGGAACCTCTTGACATTTCTTTGAACAAACTATCACATAAACCCAAGTTTTTAGCAAAAAACGTTGATGATATCTGTGGTAATAAGTTAAAAGAGCTCAAGTCGAAATAAGCGAAAACCGTTCTTTTAAGTTCTTAGGCTTTCCAGTTTGTTTATCTTTATTTTAGACTGGGTCCCATTGCTCTACGATAAAAAAAAGCCGTTAAATTTTAAAAACATCAAAGGAGCTTATGTTTATATGGACAAAAAATGCATTTGCAAAATGGCTTATCTATCTCTTGAACCCAAATCCATCAAAACCAAAACAAAAATATTTTTTTTGTAATGGCTTAAGTCGTTAGATAAGCGCTTATTCCTCGTGAAAATCAGATGAAATGATCGCTTACGTTTACCTTAGTTATTTTAAACTTACGCAATATCAAATCATTTGACTGCTTATATCGACATAAGCCATTTCAAAAAAATTAGTTTTGAACCAAAGCCAGTTTTTTTAAACAGCTTAAGTTCACACAAGCTATTTTGCTACTTTAAATAGCCACAAAACTGTTCGCTTAAGACGACCTAATAGACCAAGAGCCCACAGCAAATTTTGGGGGTGAAGATATAACCAGATAATTGTTACATGAACTTAAAGCTCTGCACTAGGCAATGTCAAAAATGGAAGTCTGGCAGCATTTTGTGGTAGCTGAGGCAAGTAATAGTACCCTAAAAACAGTTATTTTTCCGAAATGTTGTTTTTTAATATAACCGTTTGTACCTTCTCTGAAACGAAAGAACAGGTCAACCTGATTACAAAAATATAGGTCCCAGACGTTTTAAACGTCGCCTTCACCTTGCCAGACGCCCTAAAATTATGCAAAAATTCCGTTTTTTTAATTAATTTTTTTTAAAGAGAAACGTATAAAATAATATAACTCTTTATATTTTTTGGTATTCATTTTGATATTGATATAATTTCGTATACAATTTAATTAATCATCATCAGAATCATCCAATGATTCGCTATTATGTTCGTTTAGTCCGGGAGCCAGCGACAGATTTTCATGACCAATTTCCTCTCAAGCGGTATTTAGTGGAATGCATCAGAGAGTTGTATCATACAGCCTCGTGAACGTCAGCTGCGGTTCCGTGGGTGGGTTGAGGGGCGTTAGGAAATAGCGCCCAAGGAAATATCGCCCAAGCTGATTTGGAAATAACGCCCAAGAAATAGTCGAACAAATTGTTGTTGTATTTATTTTTCCATTTTGGGTGCTATTTCCTTGTTTTAGTTTGGTTTTATAAAAAGCAATACTGCCGAAAATATGAAGCTGAAATGCTGTTAAAGGAATTAAAGCCCAAAAGTAGGAATAACCGCCCAAAATTGCAAGTACAAAAAGAAAAAGCACCCAAATAGGGGAAATATCGCCCAAAATTTTATTTTTCAAACAAATACTTGTATACTGTCTACCACTATTTGCCTGCATAATGGACACAAACAGTTTTCTTGTATTGAACAATATCCTTCAAATGTGGAAATAACTTACGGTGGGGGGGGGGGGGAAGACGCGGGGCGCACGCGGCTTCGCCACCGCAGTGATCGGGAGCGTGCCGTCGCCGGCAAATGTGGAAATAACCAACGGCGCAGGGGGGCGACGGGGGGGGGGGGCAAGCGGCTTTGCGACCGCAGTAACCAGGCGAGAGCGTGCCGTCGCGCGAGGGCACGCTCTCGCCTGGTCACTGCGGTCACAAAGCCGCGTGCCCCCCGCGTCGCCCCCCCCCCAAGCGCCGTAGGTTATTTCCACATTTTAAGGATATTGTTTAATACACTTTACAAAAGATTAAGTAAATGTTACATGCTTCAAAATTGTTTTTGGGTGATGAAATCCAAACATTTTTACTTAAAATAGTGATTGGAAATTACGCCCAAAATTTTGGAAATATAGCCCAAATATTGCAAAAACAATTTCCATATAAAATTTTTGGGCGATATTGCCATTTATTGATTTCGGCGATATGGAATTTTGGGTGTTAAGCCAAAACTTTTGGGTCATATTTCCTTTTTTTTTTTTGATTTTGGGCGTTAAAAAATTGTTTGGGCGTTATTTCCAAATCAGTTTGGGCGATATTTCCTTGGGCGCTATTTCTTAACGCCGGGTTGAGCATATTTATTTTTTCGATAAAATAGACAAAAAAAAACAGTTATAGGCAAAAAACTGACAAAAGTGCCGATTTTTTGTGGTTTTTCCAGGATTTTGAAGGGGGTGGAGGGGGCGTGGTTGTGGAAATTTGGAATTTGCATCTACCAGCCATATCATATAACATATCAAAAATTTAGAACTACCCGACCTTTTGTAGGGTAAAATAATAAAATCATAATAAATTGGCAGGTTGAAGCGTCCAGCTGACGTATAATCCACCACGTTCAGTCAGCTGACTTTGTGTTTTCTTTGAGATACCTGATAAGCTATACTTTGACAAGGTTTCAGTCGGGAGGAAATGACTGGACATTTTTTTTTTCGACGTGTTTGGGAGGGTTCCCCCGCTCAACCCACCCACGGAACCGCAGCTGACGTTCACGAGGCTGTATGATACAACTCTCTTATGCATTCCACTAAATACCGCTTGAGAGGAAATTGGTCATGAAAATCTGTCGCTGGCTCCCGGACTAAACGAACATAATAGCAAATCATTGGATGATTCTGATGATGATTAATTAAATTGTATACGAAATTATATCAATATCAAAATGAATACCAAAAAATATAAAAAGTTATATTATTTTATACGTTTCTCTTTAAAAAAAATTAATTAAAAAACGGAATTTTTGCATACTTTTAGCGCGTCTGGCAAGGTGAAGGCGACATTTAAAACGTCTGGGACCTTTATTTTTGTAATCAGGATGAATTTTCCTATTTTTTGGCATATAAATATTTTGGTTATACTAAAAATTTCAAAATCGGAATTTTTGCATTATATTAGCGCGTCTGGCAAGGTGAAGGCGACGTTTAAAACGTCTGGGACCTATATTTTTGTAATCAGGTTGACCTGTTCTTTCGTTTCAGAGAAGGTACAAACGGTTATATTAAAAAACAACATTCGGAAAAATAACTGTTTTTAGGGTACTATTACTTGCCTCAGCTACCACAAAATGCTGCCAGACTTCCATTTTTGACATTGCCTAGTGCAGAGCTTTAAGTTCATGTAACAATTATCTGGTTATATCTTCACCCCCAAAATTTGCTGTGGGCTCTTAGACTATAAGCTATGTTTACGAAAGTAACGGATGTTTTTAGAGGGAATTAAGTGAATTTGAGAATAGAATCAGTTGTTAGAATTTTGTTGAAGGGTAAGCTGCTTCTTTAAAAAAATTGGCCCAAATAATATTTTGTTCTTTTTTAACAAGTGAATTTACAAATAGAATCAGTTGTAATAAATTTGTTGAATGGTAAGCTGCTCCTTGAAAAAATTGGCCCAACTAATATTTTATTTTTGTTAGTTCGGTTCCTGCAAACTGCGTCCATACAATTAACAATAAAACGTAGATTAAACAAATCGAAGGATGAACAGATCACAAAAGATACTTTTCATGGCAATGAGGAAAGATACCCAAAGGTCAATTAACGCTCAGAGTGACATCATAATGAAAGATAAAAAAGGTGAGTTTCTCAATCGTAGAGAGAAAATTATCTAGTACGAGACATCTATCTTCTAATATATAAAAAAAAGTTGCCTTATGTTCGGGCTCGATAAACTCGAGAATGGCTGGGCCGAATTTTTCCATATTTTTTTATAAAGGTAGCTATCTTATTGAGGAAGGTCTTTTTTGTGAAATTTGGTCAAATTTCGGTAAAGGGCAAATCGCAAAATGCATTTTTAGTGCATTTCGTCATATTAATAACAACATTTTTTGTAGGGTCTTCTGAGTATGTCGACGAAGGTTTACGGCCAAACTTCGGTAAAATAATTTGCCACAACTGCAGTTTTATTGCATTCTGTCAAAATGCTAACAAATCTTTTGGTAGCATCTTCTGAGGATGCCTGCAAAGGTTTCTGTGAAGTTTGGTCAAAATTCTGTAAAGCGGTAGCGTGGTTCTTTTTGATCTAGCATTTTACATAAAGTATTTTTTCCGTAATTATAGAAAATTATTTTTATTTTCAATGTGTCAATTTAATTTAAATAAAATTGGAATAAGTTTGTGATCTGCGATTTTGGACAAATCATCGGGATGAAGTGACTGAAGAAATATTACATCGAATGCGAAATATTTATTCAAACCAGAACTTGGTTCTTAGCTACGATTCGATCTGAAAATAAAATGCACGACTGGGTCGCACGAACTTGCTCTAATGAGTGACAGTGGTTTATGGGCTTGAGATTTTGATAAAAATAAAATTTTCAAAATTCTTAAATAAATACTTAAACTAATTTGAGCTGAAAAAAAAGTACGCCATTTTATTTCTTGGATAAATTTGAATTTATAAGAATAAATTTAGAAAAATCTGTGGAGCGGTTTTTGAGAAAAAAAGTTTTTTTTGAAAAACTTTTTGAAAAAAATTTTCAAAAAAAATTCAAAAACGCCAGTTCATAGGTATTCAGCAAATACATTTATTTAAAATTTTTAAAAAAAAATTTAATAAGCAGTTTTCAAAATATTAATTTTTTAAATTTTTTTTTTAAAAATGCTTTTAAAAATACAAAAAAATATTTTTCAAAAATATTGGTATGCAATACAAATTGAGCTACCTACAGCTATATGTGTGTGAAATTTCGAAAGAATCGGTTGAGTCGTTTTCGAGATAGTCGAAAGCAAAAAAAACGGTCCTATGGAAAGTACCGTTCTTAGCCATTTTTTAAAACTTTTTTTCCAGCCATATGATTGGTCGTACCTAAAAAGCAACACTGATTTTTTTAATTAAAAATCGTTAGAGCCGTTTTTGAGAAAAATAAGCTTTAACGTAACGGTTGTATGGCAGGTACCGTTATTTTTTGAGCTAAAAAAAAAATTTCAATTTCCTTTCTGTACAATACCTAAAAAAGTCTATATACCAAGTTTGAAGCAATTCGGCCCACCCGTTTGGGCTTAGGTCTACATACAGACAGACAGACAGACAGACAGACATACAGACGGACAGAATTTTTAGACCATCTTTTTTCGTCTTCGCTATCATCGTAATGTCATGTTTGATTGTTATCTCAAAACTTTTTTTTTCGACGAATGCATAACTTGCCTTATAGTACCTATAATCGCAAGTAAAATAAAATGCACGACTGGGTCGCACGAACTTGCTCTAATGAGTGACATTGGTTTAAGGGCTTGAGATTTTGATGAAAATAAAATTTTCAAAATTCTTAAATAAATACTTAAACTAATTTGAGCTGAAAAAAAGTACGCCATTTTATTTCTTGGATAAATTTTAATTTATGAGAATAAATTTATAAAAATCTGTGGAGCGGTTTTTGAGAAAAAAAGTTTTTTTTGAAAAACTTTTTGAAAAAAATTTTCAAAAAAAATTCTAAAACGCCAGTTCATAGGTATTCAGCAAATACATTTATTTAAAATTTTTAGAAAAAAATTTAATAAGCAGTTTTCAAAATATTAATTTTTTAAATTTTTTTTTAAAAAATGCTTTTAAAAATACAAAAAAATATTTTTCAAAAATATTGGTATGCAATACGAATTGAGCTACCTACAGCTATATGTGTGTGAAATTTCAAAAGAATCGGTGTAATCGTTTTCGAGATAGTCGAAAGCAAAAAAAAAAGGTCCTATGGAAAGTACCGTTCTTAGCCATTTTTTTAAACTTTTTATTCAGTCATATGAATGGTCGTACCTAAAAAGCAATATTGTTTTTTTTAAATAGAAATCGTTAGAGCCGTTTTTGAGAAAAATAAGCTTAAACGTAACGGTTGTATGGCAGGTACCGTTATTTTTTGAGCTAAAAAAAAAATTTCAATTTCCCCTCTGTACAATACCTAAAAAAGTCTATATACCAAGTTTGAAGCAATTCGGCCCGCCCGTTTGGGCTGTAGGTCTCTATACATACAGACAGACAGACAGACAGACAGACATACAGACGGACAGAATTTTTAGACAATCTTTTTTCGTCTTCGCTATCATCGTAATGTCATATCTGATTGTTATCTCAAAACTTTTTTTTTCGACGAATGCATAACTTGCCTTATAAGTACCTATAATCGCAAATAAAAATACGTTCCGAGGTCCGAGGGACGGCCAAATAAATCCTAAATACCAAATTTGAAGCAAATCGGCCCACCCGTTCAGCCTCCAGAGGCGCGAACAGGCAGACAGACGGACGGAATTCCCAGACCCACTTTTTTCGACTTCTCCATCATCGTAATGTCATGTGTGATTGTTATCTCAAATTTTTTTTTCTGCACGAATCCATAACTTGCCTTATAGTACCTATAATCGCAAGTAAAAATAAAATGCACGACTGGGTCGCACGAACTTGCTCTAATGAGTGACAGTGGTTTATGGACTTGAGATTTTGATAAAAATAAAATTTTCAAAATTCTTAAATAAATACTTAAACTAATTTGAGCTGAAAAAAAAGTACGCCATTTTATTTCTTGGATAAATTTGAATTTATAAGAATAAATTTAGAAAAATCTGTGGAGCGGTTTTTGAGAAAAAAAGTTTTTTTTGAAAAACTTTTTGAAAAAAATTTTCAAAAAAAATTCAAAAACGCCAGTTCATAGGTATTCAGCAAATACATTTATTTAAAATTTTTAAAAAAAAATTTAATAAGCAGTTTTCAAAATATTAATTTTTTAAATTTTTTTTTTAAAAATGCTTTTAAAAATACAAAAAAATATTTTTCAAAAATATTGGTATGCAATACAAATTGAGCTACCTACAGCTATATGTGTGTGAAATTTCGAAAGAATCGGTTGAGTCGTTTTCGAGATAGTCGAAAGCAAAAAAAACGGTCCTATGGAAAGTACCGTTCTTAGCCATTTTTTAAAATTTTTTTTTCAGCCATATGATTGATCGTACCTAAAAAGCAACACTGATTTTTTTAAATCGAAATCGTTAGAGCCGTTTTTGAGAAAAATAAGCTTTAACGTAACGGTTGTATGGCAGGTACCGTTATTTTTTGAGCTAAAACAAAAATTTCAATTTTCTTTCTGTACAATACCTAAAAAAGTCTATATACCAAGTTTGAAGCAATTCGGCCCACCCGTTTGGGCTGTAGGTCTACATACAGACAGACAGACAGACAGACAGACAGACAGACAGACAGACAGACATACAGACGGACAGAATTTTTAGACCATCTTTTTTCGTCTTCGCTATCATCGTAATGTCATGTTTGATTGTTATCTCAAAACTTTTTTTTTCGACGAATGCATAACTTGCCTTATAGTACCTATAATCGCAAGTAAAAATAGCATTAGCGCTTGCGTCGTCTGGGATTGCGCAAACTTTGTTAGACGGTGGTCGAACAAGTCACTCTGCATTAAAATTGCCATTGAACATGCAAGTAAATGAATTTCAAACATGTAATATTTCAAAAACATCTGGAATGGCAAAGGTTTTACAGCAACGTAAAATAATCATTTGGGATGAGTGCACGATGGTTCACAAGAAATTATTGGAAGCCCTTAATCGAACGTTAAAAGGAAACCAACGTTTAATTGGTGGTGCATTGATATTGTTAGCAGGGGAATTTAGGCAAACATTTTTCCAATTTTTTCTCATGGACAACTTTATGTTGGACGTTGGCGAGTGGGTAAACCATCCTTATTGTTTATTTATGCATTAAATGCGAAAATAAAAAAAAATAATTATCAAAAAGCTCTTGAGTAATGCGAATGGTTCATTTAAAAAATTGTTAAATTAATTAATAAATTATGTAAGAAAAATGATTGCATTGAATTTAAGGCTGCATGATACACAACAATTTGTTTTCTGCTCCGGAGCGTAAATGAAGAGTAAGGATGGTTTCCAAACTAGGAAACACGCCACATTATAATAGCTGACGACAAATCAGTTGAAGAAAAGGAAATTCGCAGAATTTGGCATTCTTCTCCTTTGAACGTTCCTTTCAAAATCCTTGCCACTATCACATTGTTCATCAGCTTCTTCACAATTAGTTAGGTTCCATTGCACAGTATCGGGGCATAAAGGTTTCGTAGCATTAAGATGATAAATCCAACTTTAAAACTCAAATGATGAGGCGGCATGCCATAGGCAAATCCAAAGAACACTTGCATATTTACACTCAATTGAATGGTTTGCACATACCGAAAAAAACGATGCCTTGAGACATGAGATTTATTCATACGCCGCTGTTGGTTTCAGAATCACGGGAAGTGATTTCGGAAATCCGCTTGCTAATATCACCACTTTTGCCATGACTGATTGCTTTAAAATGCTGCAAACAGGATTTTCTTTGATTCGCAGGTTTAACGAAAGCTTCAGTGCTCAGTGTGCTGTTATTCCACCTTCCAATACCTAAAAAAAATCTATATACCAAGTTTGAAGCAATTCGGCCCACCCGTTTGGGCTGTAGGTGTCTATACATACAGACAGACAGACAGACATACAGACGGACAGAATTTTTAACTTTTTTTTTCAAGACGAATGCACAAAAAATAAATATTTCTTAACGACACTTATGTATGTTTTAAGTAAAAAATGTGTTTCCTGTCAGTTTTTAAATACTGCAATTATATTTTTAAAATTGTAATTCATTTAATCCGTATGAAACTAAGATTTGTCTAACCGAGCGAAGCCGGGTGGGTCAGCTAGTTATTAATAAAATGATGATATTTCTTGAACATAGCTGAAATGCCTTTGAAACGGAATTATTTGGAAGATACTGAATGTTTTGAAAGTCCAGTTGTTAATGAAACAGCATCATCTTATAACCATGGAGTAGAATTTGATGTCGAAAGTATATCTCGATATTTTTCAATTTTTAATTATGACGATGATGATGACAGCTTTAAAGATCCTGACTTTTCTCCAAGCTCACAAAGCAGCAACACTAACAGTAATATCAGCGAAGAAACAAGGCAAGCCATAGTTCTTTTGGAAAAAAAACTTATGTGATGATGCTGAAATTTCGGTGAGTAACAGTGTTTGTGAAGTGTTTATACCCGAAGACCAAGGTGAACTTGTAAAAGAAAACAAAGCTACAAGGAAAACAAAACGAAATACCGGAAGAGCCTACACAACAAATTCCGGCAAAGCTATTAAAGCCAGAGAATTTAAGCCACTAGTAGATTGTCGCATGCAGTGTAAGACAAAAATTTCTGAAGAAGACCAGAAAAATATTTTTCAAAAGTATTGGGCGCTAGGAAAATACGATCTGCGACACGCTTACGCATGCGGGCTCATTATTGTTTCCGACACGAAGACAACAAGGAACGCAAAACATCCTACGAACCCAAGAAATCGTAAATTTTCAAACCAATACTTTCTAGAAGTCCATGGAAAAAGAACACCAGTTTGCCAAAAGTGTTTTCGGTCAACCTTGTCTGAAACGGAACAATTTATTAAACAAAGTGTGAAAAAAAGACCAATTCAGCAGGAACAACGACTGAACCAGACCGGCGAGGATGTGGAGTTTCAAACAAAATAAACCCACAAGTAGAAAACGAGATCCGAGAACATATCAACTCTTTTCCAGCTTATGAATCTCACTATACCCGAAGAGATAGTGCCTGTAAATATTTTCACAGTGATCTGACACTTTCGTTGATGTATAGTTTGTACTGTGAAAAATATCAATCAGTGGCTTCAATTTCAACATTTTCAAAAATATTCAAGACCATGAATATTAAATTTAAAAAACCCAAGCTTGACACCTGTCACAGATGTGAAATTCTAAAAACGAAAATAGAAATTGGAACAGAAGACGAAGAAGCCACACTTCAATTACGAAAAGAGCAAGAGGAACACCATTAACTTGCTGACCTCGCGTACAAAAGTAAGAAGAAGGACAAGGATATTGGTAGCAATGACGATTAGTAGGAATTGGTGCAGTTGTGGATAGGAATTCGGAGCGAGACAGAGACAGCAATAGTCGAGAATGAGATAGAGTGTTGGTTGAACGTTTGAATTGATTTGAAAATTTGAACATGTAACGGAATTTTCGATTGTAGGTGAATTGGTGGTTGTTTTTTTTTTTCTGGTATAGGGTTTGTGCCTGATGAGAATCGTTATGTAAATAGCGTGCGTTGAAGAATAAAAGAACGATACAAATGAGTAAATTCAAATCTGATAAGTTACGGTTGGAATTTTTTTAAATAATCAAACGGTCATTTCTTAGATGTGTATTTTGAAAAAGATGGTGAAGTGAGTATTGTGGTGGTTTGTTTGATTGTTTGTTGTTGTTGATAGGGCTTGTGCCTGATAAGAATCGTTATGTGCATTACGTGCGCTGAACTGGGAAGAATAAAAGAACGATGCAAATATGTAAATTCAAATCTGGTAAGGTACGGTTGGATTTTTTTAAACAATCAAACGGTCATTTCTTAGATGTGTATTTTGAAAAAGAACTTGAATTGGGTATGGTGGTGGTTTGTTTGATTGTTTGTTGTTGTTGATAGGGATTGTGACTTGTGAGTATCGCTATGTGTATTATTTACTTTGCATGGGGAAGTACAATACAAAACACAACAACAAGACAAATGTATTGAAGGAAAATTGATGACCGGGTTATGAAGTGTTTCGTAATGATTTTGTATATCGTGGACGTGATTTTTTTCGGATGATATGTGAAGTAAAATGCACACCCTTAGGATGAATTGTTATGAATATCATGATAATGTTAAGCAGAAAGCATGTTGAGTAAAGCAGAAATTGAAGATTTTATGTAGGAGGATTTTGATTTCAAATCTGAGAAAGGAGCTGTTGAATTTTATTACAGTGTAAGGGACATTTCTTAAATTTTTTAAAAATGAAGTGAGCCATGCGGTGATAGAAATTGGGGGTGGTTTTAATTTAGTAATTTTTTTATAGGGTTTGTGCCTTGTGTGTGTGTATCAGGAGTATATCGGGAAGTAGAATAGAAAAACGTTACAAGTGCGAACAAAGACCTTGTTTGAAAATTTAAAATAATTCATTTTGACCCCAAAACGTAAATTACATTTTTAATAAAAACCTTATTTACATTTTAAACCCCAAAACGTAACATGATTTACGTTTAAAACCCAAAACGTAAATTACGTTTATTACATCATTTAGGTACCCATTAGTTTAAATGATAATAAGGGTAACAATTGTTTTCATGTTCATGTTTAAATTTTTCCTAAATTAACATGAACAAGAACATTCTTAATTTATATACGAAAATTTGTGTACGAAAATTGGGTGGGATACTTCTATAAAAAGGAAAATATGTGTTTATGATGAGCACAGTTGGTTTCAAGAAGTTATCACGGCAAAACATCATTCTTCATCATCATCATCATGCATTTCGAGGAACCTGAATATTCCATCTTCACCCTGGATGATTTTGCTGTGAGAGAGGCAAACTCAATAAACGAAAACAATGGTTTCAAGCCTACGAAAAAATTGTCGGATTTGCAAATGAATTTTAATTATAACGTTTATGCATTACAAAAAGTAAAAACGCGGTGGGGCAGATCTTGGGGAATATAAGGCAGGTTTAATTATTTTTTTATATTATTATTATTATATCTATTTCATTATTTTTTCAGGTATTTTTACCGAAAAGATATTCGGATCTTTCAATAAGCAGCATGGCAGCAATTGGTAGATCATCCCAGATAGCCATTCCAAATTTTAAAAAATCAAATTTTCGAATTTTTTTTAATGCCAATCGTTTGTGATTCGTTTGTGACTGTTTGTGACAGCAATACAAAGTTTTGTGACTCGCTAGTTATTAAGTTATTAACAAATTAAAAAAATGAACCTACCACTACCAGTTAGCCATTCTTTTTTTGAAAATTGTAGTAGTATAAACTTTTTTATACTCAATCGATCAGAAATCGTTTGTGACTTCTGAATATATCAATTAAATCGTTTGTGACAACGTAGTTTTCGAGAAAAATTAGAAAAACTAATTTAATTTCACCACATTTTCATTTTGTTTATTGTTATGGGCGGAGCTATGCAAAGGTTAGTGCTGATGTATGTGTACCGTGTACCTGATACATGATGCTGAGGTGAGTTTTTATGCTTTGAGATGAGCACCATAATGCAATGATAATTTAAGTATGAAAGAATGGGAGACAGCGAGATAGTACTTAAATGTTGATACCAACAAGGAAAAGAAAAAAAAATACATTTCTCTGCGAGGAGGTACCTTACCAATGAATTAAGTTTTTTTTTTCAATTTATTCACAGAAACAGATAACGACACATATACAAATATACATAGCTTAAAATAATAATTTAAATAGAAACAATTATTTTATTTCTTATATATGTGACAAGTATAAGAGCAAAATTTTGTGAAAATGAATTTCAACCCTCAAATTGTCAATAGGTCCAAAACATAATAACGCAGAGATCCTTCCGAAAATTTAAAAACGTTCTTATTATGAGTGGGAAAGAGAGAGTTATTTTTAATACATTTCTTAAGTGCGAAATGAAAACAAAAAGAATCGTTTTCTCATGCGAACATAGATTTTTTTTCACAATTGGATTGCTTGATTGCTTCACACAAGCAAGGCGTCGCGTTGGGAATCGGGATACCTAGCTAGTTTAAAAGAGGGATGACAAAAAAGAAGAAAATCGAATTTTGTAAGATAATGGTAGGTAGATATTTAGGTAAGTACATACATACCTATGTACATAATGTGTGTACCTACGTAGCGTAGGTAAATTTATATAATTTAATTTGTTTTCCTTACTTACTTACTTACTTATGTTGGCGCCACTGGAGCGTGGTACTCCAAGGCCTTGCTGAGAATGCCCCTCCAGCCGGCTCGATCTCTAGCCTGCTGTCTCCAATTTCGTATTCCAAGTTGACGGATGTCTCCCTCTACCTGGTCACTCCATCGAAGATGAGGTCTACCTTGGCTTCTGACTCCCTCGGGTTTGGCGTTGAAGACTTTACGAGCTGGAGCGTCGATGTCCATTCGCTCTACATGGCCCAGCCATCTTAGTCTTTGGATTCGAATTTTTCTGGCTAGGCTTATGTCGCTGTACAGCTCGTACAGTTCATTGTTATATCTTCTTCTCCAAACGTTGTTTTCGCGATTTACGCAGACAGGACCATAGATCGTACGCAGAACTTTTCTCTCGAAGACTCCAAGTGAATTTTCATCCGATTGGGATAGGGTCCATGCTTCTGCACCATATAGCAGGACCGGGATGATGAGTGTTTTATACAGTGTCACCTTGGTTCTTCTCGATAGGGCTTTACTCCTCAATTGCTTACTCAGCCCAAAGAAACAGCGATTAGCAAGAGTTAGTCTGCGTTTGATTTCAGCGCTGATGTTGTTGCCTGTGTTTACAGCAGTGCCCAGGTAGACAAATTCACTGACTACCTCGAAGTTATACCTATCAATGGTTACGTTCTGACCAAGTCGGTGGTGGGATTGGACTTTTGTTGATGAAAGCATATACTTCGTCTTGTCCTCGTTTATTTTCAGCCCCATTCTGCTTGCTGCTGACTCCATAGTAGTGAAAGCACCGGTTACTGCTCGCTTTGTTCTTCCTATCACGTCTATGTCGTCAGCAAACCCAAGTAATTGTGTCGATCTATTGAAAATGGTGCCTGATGTACTGGCATGGGTGCTCCGTATTACATTTTCAAGCACAATATTAAAACAGCTGCATGACAGTGCGTCACCTTGTCTTAGCCCTCTGGTGGTTTCGAAGGTTTCAGTAGAGTCTCTACCAACTTGGACGGAACAGCGAGCATTCTCCAACGTCATCCTGATAAGGCGTATCAGTTTAGCAGGGATTCTAAAGTTAGACATGGCACGATACAGTTCGACTCTATTAACACTGTCGTAGGCGGCTTTAAAATCGACGAACAGGTGGTGGGTGTCGATGTTATACTCTTGGGTTTTCTCCAGGATCTGGCGTAATGTGAATATTTGGTCGGTGGTAGATTTTCCAGGTCTGAAGCCGCATTGGTAAGGACCTATCAGGTCGTCAGCAAACGGCTTGAGACGTTCACATAAAACGCTGGACAGGATCTTATAGGCGATGTTTAAAAGGCTTATGCCTCTATAGTTGGCGCAGAGGAGGCGGTCTCCTTTTTTGTGAATCGGGCAGATGGTACTGAGATTCCACTCATCGGGCATACTTTCCTCCGACCATATTTTGCAGATGAGTTGGTGTATGCTCCTGACCAGGTCATCTCCAGCGTGTTTAAAAAGCTCCGCTTGAAGGCCATCACATCCAGCTGCCTTATTCATCTTTAGTCTGGTGATGGCTACTTTGATTTCATTTTGGTCGGGCGGGTGTAGTTCGTGGTCGTCATCTAGATTAACTGGAACAAGTTGATCTTGGGCGGGATCTTGGCTGTCATCGCCATTTAGCAACCGGTTAAAGTAGTCTCTCCAGATGGCTAACATCGCCTGCGTTTCCACTATGGTATTTCCATCCTGATCTTTGCAGGGCCCAGGGCGGCTTGTGAAACCGGATGTAGACTGTTTCACCTTTTTATAGAAGTTTCGTACCTCTTTTCTGCAAAAACATCTCTGCATCTCTTCGACTTCGCGTTGCTGGTGTTCTTTTTTCTTTCTCCTGAGTAGACGTTTCTCAACTTTCCTTCGCTCAACATAGAGATTTCTGGATGCTCTAGTATCTCTCTGGAGCCACGACTTGTATGCCTCCGTTTTGGCTTTGTTTGCCTGAGCACATTCGGAGTCGAACCAGGGGTTTCTGGGGGGTGGATGTGAGAAGCCCAATACCTCTGACGCAGCACTTCTTATGGCTTGTTGACATAGCTGCCATTGGTCTTCCGGGTTCATGTCATCAGTCGAAGGATTTCTCGCAAGCTCAAGGGATACGCGGTCGGCATAGGCAGCGGCGGTCTCTTCCGATTGAAGACGTCCAACATTGAATTTCCTAGGTGTAGTCGGTGTTCGCCTAAGAACTTCCATGGAGATCCGTACCCTAAGTTTTGCACCGACTAGGTAGTGGTCCGAATCGATGTTTGCTCCTCGGAAAGTACGGACATTCATAATGCTGGAGGAGTGTCTTCCATCAATCACAACATGGTCGATTTGGTTGCAGGTTCGACCATCTGGGGATCGCCATGTGCCCTTGTGGATGTCGGGACGTGGGAATCGCGTGCTGCTCAGCACCATGTTTTTTCCCGCTGCAAAATCGATGAGCCTGAGTCCGTTGTCGGAGGTGGTGTCGTGCAGGCTGTGTTTTCCGATCGTCATACCAAAGATGTCCTCTCTCCCAATTTTGGCATTGAAGTCTCCCAAAAGAATTTTAATGTCATGTTTTGGGCACTGCTCATATGTTTTGGCGAGGAGCTCGTAGAAACATTCTTTGGTAGCGTCGTCTTTCTCTTCTGTAGGGGCATGGGCGCTAATTAGGCTTATGTGGTGGAATTTGGCCTTAATGCGGATCGTTGTCACTCTCTCGCTCACTTCGCGAAAGCTCAAGACCTTTTGCCTAAGTCTTCCTCTGACAGCGAATCCGCACCCAAACAAGCGCGATCTCCCATCAAGGTGGCATTTCCCATAATAGAAATTACAGTCCTCCGTAATTCTCAGGCCCGGTCCATCCCATCGCATCTCCTGCAGGGCTGTTATATCAGCGTTGAGACTGGCGAGGGTCTCGGCTAGCTGCTCGGCTTTACGCGGCCTGTTTAGCGTACGCACATTCCATGTGAATATGCGTAAATCGTTGTCCGTTTTTCGTTTGCGGGGGGGGTCGTCAACATTTTTGGTTCTTTCATCCGAGGCATTTTCTGCGGTTTTCATCACAATCGAGTTTCCAAGTATAAGAGCAAAATTGTGTGAAAATGAATTTCAACCCTCAAATTGTCAATAGGTCCAAAACATAGGTAATAACGCAGAGATCGTCATTTAAAAACGTTCTTACATACATACCTACATAATGTGTGTACCTATAGGTACATTTTTATAATTTAATTTGTTTTCCGTTTCTGTAAAAAAGTCATATTAGAGGATATGTTAGACTTTGTTTTTTTTTTCTCCATTTGAGTGATCATGAAAAAAGAATCGTTTTGCCAATACGGATAGCTTTTTTTTCATTTGGATTGCTTCACATAACAGGTGCTAAGACGGCTAAATAAAAAGTACCTATATGAAAAAAGGACAAAAATAAGTTTTATTGGAATCTAGGTAGGTTAAGTACGTAGGTACATAAATATTCGATCAAATGAGACGGGGGAGACATTGTTTGCGTTTGAGTACGATATTTTTCGTCCTTGTATGGATTTATTGGTGTTTTTTTTTTATTGTCCAATAACAATAGATGCAGGTAGCTTGCATAAACTCATTTGATCGAATATTTATGTAAATACGTAGATACCTAACCTACCTAGTTTCCAATAAACTAATTTTTGTCCTTTGTCATATACTTTCTATTTAGCCGTCTTGGCACCTGTTATGTGAAACAATCCAAATGAAAAAAAAAGGTATCCGTATTGGCAAAACGATTCTTTTTTTATGATCACTCAAATAGAGAAAAAAAAAACAAATTCTAACATATCCTCTTATATGACTTTTTTACAGAAAAGGAAAACAAATTAAATTATAAAAATGTACCTATAGGTACACACATTATGTAGGTATGTATGTAAGAACGTTTTTAAATGACGATCTCTGCGTTATTACCTATGTTTTGGACCTATTGACAATTTGAGGGTTGAAATTCATTTTCACACAATTTTGCTCTTATACTTGTCACATACATATAAAAGATAAAATAATTGTTTCTATTTAAATTATTATTTTAAGCTACATATACCTATGTATGTGTCGTCATTAGTTTCTGTGAATAAATTGAGAAAAAAAACTTATTTCATAGGCACCTCCTCGCAGAGAAATGTTTTTTTTTTCCTTGTTGGTATCAACTATCTCGCTCTCTTCCATATAATATATTCATCTATTAAAATCAACCCTCTCTTTTCTACTACACTAATCGAAGAATTTTAAAATGTTACTAAGCAATTTAATTCTAGGATACATGTTATAGGTCCTAACATGTATCCAAGAATAAAATCTGGTGGTTGAAATTTTCAGGCACATCTTCTACGTTCTACGTGCGACATCTTTACTTGTTATAATTATCTTTGGATAAGCTTAAAATAAAATATAGGGTTTGTTTCTACTTAAAAGATGGGATATGGAGCTTAAATTTTGAATTTATTATTAAAAAAAACGGTGAAACCATTCGATTGAAAATTGTTTACAAATTTCGAATTTACCACTAAAATCGTTCCTATTGTTTGTGACAGCCTATTTTCCAAAGCTCGTAATGGCTGGTTTAAATGTGTACCTACTCATTACATTGAAAATTTTTTCTAAAATTGGAATTTACCAAAGAAATCGTTTGTGATAGACCTAGTTTTTTTGTGACAGCCTAGGGGAAGGTAGGTAGGTACCTATAATGTTGACCATAAATGGCAAACAATGACAAGAACTTATAGCAAGTTCAGACAATGTAAATTGCTCTTGTGCTACAATGATAGGTAAGGTAAAAACGAATTTTGGCTTTTAATCAACGCCCGGAGCTGTAAGTAGTTACCTGTTTTTTTTTTGTTTTTTTTTTGTATTTTGTATTTTTTTAATTTTTTTTAATTTTTTTTAATAGAGGTTTTTTTAATTAGGTAGAGGTAGAGATATAAATTCAATTGAAATGTAGTTCTGTAGACACATACATTTATTTCAGATTTCAAATTTGTTATGTTTCTTATATTTTTTATATTTTTTTTTTGTTTTTCTTGTTTTTTAATTTTTTTTTGTGTTTTGTATTTAAAAAAATTTTTTTTTAATTTTTTTTAATAAGATGAAGGTACAGATATAAATTCAATTCAAATGTAGTTCTGTAGGTACATACATTTATTTCAGATTTCAATTTTTTTATGTTTTTATATTATTTTTTTTTATACAAAATTTGGAAGCGCAAAAATATTAAAATGTACTGAATGGCTCAAAGAAATCCAAATAATGGCAAAAGTATCTCAATTTAAATTTAATATACAAAATTCGGAAGCGCAAAAATATTAAAATGTACTGAATGGCTCAAAGAAATCCAAAGAATGGCAAAAGGTGCCGTCTTGGCACCTGTTATGTGAAGCAATCCAAATGAAAAAAAAAGCTATCCGTATTGGCAAAACGATTCTTTTTTCATGATCACTCAAATGGGGAAAAAAAAACAAAGTCTAACATATCCTCTAATATGACTTTTTTACAGAAACGGAAAACAAATTAAATTATATAAATGTACCTACGCTACGTAGGTACACACATTATGTACATAGGTATGTATGTACATACCTAAATATCTACCTACCATTATCTTACAAAATTCGATTTTCTTCTTTTTTGTCATCCCTCTTTAAAACTAGCTATACTCTATTCGAGTGATTTGTTCAGCATATGCCTTATGAGGGAGCTTTTTATCTACCAATGATGCCTGCAGATAATCCTAATGGCAAACTAAAACAGAAACTGCCTCTGAAATTAAACCCAAACCACTGAACACACAAGAATTGTTGTTGTGATTTTCGATAAATTTGGCAGCACCCATAACCTTTCAGTTTGACTGCAAAAAGCAGACTAATTTTTGTTTCTTTTTGTTCAGTATAACAAAAACAACCCTCATCGTCATCGCACAAAGCACATCTCAAAGGTGTTGCCATGATTTTAAAAAAGGGATCTCGCTACTGCATTTCTATGTTGAGATTTGGATTTTGTAGCTTTTTCAGCTTTTGATTGATAGGGAGGTGTTGTCATTTGTTTTTGTTTTTGTATCCTTTCTGAATAAACGCTTGGTGGTGTGGAAGAAGATAAATAATTTTTGATTTTTTGTTTTAAATCATAAGATGGTAACCCTAATGTATAATTTACTCGATTTGCGGCAATTTACTATGCAAAGTATGGAAACCCTGTGAGAGCTTTAACTTGAGACCGATGTATGCAAGCCAATATAGCCAGACTGAGAGGCAAACGTCCTATCTTCCTTGTGCTGAACAAATCACTCGAATAGAGTATAGGTATCCCGATTCCCGACGCGACGCCTTGCTTGTGTGAAGCAATCAAGCAATCCAATTGTGAAAACAAAATCTATGCTCGCATGAGAAAACGATTCTTTTTGTTTTCATTTCGCACTTAAGAAATGTATTAAAAATAACTCTCTCTTTCCCACTCATAATAAGAACGTTTTTAAATTTTCGGAAGGATCTCTGCGTTATTATGTTTTGGACCTATTGACAATTTGAGGGTTGAAATTCATTTTCACAAAATTTTGCTCTTATACTTGTCACATATAAGAAATAAAATAATTGTTTCTATTTAAATTATTATTTTAAGCTATGTATATGTGTCGTTATCTGTTTCTGTGAATAAATTGAAAAAAAAACTTAATTCATTGGTAAGGTACCTCCTCGCAGAGAAATGTATTTTTTTTTCTTTTCCTTGTTGGTATCAACATTTAAGTACTATCTCGCTCTCTCCCATTCTTTCATACTTAAATTATCATTGCATTATGGTGCTCATCTCAAAGCATAAAAACTCACCTCAGCATCATGTATCAGGTACACGGTACACATACAGCACTAACCTTTGCATAGCTCCGCCCATAACAATAAACAAAATGAAAATGTGGTGAAATTAAATTAGTTTTTCTAATTTTTCTCCAAAACTACGTTGTCACAAACGATTTAATTGATATATTCAGAAGTCACAAACGATTTCTGATCGATTGAGTATAAAAAAGTTTATACTACTACAATTTTCAAAAAAAGAATGGCTAACTGGTAGTGGTAGGTTCATTTTTTTAATTTGTTAATAACTTAATAACTAGCGAGTCACAAAACTTTTTATTGCTGTCACAAACAGTCACAAACGAATCACAAACGATTGGCATTAAAAAAAATTCGAAAATTTGATTTTTTAAAATTTGGAATGGCTATCTGGGATGATCTAAATCGTGTAGTTGAAATGCTAAGTTTTTATTTTCCAGCTCAGCACTAACAAAATTCTTTTTTAAGGTCTTAACAAATCTTTCCGCCATACCATTAGCTTCAGGCAAATGAGGAGTAACACGTTTATGTTTGAAATTGTATTGTTTCGCTAACTCATTAAATTCTCGTCCTTGGAATGGGGGTCCATTGTCTGATGAAATCCTTTCTGGTATCGCTAACTCTGCAAATACATTCTGCAACACTTCCTTAGCACAACTGAATTAAGTGGAGTGTATAATTTCAGCGATGGGATACTTTGAAAAATCATAAATAATGACAAGAATGTATTTATTGTTTTTGAAAGGGCCCATCCCTTAAGATCAATTGATATTGGTTCACATGGATATTTAGCTGGTTCTGGCATAAGTAGTGGATCTCTGTGACTTGTGTTAGTGACTGCTTGACAAATTTGGCAATTTTTTATTTTGTCTTCTACCAATCTATCAATGTTTGGATACCACACTTTGCTGCAAATAATTTGCTTCGTTTTAACTATACCCAGATGACCTTTATGTGCCAATTCAATTGCATGTGAACATAATTCAGTTGGCAGTACTATCTTTGTGCCACGTAAGACGATTCCGTTGTGTATTGAAATTTCATTTTGAACAAGTTTAAATTTCTTGAGCTCCTCATCATTCCATAGCTTGTTATCATTCACGGCCAGGATAACCTTTTGTTCAACTGACATAGCTTTAATCATGTTTTCTTGGATAATGAAGTTATTGTAGTTTTCAACTTTCACATTTTCTGTAGAATCTGTTGCTGGTATTGGATGTCTTGACATCCCTCCTGGGATGTTGACCAGTACTTGACGGATAGTATCTTGGACGATTTCTGCCGCAGAGCTGATTCCAAAGCTCAGTCGGTTGTACCTGAATAGGCCTACGTGTGTTGAAAATGTGGTAATCGATCGCGACTCATTGTCTAAAATGAGTTGGTGATACTCTTTGTTTAAATCCAACTTGCTGAAAATGATTGAACCATTTAAAGCTATGAATATGTCGTCGATTGTTGGAGTGATATGGGGTTTTCTTTTGACTGTCGTATTTGCTGCCCTCATGTGAACACACATTCTTATGACGTCTGGTTTATTGGGTTTTGGCACAATGACTATTGGAGACACCCATGGAGTTGGTCCATCTGCTTTCTCAATTATATCTTTTTCTTCGTGTCTCTTGATCTCCATTTCAACCTTGTCTTTCAAGTTAAATGGGACTCTTCGATTTGTTTTAAACTGCCAACTCCTCGTGTAACATTCGGAAAATTTGTTCAATGAACTTCATGTCGATGGTACTGTTGTTGTTTCTGATTTTGTATGTTACTTTTATTATCTGTAACTCTTGGCATGTTTTGTATCCTAGGATTGATTCAGCTTCCGTATCTTGTAGTGTGTACCCACATATGTACCCACATATGCACCGCCACTGCTCTCAAACCAAACACAAAACGAGTGACAAAACGTACAATCGAGTGTGTCATCACACAACATTAATAATTTTGAATAACAATACACTCGATTGCACTGAATGTCACTCAATAGAAATAAGATCCTATTTTATGTTACAACCAATAGGAGCTAAGAATAACATTGTTAGTAATTATGAAAATGTAGAAGTAAGATAGAAGATAAGTATAACTGTTAAGATAGAAGATAAGTATAACTGTTATACTTATCTTCTATCTTACTTCTACATTTTCATAATTACTAACAATGTTATTCTTAGCTCCTATTGGTTGTAACATAAAATAGGATCTTATTTCTATTGAGTGACATTCAGTGCAATCGAGTGTATTGACAACAACATGGCGATCCTGCAAAATACCAAATGTCAGAGCTAGAACTCGATAGCATTGTAGAGAAGTGGGAAAAGTATCTGGCAGAGCTGAAGAACAAGAAAATCGAAGAATACATTCCCGAAGGTTCAACCCCGCCAACAAAAAATACATCCCGACTCCAATCAACGCCGCACAGTGGTTCCAAGGTGGAAAAAAACCCCAAAAATAAAATAATTTTTGCAGGCCCGCGAATATGGGTTTTGATTTTACATAATATTTAATTAATGAATATGATTTTTTTTGTTAGTTTTATCATTCAGGTCCGGAGTACCATTGTGATAAAGTGGCTTATATGAAGATTTTTGTAATTTAAAGGTTTTAGCTTGCAGTTTTGATATGTATGTTTTTTTTTGCATACAGAACATTTGAGAAAAAAAAATATTTAGTCTTATAAATTAGTTTGTTAGCTTTAATAGTGCATTAACGGTTTATTCAATTTGTTTACCAATAAAGAAAACAAGGCTCTTGAGTGAACCTACCTTTAGAGCAAGCCCTTTTTGGTACTTGTTGGTCTATAAAGAATATGCTCCACTTCGCTCCATGTTGGCTATGAGATTTTCTTAAAGCCTACACAATATACTGTTAATCCTGTAAAAACAAAAGGTCACTTTTAATCACTTTCCCCGCAAGAACCTTTTAAGTATACCAGTTAGTGTTGTCTAAATAGCACTTGAAATTGGCTTCTGGTATTACCGTTTCTAATTTCACAGCTATTTCGGTAAGATTTTATTTGTTTACATAATGAAACATAAACGAGGGTATCGTTGCAATTGCGTTTGAGCTTTAGTTGAGTGTAAAATAAATTAAGGAAGCGGTAAAATGACAAACAATAAGTGTGTCATAGAATATAAAGTGCTGTGTGATTTTTTTTTCGACAGAAGCACAAGTATAGATTCTTTTGAATTTTTTTTACAAGAAAGGTACCGATATTTAGAACATAATAGAATTTTAAAAATTGTTTCAGAAGTAAAAAAAAGATTCTTACCGCATTTTAAACAGAGATATAAGCTGAAATAATAAAGTCGTCAGCACTTCCTGTAGGCTCACTATCAGAAGAAGCTCAAGAAAGTAGAAATAAGGATTACAGATATTACAGGATTCACAACACTAGGAAGTGTTCTCGTTTAGCAACCAATGAGGATGTTATTCATCTTATGCTTATATCATCTGATCCAAAAATATCGCATCTAAGACCAGAACCAAAAACAAAAGACTCCGTTCCCCTAAGCGAAGAGGCACAGGTCTTAATGTATTAATTTTCATTTTTATTTCTGTAAAGCAAAATAAAAAATTAACTATGAATTACATTATACGACACTTGTTTTTTTTAATCACCTTATTTATAATAATGTAAATACATTTAACTTCTTATAAAATTATATAGCCTATAAAGTTCTTAAAAACAATATGGAAATTCAATTTTGTCAAGTAATTGGTAAGTTCAGATTCTACTTATAAAAAAAACTTTTATTTTATAGCACATACGTACATCAAAGCCCTCAAATAATAAAAAAAAATTAAATTACTTTTTTTCATTTTTTCTAAACCAAATTTTCAACAACTATGCATAAAACAATTTTTGATATATACATATGTGCCAAATTTCATTAAAATTCGTTAAATTATTCAGATTTAACAGACTTTTTTCCGCTCACACATACAAGTCAAACCCAAAAATTTTAGAAAAATGTCAATAACTTTTTTTCTAATTCTTTTTTTTAACCCAAATTTTCACCAATTATGCATAAGACCAATTTCGATATCTGTGCCAAATTTTATTAAAATCCGTTCAATAGTTCAGATTTAACAGATTTTTTTCCATCCTTCCATACAAACCGAACCACTGTGCGCCGGACCAAAGCCCATCTCTATAGAAGCGTAAAAAAAAAAAAAAAACCCCAAACCACAAATCGAAGAAACAGCACTATGGGAAAAAGCCAAAGCAGACCGGAAACAATAGTCAATAACAACAACGTCCAGGAGGAAATAAACATGCCAATAATTCCTGAATCAGTGGCAACAGCCGCAGTTATCATGACCTTACTTTACGCTGCATATAAAACAAACAAATATTTTAAGAATTATGTGCATAAACACAAAAATCAAATAACTAATGTATAAAAAAAAAAAATTATTTAATACCAACAACAATCAAAAAATATTTTTAATACTTTTCACTTATCTACCCAAATGCAAGAATTAAAAAACATCTTAGAAACTATTCTCTCAAATATTAAGAACAGTTCAGGTAGACCTTATACATTTGAAACAGTTTAAACAAAAATTAGCGAAATAGGAAATCTTAAAGAAAAATTAATAATTTAGAAAATAGTGAAGAAAATGAAAATAACAAAGCACTTAAATTAGAATCTGAAGCTATATATAATACTACTAAGAAGATACTAGAGGATCAACTGCAAGAACACAATTTAGTTTTTAAAAGAGAAAAAGAAATAAACAAAAAAAATGGCAGATTTTGATTTAGGAATAGCTATGAAAGCAATCCCAATGTTTTCAAGAAATTTCAAGGAGTTAGATAGCTTTCTTAAAATAGTTGAGATAATCAACAAGGGATTAAAAACCACTTGCACACAGCAATTAATAAAATTCGTTTTTCACGTAAAACTAGCAATTAATGTAAAAACAACCATTCCTCAAATTCAAAATACCTTATCGAATTTTAGTCAAAGAAATCTTTCAGTAACGTCATTTAGGGATAAATTACTCAATACTATAGCTGATTTAAATAATCTACAGATAAAAGTATTAGGTAACAATGTTACAAATGAAGAAAAGAAGGTGATAAGAAAAATGAACGACATTTACAGTTTAAATATCTTCAAAAATGGTCTTAACGACAACATAAAACAAACTGTTTTTGCATCTCAACCTAAATCATTGACAGAAGCAGCAAACCTGGCAATAAAATTAGAAAAAACAAATTCTAACGCACTATAGACACAGCACACAAAACACAAACAAACCAAACATACAAAACTTTAATCAACAAGGCAATGACCGTAACAGATTTGAAAGAAACATGAATCAAAATCGATACAACAACAACATCCAAAATCGAAATTATACCCGCAACAATCACTTCAACCGACATAATAACTGGAACAATAACCAAACACAAAATGCTCCAAGAAACAATAAACAAAGCCATCATCAAGGCCAATTCAGAAATACGAGAAAGCAAATACGATTATTACATAATGAACGACAAGAGGGAAACGAACATGGCTTGGAATACCCGAACATTCCAGATAGCCAAAATTAAAAGTATATAGAATATCGGATAGCAACACAAATTTTATTGTTGCAAAACACAAAAATAAAAATATGACATTTTTAATAGAAACGAGTACAGACAAATCGATCTGCAAAATAACAAGTAAGCTAGTGAATGAAGAATATTACCCAGAAGAAAAATGCAAACTCACAGATAAAACCAATGAGGAAATACATTCCTTAGGGACCATCAAACGCAGATGCTCTATCTAGAATAAAAATCGACTCAGACTTATTAAAACAAATGATACCGACCGAAATCGAGGAAAACCGTCAAAAGAACATTAGTCTTTAGTTATCACAAGGGGGATGTCCAACAAAATGAATGTGGACAACAACAAGGAGAAATGCAATTCTCAAGAGAAGCCTGTACAACTTCAAATCTGGGAATGCATACCCATTAATGACGTCAAAAATATAAAGAAATTAAAATTTAATATTGATAAAAATGCTAGGAATTCAAAAATAAATATTGATGAAAATTTTGTGCACGTGCGATGCAGTGATAAATCGGCGAATCCAGATTCGACCCCGAGGAAGCTTGCATCAGAAATAAACAAAGATAATAATATGTATACGTATACGGGACCTAATGATAATTCAGCGACACTAGAGTCGACTCTGAAGAAATTAGTATCCAGAATGAATAAAGAAAATATAAACGAGAAAGCCCTTATGAGCAATGATGAAATATTTAAGCATTTTGAAAAAGATAAATTCAAAAAAACATATGCAAAGATAAAAATAAATGGCCAGAATCCTAAGCTAAAAATAATAATTTATAATGCCCCAAAACAAATATTTGATGATTTAACTAAATACAAACTAATTGACGAATTCCATAACTCTGCACACGGAGGACATCTAGGTATACGGAAAACACTAATAAAATTAAAACAAAGATACGTATGGCGAAAAATGAGTCAAATGGTAAAGCAATTCATAACAAATTGTGATTCATGTGCAAGAAATAAACAAACAAAACACACAATAGAACCACAAACGATTACAGACACTCCAGGCAACAGTTTTGAAGTGGTGTCAATTGACACAGTCGGACCTTTACGAATATCAAATAATAAAAGATATATTTTAACCATGCAATGCGAACTTACCAAATTTGTCGTCGCATATCCGATGACATCAAAAGACGCAACAACAACGGCAAAGACTTTAGTAGAAGAATTTATTCTTAGATATGGACACTTTAAGATTCTAAAATCAGATAAAGGTACAGAATTCAATAACGAACTTATGAACAACGTATGTTCACTTTTAAAGATAAAACAAACATTCTCTTCTCCATACCACCATCAAACTATAGGTGCCCTTGAAAGAAACCATCGGACACTCAATGAATTCTTATTATCAAATGTCAATGATAATGAATGGGACGAATGGGTTCCATATTTTACGTTTGCATACAATACAACACCACATATAGACACTGGGTATTCACCTTACGAACTCATTTATGGCAAAGTACCCTGCTTACCGACAGATACGCTAAATAATAAAACAAAAATTTATGACTACGATAATTATGCCAATGAGTTGAAAACCAGGTTACATCATGCACTAAGTAAGGCCAGAGAAATGACAATAACAATAAAAGAAAAAAGAACAGCAACAGAAAATAAGAAATACAATAATAGGTTAGATCTAGGAGTAGGTGATTTAGTATTGCTAAAAGTAGAAAATAGAAAGAAAAGTCAAGCACCTTATATTGGTCCATTCAAAATAATAGAAAGAAAAGGAGTAAATTCAGTAATTGATAAAAATGGAATAAATAAAGAAATACATAACAATCTTCTTAAGCCCTATAAACTAAGAAACCAATAGAAAACAATACAAAACGTTAAAACAAAAAAAATTTTTCTTCATTATAATCTATCTATCTATCTATATATATAAAATTCAAAATTTGTGTGTGTTTAAGCGATAAACTCGAAAACTATGCACACAACCCCATTGAGTGCTGAAAGAAATTTGTTCTAAAAGTCATAAGGATGGTTTATAGAGCAGTCCGATACCATTCAGATAGATGGCGCAACAAATGCATTTTAAGTGATCTTTGTCAAATAACTAAAAAAATTTGAAATATCTTCAGCGAGTAGACTGCAAAGTTTGAGCACACGTAACAGCACTATCGGACACTATTCGTCAGCGGAACAGTGCAACACCATCCGGCAAAACAAAATTTGTATGAAATTTGGTCAAAATTCGGTGAGTTAAGTTTTAATATATTCTTTGGTAGGGTTTTCTGAGGACAATAGGTAAAAAAACAGCTAAGGGTGTTGCAACAAATTGGACTGCAAAGTTTAAACTAGAAAAAATAAAAATGTTATGTTTTTATTTGATTTTAAACGTTTAATCAGATTGTGGATAAAAATATGGAAGGATCTTCTGAATACGCCTACGAAGGATTGAAATGGTTTGCAACAAATGCATTTTTAGTGCACTTTGTCAAATCTATCTATCTATATACATATATAAAATACAAAATGTATGTGTGCTTACGCACAACAATCTTGAGTGCTAAAAGAAAATTTATTCTACAATTCATAAGTAAGGTTTAAAGAGCGGACGCACGCTTGGAATTTTACGAAAAAAGAAAGGAATTTTTTTATTTTTGTACATACATAAGAGGAGTAAATGAAATAATAAGAAGAAAAATCGAAAGGAAAAGAAGATCATAAACATGAAAAAATTTACAATATTTGCATGATTTTTTATGAACAAACATACTGTGATGATTGATCGATTAAATGAAATTGACTTGCGTTGTCGTTATTTATATTTCAAAAATCAAAAATTGATAATCAATTCATGTTGAGACGCAAAACATATTTGCGTGGTAAATATTTATGGTGACATTCACTGTCATAAATGGTGTACATATGTATAATAGGACATAAATATTCTATTTAGTTGCAAATTAAACCAAAGGCCACGGAAAAAGACATCTATTGGAAGATCTACACGTAAGTTGAGACGTGTGACAGCCGTTATAGCAGCAGAAACGGATGAGCAACGTTTTTAACAAAATGAAAAAAATCGAGTTCAAACTGCAACTGCAAGAGCAATGGAAACGGACGAACAGCGTTCAGAACGAAATGAAAATAATCGAGTTCGAACAATAATTGCCCTGAATGTATATCATACCGAAAAACCTACTTGCAACATTGGTAGAGGATCAGGTATGGCCACGGTACTGAAAACATGTAAACTTATCGTTTGGGATGAATGCACAATGGCCCATAAGAAATCGCTTGAGGCACTTGATCGTACTTTGCGAGATCTGAGAGGAAAAGATCAACCAATGGGAGGAGTACCTCTCTTATTAGCTGGTTATTTTCGTCATTTCGTCGAACTCTACCGTCTACCTGTGATTCCAGGATCAACACCTGCTGATGAGCTCAATGCTTGCCTGAAAGCATCACCACTTTGGAGAAATGTGAAAAAAATCTCTTTATCGACCAATATATACATTTACTCCAAGACATTTCTGCTCAAACATTCTTCAAGCAACTATTGGATATTGGTGATGGCAAATTTCCGATTGATCATGCTACAAGTGAAATATCTTTTCCATCTAGGTTTTGCCAAATGCAGTCGTCAATTCAAGACATTGAAAAGATGGTCTTCCTTAACATTTCGACAAACTTCAAAAATCATGGCTGGCTTCGCGAACGAGCAATTTTAGCTCCCAAAAATGATGATGTTAACAAAATCAATGATCGAATTCAATTGAAAATCCCAGGAGCGACAATGAAATATAAATCAATTGACACAATTACAGATGAGGATCAAGCAGTCAATTATCCGGTAGAATTTTTGAATTCTTTGAAAGTAGGCTCACCAATCATGCTCCTTCGAAATTTGGATCCACCAAAGCTATGCAACGGAGCCAGACTTTCCCTTAAGAAATTAATGCCAAATGTCATTGAAGCAACAATTATTAGCGGTAAAAGCAAAGAAGAAGATGTGCTGATTCCAAGAATTCCGATGATACCCACCGACCTACCGTTCAATTTCAAGCGATTGCAATTTCCTGTTAGCCTAGCCTTTGCGATAACAATCAATAAAGCACAAGGAAAATCGCTTGCTGTTGCGGGATTGAATATTGAGAATCCATGTTTTTCCCATGGCCAGCTATATGTTGCATGCTCCAGAGCTGGAACGCCGAAAAAATTGTTCATTTTTGCACCAAATGGAAAAACTAAGAATGTTGTATATCCACTCGCATTACAGTACCTAATTATTTACAATGAACATTTTCATTGTCATTGATAAAATAAACTAAGTTTTTTTAATCTCGAAATAAAATACTTTATTCATTCTTTCTTGGGCGTAACAACGTACGCCGGGTGAGGCTAGTTTATTAATAAATATCAAAATTTTAGCTCATAAACTCATATTATATAAACTTTGTAAAAAAAAAAAAAAAAAAAAAAAAAAATATATATATATATGATATTATACTACCTATGTTAACCAACTTTATTCCCTAAAATTTTTCTTAAGGGTGAGGGTGTAGTGTGTACCCACATATGTACCCACATATGCACCGCCACTGCTCTCAAACCAAACACAAAACGAGTGACAAAACATGTTAAGTACAATCGAGTGTGTCATCACACAACATTAATAATTTTGAATAACAATACACTCGATTGCACTGAATGTCACTCAATAGAAATAAGATCCTATTTTATGTTACAACCAATAGGAGCTAAGAATAACATTGTTAGTAATTATGAAAATGTAGAAGTAAGATAGAAGATAAGTATAACAGTTATGAATTATGTATTTAAGGAACATTAAACTGAAAATAAAAACAGACTTAAATTAATACTCGAAATAGCAGCACTGCTTAGATAATTTATTTTTGTTTCAAGGAACATTACGGCGAGACATCGCCTTACCATTAAAGCGTAGTACGCTCCCAATATACTAGCGTGGTACGCTCTTATACCAAACAACTAGGACCATATAGATACACCACAATCTATTACCAGGATATCTGAAACTACTTTATTACCTTTGTGGCTTAGTGCTGTTTTAAAACTACCTAATAAAGGTTATTGTGTATTAGAGTTGTATGAAAAGACTTTTTCCTTGGTTGTTGTTTAGCTCTTAATGTCCACTCCTGTTTTAAGAAGTGTTTCACGGCTGATTATGTTAACAGAAGATCCTGTGTCGATAATAAATTCCACAACATAATCATTTATAAACAACTTCACCTTTGATGTTTTTGTCACTTTCGTTGTTAGGATAAATGTAGATTCGTTGCTGGAACTGTCTTCCGTCAGATGTCTCGTTACGTTTCGAGATTGTTTTTGTATTAGTTTGGGATTTTTTGAACGACAAACTTTCGCCCAATGCCCCTTTTTTTTACACAAATTGCATTTCGATTTTTTTCCTGGGCAGCTAGAGAGTCCGTCTTCATGCCACGCACTACCACAAAAGGAACACATTATGCGTTTATTTGTATTGCAATTTTTGTATTGCCACTAAAATGTATATTAGTACTAGGACTTTCACTCTTTTTGTTTTTACAAATACTTCCTCTTTGTGTTGATTTTGTTCCTCACTACTTCCTTCTATTACCTTCTACTTGAAAGTCTGTGGTTTCCAACGACTTGGCATATGTTAACAGCTGATCCAAAGTTGGTCTTTCTCTGATGCCATATCTTCGCACCAATGTTGACGCTGTGGCATAAAGGATTTGTCTTTTTTTTTCATTTTCTTTGTCCTCGCCAGCCGCATACCCACAATTTTCGGATGCTTTTAGCAGCCTTCCGTAAAATTGGGCCATTTTGTCTGTGGATTCTTGTTTTACGAAAGTTGAAGATCTCGAATTCTTTGTTGCTCAGTTCTTTGATGATTGTTGTGTGCCTCTGCCACTTGTTGTGTTGGTTGCAGTCTGGGATGGGGATTCGGGAAGGGAAATATAGATATCTGATACTTCCTCACCTGCTGGATGTAAAAGAAGTGCCTTCTTTCGTTTTGCGTCATCTATCTGAGAAGCCTCCAAAAAATTCTCGAATCTCCAAATCCATTTCTTCCATCTTTCACCAATGTTGGACGTTTCCAATGTATTAAATAGTGATATATTGTTGCTCCATGTTGCAATCTCCATTCTCGTCACCAATTGTAAAATTGTTAATCCACTTTTTAATTAAAACAATGGTTTTTTATATATAAAATCAAAACGGTTTTTATTATTTTATTACAGTTTTCTTATAACATCTGCTCAATCAACTACATTAATCTATATTCCAAAAAACGCAGACAGCTGGTTCATTCAGGTCTGTTTATTTAGTTTGTACTTGGGTATTACAAGCTAGCTCATTTAGCTCTGTTTATTTAGTTTGTTCTTGGAGGTAACAGCCATTTGTCCACCTAGTATTTGATCTATCAGTACCGTCTTGCTTTAGCGAAAGTTTACATGTGGCCATGGGAATACCTATAGGTAACTGTGTTCAGTTAAGATGGATACTGTTGTTCCTTGTTTGGCAAGTTCATCGGCTTTACAGTTCCCTAGAATATCTTTGTGCCCAGCAGAGGTGAATGTTAAACTGTTTCGCCATCTCTCTAAGAGATGATCGATAGTTGGGAGCTGTTTAAGAGTTAGTGGAGATGGAATCCAGGGATTTCAGCACGGCCTGACTATTACAGAAAATGATGATATCCCTGGAAGATATCACGTTTTCTTTAAGCCAAGATAAAACTTCCTTAATTATCATTAATTCAACCTGGAATACGCTACAATGGTTTGGTAGACGGAAGGAGAGACTAAGATTTAGTCTGTTAGAGTAAACACCTTCCCCCACCCCATCGGTGAAAAACGCAATTTGATCGTCTTCCAGGAAGACGTTTTTCCTACCAGAGTGATCTGGAAGGTATGCTTACTTGGAAGTTTTTTATCAAAATGTAGTTGGGGTGTGGAGTAGTCTATGTTACGTTGGGCGATACTAAAGAAGTTCAGTATGTTTGCATGGCCATAATTATTATTTTTCCATTGAGGGTGGCAATGGTACAGTGGATGTAGTGCTTGGTTGCTCAACCTGAGAGCTGTGCGTTCAAACCCAGCCGAGGGCAGCAATTTTTATTTATTTCCCAAGTTTCAACTGGATGCCACCCGTGGAATTTCCATGAGATAATTATCACCTAAAATCTCAAACCACTGTACCACCTTTCTTTCCTATCTTTCTATTCCTTCTCTTTCCTCGCTCGCACATGTTAATTCATTATAAAGGTATTAATATGCCTTTGAGTGCGAGTGCATTATAAACAAAAAAAAAATTATTAATAACATTCTTACAATTAACAGTTTTCCAACGAATATAATACACACATTAATTAATAACTATAAGCCAAGAAAAATTAACGAGGAAAAGGCAGACACTCTACTTCTTAAGTACAAGTCATTCATCTACGTAAAACACAAAACAGACAGATTCAAACAATCCGGTTTTATTGATAAAGAAAAATATAATATAGCAATGAGCTCCACTAATAATTTACGACAAGTCTTCAGTAAGCTAAAAGCAAAAGTATGTACTATGGAAGAATCAAACATTGTCTGGATTAGTGATTAGTGAGAAGCAAATAATAAGGGAGCATCAAAGTTGATAGTAAGGAGAAAAATATATAAAAAAAAACACATATTCAATTTTTTTTTACAAATTTTTTAATAACTTGAGTTATTGTCACGTACGGACAAACGACGTCACGTGTCTGACACACTTGAAAACGTTAGTATTTTATTAAAGGTTTTTAGTAGTTAAACGCTATTTTATATTCTGATTTGCAATGAGTACGGACCTCTACGCTCTTCTTATCTGTTTGAATGCAATGGATATTGGAAATACCAGGTATGGCTTCGCCGTTTTTGCATGTCTGCACAGTCATTATTTTGTTGCCAATTTCTGATGATGACTGGTAAATGACTCGGGTTTTGGACACCAACCGCGATTTTGCCGATTGCACAATAACAGTGTCATCTTGGCTTAACATTTTTCCTCTCACTAGTCTCTTCATATTTCCGCCAAATGTACATTGAAATTTAAGAATCTACTGTTTGTAAGTTGGTTGAAAGTTCCGCTTTTTCATGGAATGCATTTACGAAATAACATGTAACGGCAATAAAGATGGAAAATGCGATCAAGTCTACGTGGGAACCACAAAACGAAAACTAAAAAACAGATTCTCTGGACATAAATCAGATTTAAAATCAAATTCAACAAAAAAAACAGCGTTGCCAACTTATTGCATAACCAAAAACCATAAACCAAATTTTGATGATGAAAAAATAATGCAAAGAGAACAACACTACAATAAAAGGCTCGTTATAGAGACACTCCACATCATAAATAAAAACAATACAATGAACAGAAAAACGGATCTTGACAACGTGAGTCCCCACTACAAGTACCTGATCGAGAGAACAAAAAAGAAAAGACGTTCCACATCCCCTTAACACCGACCCACACCGTGGGTGTGCATTTCGTATCATTATTCATGTCTATGCTTTAGTTTTCTTCTTCCTATCAGTCCTATTCAAAATGTTAAGTATACTGCTGTGTAAAAGTAAAAAGTAATTGTTTTGTTTGTTTCAAAAAAGTTCTTTGTTTTTGCTTTTGATGTTTAATTTAAGTGCAATATATATGTAAAATGCAATATGAATGTTTAATAAGTGCAATATTTATGTATAATTTGTAGTGTTCAACATACATATTATATGTGCAAATCTTTAAACATTCATGACATGAAATAATAACGTAAGTCAGCTGACAAGTTGTAATTTTTCTCAATATATTTAATTTAACTTGCACTAAAATAATAATTTTCCGCATAATGTGTTTATAGAAATAAACCTGATGATGTTCATAATCATGAACGAAACGTCGTTTTAAACAACATTTGTTTCATTTAATGGAAATAAACTGATCTAAAGCCCATAAAACATCTAATAAACAAAGTTTTCTAGCAATATGAAAACTCATGTTTAAAAAAATGGGGGAAAACTAAAAAAGTTTGGCTAAAACTGGAAAACCCGATATACAGAAGCTTACGTTAAGAAACCTTTAGTATATCAAATTTAGATGACATCTTTTGGGTGCTGTAAATGATTTATAAATGTCCGCTTATGGCCAAATAAATAAAATTGTTAAAACAACTTTCCGTTATTATCATTTGTAGCCAAAAACTTAAATGCAGTTTTCTTCAAAACATTCTATGTATATTACATACAAAGTTTAAAAAAATCGGCAGAATCTTTTTTGAGTAAATTAGAAAAAAACTTTATAATTTGGCCAAGACCTAGTGGCTTTTTGTATGGGAGCCACCATTTAAAAAAGAGTAACTGAAAAAAATGCAACGCCATCTGATAGACAGTTGTAAGGAACTACACCAAACAAATAATAAAAGCCAAATGCAGTCTTTGTTTTTTAGTCGATGTTTATTTAATATTTGCCGACGTTTCGATTCTGGTTAGAATCTTCTTCAGGGCCTGGAACGGGAGAGTGGATTCGTAACAATAACATTTATACATATATATACATATCAATTTTCACTTGAACAAAATTATAATGTTAGCACTTACTGTATAAGTAATATCGACTGTGTCTGTAAAGATATTTTCTCAACAACAGCCATATAAACAATATTTTTTAACAAAAAATTATGTAAATAGCTAGCATTGATACGTAAAATTATTATAAATTAATAAATAAAAAGGCGAAAATCTTAAGCAAACTTAATCAGCAAAACGTAAACAATTATTTGAAGTGAAGGAAATGTCAAACTTTTCCATGAAATTGACAAGCTTCAGTTAGTGGATCGTATACAGGGTGGTTCAAATTTTACAAACAGATAGGTACTTTAAATATTTTGGATATTTTAAGATATTTTAAGACAATTATGAAAGTTTTTTAAAAAGGTTCATATAAATATCACTAACATTTTTTGATTCTACACTTTTAGAATTTACACAATTTTTACAAGCTTTTATGTGTATTTCTTCTAAAATCATACGTTTTCGGTAGAATTTCTCACGTTCGAGTATTTGAACCTTTTCAAAATTGAAATTATGTTTGTAAGTGGCAGCATGCTTGCTTCTCAAAGGACAACAAGAAGCTATTGATTGAAATGCTTGTAAAAAACGATTATCCATTAAGGCTTGTAAACCGTTTAATCAACCGTTATAACATACGAAACAATTCGCAATCACGATCACTTACATTAATAGCAGCTACTGATAACAACATTATAAGTCGACACTCCTTACAGTTCGTTCCAAACGTATCACAATCTATTGCAAGATCCATCACCAAAACTTGTGACAACGTTCGTATTTCTTTCAAAAATTCGAACAATGTAGGCCGACTTTATTCGAAGTTAAAACAAAAGCAGCTCGTCGGTGACTTGGTAAATGTTGTATATCGTGTACCATGCAATGGCTGTAATAAATGTTACATTGGTACTACTTCGCAAAAAGTAAAAGAACGCATGAATCAACATGAATCAGACGTCACAAACAATCGGATAGCAAGGAGTGCCCTGGCCAAGCATGCTGCCACTTACAAACATAATTTCAATTTTGAAAAGGTTCAAATACTCGAACGTGAGAAATTCTACCGAAAACGTATGATTTTAGAAGAAATACACATAAAAGCTTGTAAAAATTGTGTAAATTCTAAAAGTGTAGAATCAAAAAATGTTAGTGATATTTATATGAACCTTTTTAAAAAACTTTCATAATTGTCTTAAAATATCTTAAAATATCCAAAATATTTAAAGTACCTATCTGTTTGTAAAATTTGAACCACCCTGTATACGATCCACTAACTGAAGCTTGTCAATTTCATGGAAAAGTTTGACATTTCCTTCACTTCAAATAATTGTTTACGTTTTGCTGATTAAGTTTGCTTAAGATTTTCGCCTTTTTATTTATTAATTTATAATAATTTTACGTATCAATGCTAGCTATTTACATAATTTTTTGTTAAAAAATATTGTTTATATGGCTGTTGTTGAGAAAATATCTTTACAGACACAGTCGATATTACTTATACAGTAAGTGCTAACATTATAATTTTGTTCAAGTGAAAATTGATATGTATATATATGTATAAATGTTATTGTTACGAATCCACTCTCCCGTTCCAGGCCCTGAAGAAGATTCTAACCAGAATCGAAACGTCGGCAAATATTAAATAAACATCGACTAAAAAACAAAGACTGCATTTGGCTTTTATTATTATTAAACAATATCTAGCAGTCGGTAGCCTCCACCATTAACACCTCATGCCAGAGCACATAATTACAATGGGAACTGGATTTTTCAACCAACTTTACCTTGACCACGGTCCCGACGTCTCAGCGATTTTCAAGCATTTCGCGAGCAATACATCGAAACTGAGCAACCTTTCAGCACGTAAGCAGTTTTTATTATCTTGTCGCAAGAATCAAATTTTCCCTAAACATATTAATATGAACGTTGCGTGTGCTTTTCAAAGCATATCTGAAAACTCACCATTTAACAACAAAATTAGCAACGCCGTTACACACTTTAAGAGGAAATTGTTAAATTTTGAAATTAAAATAACTTTTTGGAAACTTGATATTCTTGTTAAAGAGACTAAAGAACTGGAACAACGTATCCTGTCACTACGACTTTCTGTAAGTGGAGTATTCTTTGACTCACAAAACATAAGATACTCCAACCAGTACAACGCGAGTACATTGAAGTTATCACGAAGATTGAGTAGCTTACGCGAAACGCAGTTGAAAGTTCATATCACAGCGAACACAGATAATTACATTCACAACGCTACAAATATACAAATACCGGATGATGTCAAACTTTTAATGGGCTTAGGACCTAAATTTGGGTTACCATTGAACAATGATGAAATTCCTGTGCATAGCATTATCGCAGATGTTGAACAGATTTTAATTGATCGTGTTGAAGCTTCTGAACGTAATAATATAAGATACAACACCACTAATTTACTGAGAAAAGCCATTACAAGCAATCATCATTCGCCGTTGGATAATTTCTTGCTGGAGAAAAGAAAAGCTTGTGCGAATTTCTTTAAAGAACATAAAGACATTCTTTGCGTTCGCTCGGATAAGGGTGCGAAGACTGTCTTCATGCATAAAACAGAATACATAGCGAAGGCTGAAGAAATGTTGAGTGATAACACCACCTATCAAAAAATTTCTGACCCCACGGTCCGAATCAAAAAAGTTAACAATGCATTCGTTAAGAAATTATTTGATGGTGGCAAAATCGATACTGGTACTAAATATAAACTATCATCGCATCACGCCACACCACCACTTATGTACTTTTTGCCAAAACATCACAAACAAAATATGCCACTTCGTCCGATTTCAGCTGATTTGAACGGTCCAACTAGAAGTTTATCCGAGCACGCTGTAGGAATCCTTAACAAACTAACGAAGTCATCTTATCATATTAAAAATTCTTACGAATTCTGTGAGTTCATTAATAAGACGAAATTTGAAGATGGTGAAGAGATGGTTTCATTCGATGTAGTATCGTTGTTTACTAATGCACCAGTCAACAAAATCATCGATATCTTAGAAAAACGATGGGACGAAATCGCATGTCATACCAATCTTGATATGAATGAATTTATTGAAATGATAAAGATTTGTACTTCAAACAGTTATTTTTCATTTAACGGACAGTGCTACAAACAGGGCTACGGCACCCCAATGGGCGCTCCAATATCACCGATTCTAGTGGAGTTATTATTGGATGATATTTTGGACAAAATGCAAGCAATAATGGAAGAGCACTCCAAGAGAATTAAGATCTTGAAAAAAAAGAAAAAAAAGAAAAAATATGTTGATGATATGTTTTTGTTGCTTCCCAGAGATTCGATTGAGGAAATTTTGTTTTTATTCAATTGTATTGATGATAGAATTCAATTTACTGTCGAACGTGAATTTTCGAATAGTATTCCGTTTTTAGATATGACAGTATTCCGTGATGAAAAAGAAAAAACATTTTTTACAAAATGGTATCGGAAGCCTGTCTCATCAGGACGTTTGTTGAACTACAAATCAATACACCCAATGAACCAAAAAATAAGCACAGCGTACGGACTCATCGATCGTGTCAATCGCCTTAGTCACGCACGTTTCTCAAAGGACAACAAGAAGCTATTGATTGAAATGCTTGTAAAAAACGATTATCCATTAAGGCTTGTAAACCGTTTAATCAACCGTTATAACATACGAAACAATTCGCAATCACGATCACTTACAATAATAGCAGCTACTGATAACAACATTATAAGTCGACACTCCTTACAGTTCGTTCCAAACGTATCACAATCTATTGCAAGATCCATCACCAAAACTTGTGACAACGTTCGTATTTCTTTCAAAAATTCGAACAATGTAGGCCGACTTTATTCGAAGTTAAAACAAAAGCAGCTCGTCGGTGACTTGGTAAATGTTGTATATCGTGTACCATGCAATGGCTGTAATAAATGTTACATTGGTACTACTTCGCAAAAAGTAAAAGAACGCATGAATCAACATGAATCAGACGTCACAAACAATCGGATAGCAAGGAGTGCCCTGGCCAAGCATGCTGCCACTTACAAACATAATTTCAATTTTGAAAAGGTTCAAATACTCGAACGTGAGAAATTCTACCGAAAACGTATGATTTTAGAAGAAATACACATAAAAGCTTGTAAAAATTGTGTAAATTCTAAAAGTGTAGAATCAAAAAATGTTAGTGATATTTATATGAACCTTTTTAAAAAACTTTCATAATTGTCTTAAAATATCTTAAAATATCCAAAATATTTAAAGTACCTATCTGTTTGTAAAATTTGAACCACCCTGTATACGATCCACTAACTGAAGCTTGTCAATTTCATGGAAAAGTTTGACATTTCCTTCACTTCAAATAATTGTTTACGTTTTGCTGATTAAGTTTGCTTAAGATTTTCGCCTTTTTATTTATTAATTTATAATAATTTTACGTATCAATGCTAGCTATTTACATAATTTTTTGTTAAAAAATATTGTTTATATGGCTGTTGTTGAGAAAATATCTTTACAGACACAGTCGATATTACTTATACAGTAAGTGCTAACATTATAATTTTGTTCAAGTGAAAATTGATATGTATATATATGTATAAATGTTATTGTTACGAATCCACTCTCCCGTTCCAGGCCCTGAAGAAGATTCTAACCAGAATCGAAACGTCGGCAAATATTAAATAAACATCGACTAAAAAACAAAGACTGCATTTGGCTTTTATTATTATTAAACAATATCTAGCAGTCGGTAGCCTCCACCATTTACACCAAACAAAGTTTGTTTGAATTCGATACGACCGTTGACAACTTATTGAAATTTGAAAAAAGACGTTTAGACCAGATCTCCGTTATTAGCATTTTTTGCCAAAAATTAAAAACGCAGTTCTCTTAAGAACACTTAAAAAAATATAACACACAGAGTTTAATCAAAATCGTTAGAGCCGTTTTCGCGCAAATTAGAAAAAAACCAAAAAATGTTGGCTAAAACTTATCGGCTCGTTGTATGGAAGCCACCGTTTAGAAAGGCTTCAGTGAAAAATTTACAAAGCCATCCTATAGAAAAATGAAAAACGCAGTTTTGTCAGAAATGCTTAAAGTAAGCTAAATTTTGATTTTAATCGAAATCGTTAGAGCCGTTTTCGAGAAAATCAAAATTGAAAAAACCCTTTTTAGAAAGGTACCAGTTTGAGCCGGGCTGAAACGAAATAAGAAAAACCTCGACAACCGTTTTTCTTCAAACTACCATATATCAAGTTTGAAGAAAATCCGTCAAGCGGTTTAGACTGAAGCATATCGTAAAAAAGCACACAGACGCACAGACAGACCGACTGACGGTATGGTGAAAACCACTTTTTTGGGCTTCCGCTTCTCTATCATCGTAATGTCGTGTTTGATTAAAACCTCGATTTTTTTTTCTGCACGAAACCAATACTTGCCCTATAGAGCAAGTAAAAATACAGAGAAGAAACTATATAAAGCCCAGAAAGCATTTTCCTTCAAAAATTAATCTTTACATATGATTCATTTAAAGAAGAAAACCTTCAGATATGAATTCACTAACGAATCAATTCCAATCAAATCTCCTGAGAAATGGACATTCAATTATAAATCTTTCAAGTGATGTATAAATGATTTTAGAAACATTCACCAAAATGAATGTATTTAAGCGCTTTTACTTTACGATTGCATGTGTACATTCACTTTTATTCATAAGAGTGAAGGAAATTAAGACAGATTTATTAGATTTTTGTAGATTTCTTGCTCACAATCATTTTTGTTCATTTATGTGAATGAAAATCCAATGTCGATCTTCTTTTTAATTCGAATACTATTTTGATCCTTCATTTTTACTGAACATAAAGTAAACCTTCATTTAAACTGAATATAATGATTGCTGGGAGTGTTTTGTTTTGTTCAGTTGAAGTTGCCTTCGTCAACACAATCACCCGTGAATGCTCTGCTTTGCTTTCTACCGGAAGCTGGCACAACTTTTGTACTGGACGCTCCAAAATCGCGAAAGGCACCTTTTTCCCGATGGCTTAGTTTTCCAGTCCGAAGAAGCCACTCGCAAAAGGACATTGTGCACCAGGCCATCGATTCCTGCTAGCGTTTCGATCACCCGTGCTGTTTTCCAAAATAAAGGTGGTATGTTGTCCTCGCAAATGATAACCATATCACCCACTTTTAAATTTGATTATAATTGACGCCACTTTGTTCGTTGTTGAGGTTGGTGCAAATAGTATTGGCTTCATTACTTACTTACTTACTTATGATGGCGCCACTGGAGCATGGTGCTCCTGGGCCTTGCTGAAAATGCCCCTCCAGATGGCTTGATCTCTAGCCTGCTGTTCCCAATTTCGCACTCCAAGTTGACGGATGTCTCCCTCTACCTGGTCGCACCATCGAAGATGAGGTCTACCTTGGCTTCTGACTCCCTCGGGTCTGGCGTTGAAGACTTTACGAGCTGGTGCGTCGATGTCCATTCGCTCTACATGGCCCAGCCATCTTAGTCTTTGGATTCGAATTTTTCTGGCTAGGCTTATTTCGCTGTACAGTTCGTATAGTTCGTTGTTGTATCTTCTTCTCCAAATGTTGTTTTCGCGATTTACGCAGACAGGACCATAAATCGTACGCAGAACTTTTCTCTCGAAGACTCCAAGTGACTTCATCCGATTGGGTGAGGGTCCATGCTTCCGCACCATATAGCAGGACCGGGATGATGAGTGTTCTATACAGTGTCACCTTGGTTTTTCTCGATAGGGCTTTATTTCTCAATTGCTTACTCAGCCCAAAGAAACAGCGATTATCAAGAGTTAGTCTTTTTTTTGATTTCAGCGCTGATGTTGTTGTTTGTGTTTACAGCAGTGCCCAGGTAGACAAATTCACTGACTACCTCGAAGTTATACCTATCAGTGGTTACGTTCTGACCAAGTCGGTGGTGGGATTGGACTTCTGTTGATGAAAGCATGTACTTCGTCTTGTCCTCGTTTATTTTCATTCTGCTTGCTGCTGACCCCATAGTCGTGAAAGAACCGGTTACTGCTCGCTTTGTTCTTCCTTTCACGTCGATGTCGTCAGCAAACCCAAGTAATTGTGTCGATTTATTAAAAATCGTGCCTGATGTACTGGCATGGGTGCTCCGTATTACATTTTCAAGCACAATGTTAAAACAGCTGCATGACAGTGCGTCACCTTGTCCTAGCCCTCTGGTCGTTTCGAAGGTTTCAGTAGAGTCTCTACCACTTTTGACGGAATAGCGAGCATTCTCCAACATCATCTTGATAAGGCGTATCAGTTTAGCAGGGATTGTAAAGTTAGACATGGCACGATACAGTTCAACTCTATTAACACTGTCGTAGGTGGTTTAAAATCGACGAACGGTGAAACGGGCAGATGGTACTGAGATTCCACTCATCGGGCATACTTTCCTCCGACCATATTTTGCAGATGAGTTGGTGTATGCTCCTGACCGGGTCATCTCCAGCGTGTTTAAAAAGCTCCGCTTGAAGGCCATCTTATCCAGCTGCTTTATTCATCTTTAGTCTGGTGATGGCTACTTTGATTTCATTTTGGTCGGGCGGGTGAAGTTCGTGGTAATCATCTAGATTAACTGGAACAAGTTGATCTTGGGCGGGATCTTGGCTGTCTTCGCCATTTAGCAACCGGTTAAAGTAGTCTCACCAGATGGCTTACATTGCCTGCGTTTCCACTATAATGTTTCCATCCTGATCTTTGCATGGCCCAGGGCGGCTTGTGAAACCGGATATCTCCATTACTTCGAAAAAACCTGACTCATCTTTAAGATTTGCTTAGCTATCTTCAACCGACAACAAGAGCACACATTTTAGCTTATACAAATAGAACGATAGATTTTATTACTTACAATTGCAAACTTATTTTTAGTTATATTGATAGAATTCATTGGGCTTAAATTTTAGTTACTTTTCTTGCCCTCGTAGACCGCTCAAAAGTTCAAAGATAATTTTGTCAAACAAAAGAAACTTGTCTAAAATTACAGAAAAATGGTTGCCGATTCGACTACTACTTTCGCCGCTAAATAGTATGCAATAATGGCTTCGATAAATCTGAGTGCAGCCAGGCAAATAAACTGACAAGTGGTTGTATTTAATGTACCGAGAAATTTTAGTGCATTTTATCTGTTTCTTGACATTCTTCCCCTCGTTATATTTGACTAGACTACGTCCAAATGTACCAATTGTCTCTGATATCTAGCTTCGCCAACTTTAAAGCAGGTCTCTTGTAGATTCCAGTCTCAATTTGTACTGTTGCACTTCGAACTTGCCCGTTCTTGGCCTTGTTAACTTTAACGATCCTTCCTTTCTGCCACTGGTTCCGACGATTCATTTCGACAATCACCATAACGATATCTCCAACTGTCAGAGTTTCCGCTGGGGTGTTCCATTTTTCTCTTTTAGCAAGTGTTGGCCTGTTGGCACGTACTCGGCCACCCAGCGTCTAAAGATAGCTTGCATATAAATGAGACATCAGTGCGTTTGTTTTTAGTATTTTGGCGTTATGGTTTGGTGTTATTTCTTCAGACGGCTCGCGACGTATTTTGGCGTTATGGTTTGGTGTTATTTCTTCATACGGCTCGCTATCTAATGGCAAATACGTTAATGGTCGGGAATTGATCATGTCCTCAACTTCCATTAGGTAACTACGAAGACGTTCGTCATTGGGTCTGTAGGTTGTTTCGTTGCTCACTGCGTATAAGGGTGTTTTGACGGATTTAATGTGAGGTGATCCAGGGGGGTGGAAGTGCCATTCCAGTTCTGAGCTAACAAACTGATTTGCAATGATTTGATGGTCGATTAGCTTCAAGTTGGCTTTAAGAAGTTTCTCGGCTCCAATGAAATTTGTACCTCGATCACTATACTTCCTCTTCACTTTTCCCCTTCGACATAAAAAGTTTCTGTAGCATAGTATGTATAAAGGAGTCGGCTCTGGAGCTGTAGGCAATCTCTTTATGTATACTCTGGTTATAGGACACGTAAAGAGACATATCCACCTTTCGACCATTTCCAGGAGGTGTGGTTCTTGCCGTTAGGATTTTACATCTGTTACAGCTACTCCATATCCGCTTTAAAAGCTGACGTAGTCTTTGAATGTGAAACCTTTTTCTTAACTCGTTAACTACCGTCTCATGGTTGATATGCCGGAACATTTCGTGATATTGTCGAACAAGAAGTGTCATTCCATAATGTGTGTGTAGAAGAATTGATAGGCGCCTTGTCTCGATGCTCAAAAAATTAGCGTTGTCCACTCGGCTAAAGGCGCGTCCATATTATGCCGAATGATGCCGATCGGCAAATGCCGAATGATGCCGATCGGCCGTGCCGAACGAGTATCCATTTGATTCGGTTTGAGTTCGGTTCGGTTCGGGACGGTTTTCGGCACATCCATACTTATTCGGCTTGGCCGGTCGGCACAGGCCGATCGGCATCATTCGGCATAATGTGGACGAGCCTTAAGAGATCTTAAAAGTCCATTTTCATCCAAGTATGGCCTTAAAGCGAGAATACCGCTGGAAAAGTGGAAAGGTTGCTTTTTTGTGATGAAGAAGTTTCCCTGTTGTGTTAGGTACTTGATTTCAGACGAAAACCATTCAGCCCGAATTGGTTTATATACCAGGCGTTCTGCACGTTCAAGCTCCTGTGATGATAAAAACCGATGTGCACTCCTTTTGCCGAGTAGAGAATCCATACATCTATACATGTATCCTGTGACCTTTATCAGTTTGTTCCACTTCGCAAGCCTTTCCAGTGCAATCACTGGAACTTCTTTTTCTCCTTAATGTACAGTTTCGAAGGCTACGTGAGAGCTCTCTCTTGGCAGAGATATGTCTTCAGGCCACTCCAGTACTTAAAACTCTTTTGAAATTGTACTGAAATGATGTACCGATTTTTTTTTTTTATGAAAAACTATAATTTATGTGTACCAAAAGTATTTTATTATTTAAAACATAAAATTAGTTCAATGTATATTACATGTATTAACATATGTACATAAATTTTTCAATGATGACTTCGACCAATTATTTTGTATTTTTAATAATTTAGATTTTCTTATCAGGCTTCTTTGGTCATGTGTGGTATAATGCAATTAAAACAATTTAATTCATTATTGTATATAATATATATATATATTTATATATATATATATATATGTACATAAATATTTACCATAAAACACAAAAAAGTTGAAAAATTTACAAAATATGTTTACAAGTAGATAGGTACTTTGCCAGAAGTGAATATTATTGTATAATTTTCAGTCTAACAGTTCTTTTATCAAAATGCTTGCATTTTGCACATTATTATTATATATTAACAATTTGCCGACGAATGGGAAACGGAAAGAACGGCTTGTGCAATTTTAAAAATATTACCGAACATGAATTCATTGCACTCATTTTTGATTAAGCTAATCTCATTCCAAAAATCAGAAGTACTATAACGTCTTAGCTGTTGAATTTGGGCAGTCGGTTCTCTGTACTTGTTGTTAATTTTTTCAGTTTTATTTTTTTCACTTGGAAAAAAATTTAAAATAAATTTTAATATCGAATTATACTTTATTTTGTGATGTAAAAAGTGAACCGAAGTTTTAGATGGAGCTTAGATGTGTCTAAATAAAAGATGTGGTTGTCTGATTAATAAAATAAAATTGCAAAGGATTTCAAAATTTGAACGATTAACAGAGAAAAGAGAATTGTACTGAATTAAGTCAAATTGTACCTTTGTACTTGATCAAACTCGATAGTATCAAATTCGATACAATTTTACCGAATTTTCCATGCCTGGGCCACTCGTCTTCCGAAGAGAATAAAAATTGCGGCGCTTGTATCCAACGATCATCCATGTTCAATGATGGCCCCCGTTGCCACTTCGTTGCGTCATCAGCAGGATTTAATGCTGACGGCACGTATCTTCAATCAACAATGTCTGCTATTACCTGGAGATCTGCTATTCTGAACGCGATGAACTGTTCTTTCATTGTTCTTGCGTCTGACCTCAACCAACTCAAGACTGTAACGGAATATGAGAACTATTCGAAGAAGGCGAACCGATAAAGATTAACGTATACTGTTGGCAAATCTTGCTTCTATCAACGCTGCCACTAGCTCCAATAGTGGAATCGATAAAAGTTTGGTAGGAGCCACCATAGTCTTAGATCCTAGTAATGGCACTTTATATTACCGTTTACATTTCAACTGTCTGTGGTGATAGTGTAAATTTAAACAGAGCTCTGTATAAAGTTTGAAATATTACAAAAATACCTATTTTTAAATAAAAGTTTCTGTTTCAAATCAGTTCTTTGCACCAGAAAATTGATTAAACCTCAAAAAAACTGATTAGATCGGCTAAGGTAGGAAGTATTTTACTTTTCGATTTGTCTTTGCCAAACAAAATCCATAAGCAGTATCACGGGCCTTATTTATGAGCGCCAAAAGGAACATAACCGATACTTCCCCTGAGCATAATAACAGCAAAAAACGATTCAGGCAAAATGGAGGTGGGAAAAATGTCTATTCCTCAATTGCAAGAGTTACTCGGTGCGACCATTGTCAATCAAATCAAAGATTTGGCTACAAGATTTGATCTTGCTCTTTTAACGGCAGAAATAGACGCACTAAAAAACACAAATGCACAGTTGAACCAACAACTAACAATGGCCGAACGCTGCGACCTTCTTGAGTCTCAACTTGAAAGGATGTCGCGAAAACAAAACGAGAATTTTTTGGTGGTACATCTTCCTCTGGACAGACAAACAAGTGCAGTTGATCTAGCAAAACAAACGTGCAAGGATCTTCTCAAGCTAAAGGGAGGCGATGAAATTCCCTTGAAAAAATCTAGAGAAATCCTAAATACCCGAACTCAAAGAGGAACTGTCTTTCTGGAACTTCACTCTGCTGAAAGACAGACTTTATTCGAAATGAAAAATAAGCTTTCAGAAATTAATCCTAATGCCAAAATAAATCTGAGAGGAGATAAAATACAGATAAATAATAATCTCTTTGTTTACAAATTATCACGACGACTACTTGTCTAATCTGCTTCGGAGTGGTCGGTTGTAAACAACTTATTCGGTGACAGCTCTTCAGAGTTTTTTGACTGCAGCGAGGGAGTGAAGATAGCTCCGGTTGCAAATATTCATTCGTCATCAACAAATTATTGCAACCTGATCTTTTTAAATATGTCCTGGAATATGATATTATAATTGTACTTGAAACTTTTTTAGAGGAAAAATTTGAAAATGATTACATCATACTTTAAAGATTACAAACTATCTTTTGTTTCAGCAATACGTACACATGTACATTTGATAGCGAGTGGGGGTATTTTATGTTGCATAAAATCGGAAATTTCTCATTTTGTAGATTTTAGAAATATTGAAGGTAGACCCGTTATTCATATTTTAAACAATAATTTAAGTTTTCATATTATTCCCGTTTATCTTAACTGCAACAATTGGCAAATCGATTTTGATAATTTGTATGATCTTATGTATAACTCTTCCTTGGAAAATAAAATGGTAATTGGTGATCTCAATGCTAGAATTGGTAACTATTAGAATCCTTCTGTTAATTTGTTGCATAACCAACTGAACTTCGAGCCATATAGAACCTCTAAGGATGAAACCTTCAACAGGAACGGCAGATTAATATCCGAGTTTTTCGAAGATTTTGGTCTGTTTTTGTTAAATGGTGTGGCGAAAGGAGACAAAAGTGGTGAACTGACATTCTGCGCAATATCTGGGGAATGGTGCAATATATTAAAGGATTTTAAGGTGCTTCTCGCCAACTTCTCAGCTCATATGCCAATCCTTGTGACATCAGACTTTGACGAACAGGTGCAGCATATAACTTCTGATGAAGTCTGAAATCTTAAATGGTACGACAACACTACAAATACTAACTAGATCGAAATTCTAATCTTCTGTCTCTGCAGTCTTCATCCACGATTGACGAAATAGAAGAAAGCATAACTAGTCTTATATATGCCTCGGCACCTTTATCAAATAATTCTTATACCACTTTTACACCTAAATCCAAATGGTTTGACAAGGATTGTTATAAATTGCGTAAATTTCCATTCAAATATTTAAAGCTATTTAGGACGACTAATGCTCCCAATTTTAAAATGTTATACGTACGTGCCAACAAGGACTTCAAGCAACTTTGCGATGCTAAAAAAATGATGTACCACAAAAATCTTGCACAACAGCTCCAACTTAGCAAGAACTCTAAGGGATGGCAGCGAAGTATGAAGTTTTCTTTCGAAGCTCAGACTTTAGCTGCACATTTTAAAACTCTACTGTCGGCTGAGGAGAATGTTCATACTTTCAGCTTTGCACTGCCAAACACGTGTGTTTCTCAACTTGACACACCAATATCTTCAAGCGAATTGGAATATACGCTTTCATGTATGAAAAAAAACAAAGCCCCTGGAAGGGATGGAATACCAGTTGAATTTTTTAAAACTAGTAATCCATATCTAAGAAACTATATTCTGGATTACTGCAACCTTCTTTACGAGAATGCCTGCGTACCTAAAAATTTCCCGAAAGCTCTTATATTTGCTATTTTTAAAAAAGGAGATCCAAATCAACCAGAGAACTACAGGGGATTTTCTATTCTCAACTCACTAAGGAAAATATTTGCAGGGATTTTGTATGCAAGACTCTCCTCCTGGGTTGAAACGACTAATAGAATCAGCATTTTTCAAGCTGGATTTCGCTCGGGTTTTTCTACAACTGAAAAAAATTAAAAACTTTATGTCTGCTTCGTGGATCTTAAAGCCGCATTCGATACAGTTGATAGACAGGCGTTATTTTATAAACTGTACAATCGGAGTATCCCGAAAATTCCTGATGATTTATTTTAAATTTCTTGCATCATCAAGTGCTGCAGTATTTGATGGTTCGCAATTATCAGAGTGGTTCGCTACCACTGCAGGTGTCCCGCAGGGATGCATTCTGAGTCCTCTGTTATTTGCTTTGTTTATTGATGATGTGACTTCTATTCTCCCTGGTGGTGTACTTTCTCTTTTAGTTTTGCTGGCTGACAATCCATTTTCGCTGCAACTACAAATCAACAAACTAATGGCGTACTGTAATACATGAAATCTTCACACTAACGTACAAAAAACGAAGGCGATGGTTTTTGAGAGCCGAAAAAGTAGAAGACTTTCAGAAGAAGCTTGGCGACTTATAAACGAGCAAATCAATACAGTGCTTGAATTCAAGTATTTGGGGGTACTTTTAACGTACAATCTGAGTCTCAGAAAACATGAAAACATGCTAAGGAAAAACGCAGTGAGGCCTAGTTGGCACTTACCATGATGTGGCCAAAATTTTTCTCCATTCAAAATTATGGCCATTCATCCAAATTTAAAGTGTTCAATGCAACAGTCAATACCTGTAGGTACAGGTATTTGGAGTTATTCCATTTGAAGACTTTGAGACAGTTCAAAGAACTTTTTTCAAACGCATTTTTAGATTGCCAAATTCCACACCGACCTATGCCATACATGTAGAGTCTGGGCTCCCACCAATCTTCAAAAAAAACCTCAAAATGAATTCTGACTTCTGCACAAGAGTGATAGCTTTTTCAATGTAAATAAAATGCACGACTAAGTCGCACGAACTTGCTCTAATGAGTGACAGTGGTTTAGGGGCTTGTGGCTTGAGATTTTGATAAAAATAAAAGTTTCAAAATTCTTAAATAAATACTTAAACTAATTTGAGCTGAAAAAAAAGTACGCCATTTTAATTCTTGGATAAATTTGAATTAATGAGAATAAATTTATAAAAATCTGTGGAGTGGTTTTTGAGAAAAAAAGTTTTTTTGAAAAACTTTTTGACATAAATTTGCAAAAAAAAAATTAAAAAAGCCAGTTCATAGGTATTCAGCAAATACATTTATTTAAAATTTTTAGAAAAAAATTTAATAAGCAGTTTTCAAAATATTATTTTCTTAAATATTTTTTTAAAAATGCTTTTAAGAATACAAAAAAATATTTTTCAAAAATATTGGTATGGAATATGTCCATACGTTCTATTGAAAGTACCGTTCTTAGCCATTTTTTAAAACTGTTTTTCAGCCATATGATTGGTCGTACCTAAAAAGCAAAACTGATTTTTAAATCGAAATCGTAAGAGCCGTTTTTGAGAAAAATAAGCTTTAACGTAACGGTTGTATGGCAGGTACCGTTATTTTTTGAGCTAAAAAAAAATTTCAATTTCCCCTCTGTACAATACCTAAAAAAGTCTATATACCGAGTTTGAAGCAATTCGGCCCACCCGTTTGGGCTGTAGGTGTCTATACATACAGACAGACAGACAGACAGACATACAGACGGACAGAATTTTTAGACCATCTTTTTTCGTCTTCGCTATCATCGTAATGTCATGTTTGATTGTTATCTCCAAACTTTTTTTTTCGACGAATGCATAACTTGCCTTATAGTACCTATTTTCGCAAGTAAGAAATCTTCGTATAAAATAAGCATAGTCCTTAAAGCGAGAATTGAAATGCTTAACTTAAATTGTATTCCCCATAGAGTCGATCTTCAGAAAATTTGCACTCAGTGTAATAGAAGAGAGCTAGAAGATATTTGCCATTTTATTGCAGTATGCCCAATTTTGCAAGAGATACGACGTTTGTATTTCCAAGAAAATTTTTTGTCCGTTAATAGTCTTTAAGAAATATTAAATGGTGCGCGGGGATGGACTATTCTGTACAGTTACTGCAAACATGCTTTAACATATCGCAATAGCTTTTAAAACAAACAAAACAAAACAAAACAAAAAAAAAACCTTGTTTGAAATCATTTTAAAAACAAAACTTTTGTGTTTCAAATCACTCTAAAATTGTATCCTTTTTTTTATGTTGCGAATCATAAAAATTGTTAAAAATAAAAATAACATGCCATTTATTTTATCTCATTATTTCCTTTTTTTAATTTATTCCAACTAATATGTTATTAAATTTACCTTTTTCTTATTAACTTTGCTTAAAATGTCATTTCCGGCAGACGGCATTATAGCCATGTCTGTATTCTTAAGAAATTAAAATATTTTATGTACACATTTATAATAATAATAAAATAATAATAATAAAATAATAATAATAATAATAATAATAAAAATAATATAACCGTTTACGTATACTCGTAGGTATAATTAATCTCGTCGTCCCAGTTCACCCTAGATTGCCATACCTCTTGCATAAGAACTTTCAAGTAGCGTGTGAAGTGACCTATTAGACCAAGCGGATTGAAGATTGACATCAGTACTTTGAGTATTTTACGCTTCGTTGGTCTTCTTTGGCCGCTAAGGACTTCTTGGTTGCCTTTGTTAAACTTCAAAGAGTATGTGAGCGAATTGAGTGAATCAGCCTTGGTATCCCACCACATACCCATCACTGTGGCCCGTACGGCTTCCTTATCAATGTGGACACTGTCGTTACGGTTGTTCTTCTTCTAGAGCGGCCATCAACTCCATAGAGTAAGATTTCCATTTCCTTATGTGGAATCTTCCGGCTGCATGAATCATTTTGACTTTTTTGGCCAAGGTGATCGCTTCTTTTGCTGTACTGACGCTGTCGAGCATGTAATCGACGTAGTGATTTTTAAAGAATTTGCGCATTTTTATTTTTAATAAATTGAGCGCTACTCGATGAACAGCTTACTCTGAAGGTCATCATTTGTGTGACGTATACCGCTTCGCCGCTTCCGTCATCCCATATGTATGTTGGTCATCACGCCGAATTTCGATCTGATGGAACATTTCAGAGATACCACCACTAATAACTACTGCATTTTCCCTGAATCTCAAGATAATACCAAGGAGCGATGGAAGCTGGTCAGGACCTTTGAGCGAGAATGAATTGAGTGATGTTTCATTGACCTTGGCCGCTGCATCCCAAACCACCCTTTTTTGCCAGGAAACAGTGAAAGATACCAAACGCGTTCGTGTTTTTCTTTTAATTCAGCTGGCGAACCCCTTTTTAATGTAATTTTCGATTTGGCTGTGCATGTCATTCTTCAGCTGTTTTTAGCCATGAACAGACTATCTGGCAGTATCGGATCATCACATCGCCAAAGCAACCCTGTTTCATAACGCTGTCCGTCGAATTCAGAAGCCTTCTACATGATGTATCTCGCAAGGCGTTCTTCTTTTGATGCAATGTCGTGAGTTGGTATTTTGACTCCCAAACTGTCCAACGCATAGTAGTATTTCATCAAATCATTAACTTCTACTGACTAACAGCAAGTAAGCTGTATTAAAAATTTTAAAAATCGAACTCTCGATTTAGTCTTTTCCTCTGACGCTGTTAGTACGGTAGTGGTAGAATCTACCTCTGCCATTTCTAACGTAGACTCCTACCATCCGCCACTTGATATATTTTTTGACATGAGCAGCCATTTACTCAATAACAGTAGTGCTCAAGACTGTTCCTATTCACCTGATTTTCGTAAAGCAGACTTTCAACTTCACGAAGAATTAAGTGCTTCTAATATTTCTAATATGATGCAGTTACTCAATTTTACGAAATTTTCAATAGCTGCTTGATTAATTCAATTCCTCTTAAGTTATCTAAAAATATAAACTCTGGCCATCCGTGGTACACAAAAGAACTCAAATCTTTACGTAATAGACGAAATAAGGCTTGGAAGTCTTATATTAAAAATCTCTCAATCTTAATGTGTTTCGTGCACTTTTTGAAGAGTTTAATTTACTTTTCAGAAACCTATATGCAGTGGCGGACTAAGCTTGTTGGAGGCCCGGGGCGGCAATGCTGAAATGAGGCCCCTTGTGTGCAGATCTTTTTAAAATTATAATTTTGACTTCACGTCTGTAAGACCTTAAGTCTTTTGCACGGCACTAGTTAGAGGGAATAGAGAGATAGAAAAAAAGTTTTTTAGTTGGTACAGTGGATTGAGAATAAGTTGTAACTTATCTCACAAAAATCCCACCGGTGGCAGTTGAAACTGGGGGAATATAGAAAATTGCTGCCCATGTTATAGCTTGAACCCACAACTCTAGGTTAGCAATCAACCACTTCCACTGTACATCCACTGTACCATTGCCACCCGTAATGTAGTCAGCTTTTACGACAAAAAAAAATCATCAATCATAGTAATTAAATTATAATACACGTACAGGCTCAGAAAGTAAGAATATACCATCTGCTTTTACCATATCAGCCAACAGGTTTAGTGCAAAAATATAATTACCCAATAGAAATCAAAGATTTTATTTAATACTCGCTTGCTTAGTATAGAAAGCACTTTACTTAACAAAATAAAAAAACTTGATACAATCATAATATTGCCCGAAAATATCATGAAAACTGGTCACCTCGTTTTGAAGTATATAAGAAATATACATAGAAACATCGATTTTCTTATATTGGATATGGATAGATGATTGTCTAAAATCCAAACTTACCATGTACCTGCCTATACAATTAAAACAGTAGTTTTGTTTTCAATTATTCCTTGCGATTATAAGTACCTAAGTATGTACTAACCCTATTGTAACGGGTGATTTTGTAAGAGGTTTAGAACTTTTTTTAAAAAAAAAAAAACACAAAAAATTCGAAAAAATGAATGAAATATTTATTTGAATCGATAGTTTGAACCTGGCAATTTAATGTTTAAAGATAATTTCATGCAAATGTTGACCGCGGCTGTGTCTCAGGTAGCCCATCCGCTGAGTCCAATTTTGGCATACTCTTTCACACATATCGGCCGGTATCTCACGAATGAATGCATGGATGTTGGCTTCCAGTGCGTCAATTGAAGCGGGCTTGTCCCTATAGACATTAGCCTTGACATACCCCCACAAAAAATAGTCTAATGGTGTCAAATCGCACGATCTAGGCGGCCAATTGACCGGCCCGAAACGTGAAATTAACTGTTCACCAAACTCGCCTCGCAATTGCGCCATTGTTTCGCGTGCTGTGTGGCATGTGGCACCGTCTTGTTGAAACCACATATCATGCAAGTCAAGAACTTCCATTTCGGGCAAAAAAAAGTTTGTTATCATCGCTCGGCAGCGTTCACCATTGACAGTAACGCTGCGATTCGCATCATCTTTGAAGAAATATGGCCCAATAATGCCGCCGGCCCATAAACCGCACCAAACAGTGGCTTTTTCGGGATGCATTGGTAGCTGTTGCAATGCTTCTGGCTGATCTTCACTCCAAATGCGGCAATTTTGCTTATTTACGTACCCATTCAACCAAAAATGAGCCTCATCGCTGAACACAATTTTTCGATAAAAAAGCGGATCCTCGGCCAGATGAACATTTGATCCATGGTTAAATTGCAAACCAAACTGAAGCTGTTTGACAGTGACACAAGGTACTAAACACACGTCAGCTGTCAAAACCAGTGTTGCCAAAACCAAACCAGCTAAAAAATCACCCGTTACAATCATTAACAAGAATTTTGATTTTCTCGAAAAAGGAAGTCATTTATAATTCAATAAACATTGCATTTCAAAATTTCTGATATCTTTAATTTTCGATTTTTATAAAATAATTAAGTTTTTTTTTGAAATTGAAATGATAGAAACTTAAGATTTCTCTGTATTCTTGTATTGAAACAATTTTTAAAATATTTTTTCGGAAGGTTGTTCAAAAAACCTTTTTTAAAGAAACTGATCGAACGATTTTTAATGTTTGTTTTTTCCTATATAGCTTTGTTAAGTTTTTCCAAAAGAACTCTTAAACCAATAAGAAATAATACAAGAATTTTCCAAATATTTTTTTCAAATTAGGTAAAGAGCCCGTATTTTATTTTATATGTTTTCGTGCCTTCATTTTGCTGAACTCCTCAATTACATCGTTGAAATCGATTTCCCTTGAAACTTTTCTCTCAATTGACAAAATGGACAGATTGACTAAACGTTCTTGAATCTTGACTAATATGGTAGATCAAACATCGAAGGTAGGTAACTTTTTATTGTTGTCTGTATCGACCGGGCCGTTGTAAATAAATAGGCTGTGTGAGCCAAATAAGCTGGATAGGCATGGCTTACTATATCGTTAGAAACTGAAGTTAAAAACTTCGAAACATTATTTAAATGTGTACATGTATAAGTGTCACAGTTTCAACATGGTTGCACAAGTACTTTGAGGTTTATAAAACTAAAAACGAGCAGAAGTAGTTTTTAATATTTTTGATTTTTAGAAAAACTGGAAGACTTAAAGTATCTAGGTTTTAGCACAATATAAAATTGAATAGAGCATTGAATATTAAAACAAATTTTTGGGGAAAGATAGTTTTTGAGTTCAAGAATGGGTAATGGAAAAAAGGCCCAACGAAAAAAGTCCAAATTTTAAATTTGGCGTTATTTCGTTTTTAACGTGTAAATAAGGCCGCATTGGTTGTAAATATTTCTATTTTCAAACCGAAATAAGGCCAAATTTACATTGGAAATAAGACCAAATTGCAAATTTGGATCTATATTTCAGTTTATTAATGGAAATAAGGAAAATGTGAAGCTTAAAATTTGGGTCGAATTCTTAGCCTTTGTGTTTTTATCAAGTGTTTCGATAAATTTGTTTTATTCATTTAGATAAGTTTCATTAATTTCTTTCTTGCAAAGATTGAAGAAAATATATTTGATTTCTTGTGTTGTTAATTGAATAAACTATTATTTTTTCCCCCAACGAAATCTTCTTTTCTTCTATCAATATTCATTTTATCTCAAATCTATTTTCCCTCCACGCCGACCATGGAGTGGAAATTCTGTTGTTTCACATTTCCGTACTTCATAATATATTTTCTACTTCAATTCCTTCATGATGATAAACTTTGAGGCCCTTAATTAATAGTTTAAGTGTTTTCACTACCAAACGAAATAAAGCCAAATTGGCCTTACATCGTTTTCTTAATCGAAATTAAGCCAAATCAAAATTTTGGAGTTATTTCCAGATTTGAAACGAATCAAGGCAAAATTTATGATTTTGGGCTTAATTTCGTTGGCCCTTATTTCACGTCACCATTAGCTATTTACTATAAAAACAGAAAACAACAAATGGGTAACTAAATTCCGGATTGATTTTTTTTTTCTTAGCATGACTTTGTTGATGCTGCCGTTGTTTTTCGAACCTTTGTATAGGTACAGTTTTGTTTTGGTTTGGGGCTGGAGGCCCCATAACATTTTGCTTCGTGCGTGATGTAGGACTAGGTAGAAACATAAAACTTATGACACAAATTATTATGAGTAGGTAAAGGTACATAGTTTTCTTATAATAAACCTTCATCCGTTCTACCCATACCTATTTAGTGTTAATATTAAAAAAAAATCAAAAATATGAAAGAGGTTGATTTGGAGGCTCCCGTACACCGGAGGCCGGGGGCGGACCGCCCCCCCCCCCCCCCCCCCCCCCCCCGCGCCCCTACCTTAGTCCGCCAGTGCCTATATACTGCATATGTGAAGGAAATAGAAATTTCGTTGAAGATTGATCCAAAGAGATTTTGGAAGTTTGTAAATTTAAGGAAAAAGTCTAATGGGTACCCAGTGAACTTTGTTTACAAAGATTTCGCTTCAACAAGCTCACCTGAGATATGCAATGCATTTCAGTAAGTCCTTTATTGAAAATTCTGTCAATATAGACTATGATTTTTTTGACTACTCAAGTGATTTCCCCCAAGCCACTTTTAACAACATCCACGTTGATAATGATAAGGTTTTGCATTATCTTTCATTGCTGAAAGATGATTACTCTCCCGGTCCTGATGGCATTCCTCCTATAACATTAATAAAATGTTCCTCCGTTTTAGCTTCTCCCTTGCAATTTCTTTTCAAGCTATCTTAAGTCCGGTAAATTTCCTCAAGTATGGAAAGATTCATTCATTACTCCCGTCTTCAAAAAGGGTAATAAGTCGGATATCACCAACTAAAGACCGATTTCTTAACTGTCTTCTATTCCAAAGCTTTTCGAACAAGTAGTTTGTGACAGCATACCGTTTTTCTGCAAACATTTAATCTGCCATCAACAACACGGCTTCATGCAGATGCGGTCTACTGTCACAAACTTATTAACCTTTATGAACAAGTGCTCAAGGGCATTAGAGAGTGGAAATGAGCTGGATTGTATCTACACAGATATTTCAAAAGCTTTTGACCAACTCTCACATGAAATCATCATTTTCAAATTGAAAGCTTTAGGTTTCCCTGTAGGATTTGTTACCTGGATATATTCATATCTCCGAAACAGATCATACATAGTTAAGTTCAGAAATTCGTTTTCTAACCCTTTCCCAGCAAAATCAGAAGTCCCACAAGGCAGCCATCTTGGTCTGTTACTGTTTATACTCGCTATCAATGACGTAACTTCGTGTATTCATTCTAGTGAGATCCTTGTTTTCGCTGATGATATGAACATTTTCAAATCTATTAACTCAGCTAATGACCGCGTAGAATTGCAAGCAGACATCGACAGATTTGCTATCTGGTGTAGCAAGAATTGTTTAAGCCTGAATCCAGCGAAATGTCATACAATGACATTTTCAAGGAAACGGGTGCCAAGTACACACGGCTATTACATTTCACAACAAGCTTTGCATCGCGTTTTTAGTTTTAAAGATCTGGGAGTAAACTTTAGCCCAGACTTGAGTTTCACGGAACACATCAACTCTATTGTTAAAAAAGCTAATCCCATGTAGGGATTTGTTAAAAGATGGTCGAAGGAATTTCAAAATCCTTATGTAACCCTAGCTTTATATAACTGTCATGTTCGCCCCCATCTAGAATATGCATCACAGGTATGGTCTCCTTTCTACGGAGTTCATAAGTCTAGGATAGAGTCAGTTCAGCGTAATTTTATTCGATTTGCTTTAAAAGGTCTCTCCTGGGCAGATCCATACAACCTCCCACGTTACGAACACCGGATTCAACTTCTACAGATTCAAACTTTGTCACAAAGGCGTATTAACAATGATGTTATTTTTATTCACCAACTTTTAACAGGATCTTTGGACTCACCCGATCTTCTATCTTGTGTAGGTTTTAACTATCGCGGAGGGGCTCATCATCTTCGTAGATTAGAGCTATTGCATTGTCCCCAGCACCGTACTAATTATGGCATGAATGAACCTCTTACCCGCATGTGCAAACTTTTCAACTCAAATAAAAGTATTGTTGATTTTAATATTGTAAATCTTGTCTAAAAAAAACATTTAAGACCAGTGCACCACGCTCATAGTTTATATTTAGTATGTACTCAATGTTCTTGTATCTATTTTGTATAAATGTATTTTTTGTTTACTTATTTTTTTATCTTTGTGCTTGTGTTATGCTATTTGTATATTTTGCTTACTAACAATTAACACCTGCACTAAATGATGTAGCCAGTGAGCACATAATATGTGTTGGCTAATCTCTGATTGTAAGTTAATGCTTGATATAAGCTTCTTACTCTCGAGAACTGATAGTGCGAAAAAAAAAAAAAAAAAGATTTTCATCATCTGGCTCTGAGGACTCTTGGATGTGGTAGTTTATGCTTTGAAGTTTAGATGAGCTTCCGGAACCAAACACTGGCCATCCCAGCTTGCAGTTTGTTGCTACCGGATATAGCCAATCGAGTCTTGCTTGGAACAGCAACATGCCAATGACTAAGTCCGATCATTATTTTGGGTTGTTCGTCGAAATGTGATGCAACTGGAAGCCGGCGCAGGTGAGAATGTTAATTACTAAGCTCCTCATAATTTAATTTTTGCTTTGGCTGATTGGGCTTTTTGATCGTATGAGCTACTGGAATTTCATATTCTTTTGGACCTTTGTATGTTCATAACGCTGTCCGTCGAATTCAGAAGTTTTCTACATAATGTATCTCGCAAGGCGTCTTCTTTTGATGCAATGTCGTGAGTTGGTATTTTGACTCCCAAACTGTCCACCGCATAGTAATATTTCATCAAATCATTAAGATTTTCATCATCTGGCTCTGAGGACTCTTGGATGTGGTAGTTTATGCTTTGAAGTTTAGATGAGCTTGCGGAACCAAACACTGGCCATCCAAGCTCGCAGTTTGTTGCTACCGGATCCTCTCGACCAGCCAATCGAGTCTTGCTTGGAACAGCAACATGCCAATGACTAAGTCCGATCATTATTTTGGGTTGTTCGTCGAAATGTGATGCAACTGGAAGCCCTCGCAGGTGAGAATGTTAATTACTAAGCTCCTCATAATTTAATTTTTGCTTTGGCTGATTGAGCTCTTTGATCGTATGAGCTACTGGAATTTCATAGTCTTTTGGACCTTTGTATGTTCCAGAAATAAGCATCGTGACCTTTGTTGGCTCTTTTTGACGACGAATGTTTGCTGTCCATTTCAGATGTAGGATCACTTTTGGTCCAGTTAATCCTAGCTGTTCTGCAACTTCTTCTTCAATTCTAGTTCCACTTGAGCCTCCGTCCAGAAATGCCAACACATCGATCTTCTTATTGCCATGGCGAAGTGTCACTGGCATATATACTGTAATTGATCACCTATACCCTTATGGCTGTTTTGGGATGTGAAAACTATTAGTGGTTCGCCCTTCTCCTCTCGATGCATTAGTGGGTGATGCTTTCTTGTGCAACCAACGAAGTTACATTTGACTGCCTTCTTGCGCACAAATGGATACTTCATTGTGTGGGCAGTCAAACATTGTCGGCCAAGTTTCAACTCCTTCATTTTATCCCATTTTGCTGAAGAAGTCGTTTGATTGAAGACTTCACAAACCTCAAGGCTCTTACAAAACTTACCACAAACTAGACATGCCGAAATACCTTTACCTTGGACGTGGACGTTAACTTTGCTTTGGTTTAATTTTTCACCACGAAGAACTTCCTTCTTGCTGCCACCCAATTCTGAACTTGATAGCACCTCAAGCACTTCTTGATTCTATTTGAAGCCAAGAATCAAATACTAAAACTCCTCTAACTCCTTTATCGAATGAATGTGTAGCCCATTTAATTTTCATCTCATTCGTAAGTTTCTTTAGCAATTCCTTGAGAAGCAGCGGATTGTCATATTGGCTCTCAAGTCCCGAAGTTTTCATAACTGCGTTTAGATTTTTACCACAGCTTAGAACTCTTAAATGGAATCTAACATTTTTGCTTTCAATAAAATAATACTTGACTGTCCAAAAGCAGTACTAAGACTTTAGTGCATCAATCTCTTTGGAATAGTACACGCGCTGCTCTTCATGAACCCAAAATTCTTGAGATGTAATAATTTCTTCATTTGACAAAGGCCACTTTGGCGGGTACCCATCTTTCGCAGGGCGTTGTGACGAAAGCGAAAGATCAATGCAGTGAGTCGAAAAAGCTCGAAGAGCTTCGATGCACGTGTTAGCAGATCTCCATAGCTTAGAATAACACCCATTTAAGCTAGCTCCTAATGGCGTTGTTAGGGCCGTGTTCTATAGTCCGGTGGTCTCTCCTCCTATGTGATTGCTAAATCCGTGTGTGCTGTAGTTTTCAACTGATACGACGGCCAATGAAGCGCTGTTTGAAGTAACCACTGTGGACCACGCCACCAAAACCGTGCGCCAGCTGCTGAAGTGCCACTGCTTAGCTGATCAGCTGGATTGTCTGTTGATTGAATATAACACCAGTCTGCATCTAAAGTCAGCTGTCGAGCCGCCATTCTCTATAAATACTTTCGGGCATCAATGCATCCCATCCAATATTTGTGCTCCAGATCTTTTGCATCATAATATTTGCCGCAACCACAACAGGGCCTAGGTAACCGTTTGGGTCTAAAATTTGTGAAATTCGACTTAAGACTTTACGCTTCGTTGCCTCTCTTGCTTCCAGAGCCGGTTGAGGCTAAAATCTGAACATAAATTCAGGATTGAGCATCTTTGCCGAATGGTACGACATTTGGCCTGTTCGAACGCAATTTATAGAGTGAAAATCCACTATAGCGGAACACTGCATCAATCTCTTAAGAAAGCAGACGACCTTCCACGTCTGTTTCAGCACTTGAAAAGCAATCGTCCATATAGAAGTCGTGCTCTACCGCATTTCCACCTGCTGGGTACTGAAGACGCGCTTGCCTGGCTCCCTGAATCATAGCATGTACCACAGTACGGGGTTGAAGCCATTCCAAAGGTGACCACCGTCAGCCAGTATTCCTTAATAGGGCTATCAGTAGTAGGGCGCCAAAAATGGCGTTGCAGGTTAATACGCACTTGCAAATACATTTTCTTAATGTCTGCTGTAATGGCAACAGGTCGGCGTCGGAAGCGCACGATCAAGTCAGCCAAATTGCCCTGCAACTTCTCGCCCACCAACTACACATCGTTCAGAGAAAGTCCCATATCCATTTACTATCCAAAACTGTTTTAAGACCGGATGATGGTAACACCAACCTTTAGGCAGCTGATCGGCCAACTGCATTTGACCGTCACACAATAACTCTTCGATTGCAGCGAAGTACTTTTCTTTTAATGGTTGATCGCGCTCAAAGTGGGTTTCCAAATGTCGAAATTTATGTAACGCTATGGCTCTTGAAGTTCTGAGTTGATTAATGTCGTCACGCAAAAGAAAATCCACTTGGAAGCGCCCCCTGGTAACCGACAATGCGACTGCATAAAGACCTCCTCACAGCGTTCTTGCTCAGTTGTGCGCATACGGCCTTCCTCGATTTCTTCCGTTTCCCAGAACCATCATAATAAACGATTCAATTGTTGCTCAGCTGTCACTCCGGTTGCTGCCGTTACTGCAAAGTTGTCAGTTACTCCTCCACTATAACATCAAACAACCCAGATTCGATGGCTGAAATGCAATTCCAAGTGAATTTACGAAACAACCATCGCGTACCACAATTTCCCAAACACCAGCCCCGAGCAAGAGGTCAATTGGCGCTGGTACGCATGCAACAGGGTCAGCCATATCCGAAGTTACTTCTGATGTAATAAGAAACTCTGGCATCTCCATGCCTGGTAAACAAATGTCCGATAGTTCCCACAGTTCCGACCCAATAACCAGATTTACTGTAGCCAAAGAATTTTTGTCCATTCTAGACAGCAACTGGAATGTCAATTTGCGAGTGCGTGGCTTTCTGAATGCTCCACCAACTCCATGAACTCTAATACTGCATTGCTGTGTCAACCATTTGAGTGCGCGAACAGCTTTATCACTAATGAAGTTTGTTTGAGAGCCTGTATAGCACAATGCCCTCAGGGGTGGTGAAACGTAAGTGTCTTATTTGATGCGTACGATGGCTGTGGCTAAAAGTGCAGTCCAGACTCCTTCTCTTGTCCCATCATTGAGTTTTTGAACGGGTGTACCGAGGTCACTTCACCTTAGTTTCACCATTAGTTGCTAATGCTTATAGTCCACTGTTGGCATACGCTCGGCAATAGCTTGCTGTACACCTTTATCACGTTGTAACCTTTGAAGCGTCTCCTGAGGGCCACCAACGTTGAAGTTTGTTGAACACAGTACGCTATTATGCTTGACCTTACACCGTGGGCATGATCTCTCTGAACATTTAGCTGACTGATGTCTTGAGTTGAAGCAATTAATACATCGTCTGTGCTTCATCACATATTTCAAACGATCAACTATAGGCATGTTCTTGGCACAATGATGCTGGCCTGAGCTGGACCTCACTCGAGACAACTTTCCTCGCAGCTTAAAGGTGTATTGTAAATATTTTTCTTCTGCCTCAGCTGAGAATTCACTGCACGTAGTCAAATGCTCTTCCAAAAGCTGTTGCTGGCTTAGCGTAGGGTAATGAGCCTCGAACTTCTTCCAAATCTCTTCAATTCGGATAAGACGGCTCACCAACTCCTCAGACTACTATTTTTCAATGTCCTCATTGGTACGGCCACTTAACGTTCGTTGCAGCATAGCGCGATATAGCCTCATTGACTGCGGCACCGGGTTTAAAAAGCCACGAGGTTCAAAAACAGTTGAGCAATCAACACTTTTCTCCATTGGATAGGCTATATCGATTTCTTCTTGTTGTTTGCGACTGATTTTCACAAATGCTCCTAGTACTCCTATTAGTCTAAGAGCCGACTGTAAATGTTGGGAGTGGAGGTGTTACCAAAATTCGGTGTATGTGTAGATATGCGCGATGTGATATCAAATCGAAAAGTCTGGCAGGGGTTTTTTTCAGCCGGGGCTGTGGGGGATGTTTGAAGACGGTAATTTTTCCGATTTTTATGTCGGATTATAACCACTTCAATTCATATATAAACGGTAGAGAAATACTCACCGATTTCAAATATATACGTGAGAGACAGTTTGCTTTCAGCTTTCCCCTTGCCAGACGCCCCCAGAAAAGGGCAAAAAATCAACTTTTGATGTCGTCCAAGTGCACATATATAAAATTGATTACATCATCAAGGATATATGGAGTTGCGGAATCCTTAGTGACAAAATCACTTAAGTATCACATGATTTTTCTTATTATATTTATATATATATATTTAGTGTTTATTGAATCAGAAAATTCGTCGAGTTGAGATATAATTAACGCAAAATAATAGTTTATTTTCTGAGATACATATATGAACATATTTGTGAGATACAAAACTTCGTACCGTGTTGAAATACTTACCTTTTTGAAATCGTTTTTAGATTTTTTTTTAATATCGCGTATGTTAATATACATCCATTTAGATCCGGTCTGAACTCTAAAAAGAATATTTAAAGATACATCGTGAATAATATTTACTTCCTATAAAGAATATTAGTCTGGTTATTTACTGAAAATTATTCACTCGAATTTGTGGAAATACAACTTAACAGATAGTCTTGAATACTATCGAGTAAACGTCTTCGTCTTTGAATGTAGTAATGTTATGTGAATTAGTGTTTACCTTACTTTGGTTTGTCCAAGTGTTCAATTGGCAACCAACTCCAGAGTCATTAAGACTCCTCACGCCAATCGTCGAACATATTGCTAGGGATATAAACACCCTACCCCGCTGCATAGCTGGAAAATTGCATCCTGTCAATTCGTGATATCAAGGTTGCAACAATATAAAGATAATACACAGTTTTGAATATATAGATAATCATTTGACAATACAATATTAGATGGGAGCAGTGCACTTCTTCGTCTAGGTATTTAAGATTTAAATAACTATATTGCTTTTTAAACATATTTAACTATATTGCATTATTGATATCATATGCCAACTGTATATGCATTTATGTCCAACTTTTACTTTTCAGCGACCCTCCCTGATATTGGCCTGAATTTTGTTTTCGATTCTGATATAGACTTTCCTGCTATACCTTAATTATCCCTACCATCTTTCCTGGTATCTTAAGAAACTTTAAGTTTCAAGTTTAGATATAATTGCGAATTCTTTCCCTATTTGTTTTCGAATTGTTTGCAATTCACATCACTTTCCCTTGTAGTATCACTTTACAATTATACCTTGTTTTATTATTTTATTATTTGCCATTTTGACATGGTAATATTTGTTTGGTTTACCATTCTGGTGCCAACAGACCTCTTTTTATGATGCCACTAATGGTTAACCTTACCGGTTGCCGTATATCCTTCGTGGATATTCTTACCTGAATTAATTCTTGACTTCAGCCCTTAGTCAGCTTTGGATTATTGACTTCACGTTATATGGTGTTAATTTACTACCTTTGTTTTGACAAAGTGTCTGTTATTCTTGAACGATCCTACTTAGGAATTTCATTGTCAAGATCTCCTTTTGTCAGGATAATAATAATAAATAATAGTTTGTAATCTTTGTTGTGTTTGTTGTGTGATTAGGTCAGACAGAAGTGATGGTTTATTACACCGCTCTTCACGCCTATTGTCGGTAAATACACTGCTTACCGGGATGCTCGTGTTGATTTGACTTCCTTGTAGTTACAATCGTGCATTCCTTTTGAAAATTTCTTTTGAATACGATAGATGAAAGATATTCTTTTTACGAACTTACTTTATTTCGGGAAACTATTACCCTTCGTAGCATTAACAAGCCACCGTGGCCTATTTGTATAGGTTCGTTTTGATTTGGACTGTTTCATTTTTGTGAACTCCTTTTGTACGCGTGTATAATTAGTATTAATAATATTTTTGCTATTATGAATTCTGAGAATTTATCGAACTTTGTAGATTCGAAAGCTACATTAACATAATATTATAATTTTGTATCGAGGTTCAGTTATAGCGAGATTGATTCTTGTATAACGACCGCCTAATCGTTAATTTACTTTTTGTAATATAATTGATAACGTTTCTTTTAATATTCGGTCGAATAAAAGATTTAATATTTTTTGACAAAAAAAAATATATTAAAATAGAATATAAGTATATAGGGACTTAAACCTGTTAGATTTAAGATCAAATATAAATAAAAATTGTGTATGATTATTTGAATAGAAATTTCGTTGCAGATTTCACTGGCTTATATGGAATTCGCAGTTATTCTTTTTCAGATAGTATGAGGAATTTAGTTATGATGCAATAAGTTAGTTCGAGGTCCGATGGGGGTTGAACGAATCCCTCTCTTTCTCTCACATGAAACGGAAGGGGATGATTATTAGATGGTATAGTTAGCTTAGAGGTTAAGTGATGTAGGTCAGGCTTGACCTACATTCATGTTAAGGGGCTTCTTCATAACTTTATTTGTCTGTCTTCAAGAGGCCATGGTTCGAAGAGGGAGTTGATCTTCTTTCGAAAGGGTGGGTTATGAGACAGGGGTTGTCGTTTACACCTTAGACAACCCGACACCATGTCAGACACTTCGCTCCTACACTCTACAGAATAGCGAGAGCATGGTAGAGACAAGGTCATTAACAGCTCTAGATATCTTTTAACATCTAAAGATATCATTATTTAGAGACTATTCAGTGTGGTCACGGATATTTGTGGTTAAAGAAATATTTCTACTTTAAAACTCCTTAGGAAGTGCAGGACTAATTTTCTTCTCAAGTTAATCAGAATAAAAATGCTCATTTAGTGGGTGTCTCAGAATAAAATAGTCTGGGAGTGCGACACGTGCATCGAAGTGAACAAGAGTATCCGTGTATCGGGCCTCAGTCTTTTAGATATATAGGGATATGTCAACATCCATATCCAGATATGCAGGGTAAAAATTTGTAGCACCGTCGCGTCGCCCACAGCAAGGATCCACCTCCCTTCGGCTCTTGAGTGGAGCGGGGCAATGCTGAATATCGACGCGGTGGTCGATCGGCGACAACCTCAATTTGCCTCTCGGGTCAATGCCCTCCAGTACGTGTAGTGGACTGAAGAGTAGTACGGGGTAGGGCAATTGAGGAACAGGAATTCGACTTACTATTTTTTTTCTATACCAACCGAGTTCTTGGAGGATGAGAGATTCTACATTAGTAATGTTCCCATGACGCATGGAGGCAGTAGGCTTTTATGGCTGGCGAGGACTTGGGATTCCAGAATCCTCCTCTCTTCCACGAACACTACGATGATTGGGTCGGCTTCGGATCTTTTAAGAGTAGTAGCGATCTCGTGGTGACTAATGTCTGTTTCCGCGTGGATCTTCTTTATGATTCTTCTTGGAAGATTAGTATAATTCTCTGGTGAGTGTAGTTTTGAGTATGTGTTAATTTGAAACAGGAACGAGCTATACAGAGCCATGTCACTTCTTGGCATACCTGCCAAACTCGTTCGATTGTGCAGGATGACTATGGAGAACTCGCGCTGCTCCGTCAAGGTTGGTAAGTACACCACCGACTCATTTAATGTCGAGAAAGGCTTACGACAGGGTGACGCGCTGTCATGTAACCTCTTCAACATCATTCTTGAGGCAATCGTACGCAACTCGCATGTCAACACCAGCGGTACTATTTTTTTTAGATCCGTTCAATTACTTGGCTATGCTGATGATATTGACATTATTGGAAGAACGAAGCGCGCTGTCAGTGGAGCATTCGCAAGTATTGAAGTGGAAGCGGCTCGAATGGGTCTGGCTGTATATGAAGATAAAACAAAGTATATGCTGTCCTCGGGTGAAGTAGATCATCACCGTAGGCTCGGACAAAACGTCACAATGGACAGATATAACTTTGAGGTTGTCAAGGACTTTGTCTATTTGGGTTCCACTATAACCTCTCAGAACAACATCAGTGAAGAGATCAGTCGAAGAATCACTCTTGCCAATCGCTGTTTCTTCGGGCTAAGAAGGCATCTTAGTAGTAAAGCCCTCTCTCAAAGGACCAAGGAGACACTATACAAAACCCTTATCATCCCAGTCCTGCTGTATGGAGCAGAAGCGTGGACACTGACACAATCGGATGAATACAGGCTGGGGTGCTTTGAGAGAAAGATTCTTCGGGTGATATTCGGGCCTGTATGTATCAATGGAGTATGGAGGAGAAGATTTAATGACGAACTGTACGGGCTATACAGCGACATTGACTTGGTTAAGAAGCTAAAAATTCAGCGGCTTAGATGGCTGGGCCATGTGGAGCGTATGAACGAAAACGCTCCTGCTCGACGAGTCTTCAATTCTAACCCGGAGGGTCGACGCAGTTCTGGAAGACCCCATCTAAGGTGGCGCGATCAAGTGGTAAACGACCTCAACCAACTTGGTGTGCGCAACTGGAGGCCACTGGCTAGGGACCGGCCTAGCTGGCGAGGATTGTTGGTTGAGGCCGTGGTCCACAATGGACTGTCTGCGCCACCTTAAGTAGGTAAAGTAAGTTAATTTGATTTAGGTATTGCAGGACATCGAAGCTACCAATTATAAAAATAATAATAAATTATCCACTCGCAATCTGGTTTCCTCTTGTTGATACTATTTATATCTGAGGTGATCTGCATATAAAGTTATATGTTCTAAGGGATGTAGGTTATAATTTATGTTTGGACCTACCTCTTACTCATCGTGCCTATGGTATTTGGATGTGTGAGTATATATATACGGATATGTTTGCATTTATGATGGAACATATCAAAATGCGTATGCGTGTGTGTATGTTTGCATCTCTATGCCTATGTGGTCCTGTCAATCAGGTAGAGAGATTTGAAAGAACCGGATTGCTTGGGTGGATAAGTCTGTGTATGGAGGAAAAATGCCCAGGATTTGTATGGTGAGATTATTCATAATAAAGACATTATGCCTCCATTAGATGAGTGTAGGTGCATTGTGCTTTACTACTACCACTTTACTACTACCAGGGGATATTCCTATGAGACTACATGTAGGTTGGTCTTTGCTTGATGCCCTCTACCGGGTGAACGTGCAACATCATCATCATGCATATCCTAGCGAAAGGATATTCTTCCTTTCGTTGTTAGGTTAAATTTTCAACGTTACAGAATGGCGCCCAACGTGGGGCATACGTTTTTGTATGCTTCACGGGCCCCACTCTGTGCGTAGGTAATTCTCGGCATTATTTCAACGTAACAGAATGGCGCCCAACGTGGGGCATAGGTTTTTGTATGCTTCACGGGCCCCACTCTGTGCGTAGGTAATTCTCGGCTTTATTTCAACGTTACAGAATGGCGCCCAACGTGGGGCCCGATTCACTTTCCCGATACTTTGTTATGATGTTTATTTTGATTATGGAGAAGTTTTGTTTTTTTGAAGTTTTTATGTTAGGAATTTTTTTTTGGTGTTCGAGCAAATTTTTTTTTTTGGTCGAAAAATTTCTTTTCTGAGTCTAAGTTGCTTTTGATAGAGTTATTCTGCTGGAGGAATAACATCATGTTTGTTCGTTCGCGTTGTGGCACTTCGAATATTATTTATTTGGATTAATCCCGGCTGAAAAAAGAAATTTACAAATATAATTTTCCGATGCGAAATAAAAACGCGTGTGTCTTCCTTTAAGGTTAAGAAAAAACTCAGAAACTTTATTGAGACAGATGGCAAAGCAACAAAAAGAGAAAGATATACATTATTACAACTACTGCCAACTGCAGAACAAAAGGTGATCACTTAAGGTGAACGCACAAGGCTTAGGGTGATGCATCGGCAAACATACTCCCACCGTTGAAAGCTTCTTTCAACTTGTTTCCAAAAGAAGTGGACAAAGCTTGGAAATTGGACGTTTGAACTCTCCTTTCGTCGTATGGACGGATGCAACCCGCGTCAATCCATCGCGTCCAGGGAAAGTTTTGATGATTCTGCCTATTAGCCATCGACATGGCGGTTGATTTTCATCTTTGAGGACTACGACATCGTCAGGCTGGATGTTTTTTGACTTCTCCAACCATTTAGGTCGCTTTCGGAGCTGAGCCAGATAATCCTGGGACCATTTTTGCCAAAAGCTTTGCACTAAGTGTTGAAGATATTGCCATCGGTCTCGCAACAAAGCTCCAGAAGGTAAGATGCTGGGATCTGGTACAGTAGTAAGTGGTCGCGCGATCAAAAAGTGTGCTGGCGTTAATGGATCCACGTCCCCTTCGAACCGCGCACACAAAGGCCTTGAATTGGCACATACTTTGATTTGGCACAAAACTGTCGAAAACTCCTCGTATGTTAGTAATGCTTGGCCTAAGACTCTCCGTAAATGAAACTTAGTCGTTTTTACACCAGCCTCCCATAAACCACCAAAGTGTGGTGCATGGGGGGGTGAAAAGTGCCAATGTATTCCATTGGAGGTAAGCTCGTTCGTCACATCCTCTTGAAAATTCGCTGAGTTCAATAGATTCGCCCAATCTCGTAGCTGTTGATTCGCACCGACAAAATTAGTACCATTGTCACTAAAAATAGAGTGGCATTTACCACGCCGAGAGACAAAACAACGCAAGGCAGCTATGAATGCCGATGATGACAGATCCGAGACGAGTTCGAGGTGCAAGGCCTTCGTAGCCATGCAAACGAATACGGAGACGTAAACCTTATGCTGCTTGGCACCTCGTCCTTTCCATGACCTAACCAAGAAGGGTCCCGCGTAATCCACGCCAGTATTGCCAAATTTAACTCCTGGTTCCAACCTCTGCTTGGGTAAGCATACCATTTGCTGCTGATAAGGAATTGCGCGATATCGCATACATGTTGTGCACTGATAAATGCTTCGTTTAATGATGTGGTGGATGCCGATGACAACATAATTAAGCGAAAGCAGATATGTCATTTGCCTCATTCCTGGATGCATGTTGTTTAAGTGGCAATCCTTGACTATCAGAAGAGTAAGGGGATGATCCTTATGCAGGATTGCAGGGTGTTTTTGCTCAAACGGTATGTTTGCGTTTTCAAGCCGGCAACCTACGCGTAAAACGCCTTCGTTGTCTATGAAGGGAAGCATTGAGGAGTATTTGCTTTTCCTGGAGACGGCCCGACCCTGTTCCAAAAAGGATATTTCTTCGTGAAAGGAAGATTTTTGTGAAAGCTTGATTAGTGCGAGTTTCGCAAGTCGTATGTTGTCAGGATATAAGTGTTTAGTTACACCACGATCATCAGGCTCCTTTCGCATTCGGAATAGGCGAATACAACGAGCTACAACTCGAAAAAGACGGTTGAGGTTCGAAAACCTTCCGAAAATATGCGCGTCCCATTTAACGGTTTCAGCGGCTATAACAAGACAGGAAACTTTATCTTCAACCGGAACATCCTTGGCGCTGGGTAGGCTGGAAAACATTATCTCCTTTTCGATCAGAAAATTGGGTCCCTTCCACCATAAGTCCAACTGGGCTAAATGCTTCGGCATCATCCCACGAGTGGCACAGTCAGCAGGATTCTCGGCAGAGCGTACATGATGCCATATCGATACTGGAAACTGAGCGACGATTTGCGATATTCTATTGTCTACAAAGGCGTTTCGCACACGGGGGTATCCCTGGATCCAATGTAAGACCGTGGTGGAGTCTGTGTAGGCAAAACATTCAAGGTCATGAATGGAAAGAGCTTCTTTTACCTTGCTAAGCAACTTGGTTAGCAGTAAAGAGCCACATAGTTCCAAGCGGGGAATCGAAAGAGATGGTTTAACTGGCGCGATTCTGGTCTTGGCACAGATAAGCGTAGTTTTTATCCCATTGACTCCTATAACCCTCGCATATATTGCAGCAGCGTAAGCTGACTCTGACGCATCAGCAAAGCCGTGCAACTCTAATACCTCCTTTTGATTGTTTTGTAGCCACCTCAGAATTTTCAATAATTGAACGCAAATGAGATCTGCCCTGAAATCTGACCACTCTTGGTAGAGATCCAATGGAATGAATTCGTGCCAACCAATTCCCTTCATCCAAAGACGCTTCATGAATATCTTCATCTTGACAATTGTGGGTGCAAGCCAACCCAATGGATCAAAGACCCGAGCTATGTCCGATAGCACTTCTCTTTTGGTGGCGTGCAGCCCAATGGGGGATATTGTGGAGGCAAACTTGAAGAAATCGTGTCTCGTGTCCCACAATAAACCCAACGTTTTAACTCCACTTTCACCAATGGACAACTCGGTTGCCAGTTCACGATGCTCGATGGGAACAGTATTTAAAAAGTCGGCCGAATTCGAGGACCACTTACGGAGGTTCATTCCCGAATTGGCAAGAATATCTACTAACTCATTTTTTATATCTATTGCCTCGTTGGCACTTTCAAAGGTAGACATCAAATCGTCCACGTAAAAATCGTTGATGATGCTATTCGAAGCCCGTGGAAAATGAGGCATATTATTTACACCAATTTGCTTGAGGACACGAGTTGCTAAGAACGAAGCTGAAGCTGTTCCGTATGTAACAGTGAGAAGATTATAATCGCGTGGCTCATCAGTTACTTTTTCCCTCCAAACTATCCGTTGAAACTGAACATCCTTTGCGTTAAGTAATATTTGGCGATACATCTTTTCTATATCGGCTTTAACCGCAATTTTATGTCTTCGCATTATGGATGTAAAAAGGTCATTTTGAATCGTAGGTCCGACAAGCAAATAGTCATTTAAGGACCAACCGTTAGTGGATTTACAAGACGCGTTGAACACGACCCTTAGCTTTGTGGTTGCGCTGGTGGGCTTCAATACCGCATGATGAGGTAAATAGAACGACGGGCGATTTAAATTGCTGGGAGACACGATAGTCATATGCCCTAACCCCTCATATTCGCGCATAAATTCCACATATTGTTGTTTCAAGCTTGCGTCTTTAGAGAATCGTCTCTCCATGGCATGTAAAAGCTTTAACGCAGCACCACGGGAGTCTCCAAACTCCACTGGCGTTTGTTTGAACGGCAAACTAACCACAAACCGGCCACCACGATCTGCATAATGTGTTGAAATAAAATGATCCTCAATAGCTGCACTTACCTCGACTTCAGTACGACGTCCGTCTGCCAAATCTTCAGGTTCGAAAAATTGTTTTAATAGCACGTCCAAATCTACAGTGGAATGATAGACATTCAAGTTAGCTTCTTGTCTCACGCAAACATTACTCGCTATCACCCAGCCGAAGATGGTGTTCTGGGCAACAGGCGAGCCTGAGGGATGCACAATTTTTCCGTCCACTATAATTTCAAAAAATACGTCGGATCCCAATAAAAGATCGATTTTATTTGGGCTATGGCATTTGGGATCTGCTAATTTCAAATTATTAAAGAATGACAGATTAGCACTTGGAATTTCAAGACTCGGAAGATCATTTATTAATGTCGAGAGAACGAAAGCGCGGGCCGACACAAAGGAGTTTGGGTTAAATGTGTAGGACACTATGAGATTGACTTGACCCCGAGTGCCTTGGGCACTTTTAGTTTGCCCGAGCCCTACTATAGGGAATTTAGCATGAGATCGCTTTAATCCTAAACGTTGCACGCACGATTCAGAGATTAACGTTGCCTGTGAGCCGGAATCAAGCAAGGCTCTACACGGTTGGGGTTCGCCGTTGGCACCCTTTATCATAACCATTGCCGTTGGCAACATTGACGACCACTCACGATACGATGGAGCTGCGCGCAAGGAGACCGCGGTCACGAAGGCGTTCGATGGACTTGGCTGGGTTGACGTATGGTCGGTTTGTACGAATGGGGGAGGGATTCGGTCTATGTGTAGAAGAGTATTGTGCTTTGAGCCACACGTCTTGCAATGAGCGCACTGGTAGAGCATATGTCTTTGTTTGCATTTAAGGCACGATGGAATTGTGGCATTAAAAACGCGCTGACTCACATCCTTGGCCTTAAAAAAATTTGTCGTGCTGCGCCCAGAATGCGGATTTGAGAGGTTTAAGCTTTCCAGTTCATTAATACGCTCTTTCAAGAAATTGATAGAGGCCGAATTCTTTTCCTTTACTCGCGCGAATCCAGAACATCTTGTTTTCTGCATCTAATTTACGTGTCAGAATATAAACAAGCAAAACGTCCCACGAATCAACCGCGAGCTGCAAAGCACGAAGAGCGTTCATGTTTTCGATCGTGGTACTGAACAATCGTTTAATTTCGATTAACGAACCATTTTTGACAACCGGTTGGTCAAATATGTTGTCGAGATGTGCGATCATGATAAACTTTGGTTTGTCATAATGCTCGCTTAAAAGGCTCCAAGCATTATCGAAATTGTCATTGCTATGTGGAAGATGACTCACGAGCGAAAGCGCGTCTCCTCTCAAACGCGTTTGGAGAATTTCCAACTTTTCAATGCCCGTAACCGATTTTTTAGACATAACTAACGCAGTAAACAAATCGCGAAATCTTACCCATTCGTCGAATTTTCCTGAGAATTCTGGTAAGTTGACAGAAGGAAGACCGGACGCCGGTTGTAGTGTTGTGATACTAATTGGTCGTCGCGTGGAATCAGCAAGATTTTTTACGATTTCGTTTAAGGAAGACTGATTGGCTGCCAAAGACTTAATAGCTTTGCTGACCTCAGTATCGGTATCGAATTGAGAATCACCGGCACCATATCTTTGTATTACTTCCGATAATTTTACGTGTGCACTGTAAAACGTTGTTTCAAACTCCGCGCGGTACTGTGTTTCTTCGGAAATCAAGGTACCATCATCAATAGACAATTCGATTTCGTTTTGTAAACACTCGAAGTCTGTCATGTATTGCTCGAGCTTTATTTGACGCAGCTTACATTCAGCCAGTGGAGCACCCGGTGTCTCACTAAACGTAACGATCCGCGTTACCTGGTCTTTGATCACTGCTCGTTTTCGTTTTAGAGCTTCCATGACTCGATAGTAATAACCCGAACAAAGAAGACCAACCTGCAGTTACCGCACAAAACCAATCACCGTACGCAACTTTAATTTTGTTTTTTTTTTTTGCCGTGGAAATCATAAAGTACTCGAATAATCCGGTGCTCGATAGGACCAACGTTTGTTCGTTCGCGTTGTGGCACTTCGAATATTATTTATTTGGATTAATCCCGGCTGAAAAAAGAAATTTACAAATATAATTTTCCGATGCGAAATAAAAACGCGTGTGTCTTCCTTTAAGGTTAAGAAAAAACTCAGAAACTTTATTGAGACAGATGGCAAAGCAACAAAAAGAGAAAGATATACATTATTACAACTACTGCCAACTGCAGAACAAAAGGTGATCACTTAAGGTGAACGCACAAGGCTTAGGGCGATGCATCGGCAAACACATCAAGTCTATGTTTTGGATGCCTTCTTGTCCGAAAGATTGGTGATCAAGTTCCTAATCTTCTTCTGTTGCATAGGATTTATTCGTAGTACTTTACCTTCTGTTTTGCTTTTAATTAAGGTTTTCGGTAACTTTATTGTCCAGGGCTTAGACATTTTTGAGTCTGGTCGTCTGTTTCGAGAGTACTGAAACTTTTTTCTTTTGAATATGAAATAAAAGATATTTGTTAAGTTAAACTTATAAAATCTTTATTAATTAAATTAAATCACTTATATCACAACTTTATTTTACTTTGTGCTACGCGTTTCGGAAATTAAATTTCCATCATCTGGCACTAATTATCTAAGAATAATTACAAAGCTATCTTAAACTAAGGACTATTATGTTGAAGGTTTCTTCTATTGTGACCTTGAATGTCAAAAAAAAATTTTATAATGATTCTTTTATAGATGTTTGTCTCTTTCTCTCTTTTGATTATTTGTATTTTTTGATTGTTATTGTTGATTATGTGTTGTTTCATTTTTCTATTGTAGTTCTGACCTGCTTTGTTGAGTTATGTTATGGTGTGTTTGTGAAAGTGCAGTATCGTATAGTGTGTTCGTTTTGAATATTAGTTTGTCGTTTAAAAGTTTGTCTTCTTCTGTCTTATACGCTTTATATATTTCGAATTCTTCCAATGCATTTAATAGATTACCCTTTTTGATTATATGCATTGGAGATAGGTTCTTATCAAAGTTGGGAAAGCTATGGTTATTTTCGATTAAATGTAAAGCGTAATTCGACTTGGTACTAGGTTTAGGTTTGTGTTCATTGAATCTTTCATAAAATGTCCGTCCGGTCTGTCCGATATAGTATTTGTCACAATCGTTGCATTTAAGTTTGTAAACTCCAGATTTCATTTTGGTTTCTATTTTTGGTTTCGATTGTAGGATATTTTGAATGTTGTTATTGGTTTTGAAGGAGACGTTGACGTTAAGTTTTTTAAATTCGTTATTTATGATTTTTGGCATTATATTGGTAAATTCTATTGATGTGTATTTTGTATCGGTTGAGGTGGGTTTTATTTTATTAATATTGTTTTTTTGTTTTCTAAGAATTATCTATTTTATCTGGTTTGTATCCGTTAGATGTTGCGATTTGTTTAATTATGTTTAATTCGTTTTGGTAATACTCGTCGTCCATTGGTATTGTTAGGAGTCTATGTATGAATGAATTGTATGCGGCCATTTTTTGACTGTGTGGATGGTGTGAATCATTATGTATTGTGATGTCTGTTGTGGTGTGTTTCCTGTATACACAAACATCTATAAGAGAATCATTATAAAAAAAATTTTTGACATTCAAGATCACAATAGAAGAAACCTTCAACATAATAGTCCTTAGTTTAAGATAGCTTTGTAATTATTCTTAGATAATTAGTGCCAGATGATGAAAATTTAATTTCCGAAACGCGTAGCACAAAGTAAAATAAAGTTGTGATATAAGTGATTTAATTTAATTAATAAAGATTTTATAAGTTTAACTTAACAAATATCTTTTATTTCATATTCAATTCCACGCAACTTGGAGACACCAACCAAAAAATACGTCATTTTTTCTTTTGGTTAAGTAGAATTTTGGATACCTCGAGGTTGTTGTTGTTAGATCTTTTGACCGGTGGTTGGTGAACAAGTTCCCGATGCACGTCTGTTGCAGAAGCTATTAACACTCCAAGATAATCCACTCACTCACCTTTAGTGCTTATTTTCGAATCTTTCAAGTTTTTGTATTGAATTAAACTACAAACCCAAATATATGATAATGTTTTCATTCAGTTATGGTTTTGTCGGAGTTCGTTAAGTTGATGAACTCTCATGAAGCGCTAACCGGTGGTTGGTGAACTCGTTCCTAACGCACGTCTGCTGTAGCGTAATGAGACTCCTGATAACTGATCGAATTTCCAATTTTTCATTGATTGATGTCAGACATTTTGTGACCCAATAGTTAGTCCACATCCACTTATTATTTTTAGAGTTTTTTTCAGTTTTTTTGGGAAGTTAGTCGCTAGGCGCTATGCTTCCACCTTCCGTTCATGTTTGTGGGGGAAGATTCTTTCCAGCCCCCGGACCGTATTTTGATATTTTTTTTTTTTTTTTTTTTTTTTTTTTTTATAATGCGCTCGCACTCAAAGGGTTATTAATACCTTTATAATGAATTAACATGTGCGAGCGAGGAAAGAGAAGGAATAGAAAGATAGGAAAGAAAGGTGGTACAGTGGTTTGAGATTTTAGGTGATAATTATCTCATGGAAATTCCACGGGTGGCATCCAGTTGAAACTTGGGAAATAAATAAAAATTGCTGCCCAGGCTGGGTTTGAACTCCAAGCTCTCGGGTTGAGCAACCAAGCACTACATCCACTGTACCATTGCCACCCGCATTTTTGATGATTAAGACAGTTTAGTATAAGTATATTATTGATTATAGTTAACATTTTTGCAGTGTTGCATTTTTGAGTATTTATATTTTTGCAGTGTTGCATTTTTGAGTATTTTCGGAAGATAAGGAAGACGTAATCCTGAAGATTCCATTTGTGAGTTTTGAGTATTACAGTTCGGAAAATAAGGAAGACGTTATCCTGAAGGTTCCACATTTTTGAGTTTAGTATCTTCGTTTGGTGAGGTCGTGAAATTTTGCGTGTTTCACGGGTCATCGAAACGCTTAAGTTTTGAGTTTAACTTTAGCGCTCTTTAGTTAAGTATATCTTACATTTAGCTAGGATTTAGTTTGAGATTATAGTCTTTGAAAACTGGAACTAGAAGAAGGTTCATTAGTTTACAAAGAGCTGTAATAAGTTTTGGTTAAGGTTTAGATTTGATTCAGTATTTTCTTGAAGATTAAGTTATAGATATTCAGTTTTGAAGTTTATGAGTATATAGCTTATCTTACGTATTAAAGTAGGATAATTTTTTTTTTTAATTGAGCTTGATTTTCGATACGTTCGTTTCGGAACTCAATTTTCGCGAAGTCTAAGGAAGAAGTTTACCTTAGACCAACATACATTTTCTTTCACAACTTTAATTTTAAGTTTTCTTGAAGTTTTTGTAGGAAGTCTGATAATATCAGCTTCTCTTAAAATATTAACATTCGATAAGTTTTCAATATTACCTTTTGATAAATTTTTGAATTTTTGCTTGGTGTTAATTAGTGAAAGAATCACTGTACACCACACCTTTTTATAGTATTAAGATTTTCTTTGTTTTTTGTTATTTTCGTAGCACAGCCTAATGCCTGGCTCTGCTAGGAAATTCTTTAATCCTGGTCCTTACAATCCGGATTACCACGCACGTGTAGTTGACGATATGTCACAAGCTGCACCCGCTAATCCTCAGGATGATTCCGTACTTTCAGCCCACCACTCTGCTTTAGGCTCGGATCACTCAAGCCCCCCCGCTCACGCACCAGCGAATGAAGGGCAATCTATAGGCTCACCTTTGACTCTTGATGAGCAAAGAAGAGCTCAACAAGCGGAAAATCAATCGGCCTATATGCAGGAGATGATCTCGGCAACGGTAGACTTACACCGGATGGATGACAGTGAATTTTTTGTTGAAGAACTTTCGCGAGGCCTGGCTGAAAGCCAAGCAATTTTTAGATTTAGATTTAGATTTAGATTGATTTTATTCAAAATTAAAAATTTAACTATTTACATACATTAATAGATAAACAAAATCATTTAGACATGGCTATTAGCCGTCTGCCGAATTGACATTTTTACATACTTCTTTTTATAATTTTTCTTTAAAAATTCTATTGTTAGCAAATTTTTATTATCTTTTAATAAACGAATATCACATTAGGCTAAAAGTTTGGTATTTTCATTAAAAAAGTCCTTGTATGATTCTATCTCGGTATCTTAAGGCAATTGTGCAGAACCGGTATAGTTTAGACACATCCATTTCGTTTAATAGGGCTATAACTTCCTCAATACTTAAAAAGTCTTTTCCAAAGATACATCTTCTAGTTTCTCTTAAGGTTGGACACATTCCTAAAAAATGTACAATGTCTTCCCTCTCCATCTTGTTGCATATATTGCAGATTATAGGAAGGTCTGGTCTATGTGGTATATAATTAAGGTTTAGAATTTCACTTCGCAGTCTAACCATCATCGATATTTCGCCAACACTGAGCTCATCACGAAAGTAGTTGGCTTGCTGAAAATTGTGATTAAGCTGACAGTAGATTGTGCGATACAAGGAGTTTGAAGCTTCATCCATGTACTTGTTTCTAGCTACTTCGTCGACCTTGGAAATAAGTTGATACATGTCGGTTTTTAATTTTTCAAGATCCTCCACATTGCAGTTCAAGTCCATTCCACAATTTTCAGCCAAATCAAGCCATTCGCGGTACCATCCACTTTTCGAATTAATAGTTTTAAGAGCTGCCATTTTGGGTAAACGATCTTCTGCCAAACTCAAAGTTCTAATTATGTAATCCACCTGCATTTTAAAAGTTTTCACAAAAAGTGGTGGAATTCCTGTTGCAAGCATTATGACATAGTTCGGTGTGTTGGATGGTAAATGGAACGCTCTTTTGATATAGTAGCGCAGCAGCTTTTCAACCATCTCATACTGTTTACTTCCCCAAGATTGTACGGCGTAAAGCATAATGGATTCTGCCACAGTCTCAAATATTTTGAATTTGCTACTGTGAGCCACGGACCTATTCAAGAAACATCTCTTCCATGTTATGTTTATCGCCATTTTCGCTTTGTTTAGTTTTTCATTTAAGTGTTTCTCCATACTTAAGTTCTTGGTGAAGGTAACCCCTAAATATTTAAACTCATTTACCACTTCAATCAAGTCTCCATCGAATCTCCATTTTGCGTTAGAGCAAATTCTCCCTCCATGATTTTTGAAAATCATTACTATCGACTTCTCTAAATTCACTACTAATCCCCATCGTTTGCAGTATTCCTGCAACCGATTAATCATTAGTTGAAGTGATTCTGGGGTATATGCGAGCAACACAATATCATCCGCAAATAGCAAAGCTTTGATAAGCGTCTCTGCGTAGACAATGCCTCCAGGCAAGCAGTCAATCAGATCTTCAATGAAAAGTGCAAATGAAAGTGGGCTTAGTGTGCATCCTTGCCTGACCCCTGAAGTAAATTGAAACCAATCCGATTTTTCTTCACCATTCCGCACAGCTGCTCGAGTGTCTTCATATAATCTTTCAATTACTCTGGCAAACTTCAACGACATTCCTTTCCCGTACAACTTATAAATTAGAGATTGCCGATCCACTGTATTGAATGCTGCTTTAAAGTCAATGAAAAACACGTACAGTTTTTTTCCTTGATCTAAGAATGCCTCTGCAATACTCTTCAGAACAAATATATGATCCACTGTTGAATACCCCTGCCTAAAGCCAGCTTGAAATTCTTTTAGCAATTTGTTTTCGGTTATCCATGTTGATAGTCGCCGTTGCATTATTGCCGTAAATATTTTGTAAGATGCATTGAGAAAAGAAATGCCTCGGTAGTTTTCTGGATTTGATGCACATCCTTTCTTGAATATAGGGAAAATCAAGGATTCTTGGAATTGACCGGGTATAACTCCTGTTTCAAAGATATTGTTGAACAAATAGGCTAGACATTCGAAAAACTCACTATTGACGTTCTTATAAAACTCAGTTGGAATTCTATCCGACCCAGGTGCTTTCCTATCTTTAAGTCGCTCAGATGCCAGTTTCACCTCTTCAGAAGTTATTCGTCGATCAAGAGTTTGATTTTCAAATCTCGGAGCTGCATAATGAGTGAAAACTCGGTCTATTACTGGATTAAGAATCCTCTTGAAGTGATCGGATAAAACATCTGTATTGAGTTGTCGACTTATTCGTAAGCCATTGAGTTTCCGTGCTAATTTCCAAAATTCAGCTGAATTTCTAGAGTTTGCTAGTTTTTGGGCTTCCATTTCAAAGTGCAACTTCTTTTTATGCTTGCATAACTCCTTGAAAAACTTATTTGCTTTCATGTATTGCTTTTTGTTGAAACTACTACTGTTTCGCTGGAACGTTCGCAACCACGCAAATGATTTTTGCCTTGCCTTTTGGCACTCGTTATCAAACCATGGTTCCACAAATTGCTTAGGACTTGTTCTGCTTTGATTCGCAACAGGATATGCATTCTTAATCAAATTTTCTAGTTGGTCAAAATTTATTATTTCCTGGTTTCTTAAGCAGTTTCCCAAGTTCGCACGATAAACGCTTCCTCTTGCCTCAGACCACACAAGTTTAGGCAATAGCGACATGATTCTTTCATTGTCACTCATACACGTATCCAGTTGAAACGATACTTTAATTGGTAGGTGATCTGAATATGGTAGCTGTCCAATTTCGAAATCTGTCACATATAAATTCCAATCGCCACCAATCAGGCTGTAATCGATTACAGATGTTCCTTGATGTCCAACAAAGGTGAAGTCTCCATTTTAATCCATATTACTAGTTCCATTTTGAATTCTCAAGCCAAAAGAGTTGCACAGTTCTAGTAATTTTTTACCCCGCGAGTTGCATATATTGTCCTTCGACATTCTTGTAATTCCAGCTAACATATTTTCAGTACCTTGCTCTTCTCCCATTCTTGCATGCATATCACCAACAACGATGACGTTTGGGTTATTCTTCGTGATAAGCATCTCGTGAAGTTTCTCAAAGTCCGAATCCCAGGAAGTGCAGTTTATATACGTAGGTAGTATCCAAAAACTTTTCTTATCGAATTGCATACTAAGATAGGTTATTCCCGTGCAAGTTATAAATTCGCATTTCAAATTTCGTAGATTCTTTTTGTAGCCGAAATAACAACCTCCGCTAGCTCTTCCCATTGAATGTGTTCTCGTTGCAGGAATCCAGACGAATTCGTTTTTAATTAATTTATTTTCACATAAAGCATAATTTTGTTCGGTTAAAAATGTCTCGTATAAAAAAATAAAATCATAATTATTAACAAAATTATAAAAATCTACATAAAGGGACTTATTACTTAGACCAGATACATTATAAGACAAAAGTTTAAAATTATTATTATTATTATTATTATTATTATTTATTAACATATATTTCAATTCACAATAAGAGTACACTTTTAAGTCTGTGAAAAGTTAACAATTATAATTTGTATAATTAAATAAGGCTTATAAATTTAAAATTATTATTTATTATTATTTTTACAACCAGGACTTTTATTATAACTTTTGTGGCAGACGGCATTTTCACTAAAAATATTGTTGATTACTTGACCTGGAAGGCCGCTCTCCGTCCAGTGCTTGTGGCGCGCTTGTGTTTGCGCCTTCAATATTTAATCTAGTACAATCATTTTCTACCTCAGTTGTCAATGTCAGAAAGAGATTTTCACCCAGAAGTTTTTGAAGTTTCACCATGCCGCCGTCATCCTCGCACATAAACATATTATTTATATCAAAATAAAATCTGTTTTCGCCAATTAATAAGGAGTTTCCTTTCATCAGTGTTTTAATGTTGCTTTTCTTGTTAATTTCAGCTTTTATTCTTAGCAGCCGTCTCCTCCTCGCCCTGCTGGCAGCTGGATAATCCCTGTGCATTGAGACACCTGTTTTTCGCAAATTATTGGCAGCAGTAAGGACTCGCCCAACATCTTCTCTGTCGTGCACCTCGACAATGACATTTGCAATCTTATTGTTTCTCGAACGCAATGCTCTTGTACCAGAGATCACAGCTGGATTATTTGTTTGTAACAAATCCAAGCATAATTGTTTGGCTTTCTCCGCCGGGTTTGCAACATTGGTACATGGTAGATGCACAACAATATTCTTTTCCGTAGACTTCGTCTCCAGATATTCTATCTTCTTTTCTAAGGTGCTACAACGGTTAGCCATTTGATTTAGTTGCGTTTGTAATGCACAATTTGTTTGATGCAAAGTTTGTACATCCGCATGGATCCCATCAATATCAGCCTTAGTGGGCAAATTTCCAAGCCTCTCGTCTAATAGCTCGGCAATGGAACTAATCATAAGTGTCTTCAGATCAGCAACCGTCATGCTTCCAACATCTGCACTCCCTCCGTCCGTCCTTTGTCTCTTTGTCGAAGAATTTATGTCAACCATATTTTCTTGGTTGGTTTTGACAGGAGTTCGTTGCACGCCGAAGGGCATTTTATTTTTGATTTTAAAAGGGTTGTACAACTGACTCACCTAATTTTTTTTTGACGCAAACTGTACGTGGTTCTATAATTTTTTCCTTTTTTTTTAATTTATCAATTTTGCCTCGTGAAAAACTTGCTAATTTTTTAATTAAATTGGACCTTTTATAAACACAGCTTACTCAACTTGAAGTCTAAATGCCATTTTATTAAGACAGGTAACAGAATTGTTACATAGTAGGGAAAATAATGCTAGAAACATTAGCAATGATGATAATGTTAACAACCCACCAGTTTCACAGGCAACAACGACTCCTCAAGTCAGTCGACCTACCACTTCCGCAGTAATCCCCTACGTCGACATGCCTACTCCTCAAGGTAGGTCTGTCAGTTTTCCAGCCAGAACTGTGGCTGGCGATTTTGTTGATTTAACAAGCTTCGTGCCGGTTGCGCCTTCAAGGGCTTCACAGCCTGCATCTCGGTCCGCTCCACCTGCAGCAAGTTCAAGTGCCCCTCAGGTACATCCTTCGAACATGGCTCAGGGTGCGAACTTGGACGAGTTCATGACGCGCATGAACTCTTTTAATTTGGATAATGACCAGTCTGTGGCTTCTCAGCCGAAGGCACTACATTCTAATGCTCCTACGTCTGGTGCCTACCCACAATTCCACAAATGGGGAATTAAGTTTGATGGGAGGAATGTACCAGTGTATGACTTTTTGTTCCATTTAAATCTTATTAGAGCTAGTTATCGCTTTTCATGGGAAGAAGTAACTGGAGGTTTCCACCAATTTTTATCTGAACCTGCTGAACAGTGGTACTGGAGGTACCGTAAGCAAAATCAGCACGTGTCCTGGAGAACGCTACAATTGGCGTTAGCAGAGCGATTTCGTAGCCTCGAAACGGACACTGAATTGTCTCGCAGGTTGTATGATCGTAAGCAGCAATCGGGTGAGTCTTTCAATGACTTCTTCGATGCTATGTTGCAAATGAACTCCAACTTGCGTATCCCCAAGAATGACAGGGAAATAATAGAAATTATCACAGCTAACGTGAAACGACAACTAGGTCAGTCGTTGATATCTTTTAGCACCTATAGTCTACAAGAGTTAGCTTATCAATGTCGCACAATAGAGAAATTCTTTGGTAGTTCTGATAACCCGCGACAACTTTTCGTACCAAATACGTACAAACAACCTCACCCACCCAGACGTTTCATCAACGCGTTGGATGAGGAAACTCCTGTAGATGACTTTGCAGTAGCGCTTCCCGAACAGGTGGATGCATTCCACCCTGACTTAATGAAATGCTGGAAATGCCAAACCGTATGCAATGGGTTCCGCGATTGTGCAGATTCAAGACAGACTATTTTCTGTTTTCGATGCGGTTTACCAAATGGCTATAGTCCTAATTGTCCTAGATGTGCGGGAAACCCGAAGCGAGCAAATCCACCATCCGGGAGGATGCGCTCGATAAAAGCAAACCCGGAGTTGTAAGCACCAGGAAGGAAGAACCTTTGCTTGACACTCCTCAAATTACTATTTTAAAACGAAACCCTAATGAATTTTTGACTGATACCTAACCAAAAACACTTTTGAATTTACCTGAACATAAAAATAAATCTGAATTATTATATAAGAAACCATTTCATGAAAGACTACTCAACTATTATGAGGTAAGGAAGAGAGTAGTGACATTTCCTGAAATTTCGAAACGCATTCGTAGAACATGAGATCGTTTTCAATTAAAGCGGACAACCTACCGTAACGTTGCTGCCGCTAGATTAGGCAAGGAATCCAATGATCCCCGTCCCTATGTGATTGTGGAAATGTTGGGAGACAAATTTCTTGGTCTCTTGGATTCCGGTGCGAGCATCAGTTGCTTGGGTACAGATTGTGTAGACTATTTAAAAGCGAAGAACGTTAAGGTTAGGAACGTCGAGTCTACGGTGTCTACTGTGGACGGGAAACAGCAGCAAATTAGGGGAATGTTCACTACTGATGTCCAGTACAACGGCATGCTGTTCAGCATGGATTTTTACGTCGTGCCAACACTTTCTCAACGTTTGTATTTAGGCGTTGACTTCAAGCGTAAGTTTGGACTGGCACCTCATCTGATTTCTTCCATAACGGATTTTCCATCGGATGGAAACTCCACAAACCAAGTGAAGCTCAGTCACGAAGAGTCCACTCAACTTCGTGATGTGATTCGTGGTTTTCCTTCTTTCGCGAGCAAAGGGCTCGGGAAAACGACACTGGTAGAGCATTACATCGATACGGGTGATGCTATACCAATTAATCAGAGGTACTATCCTGTTTCTCCTGCGGTACAAGCAATGATGTATGAGGAATTGGATCGTATGTTGTCTTTGGGTCATCGAAGAAAGCTCTAGTGCATGGTCTTCTCTAGTAGTGCTAGTGCGCAGGCCTGGGAAGAACCGCCTATGCCTAGACTTTCGGAAGGTGAACTCGGTTACAAAGAAGGATGTGAGGCCAATTGCCCATATTGAGGGTCTGTTAGCGCGCCTTTCAAAAACTCGCTATATTTTTAGTGTGGATTTGAAAAACGCATTCTGGCAGATACCGTTGGAGAAAACATCAAGGGAAAAGACCGCTTTCACAGTACCTGGTAGACCTTTGTACCATTTCAAGGTCATGCCATTCGGTCTTTGTAATGCGCCGCAGTCTGAGTTATCTTATGTCTAAGGTAATTCCGACAGATTTGCGGGATCTAGTGTTCGTTTATCTCGATGACCTGTTGGTCGTGTCAGAAACATTGGACGAACACTTGGCGATATTGAGGCGAGTAAGTCAGGAATTGACTAGGGCAGGACTGACGATTAACGTGGAGAAGTCCAAGTTCTGTTTCGATGAGCTTCATTATCTAGGTTATAAGGTTATACAAGGCTGTTTGAAAGCTGACCCCGACAAAGTTGCAGCAATTAATGAATTTCCGGTACCTACCACAACGCGTCAAAAAAGACGTTTCTTAGGTATAACGGGATGGTACCGGCGATTCTTTAAAGATTTTTCAACGCTTGCCCCTCCTTTGACAGATGTACTGAAGAAAGGTAAAGTGTTCGAGCTTAACCAGAAGGCTCTAGAAGCCTTTGAATCCATCAAACAGGCGTTGACGACAGCTCCGGTGTTGGTTAACCCTGATTTTACTAAGGAATTCGTGATTTTGTGTGATGCATCCGCGTCCGGTATCGGGTGTGTTCTTTGTCAGCGGGACGAAGATGGGGCTGAACGCCCAATCAATTACTTCTCCCAGAAGCTGAACGCTGCGCAAAGAAATTACTCCGTCACCGCACGGGAATGCCTTGCAGCTGTACTTGGTATCCAGAAGTTTCGATCGTATGTCGAGGGATATCATTTTCGAGTAATCACAGACCACTCCAGTTTGAAGTGGCTGATGAATTTGAAGGATCCTACTGGCAGGTTGGCCAGGTGGAGCATGCGTCTCCAAGGATTCGATTTTGTGGTAGAACATCGTAAGGGAACTTTGAATGTCGTGCCAGACGCTCTGTCAAGAGTGTACGAAGCTGACGACCTGACGGTAGAAGCGTTCCTTTTATGCCTAGCACGAATCGACCCCGCGGAGGTACTCCATCTGGAAGGAGCAGGAGCGATTACCCGATCTCAAGGTATCCGAGGGATACGTGTACAAACGTACCAAACACTCCATTGGTAATCCCCTCGCAGGCGACTTAACGTGGAAACTGTGGGTTTCATCCGAGATGACGAAATCACTCATTGAGTTAGCTCACAACTCTCCAAGATCTTCTCACGGCGGTGCAGTTAAGACTCTATATAGGTACTCAGGTCAAGCATTTTGTTGATTCATGCGAAGTTTGTAAAACTACTAAAGCTTCGAATATGATGCTTCGTACGGAGATGGGGAATAGTTTTGGGGTCGATCGACCTTTCCAACATTTATTTGTAGATTTTTTGGGCCCCTATCCTATCCTTCACTCTATTCACAAGATGTCCCCCTATGAGGCTCTGTTCGGTCAGAGAATGATTGAGCATGGGGCGGACTATCGACTGTTGAGAGAGTTAGAAGGTTTGAACAACTCGGAGATAGAAGACTATAAAAGACTATAAATCGACGGTGCACACTACAGACCTTAAGAGGTAGTTTGGTATATTGATGTGTCAGTAAAAGGCAGTGTTAGTGGTGACTACACTTTCCTTCTCTCTACACTCCAATTGTTCACTCACGAACATTATCTACTGTGATACATTTATTGTTGTGCCCGGCGTATGCTCAGCTGTGCATGAGACCCTTGTGCTTGTCCATTATCGTTTCTTTCTTGCGAAAATTTTTTTTTTGCAAGGAGAGTCATTTTCGTTGCGTGTTTATCGTTTGTTTGGTTGTATATCAGACTATCTGTGTGCTACTCACACAGTGAACCAAACAATATTTTTTTTAGTAAAGCAATATGGGAAATATTCTCCTTTTCCTTCTGCCTTGGGAACAAATAAGATTTGTCCCAAAAGCACAAGTTTTGTAGGGAAAATATTTTGACAACCGTAATGTCAGTGTGACATCACCCCAAAAATTTTTGTTTGCTGCCCTGCCTTAAAAGCGATGATTAAACTTACTTTTCAGGTTCACACCAGTCACTAGATGGCGCTCATCCTACATTACCGATGTTCAAAATTCATGGCGACAGATTTCCGCTTTGGAATAATTCCCACTTTTGGAGAATTTCCTTTGTCAAAAGTGTTCCCTTTCTAGGAAATTTTGCCTGTCAGAATAAATTCCTTCACGGAGCAGTTCCTTCATATTCTAATAGAAAATATCCTGAAATTGATCCTTTTGAAAATTTCCCTCCAGATTTTTATATCCAATAAAACATATGCACCATTCATGTCAGTGTGTTCCGAAACTGGAACCTGATTCAGTTCAATGTATTAGTGTCAGTGTGCTATTCACCAGGCCGACATGGTGGTGAAATGAACCCGTATAACACTTACACCACACTGAATAGAAAGTATCTTGAGTCAATTCATTTTTAATGACGTTCTTGTCTGTGTTGAGATTCCCCATGGCGAGGTCAGTTTCTGAGTAGTAAAAGTATTTATGTAATAAAGACCAACCAATACATTCATCAGCTATGGAATGATTTGACAGAATTGATTTGTCATAAATGTGTATTAGTATGGTAAACATATTTATTGCGGGATTTATTTTCCCCTAACGCATTTCCAACATCCCATACTTGATGGGATGGGTGACACACGTCGGTTGGACAATTGGAAGTCACAATCCAATTGTTTTCGTTGGTTTTTCCAATTTACATGACGGTGGTGACATCTGTAATTGAGCAACAAAAAATGAGTAAGTGAAATACTACTCTATGAACAGGCCCGCTAGCCATAGAGAAATTTCCCCACTACTACTGTGAACGAAGCATGTCTCTATGGCTAGCCATAGAGATATGATCGAGTCCATCCCTCTGTCCATTTTATAATCAGTCACACTACCTACCAGACACCATCATAAAAAAAGTCTAAGTTTTGAGTGCAGCAGATTAAAATTATTTTTCCGGGGTGGAATCTTCTTGAAAAAGGTATGTAATTATAAAATACGCAAGTTATCTAGTTGAATATATTCAACTCACATCACTTGAGTATATTTTATTACACTTTTTTCTGCATTTCAAGTGAAATTCTGGTAACATTTTTGTGTGTCCAATAGGACATTTTCTCGAACATTTTTTTTTGTTCGAAAGCGTCGGTGGCACCACATGGTGACTACCACGACGCGGCGCGTGTCGATTTCAACATTTAAGGACACCCACTCCCAAGTTTTATTAGGATTCTACGTAATTTCAAGGTATGTTTTTTGTCGATTTTACAAAAATTTCTTTCGTTTGACTGGGCGTAGTTATCATTGTTATAGGAAGCGCCCGAGCACATGGTTTGCTTTAGCTTCCCTTGTGGCCATCGACGCACCACGTGCAGGTACATCTTTAAATTTTGCGATCTCCTATTACATCTTTATTTATCAACCCGCTTTGAATTGTTGAGTTATCTGCGGCGGCATCCGAGAAGGATCCCGAAGAATTAATTAAACACCTAAAAATATATCGAAAGTGAACAAGTGTTGTGCTTTAATTTTTAGGTGACGGACGTCTTGTCCATAAAACATACAAGGGAATTTTCTGTTTAAGCCACGTGCGGCTGACGCAGTCCCGCACAAAAATCATTTAATTTTAGCGTCGTCTGGAGACCAGATCCTTCGAGGAAGCGGCGTGTTGTTGCTGATTAGCACACCTCACTCTTCCGCCTACTTTTTTTCGACGACGTGGAATTATCGATTCATCCACTGCACCGTCCTGACGCCACGGTTGCAGAACACATCATTTTTATCCACTTACTTTGTCGTATGCCTTCTGAAGCACCACCTGCGGTGCCAAGAAAGCCCACCTGCGGGCACATACACATCGTTTTACTACATTTACTGCGATCAGGAGATCTCTTAGATCATTTTTGAGGAATATCCATCTGATTGGACACACGGAAAGAATTTTTAGATCAGATCAAGAAAAATGAGCTGCAAATCACGAAAATCTTATGCAGTTTCTCACCCTAGCTCGGGGTTTTGTAAATTACGACTCCTTGTTCGCAATTTTCAAAATTGAACGAAATGAAGATATTGACACTCGAAAATAGCAAATTATCACTTTTTTGGGTCAATAATTCGATCCTGAGAAATAAAACATTGCCATCGCGAATCGAAAATTGATCCAAATTTGTATCAATTTTATATTTACTCGATTGTAAATTGCAAAAAGTGAGTCGTAGATTTCCATCTTTTTGTTTTGAATCAAAAATACGTTTTTGAAAAAATGAGTGGTAAAGTCGTAAATTACAACCGCATTTTACTCAATTTGTAACATATATCGCTTTGAGAGAGAAGCAACGTTTTCTATCTATTGAAAAGCATTTATTATTATTTATTGAAAACTGTAACTTTTACTTACTTGGCTGATTCTAGGAATCGAACTCGAGACCTTCTGCATACCAACCTAGCACACATCTACTAGGCCATGGTGATGCATCCAAGTCGGATATCAAAATTAATAATAAGAAGCAACCTGAATATGAGTTACATTTTAGGGGTGTTCTGAATTAAGATTATGTTTTATTGGCGAGAAAAATATAGTCGTCTTATTTTGGACGTCTAACCTCTAATGTACAATATTTTGTGATGATCATTTAAATAAAGGTAAGAAATTGTATATAATGTGAAGTTGAAATTCAACTTTGTACTCCCTATATATATATAGAACTAAAAAAAAGGCATTATTGGAGACACAAGCGGGGCCAGGGCCTAATGACTTATATTCTGAACGATTCCTGTATGAGCGTTGATATTCTGGTGGAATATCATTTCCCGCTAAATCCGAATGGCTTACAAAGATCTACTTTTAATATTAACCAGATTTATTTTTCGAGGATTTTACATTTCCTCAAAAGAGACAGTACCAAAAAAAAAAAGATAATTATTATTTGGAGGCAGGGATCGAACTCCAGACCTTCGACGTAGCCGTCAGACACACTTGAGTTGATTTTAACACTCAGTGAATATAAATCACGAACAAATTTTAGCAAATCCAGATTGGTAAAAAGTATAAATGGAATTATTCCCTTGAAGTAGTAAATTGCGACAAAAAGGTTGTAATTTACTTTGAAGGGCACAAGCTTGAATTATAACTTTTAATTGTAAATCTTAACTTAGGAATTGTTGTAATTTGCGATGAAATGAAAGTTAAATTGCCATATTTTTCTATCCGTTTCGAATCAAAGCGCCGTGATTTACAAAAAAACATGTTTTGTAAATTGCAACTGAATAATTCGCAATTGGTGATTTTTCAATTCTTTCCGTGCAAGCGTTCCACAGATTGGGTATATCATACTTTCAACTGTACTTTAGACACCACGCGCGGTGTACACACAAAGCGCGCCCCAGCTCTGTTGCGGATTTGCACTGGATCAGGATACTATTTCGTTTCCGATCAGCATATCGTAATAATCCCTACAACTGGAGTTTCGTTAGTGTTCCTCATCGAGTCATCAAGTGTTGCAGTCGTCCAAGTGCACATATATAAAATTGATTACATCATCAAGGATATATGGAGTTGCGGAATCCTTAGTAACAAAATCACTTAAGTATCACATGATTTTTCTTATTATATTTATATATATATATTTAGTGTTTATTGAATCAGAAAATTCGTCGAGTTGAGATATAATTAACGTAAAATAATAGTTTATTTTCTGAGATACATATATGAACATATTTGTGAGATACAAAACTTCGTACCGTATTGAAATACTTACCTTTTTGAAATCGTTTTTAGATTTTTTTTAATATCGCGTATGTTAATATACATCCATTTAGATCCGGTCTGAACTCTAAAAAGAATATTTAAAGATACATCGTGAATAATATTTACTTCCTATAAGGAATATTAGTCTGGTTATTTACTGAAAATTATTCACTCGAATTTGTGGAAATACAACTTAACAGATAGTCTTGAATACTATCGAGTAAACGTCTTCGTCTTTGAATGTAGTAATGTTATGTGAATTAGTGTTTACCTTACTTTGGTTTGTCCAAGTGTTCAATTGGCAACCAACTCCAGAGTCATTAAGACTCCTCACGCCAATCGTCGAACATATTGCTAGGGATATAAACACCCTACCCCGCTGCATAGCTGGAAAATTGCATCCTGTCAATTCGTGATATCAAGGTTGCAACAATATAAAGATAATACACAGTTTTGAATATATAGATAATCATTTGACAATACAATATTAGATGGGAGCAGTGCACTTCTTCGTCTAGGTATTTAAGATTTAAATAACTATATTGCTTTTTAAACATATTTAACTATATTGCATTATTGATATCATATGCCAACTGTATATGCATTTATGTCCAACTTTTACTTTTCAGCGACCCTCCCTGATATTGGCCTGAATTTTGTTTTCGATTCTGATATAGACTTTCCTGCTATACCTTAATTATCCCTACCATCTTTCCTGGTATCTTAAGAAACTTTAAGTTTCAAGTTTAGATATAATTGCGAATTCTTTCCCTATTTGTTTTCGAATTGTTTGCAATTCACATCACTTTCCCTTGTGGTATCACTTTACAATTATAACTTGTTTTATTATTATATTATTTGCCATTTTGACATGGTAATATTTGTTTAGTTTACCATTCTGGTGCCAACAGACCTCTTTTTATGATGCCACTAATGGTTAACCTTACCGGTTGCCGTATATCCTTCGTGGATATTCTTACCTGAATTAATTCTTGACTTCAGCCCTTAATCGGCTATGGATTATTGACTTCACGTTATATGGTGTTAATTTACTACCTTTGTTTTGACAAAGTGTCTGTTATTCTTGAACAATCCTACTTAGGAATTTCATTGTCAAGATCTCCTTTTGTCAGGATAATAATAATAAATAATTATTTGTAATCTTTGTTGTGTGATTAGGGCAGACAGAAGTGATGGTTTATTACACCGCTCTTCACGCCTATTGTCGGTAAATACACTGCTTACCCGGATGCTCGTGTTGATTTGACTTCCTTGTAGTTACAATCGTGCATTCCTTTTGAAAATTTCTTTTGAATACGATAGATGAAAGATATTCTTTTTACGAACTTACTTTATTTCGGGAAACTATTACCCTTCGTAGCATTAACAAGCCACCGTGGCCTATTTGTATAGGTTCGTTTTGATTTGGACTGTTTCATTTTTGTGAACTCCTTTTGTACGCGTGTATAAATAGTATTAATAATATTTTTGCTATTATGAATTCTGAGAATTTATCGAACTTTGTAGATTCGAAAGCTACATTAACATAATATTATAATTTTGTATCGAGGTTCAGTTATAGCGAGATTGATTCTTGTATAACGACCGCCTAATCGTTAATTTACTTTTTGTAATATAATTGATAACGTTTCTTTTAATATTCGGTCGAATAAAAGATTTAATATTTTTTGACAAAAAAAAATATATTAAAATAGAATATAAGTATATAGGGACTTAAACCTGTTAGATTTAAGATCAAATATAAATAAAAATTGTGTATGATTATTTGAATAGAAATTTCGTTGCAGATTTCACTGGCTTATATGGAATTCGCAGTTATTCTTTTTCAGATAGTATGAGGAATTTAGTTATGATGCAATAAGTTAGTTCGAGGTCCGATGGGGGTTGGACGAATCCCTCTCTTTCTCTCACATGAAACGGAAGGGGATGATTATTAGATGGTATAGTTAGCTTAGAGGTTAAGTGATGTAGGTCAGGCTTGACCTACATTCATGTTAAGGGGCTTCTTCTTAACTTTATTTGTCTGTCTTCAAGAGGCCATGGTTCGAAGAGGGAGTTGATCTTCTTTCGAAAGGGTGGGTTATGAGACAGGGGTTGTCGTTTACACCTTAGACAACCCGACACCATGTCAGACACTTCGCTCCTACACTCTACAGAATAGCGAGAGCATGGTAGAGACAAGGTCATTAACAGCTCTAGATATCTTTTAACACCTAAAGATATCATTATTTAGAGACTATTCAGTGTGGTCACGGATATTTGTGGTTAAAGAAATATTTCTACTTTAAAACTCCTTAGGAAGTGCAGGACTAATTTTCTTCTCAAGTTAATCAGAATAAAAATGCTCATTTAGTGGGTGTCTCAGAATAAAATAGTCTGGGAGTGCGACACGTGCATCGAAGTGAACAAGAGTATCCGTGTATCGGGCCTCAGTCTTTTAGATATAAAGGGATATGTCAACATCCATATCCAGATATGCAGGGTAAAAATTTGTAGCACCGTCGCGTCGCCCACAGCAAGGATCCACCTCCCTTCGGCTCTTGAGTGGAGCGGGGCAATGCTGAATATCGACGCGGTGGTCGATCGGCGACAACCTCAATTTGCCTCTCGGGTCAATGCCCTCCAGTACGTGTAGTGGACTGAAGAGTAGTACGGGGTAGGGCAATTGAGGAACAGGAATTCGACTTACTATTTTTTTTCTATACCAACCGAGTTCTTGGAGGATGAGAGATTCTACATTAGTAATGTTCCCATGACGCATGGAGGCAGTAGGCTTTTATGGCTGGCGAGGACTTGGGATTCCAGAATCCTCCTCTCTTCCACGAACACTACGATGATTGGGTCGGCTTCGGATCTTTTAAGTGTAGTAGCGATCTCGTGGTGACTAATGTCTGTTTCCGCGTGGATCTTCTTTATGATTCTTCTTGGAAGATTAGTATAATTCTCTGGTGAGTGTAGTTTTGAGTATGTGTTAATTTGAAACAGGAACGAGCTATACAGAGCCATGTCACTTCTTGGCATACCTGCCAAACTCGTTCGATTGTGCAGGATGACTATGGAGAACTCGCGCTGCTCCGTCAAGGTTGGTAAGAACACCACCGACTCATTTAATGTCGAGAAAGGCTTACGACAGGGTGACGCGCTGTCATGTAACCTCTTCAACATCATTCTTGAGGCAATCGTACGCAACTCGCATGTCAACACCAGCGGTACGATTTTTTTTAGATCCGTTCAATTACTTGGCTATGCTGATGATATTGACATTATTGGAAGAACGAAGCGCGCTGTCAGTGGAGCATTCGCAAGTATTGAAGTGGAAGCGGCTCGAATGGGTCTGGCTGTAAATGAAGATAAAACAAAGTATATGCTGTCCTCGGGTGAAGTAGATCATCACCGTTGGCTCGGACAAAACGTCACAATGGACAGATATAACTTTGAGGTTGTTAAGGACTTTGTCTATTTGGGTTCCACTATAACCTCTCAGAACAACATCAGTGAAGAGATCAGTCGAAGAATCACTCTTGCCAATCGCTGTTTCTTCGGTCTAAGAAGGCATCTTAGTAGTAAAGCCCTCTCTCAAAGGACCAAGGAGACACTATACAAAACCCTTATCATCCCAGTCCTGCTGTATGGAGCAGAAGCGTGGACACTGACACAATCGGATGAATACAGGCTGGGGTGCTTTGAGAGAAAGATTCTTCGGGTGATATTCGGGCCTGTATGTATCAATGGAGTATGGAGGAGAAGATTTAATGACGAACTGTACGGGCTATACAGCGACATTGACTTGGTTAAGAAGCTAAAAATTCAGCGGCTTAGATGGCTGGGCCATGTGGAGCGTATGAACGAAAACGCTCCTGCTCGACGAGTCTTCAATTCCAACCCGGAGGGTCGACGCAGTTCTGGAAGACCCCATCTAAGGTGGCGCGATCAAGTGGTAAACGACCTCAACCAACTTGGTGTGCGCAACTGGAGGCCACTGGCTAGGGACCGGCCTAGCTGGCGAGGATTGTTGGTTGAGGCCGTGGTCCACAATGGACTGTCTGCGCCACCTTAAGTAGGTAAAGTAAGTTAATTTGATTTAGGTATTGCAGGACATCGAAGCTACCAATTATAAAAATAATAATAAATTATCCACTCGCAATCTGGTTTCCTCTTGTTGATACTATTTATATCTGAGGTGATCTGCATATAAAGTTATATGTTCTAAGGGATGTAGGTTATAATTTATGTTTGGACCTACCTCTTACTCATCGTGCCTATGGTATTTGGATGTGTGAGTATATATATATGGATATGTTTGCATTTATGATGGAACATATCAAAATGCGTATGCGTGTGTGTATGTTTGCATCTCTATGCCTATGTGGTCCTGTCAATCAGGTAGAGAGATTTGAAAGAACCGGATTGCTTGGGTGGATAAGTCTGTGTATGGAGGAAAAATGCCCAGGATTTGTATGGTGAGATTATTCATAATAAAGACATTATGCCTCCATTAGATGAGTGTAGGTGCATTGTGCTTTACTACTACCACCAGGAAATATTGTAGTTGGCGTAACGAACTTGAAGGAGGGGATATTCCTATGAGACTACATGTAGGTTGGTCTTTGCTTGATGCCCTCTACCGGGTGAACGTGCAACATCATCATCATGCATATCCTAGCGAGAGGATATTCTTCCTTTCGTTGTTAGGTTAAATTTTCAAAGTTACAGAATGGCGCCCAACGTGGGGCATAAGTTTTTGTATGCTTCACGGGCCCCACCCTGTGCGTAGGTAATTCTCGGCTTTATTTCAACGTTACAACTTATGTTCTTGTTCCTGAGCGATTTTTATTGTCAATCCTACATTTTACTCTCAGATGTCTGATTTGTGTAGCCCAAAGGAAACCAAAAATATATATATCTTTTTTTGTAATTGTGTGTGTGGACATAGATAAACTAATAATAAAGACAGGCCGCTTCATAGAAGAAAAAATTAACTGATTTGAGATGCCTCCACCTTATTCCTTCCTTCACATTAATTTTTCACTTCCGCAAAAATAAGTTAAATCGTTCTTTGCCAGTTCTTTACTACTGCCGTAAGATGGAAGACGGCCAAAGAATATTACTGGCGTGCATCGGCATATCTTGCTTACGACCAACCTATCCTTGGTGATAACCTAGATAGGTTGATCAAAGAAGCTGGATCCACACACACTGCCCTTACTATTGGAAGTGATGTCAATGCCCATCACACGGTCTGGTATAGTTCCGATATAAATAGTAGAGGTTAAGTACTAACCTTATTGTAAGTAATATAGGTAACGAACCAACATTTATTACTAAAACCAGACGAGAAGTTCTTGACATTACTCTCGTCTCATATTGCATTTATCCAATTATCAAGGATTAGAGGGTGTCACCTGAACATTCGTTCTCTGAGCACCGCTATATCCAATTCAAATTAGATGATGATCCCCAGACCAGTCTTTACCACTGGGCCCACTGGGCCCGGGCCCAGGGCCCCGCAATCACCAGGGGCCCCCAAATTGCTGAAATATCAATTAACCTCTATCAATAAAAAAAATATTTCGATACAATTTTAGATGCATAAAGAATGATCAGAATTCGTACTTTCTTTGTTGAACAACAACCTTTGCTGAACATTTTAAATCGCATTGCCTACGAAATTATATTCAAATTAAAACAGAAATATGAAGCACTTATAAACAATGCTCCGCTGTGGATAACTAACTGAGTGGCAATGCAGATTGCTTTCTGACAGAAACAAAAAAACACACACACATTTTGAATATCACTGATTGTGGGCTTTGTTTATTTTGACATTTGTTTCCTTGTTGACAACAAAATTTTCGTTTTTAGTGACAAAGAAGACCACACAAAATAAACATATTGAATTTCGATTATTGGCATTTTTATTTTGAAAAGAATTTTTATAAAAATTGATTTAGTAAACGTTCATTCATAGTTAAAATTTTAAAATTATTTTTTTAAATTTTTTATTTCAAAATTTAGAGTTTGAAAATTAATATTTTGAAAACGGTTCAATAGAATAACTTCGTTTAAAATTACAATTAAAATAATAAGTTTTTGGCTTAACAAAAAGGTAAAGCGTGGCATTGTAGGAGTTACCGTTATTTTTTAATATTTTTTTTTCAAATTTAAGTCATGTTCTTAGAAAATTGCCCCTCCCGGCTAAACGGAAGGGAATAGACCCATCTCCCATACGATTCTTTTTCTTGTCTCAACCTAACCTACACGCTACACAACATACGTGAATCAACCTGTATATGCATAACACATTGTGCGTTTGAAAGCAATTCTGATTGACTTTTATTTGCTAATTTCAACAACAACTGACCCCTAGTTTTCAATGTGTGTGATTTGAAGACTTTGATCAAAAAAGCACATAGATTTTTTAAAAATAAAAATGCTTCCAGATACAAATTACTGTACACCAACATCTAACCCCGGTGCAAGGCACGTATGTGGCAAATACAAAAGAGAATTTGATGCATTAACATAATATTCGAATTTACTTGCTGGTCGGTAACTTAAATATAATGACCATATGGCAGGCTTAAGTTTCTTTTGTTTTACTTCCATGACATTTTCTAACTGTCTTAGCTACACTATTCTGTAGCTGCAGCAGTAGTACGTTGCACTTACAATTTGAAGTTGCAGTCAACAACAAGTCAACTCCACTCCAACTTCATGAACGTGCTGCGCTGCAAAACAACAACAAACGAAATGGCATAAACAATTTAATAATAAATATTGTTTAATTAAAAAATTAAAAGAATAAATATTAATTCAAAGTTATGTGATTTTTTCTGTATATTTTTACTGCACAATATAACATTTTCATATGATCATACAGGGGCCCCATTTTCAAAAAGTGCCCAGGGCCCCCAAAAGGGTAAAGACGGCCTTGATGATCCCCCCCTTCAGATAGCCTTCAGAAACCATAGGAAAACTAACTGGCTAAAGTACAGAGATACACTTAATAATCTCATAGACCGTGATCTCTTAATACCCCCATGTAATACCCTAGATCTTGACAAGAAGGTTAATGACCTCACATTAGCCCTCAACAATGCTCTAGCAGCCTCTTGTCCTCTTATTAAACCAAGGGGTAAGAAGAAGCCACACTGGTGGAATACAGAAAAAACGAAATAGACTGTGAATCATACAAGAATTCCCTTCAAATATACAAAAAAGAACTTAGGAAAGCAAAAAAAATGTCTTGGAGAAATCTTTGTGGTAAAATAGAGGAAGTCTCTGAAGCTTCAAGGCTTAGAAAAGTTTTCTCAACAAATCCAGTAGTACCAAGTTTTATGAAAAAACCAGATGGCTCCTGGACAACATCTAGCGAGCAATCGCTCAATCTACTACTAGATACCCACTTTATTGGTAGTTCCTCTAACATTAGGAATATTTACTTCAATAGGTCAAATATTCAAAATATCAGTCAATGAAACGCTTCAAACCATACAAGTCTGCAGGGCAAGACGGCATAATACCTGCTGAACATTAGAAGTCTTCAGATATTATTCTGTCAGTGCTGAAAAATATTATGAGAAGCTGTTTTGAACTGGTCCACATTTTCCACGGAGTCACGGAGAGAAGTTAAAGTGATGTTTATACCAAAGGCGGGTAAAAGCTCCCAAATCAACCTCAAATACCTAAGACCCATAAGCCTATCATCATTCCTTCTGAAAACATTGGAACGTCTGATTGATATACATTTACGCAACATCATTGACACTAGACTTTTGTCGACGTCTCAACATGCTTACTGTAAAGGGAAATCGATGCATTCACTTGTCCGCACTATCGAATATTCCCTTCACCACAGGGAATACACAATGGTGACTTTCATGGATATAAAAGGCGCTTTTAACAACGTCCACACATCTGCAATCGCAAATGCACTCTCAGGTCTTAAGGTAGATGGCTCACTTGGCGAATTGGTCCACCAAATGCTGGTAAGCAGGGTGGTCAACTTAAAACTGGGTCTAACATCTGCTAGACGATCTGTTAGTAGAGATACGCCACAAGGTGGTGTCCTATCTCCACTCCTTTGGAATTTAGCGGTTAATGAACTGCTAACAATGCTGGAGGAGGATTGATTCAATTTGATTGCCTATGCCGATGACATTGCTATTGCAGTTTCAGGTAAGCATCTCAACACTCTGTGTGAACTCCTCCAATTTGCACTTAATAAACTTACCAACTGGGCAAGCCGATGTGGATTAGGTGTTAGCCCCCACAAAACTGAACATGCCCTCTTTACAAGAAAATACAAACTTCCACACGTCGACCCTCCCTCTATAAATGGTATAAGGCTTAAATTCTCTGACGAAGCAAAATAATTGGGTCTTATTTTGGACAGGATATTAAGCTGGAAACCCAATATACAAGAAAGAGTAAGAAAAGCTACGGTAGCTCTTTTCTCTTGCAAAAAAGCCATAGGCCATAAATGGGGTCTAGAGCCCCGCGTAGTTCATTGGCTTTATATATCGGTGAAAAGACCAATTCTCACTTACGTTGTGGTCTTTTGGTGGCCTGCCTTAGACACGGTGCCATGAACTAAGGCCATACGAATTTAAGCCATAATGGCGTAAATTCACATCTAAGTACGAATTAGTGCCATAATCAGGATATGGCCTCAATTCAACTTAAAAGCAGAACTCAAGCCGTATGGCGTTTGTTCATTTTGAAAAATAGACCTTAGGTGGGTGAGGAGATGGACAAGGAGGCAGATGAGGAGACAGACGAGGAGACAGACGAGGAGGCAGACGATTAGGCAGACGAGGAGACAGACGAGGAGGCAGACGAGGAGGCAGACGAGGAGCCTGACGTCTATCTCCTCACCCAGCTAACGTCCGTTGTTTTCGGTGCCATGCACGAAGACCATACGAATTGAGGCCATAATGGCGTAGATTCACATCTAAGTACGAATTAGTGCCATAATCAGGATATGGCCTCAATTCAACTTAAAAGGAGAACTTAAGCCGTATGGCGTTAGTTCATTTTGAAAAATGGACGTTAGGTGGGTAAGGAGATGGACAAAGAGACAGACGAGGAGGCAGACGAGGAGACAGACGAGGACACAGACGTTAGGTGGATGAGGAGATAGACGAGGAGGCAGACGAGGAGGCAGATGAGGGTGCAGACGAGGAGGCAGATGAGGAGGCAGGCGAGGAGACAGACGCATTTTCTGTAGAATCTGTTGCTGGTATTGGATGTCTTGACATCCCTCCTGGGATGTTGACCAGTACTTGACGGATAGTATCTTGGACGATTTCTGCCGCAGAGCTGATTCCAAAGCTCAGTCGCTTGTACCTGAATAGGCCTACGTGTGTTGAAAATGTGGTAATCGATCGCGACTCATTGTCTAAAATGAGTTGGTGATACTCTTTGTTTAAATCCAACTTGCTGAAAATGATTGAACCATTTAAAGCTATGAATATGTCGTCGATTGTTGGAGTGATATGGGGTTTTCTTTTGACTGTCGTATTTGCTGCCCTCATGTGAACACACATTCTTATGACGTCTGGTTTATTGGGTTTTGGCACAATGACTATTGGAGACACCCATGGAGTTGGTCCATCTGCTTTCTCAATTATATCTTTTTCTTCGTGTCTCTTGATCTCCATTTCAACCTTGTCTTTCAAGTTAAATGGGACTCTTCGATTTGTTTTAAACTGCCAACTCCTCGTGTAACATTCGGAAAATTTTTTCAATGAACTTCATGTCGATGGTACTGTTGTTGTTTCTGATTTTGTATGTTACTTTTATTATCTGTAACTCTTGGCATGTTTTGTATCCTAGGATTGATTCAGCTTCCGTATCTATTACCAGGATATCTGAAACTACTTTATTACCTTTGTGGCTTAGTGCTGTTTTAAAACTACCTAATATAGGTAATTGTGTATTAGAGTTGTATGAAAAGACTTTTTCCTTGGTTGTTGTTTAGCTCTTAATGTCCACTCCTGTTTTAAGAAGTGTTTCACGGCTGATTATGTTAACAGAAGATCCTGTGTCGATAATAAATTCCACAACATGTTCATTTTTAAACAACTTGAACTTTGATGTTTTTGTTACTTTCGTTGTTAGGATAAATGTAGATTCGTTGCTGGAACTGTCTTCCGTCAGATGTCGAGATTGTTTTTGTATTAGTTTGGGAGTTTTTGAACGACAAACTTTCGCCCAATGTCCCTTTTTTTTTTTACACAAATTGCATTTCGATTTTTTTCCTGGGCAGCTAGAGAGTCCGTCTTCATGCCACGCACTACCACAAAAGGAACACATTATGCGTTTATTTGTATTGCAATTTTTGTATTGCCACTAAAATGTATATTAGTACTAGGACTTTCACTGTTTTTGTTTTTACAAATACTTCCTCTTTGTATTGATTTTGTTCCTCACTACTTCCTTCTATTACCTTCTACTTGAAAGTCTGTGCTTTCCAACGACTTGGCATATGTTAACAGCTGATCCGAAGTTGGTCTTTCTCTGATGCCATATCTTCGCACCAATGTTGACGCTGTGCCATAAAGGATTTGTCTTTTTTTTCATTTTCTTTGTCCTCGCCAACCGCATACCCACAATTTTCGGATGCTTTTAGCAGCCTTCCGTAAAATTGGGCCATTTTGTCTGTGGATTCTTGTTTTACGAAAGTTGAAGATCTCGAATTCTTTGTTGCTCAGTTCTTTGATGATTGTTGTGTGTCTCTGCCACTTGTTGTGTTGGTTGCAGTCTGGGATGGGGATTCGGGAAGGGAAATATAGATATCTGATACTTCCTCACCTGCTGGATGTAAAAGAAGTGCCTTCTTTCGTGTTGCGTCATCTATCTGAGAAGCCTCCAAAAAATTCTCGAATCTCCAAATCCATTTCTTCTATCTTTCACCAATGTTGGACGTTTCCAATGTATTAAATAGTGATATATTGTTGCTCCATGTTGCAATTTCCATTCTCGTCACCAATTGTAAAATTGTTAATCCACTTTTTAATTAAAACAATGGTTTTTTATATATAAAATCAAAATGGTTTTTATTACAGTTTTCTTATAACATCTGCTCAATCAACTACATTAATCTATATTCCAAAAAAACGCAGACAGCTGGTTCATTCAGGTCTGTTTATTTAGTTTGTACTTGGGTATTACAAGCTAGCTCATTTAGCTCTGTTTATTTAGTTTGTTCTTGGAGGTAACAGCCATTTGTCAACCTAATATTTGATCTATCAGTACCGTCTTGCTTTAGCGAAAGTTTACATGTGGCCATGGGAATACCTATAGGTAACTGTGTTCAGTTAAGATGGATACTGTTGTTCCTTGTTTGGCAAGTTCATCGGCTTTACAGTTCCCTAGAATATCTCTGTGCCCAGCAGAGGTGAATGTTAAACTGTTTCGCCATCTCTCTAAGAGATGATCGATAGTTGGGAGCTGTTTAAGAGTTAGTGGAGATGGAATCCAGGGATTTCAGCACGGCCTGACTATCACAGAAAATGATGATATCCCTGGAAGATATCACGTTTTCTTTAAGCCAAGATAAAACTTCCTTAATTGTCATTAATTCAACCTGGAATACGCTACAATGGTTTGGTAGACGGAAGGAGAGACTAAGATTTAGTCTGTTAGAGTAAACACCTTCCCCCACCCCATCGGTGAAAAACGCAATTTGATCGTCTTCCAGGAAGACGTTTTTCCTACCAGAGTGATCTGGAGGGTATGCTTACTTGGAAGTTTTTTATCAAAATGTAGTTGGGGTGTGGAGTAGTCCTTTTACGTTGGGCGATACTAAAGAAGTTCAGTATGTTTGCATGGCCATAATTATTATTTTTCCATTGAGGGTGGCAATGGTACAGTGGATGTAGTGCTTGGTTGCTCAACCTGAGAGCTGTGCGTTCAAACCCAGCCGAGGGCAGCAATTTTTATTTATTTCCCAAGTTTCAACTGGATGCCACCCGTGGAATTTCCATGAGATAATTATCACCTAAAATCTCAAACCACTGTACCACCTTTCTTTCCTATCTTTCTATTCCTTCTCTTTCCTCGCTCGCACATGTTAATTCATTATAAAGGTATTAATATCCCTTTGAGTGCGAGTGCATTATAAAAAAAAAAAAAGAGATCGCCTTCAGGCGAATTGCTAAACAATCAGCGCTTTGTTTGCTCAAAATATCTATGGATATCAGATTTAATAGTATATCTAGCGCTGCAGAGGGAGTAGTGCGCAGCGCACCGCTTATGCACAAACAAGCGGTTCGTTGGACTTTACGGTGCCATGAACTAAGGCCATACGAATTAAGGCCATAATGGCGTTAATTCACATTTAAGTGTGTACTAGCACCATATCCAAGATATGGCTTTAATTCACTTTTAAATGAGAACTATAGCCATAGGTCCAATGTGAACTAATGCCATAAAGTTTTTTGATCTCTGGGGTACAGTTAGTACAAGAAAACAACGGACGTTAGGTGGGTGAGGAGATAGACGAGGAGGCAGACGAGGAGACAGACGTTAGGTGGATGAGGAGATAGACGAGGAGGCAGACGAGGAGGCAGATGAGGGTGCAGACGAGGAGGCAGATGAGGAGGCAGGCGAGGAGACAGACGAGGAGGCGGCCTGCTCGTCTGCCTCCTCGTCTGTCTCCTCGCCTGCCTCCTCATCTGCCTCCTTGTCTGCCTAACGTCCTTTGTTTTCTTGTACTAACTGTACCCCAGAGATCAAAAAACTTTATGGCATTAGTTCACATTGGACCTATGGCTATAGTTCTCATTTAAAAGTGAATTAAAGCCATATCTTGGATATGGTGCTAGTACACACTTAAATGTGAATTAACGCCATTATGGCCTTAATTCGTATGGCCTTAGTTCATGGCACCGTAAAGTCCAACGAACCGCTTGTTTGTGCATAAGCGGTGCGCTGCGCACTACTCCCTCTGCAGCGCTAGATATACTATTAAATCTGATATCCATAGATATTTTGAGCAAACAAAGCGCTGATTGTTTAGCAATTCGCCTGAAGGCGATCTCTTTTTTTTTTTTTATAATGCACTCGCACTCAAAGGGATATTAATACCTTTATAATGAATTAACATGTGCGAGCGAGGAAAGAGAAGGAATAGAAAGATAGGAAAGAAAGGTGGTACAGTGGTTTGAGATTTTAGGTGATAATTATCTCATGGAAATTCGGCTGCGCGCCTCAAGATCCGCGGACAAAATATCCGGGTCAAAATATCCGCGACAAAATATCCGCGGACAAAATATCCTCGGACAAAATATCCGCGTCAAAATATCCGCGACGCATAATATTACGGTGTATAAGCAATGACCTATGTAAGGGGGGGCATGCTGCCCCCCTGCAACCCCCCTGCTTGGGCACACTGTAGGACTTGGGGTAGGTGCGAGGTAGGGTGTGTGCGGATATTTTGACGCGGATATTTTGTCCGCGGATATTTTGTCGCGGATATTTTGACCCGGATATTTTGTCCGCGGATATTGAGGCGTGTCACCGGAAATTCCACGGGTGGCATCCAGTTGAAACTTGGGAAATAAATAAAAATTGCTGCCCTCGGCTGGGTTTGAACGCACAGCTCTCAGGTTGAGCAACCAAGCACTACATCCACTGTACCATTGCCACCCTCAATGGAAAAATAATAATTATGGCCATGCAAACATACTGAACTTCTTTAGTATCGCCCAACGTAACATAGACTACTCCACACCCCAACTACATTTTGATAAAAAACTTCCAAGTAAGCATACCCTCCAGATCACTCTGGTAGGAAAAACGTCTTCCTGGAAGACGATCAAATTGCGTTTTTCACCGATGGGGTGGGGGAAGGTGTTTACTCTAACAGACTAAATCTTAGTCTCTCCTTCCGTCTACCAAACCATTGTAGCGTATTCCAGGTTGAATTAATGATAATTAAGGAAGTTTTATCTTGGCTTAAAGAAAACGTGATATCTTCCAGGGATATCATCATTTTCTGTAATAGTCAGGCCGTGCTGAAATCCCTGGATTCCATCTCCACTAACTCTTAAACAGCTCCCAACTATCGATCATCTCTTAGAGAGATGGCGAAACAGTTTAACATTCACCTCTGCTGGGCACAAAGATATTCTAGGGAACTGTAAAGCCGATGAACTTGCCAATTGACAAAGATCACTTAAAATGCATTTGTTGCGCCATCTATCTGAATGGTATCGGACTGCTCTATAAACCATCCTTATGACTTTTAGAACAAATTTCTTTCAGCACTCAATGGGGTTGTGTGCATAGTTTTCGAGTTTATCGCTTAAACACACACAAATTTTGAATTTTATATATATAGATAGATAGATTATAATGAAGAAAAATTTTTTTTGTTTTAACGTTTTGTATTGTTTTCTATTGGTTTCTTAGTTTATAGGGCTTAAGAAGATTGTTATGTATTTCTTTATTTATTCCATTTTTATCAATTACTGAATTTACTCCTTTTCTTTCTATTATTTTGAATGGACCAATATAAGGTGCTTGACTTTTCTTTCTATTTTCTACTTTTAGCAATACTAAATCACCTACTCCTAGATCTAACCTATTATTGTATTTCTTATTTTCTGTTGCTGTTCTTTTTTCTTTTATTGTTATTGTCATTTCTCTGGCCTTACTTAGTGCATGATGTAACCTGGTTTTCAACTCATTGGCATAATTATCGTAGTCATACATTTTTGTTTTATTATTTAGCGTATCTGTCGGTGAGCAGGGTACTTTGCCATAAATGAGTTCGTAAGGTGAATACCCAGTGTCTATATGTGGTGTTGTATTGTATGCAAACGTAAAATATGGAACCCATTCGTCCCATTCATTATCATTGACATTTGATAATAAGAATTCATTGAGTGTCCGATGGTTTCTTTCAAGGGCACCTATAGTTTGATGGTGGTATGGAGAAGAGAATGTTTGTTTTATCTTTAAAAGTGAACATACGTTGTTCATAAGTTCGTTATTGAATTCTGTACCTTTATCTGATTTTAGAATCTTAAAGTGTCCATATCTAAGAATAAATTCTTCTACTAAAGTCTTTGCCGTTGTTGTTGCGTCTTTTGATGTCATCGGATATGCGACGACAAATTTGGTAAGTTCGCATTGCATGGTTAAAATATATCTTTTATTATTTGATATTCGTAAAGGTCCGACTGTGTCAATTGACACCACTTCAAAACTGTTGCCTGGAGTGTCTGTAATCGTTTGTGGTTCTATTGTGTGTTTTGTTTGTTTATTTCTTGCACATGAATCACAATTTGTTATGAATTGCTTTACCATTTGACTCATTTTTCGCCATACGTATCTTTGTTTTAATTTTATTAGTGTTTTCCGTATACCTAGATGTCCTCCGTGTGCAGAGTTATGGAATTCGTCAATTAGTTTGTATTTAGTTAAATCATCAAATATTTGTTTTGGGGCATTATAAATTATTATTTTTAGCTTAGGATTCTGGCCATTTATTTTTATCTTTGCATATGTTTTTTTGAATTTATCTTTTTCAAAATGCTTAAATATTTCATCATTGCTCATAAGGGCTTTCTCGTTTATATTTTCTTTATTCATTCTGGATACTAATTTCTTCAGAGTCGACTCTAGTGTCGCTGAATTATCATTAGGTCCCGTATACGTATACATATTATTATCTTTGTTTATTTCTGATGCAAGCTTCCTCGGGGTCGAATCTGGATTCGCCGATTTATCACTGCATCGCACGTGCACAAAATTTTCATCAATATTTATTTTTGAATTCCTAGCATTTTTATCAATATTAAATTTTAATTTCTTTATATTTTTGACGTCATTAATGGGTATGCATTCCCAGATTTGAAGTTGTACAGGCTTCTCTTGAGAATTGCATTTCTCCTTGTTGTTGTCCACATTCATTTTGTTGGACATCCCCCTTGTGATAACTAAAGACTAATGTTCTTTTGACGGTTTTCCTCGATTTCGGTCGGTATCATTTGTTTTAATAAGTCTGAGTCGATTTTTATTCTAGATAGAGCATCTGCGTTTGATGGTCCCTTAGGAATGTATTTCCTCATTGGTTTTATCTGTGAGTTTGCATTTTTCTTCTGGGTAATATTCTTCATTCACTAGCTTACTTGTTATTTTGCAGATCGATTTGTCTGTACTCGTTTCTATTAAAAATGTCATATTTTTATTTTTGTGTTTTGCAACAATAAAATTTGTGTTGCTATCCGATATTCTATATACTTTTAATTTTGGCTATCTGGAATGTTCGGGTATTCCAAGCCATGTTCGTTTCCCTCTTGTCGTTCATTATGTAATAATCGTATTTGCTTTCTCGTATTTCTGAATTGGCCTTGATGATGGCTTTGTTTATTGTTTCTTGGAGCATTTTGTGTTTGGTTATTGTTCCAGTTATTATGTCGGTTGAAGTGATTGTTGCGGGTATAATTTCGATTTTGGATGTTGTTGTTGTATCGATTTTGATTCATGTTTCTTTCAAATCTGTTACGGTCATTGCCTTGTTGATTAAAGTTTTGTATGTTTGGTTTGTTTGTGTTTTGTGTGCTGTGTCTATAGTGCGTTAGAATTTGTTTTTTCTAATTTTATTGCCAGGTTTGCTGCTTCTGTCAATGATTTAGGTTGAGATGCAAAAACAGTTTGTTTTATGTTGTCGTTAAGACCATTTTTGAAGATATTTAAACTGTAAATGTCGTTCATTTTTCTTATCACCTTCTTTTCTTCATTTGTAACATTGTTACCTAATACTTTTATCTGTAGATTATTTAAATCAGCTATAGTATTGAGTAATTTATCCCTAAATGACGTTACTGAAAGATTTCTTTGACTAAAATTCGATAAGGTATTTTGAATTTGAGGAATGGTTGTTTTTACATTAATTGCTAGTTTTACGTGAAAAACGAATTTTATTAATTGCTGTGTGCAAGTGGTTTTTAATCCCTTGTTGATTATCTCAACTATTTTAAGAAAGCTATCTAACTCCTTGAAATTTCTTGAAAACATTGGGATTGCTTTCATAGCTATTCCTAAATCAAAATCTGCCATTTTTTTTGTTTATTTCTTTTTCTCTTTTAAAAACTAAATTGTGTTCTTGCAGTTGATCCTCTAGTATCTTCTTAGTAGTATTATATATAGCTTCAAATTCTAATTTAAGTGCTTTGTTATTTTCATTTTCTTCACTATTTTCTAAATTATTAATTTTTCTTTAAGATTTCCTATTTCGCTAATTTTTGTTTAAACTGTTTCAAATGTATAAGGTCTACCTGAACTGTTCTTAATATTTGAGAGAATAGTTTGTAAGATGTTTTTTAATTCTTGCATTTGGGTAGATAAGTGAAAAGTATTAAAAATATTTTTTGATTGTTGTTGGTATTAAATAATTTTTTTTTTTTATACATTAGTTATTTGATTTTTGTGTTTATGCACATAATTCTTAAAATATTTGTTTGTTTTATATGCAGCGTAAAGTAAGGTCATGATAACTGCGGCTGTTGCCACTGATTCAGGAATTATTGGCATGTTTATTTCCTCCTGGACGTTGTTGTTATTGACTATTGTTTCCGGTCTGCTTTGGCTTTTTCCCATAGTGCTGTTTCTCCGATTTGTGGTTTGGGTTTTTTTTTTTTTTTTTTACGCTTCTATAGAGATGGGCTTTGGTCCGGCGTTGATTGGAGTCGGGATGTATTTTTTGTTGGCGGGGTTGAACCTTCGGGAATGTATTCTTCGATTTTCTTGTTCTTCAGCTCTGCCAGATACTTTTCCCACTTCTCTACAATGCTATCGAGTTCTAGCTGTGACATTTGGTATTTTGCAGGATCGCCATGTTGTTGTCAATACACTCGATTGCACTGAATGTCACTCAATAGAAATAAGATCCTATTTTATGTTACAACCAATAGGAGCTAAGAATAACATTGTTAGTAATTATGAAAATGTAGAAGTAAGATAGAAGATAAGTATAACAGTTATACTTATCTTCTATCTTAACAGTTATACTTATCTTCTATCTTACTTCTACATTTTCATAATTACTAACAATGTTATTCTTAGCTCCTATTGGTTGTAACATAAAATAGGATCTTATTTCTATTGAGTGACATTCAGTGCAATCGAGTGTATTGTTATTCAAAATTATTAATGTTGTGTGATGACACACTCGATTGTACGTTTTGTCACTCGTTTTGTGTTTGGTTTGAGAGCAGTGGCGGTGCATATGTGGGTACATATGTGGGTACACACTACAAGATACGGAAGCTGAATCAATCCTAGGATACAAAACATGCCAAGAGTTACAGATAATAAAAGTAACATACAAAATCAGAAACAACAACAGTACCATCGACATGAAGTTCATTGAACAAATTTTCCGAATGTTACACGAGGAGTTGGCAGTTTAAAACAAATCGAAGAGTCCCATTTAACTTGAAAGACAAGGTTGAAATGGAGATCAAGAGACACGAAGAAAAAGATATAATTGAGAAAGCAGATGGACCAACTCCATGGGTGTCTCCAATAGTCATTGTGCCAAAACCCAATAAACCAGACGTCATAAGAATGTGTGTTCACATGAGGGCAGCAAATACGACAGTCAAAAGAAAACCCCATATCACTCCAACAATCGACGACATATTCATAGCTTTAAATGGTTCAATCATTTTCAGCAAGTTGGATTTAAACAAAGAGTATCACCAACTCATTTTAGACAATGAGTCGCGATCGATTACCACATTTTCAACACACGTAGGCCTATTCAGGTACAACCGACTGAGCTTTGGAATCAGCTCTGCGGCAGAAATCGTCCAAGATACTATCCGTCAAGTACTGGTCAACATCCCAGGAGGGATGTCAAGACATCCAATACCAGCAACAGATTCTACAGAAAATGTGAAAGTTGAAAACTACAATAACTTCATTATCCAAGAAAACATGATTAAAGCTATGTCAGTTGAACAAAAGGTTATCCTGGCCGTGAATGATAACAAGCTATGGAATGATGAGGAGCTCAAGAAATTTAAACTTGTTCAAAATGAAATTTCAATACACAACGGAATCGTCTTACGTGGCACAAAGATAGTACTGCCAACTGAATTATGTTCACATGCAATTGAATTGGCACATAAAGGTCATCTGGGTATAGTTAAAACGAAGCAAATTATTTGCAGCAAAGTGTGGTATCCAAACATTGATAGATTGGTAGAAGACAAAATAAAAAATTGCCAAATTTGTCAAGCAGTCACTAACACAAGTCACAGAGATCCACTACTTATGCCAGAACCAGCTAAATATCCATGTGAACCAATATCAATTGATCTTAAGGGATGGGCCCTTTCAAAAACAATAAATACATTCTTGTCATTATTTATGATTTGTCAAAGTATCCCATCGCTGAAATTGTACACTCCACTTAATTCAGTTGTGCTAAGGAAGTGTTGCAGAATGTATTTGCAGAGTTAGCGATACCAGAAAGGATTTCATCAGACAATGGACCCCCATTCCAAGGACGAGAATTTAATGAGTTAGCGAAACAATACAATTTCAAACATAAACGTGTTACTCCTCATTTGCCTGAAGCTTATGGTATGGCGGAAAGATTTGTTAAGACCTTAAAAAAGAATTTTGTTAGTGCTGAGCTGGAAAATAAAAACTTAGCATTTCAACTACACGATTTTATGTTCAACTATCGCTCAGCACCGCATTTTTGAACATGAGTATCACCATTTGAAATCGTATTTGGACAAAAATTTAGAACATGTTTACCAACTATAACTAATACCATACAGCAGGACAAATATTTTAAAAACGTGAGGGAATCAATAAAGAAGAACCAACAAAAACAAAAACAATATGCAGACAAAAGACGAAGGACACGGCACAATAATAGGAGAACAGGCGACTTGGTGCTATGCAAACAGATGAAAATCAACACACTGACTCCGACTTTCAACCCATTTGTGGCTACAAAAATAACAGGAACAAAAATTACCGCAGAAAGAAAAGGAAAGATCGTTTAGAGAAATGCGTCATTTTTCAAAATAGTTGCACGTCCTTCCGTTCTTGATTCCAGTGCCCAGTTCAAACAACCCAATCACGATCCCAATTTCAAAAAACATTTTCCAACCCCTATAGATATCAATACTAGCTCTTCCTTGCAGGAAGTTAGCAAATACGAAGAATACCTTACCTATATCAACGAAAGACGGCAAAACCACCAAGCCTATCTCAAGATCCACAGGAAGCGCTCGTTCATAGTGTTCCAGATCACAGTGGCTGTCCAAGCAACATAAGTGTCTCAGCAACAGGTGAAGCGTCCAACACTAAGGAGTCTTCAACAGGGAAACCAAGAACATCCGAAAGAATTAGACGTTCACGAAAGTTCTTGAAGCAATACGTTTTGGGAAGTTTATCTGAAGAAGAGGAGGAATGTAATATCCAATAACAAACTAAATAAACAGAACTAAATGAACTAGCTTGTAATACCCAAGTACAAACTAAATGAACAGACCTGAAAGGACCAGCTGTCTGCGTTTTTTTGGAATATAGATGTATGTAGTTGATTGAGCAGATGTTATAAGAAAAGCTGTAATAAAAGCCATTTTGTTTTATATATAAAAAACCATTGTTTTAATTAAAAAGTGGATAAACAATTTTACAATGGCAACACATGTCTAGCAACAAAACGGATTTGGCCAAAGCCGGATCCAAATCCCTCTAAGACTTTGATCTCTCTGAACAGACGACACAACAGCTGCATTATAGGAGTCATTACGGGACACTGTCTCATAGGTAGACACGTCGCGAGACTTGGCGTACACACAAACGACTTTTGCAGGAGCTGTATGGGCGAAGAAGAGACAATTGTCCATCACTTTTGTACTTGCCCTGCACTGGCTCATAACAGAAAACTCCATCTAACTGTATACTTCTTTAATGATATTAGTGATCTGATTGACTTAGACATTAATTCTCTTTTACGCTTCATAAGAAGCACAAACTGGTTCTAAGTTATTAAGGCGTTTCACCCTAAACTCGTGGTATCACAACGGTCCTCCTTTGGACTAAGTGTGTCGGCCTTCCCAGCCGACAGCCACTTTAACCTAACCTAACCTAACCTTGCTATAGCTCGTACCTACTTTAATTTGTAATGAATTATGAATAAATGTGCACATCTTATTTATTTATTTATTATTTTTCGAGAATCGAGTGATTAAATTCTTGCAATGGCAAAAACCAAAACTTCAAAAAAGCTGTTTCAGAGTATTTATTTATTTATTTATTCATCAAACAGAGAAAATTAAATTCCCTTACAGACTAATACACTAAATACTTTGCAAATATTAATTTGAATTATGTATCACAATGGTGACAAATTTAATAAAGTAAGTACATATAGTTTAAAAGTATCTCTTGTGCAACTATCAAAAAAGTCTAAATTATTGCAAACCAAATTAGCTTCCCTGATGCAACAAGAGATTGGCTCATTGCTACCGTAATTCGTTCTATAGAAGTGCTCATGAAGCAAAATGAAATCACGAGAATTGCTTTTAGGAACGCGAATACTAATTAAAGAAAGTAATGGAGGACATTTAATATGGTATGAAAGTATATCCCTGATAAAAATTATTCCAAAGTATGTACGTCGACTTTCCATATTCTTACTTACTTACTTATGTTGGCGCCACTGGAGCTTGGTACTCCTGGGCCTTGCTGAGAATGCCCCTCCAGGCGGCTCGATCTCTAGCCTGCTGTCTCCACTTTCGTACTCCAAGTTGATGGATGTCTCCCTCTACCTGGTCGCTCCATCGAAGATGAGGTCTACCTTGGCTTCTGACTCCCTCGAGTTTGGCGTTGAAGACTTTACGAGCTGGAGCGTCGATGTCCATTCGCTCTACATGGCCCAGCCATCTTCGTCTTTGGACTCGAATTTTTCTGGCTAGGCTTAGGTCGCTGTACAGTTCGTTGTTATATCTTCTCCAAATGTTGTTTTCGCGATTTACGCAGACTGGACCATAGATCGTACTCGGAACTTTTCTCTCGAAGACTCCAAGTGAATTTTCATCCGATTGGGATGCTTCCGCACCATATAGCAGGACCGGGATGATGATGAGTTTCTTATACAGTGTCACCTTGGTTCTTCTCGATAGGGCTTTACTCCTCAATTGCTTACTCAGCCCAAAGAAACAGCGATTAGCAAGAGTTAGTCTGCGTTTGATTTCAGCGCTGATGTTGTTGCCTGTGTTTACAGCAGTGCTCAGGTAGACAAATTCACTGACTACCTCGAAGTTATACCTATCAATGGTTACGTTCTGACCAAGTCGGTGGTGGGATTGGACTTTTGTTGATGAAAGCATATACTTCGTCTTGTCCTCGTTTATTTTCAGCCCCATTCTGCTTGCTGCTGACTCCAGTAGTGAAAGCACCGGTTACTGCTCGCTTTGTTCTTCCTATCACGTCAATGTCGTCAGCAAACCCAAGTAATTGTGTCGATTTATTGAAAATGGTGCCTGATGTACTGGCATGGGTGCTCCGTATTACATTTTCAAGCACAATATTAAAACAGCTGCATGACAGTGCTTCACCTTGTCTTAGCCCTCTGGTGGTTTCGAGGGTTTCAGTATAGTCTCTACCTACTTGGACGGAACAGCGAGCATTCTCCAACGTCATCCTGATAAGGCGTATCAGTTTAGTAGTGATTCTAAAGTTAGACATGACACGATACAGTTCAACTCTATTTACACTGTCGTAGGCGGCTTTAAAATCGACGAACAGGTGGTGGGTGTCGATGTTATATTCTTGTTTTTTCTCCAGGATCTGGCGTAATGTGAATATTTGGTCGGTGGTAGATTTTCCAGGTCTGAAGCCGCATTGGTAAGGACCTATCATATCGTCAGCAAACGGCTTGAGACGTTCACATAAAACGCTGGACAGGATCTTATAGGCGATGTTTAAAAGGCTTATGCCTCTATCGTTGGTGCAGAGCAGGCGGTCTCCTTTTTTGTGAATCGGGCAGATGGTACTGAAGTTCCACTCATCGGGCATACTTTCCTCCGACCATATTTTGCAGATGAGTAGGTGTATGCTCCTGACCAGGTCATCTCCAGCGTGTTTGAAAAGCTCCTTATTCATCTTTTGTCTGGTGATGGCTAATTTGATTTCATTTTGGTCGGGCGGTTGTAGTTCGTGGTCGTCATCTAGATTAACTAGAACAAGTTGATCTTGGGCTTGATATTGGCTGTCATCGCCATTTAGCAACCGTTTAAAGTATTCTCTCCATATGGCTAAAATCGCCTGCGTTTCCACTATGTTATTTCCATCCTGATCTTTGCAGGGCCCAGGGCGGCTTGTGAAACCGGATGTAGACTGTTTCACCCTTTTATAGAAGTTACGTACCTCTTTTCTGCACAAACATCTCTGCATCTCCTCGACTTCGCGTTGCTGGTGTTCTTTTTTTTCCTCCTGAGTAGACGTTTCTCATCTTTCTTTCGCTCAACATAGAGATTTCTGGATGCTCTAGTAACTCTTTGGAGCCACGACTTGTATGCCTCCGTTTTGGCTTTGTTTGCCTGAGCACATTCGGAGTCGAACCAGGGGTTTCTGGGGGGTGGATGTGAGAAGCCCAATACCTCTGACGCAGCACTTCTTATGGCTTGTTGACATAGCTGCCATTGGTCTTCCGGGTTCATGTCATCAGTCGAAGGATTTCTTGCAAGCTCAAGGGATACGCGGTCGGCATAGGCAGCGGCGGTCTCTTCCGATTGAAGACGTCCAACATTGAATTTCCTAGGTGTAGTCGGTGTTCGCCTAAGAACATCCATGGAGATCCGTACCCTAAGTTTTGCACCGACTAGGTAGTGGTCCGAATCGATGTTTGCTCCTCGGAATGTACGGGCATTCATAATGCTGGAGGAGTGTCTTCCATCAATCACAACATGGTCGATTTGGTTGCAGGTTCGACCATCTGGGGATCGCCATGTGCGCTTGTGGATGTGCGGACGTGGGAATCGCGTAGTGCACAGCACCATGTTTTTTCCCGCTGCAAAATCGATGAGCCTGAGTCCGTTGTCGAAGGTGGTGTCGTGCAGGCTGTGTTTTCCGATCGTCATACCAAAGATGTCCTCCCTCCCAATTTTTGCATTGAAGTCTCCCAAGAGAATTTTAATGTCATGTTTTGGGCACTGCTCATATGTTTTGGCGAGGAGCTCGTAGAAACATTCTTTGGTAGCGTCGTCTTTCTCTTCTGTAGGGGCATGGGCGCTAATTAGGCTTATGTGGTGGAATTTGACCTTAATGCGGATCGTTGTCACTCTCTCGCTGACTTCGCGAAAGCTCAAGACCTTTTGCCTACGTGCGGATCCACACCCAAACAAGCGCGATCTCCCATCAAGGTGGCATTTCCCATAATAGAAATTACAGTCCTCTGTAATTCTCAGGCCCGATCCATCACATCGCATCTCCTGCAGGGCTGTTATATCAGCGTTGAGACTGGCGAGGGTCTCGGCTAGCTGCTCGGCTTTACGCGGCCTGTTTAGCGTACGCACATTCCACGTGCATATGCGTAAATTGTTGTCCGTTTTTCGTTTGCGGGGGGGTTCGTCAACATTTTTGGTTCTTTCATCCGAGGCATTTTCTGCGGTTTTCATCACAATATTCAATTATACGTACTTTTTACCACCTTATGCGTATTGATTGCAGTTACGGTGCACTAAAACAGAAATCGCAAATAAAACGCCGTGAAAATTGGTTTAAACTAAAGTTTTTATTACAATTATTATTTTATTTTATTTGCACGCCGACGCCGTGGCTGCGTATATATATATATCAAACCGTGCATGTTGTCGCCTGCTACTACCAGATCTTTTTTGGCTGCTTCCCCAAACCAACTTTCAACTTTCAACTTCGAACTCGAACCCCACCAAAGATGTGGGTCGGGTTGTCAGGGCGAGGAATGGAAATCCTAAACTTAAGCATGCTAATGTTTCAAACCAACTGAATTCATCAAGAGGCCTTCCATCATCCCCAGCAATTGTAGGACCAACACATAAATCACTCCATACTGAACTTTTTAAACATACTGATGTCATAATCGCAACCTTTAAAGATGAGCTGACAAAAACTCGCAACGAGGTGGTGCTAAAAATAAAAAACATCGAGGGCCAACTGATAGACAATGTCAAGAACATAAATGCTATCATCTCTAATCTGTCTGAGAGAATCAACAATATGGAGCTTGTTGTTAACAACAACTTCACGTGCGAGATTTCGGAGCTAAAAAAGCGTTGTGACATGATTGAGCGCAAGGAATTTCATTGTATTTAAAATCTATAGTATTCCCAAGAAGCGGAACGTTTTGTGCGACATCTATGGCCGACGTTCACAAGCTTTGATTGTAGAGTAATTTGAATGGTTTTGTCTAAACTGCCATGGGAAGCAAAAACAACAATAGAAGACATTTGATGTAAAGTAGATAAGACAACTAGTGCCGCCATTGACGACGTTCAGAACTAAAATAAAATGCAAAACGCAACAAAACAGACGAACCAGCTGTCATTCTTCAATTTGCCAGTGCAGGAGAGAGGAACAAAATGCTTAAGGCGATCTCCAACTACAAAAAGCACGAACAACGTCAACTTCTCCTAAATGATTTTGGTTTTACGCCTGATGCTAATTGCAGAAAGAATGTGTTTGTTAACGAAAGCTTAACACCAACAAATCGCGCTCTACTTCAACTTGCTACACGGATGAAAAGGGAAGGCAATCTGTCAGCTGTACATACAAAATCTGGATCTGTGTATGTCAAAATAGGCAATGATGGTGAAATCGTGCTGGTAGAAGATATTACGAGTTTAAATGCCGCTGCCGAGAGACATCAATCGAGAAGTACTTCTATAAACATTACATAAATAATATTAAAAAAAAAAAAAAAAAATCCATATCATCTTGTCTTTATTGTTTAGTATATGAATCTATGTTCCTATAATAACTTTCACGTAACATTGATTGTTTTCTTAACCTATCTCTCACTTTAATTCTCTCTTTAGCTTATTTAATTATTCTTGTAACTCTTTGCGTTTGTGACTCTCTGTTTATGTCTTCAAATACCTGAAACGCACTCAAATAGGATTTGTAGTAATGGGTTCTCTGTTGGTAATATGGTTTATGAAATGATAAGAATTTTACGTTTACAGAAAAAAGGCTTGCATATTTGCCATTTAAATGCGCAGAGCTTAGCGCCTACACTGGATGAATTTCGTCTGATGTTCATAAACTCGAAAGTTGATGTTATTTGTATTTCCGAGACGTAGTTTTCCCCACAAATTCCAAACATTGCTTTCCAGGTTGAAGGGTACAAAATCATACGTGCTGATAGAGTTGGCCGAGGAGGGGGGGTGGCGATCTACTTGCGTAGCGATATTCATTATGGCACTGTTTGTAAATCAAACATAGAAAGCACATCTGAGTATTTATTTCTGAGACTTCACTTTGGCATTGAACAAATACTTCTTGGAGTCATATACAGGCCAAATAGAAACGTTGATGCTACGCCAATAATAAGAATATTAGAAGACATATCGTGTACGCTATCTAATGTCATCATTTGTGGGTATCTCAACTGTGATTTGCTTAATTATGCTACTCCTGCTAAATTAGTTCATGATCTCAGTACTTTAAATCTGTTACCAGTAAATTGTTCGACTGCAACACACTTTACAAAAGAAGCCGCTACTCTCCTTGATGTGGTCTGTGTTGGCGATGTTGATAAAGTAGTATTTTATAATCAGCTATCTGCCCCCGGTTTTTCGCATCATGATTTGTTGTATATGACATATAAAATTCCAATCGGTACTGAGCAGAAAACAATAACTTTCAGAGACTTCAAAAACATCAACTATGAAAGCTTACAAACGGAAATTGCTCAAGTTCATTGGGAGCAAACTTATTATATGCCTTCAGTTGAACAGCAAGTACTTTTTCTGCAACATAATATTTCAACGCTTTACAATCATCATGTTCCGTTAAAATCAAAAATTATTAAGAATAATTCTCCACCTTGGCTTAACCCTCAAATCTTAGAATCAATTAAAAACAGGGATAGGGCATATATTCTTTGGAAACGTTATAAGTTAGATTTGCTTTTTGAAGCTTACAGATCATGTCGGAATTCAGTATCCTTGCAAATACAAAATGCAAAACGAGATTATTATGAATCTTTCCTTAGCCCGGACAATCAGTCTGGAAAAGATGTTTGGAAAAAGTTGCGTAACCTTGGGAATGGTAAACAGCAGTTGGAAATATCTGCAAATGAAGACTGTGATGTGCTGAACTCGCAGTTTGCCTCCGTCTCAGTACAGCCAGCGGAAGATTTTAACAATGAGAACCAATTGCCGTGGGAGCAAATAGTTGAGGGCCGTGAAAATAACCAAGGTTTTAGATTCCATAATCTTACGGATGAGGACATTGTCGAATGTATTCTATTGATTAAATCAAATGCCACTGGATTGGATGATATCAATCCAAAATTCTTGAAGCTCCTTCTACCACACATTCTAAAACATATTACCTTTATCTTCAATAACGTCCTTACTACTTGTGAGTTCCCCCTTTCATGGAAAAGAGCGAAAATACTTCCGATAGTTAAGTCCCAAAATCGTTTGAAAACTGAATATCGACCTATATCTATTTTGCCGTTTTGTCAAAAGTTTTTGAAAAAGCTATACTCAAGCAGCTGCAGGGATACCTCTTCACAAATAATCTTTTAAGTTCCATTAAATCTGGTTTTCGTGCTAAAAGAAGTTGTAAAACTGCATTGTTGCTTGTTGTTGATGATATTCGTAAGGCAATGGATAAGAGTTGTTGCACCTTTCTAACTTTACTCGACTTTTCTAAAGCGTTCGATACTGTGAACCACTTTAAACTCTGCGAAAAACTTTTGAATAGTTTTGGTCTCTCGCCACATGCCGTAAGACTATTGTACTCTTACCTTATTGGACGGCAGCAATGTGTGGAAATGGGCAATAACAAGTCTTCATTCCTTAGAACAACAGCAGGCGTTCCTCAGGGCTCTGTTCTTGGGCCACTGCTGTTTTCAATATATGTCAATGAATTACCAGGACTTATGGAACATTGTTCAGTTCACATGTTTGTGGATGATGTCCAGTTGTATAGGAGCTGCCCATTAACTAACATTGCAACTGCAATAGATGAAATCAACGAGGATTTAAAAGTTATTCAACAATGGACCTTAAAACACAGCCATTCTCTTAACCCGGGGAAATCAAAAACATTGTGTATATATAAACAACGTCTAGATACTTCTCAGTTTCCTCCAGTTGAGCTAGGCGAATCTTTTATCAAATATGTCCGTACCGCGAAAAATTTGGGCTTCGTTTTTAATGAAAATCTTACATGGGCAGACCATATAGCAACAACAGTGGGGAAAATCTACAACGGTCTTCGATTACTTTGGTGTTCCCAAAGATATTTACCAACTTCTACAAAAATGATCCTTATTAAAGCTCTATTGTTGCCAATCCTCACGTATTGCTGTGAAGTATTTTGTTGTGTTGATTCTAACTCCAAAAGGAAACTGAATGTTTTCTGTAACAATTTAGCTCGATATATTTTTAATAAAAAAAGATTCGATCATATATCCGAATATTCCATACAAATAACTGGACTTAAATTCGAAGACTTAGAAACATTTAGATCTCTTATTCTACTTCTACTGAGCGCACTTTTTTTGTCCATATCACCAGTCAATGGAACTCTTTACCCATACAACTTAGAAGGATCACAAACGTAAACAGATTTAAGTCTAGTCTCTTCAATCACTTCACTACAAATACATAATTCTTATTATACTTTAGTAAAACCTAAATTTAATATCATTATTTAAATTAAAATTATTTTGAATTATTCTTGAATCTATTAATTAAGAACAAATTGTAAATTTCCTTTATTTTATCATTTAATTGTATATATAAAACCAATCACAAAGTGTAAGGTTTTAATCTTAATGTGAAGTTATAAATTTTCAAATAAATACTAAATAAATAAATACTAAATACATCCTGCAAATAAGAACAACAATAGAGTTTTCCTTTCATGACCGGCTTGTGAGGCCTGTGCATGACATATAGATCTTTGTGGTGGTTGGATCTTCAGAGCATATCTCTTTCCTCCTGCTCCTAGTTCCTGAGAAGATAACTCAGGTAACTCAGAGCATAGGTTGAACAATGGATCCGATGGATCTAACGTTCGTCGTTAGTTCACCTTTCGGCTATCCAGCAGGCACCACTTGGAGGTGACGATACGATTTTGCCCACCGACTTTCCATATTCAGCATTCCAAATAACAGGCACCTGGTTTTATAAGATGGAGTAACAATTCTCCAATTTAATTTAAAAAATGCATACCTTGTTAACTTCCTTTGCACCTTTTCAATTCTTTCACACGAGTTCTTGTAATGTGGGTTCCGAACCTTACTGTAGTACTCTAGCACTGATCTTACATAAGAATTAAAAAGTGTGTATGGGTCATTAAAATCTTTGGTGTTCCTCTTAATGAACCCAAGCATTTGAACTGATTTATTGATAATGTAATCAATGTGTGGTAAGAAAGAAAGTTTTGTATCTGAAATAACTCCCTGATCTTTTTTCTGAATCACCCGTTCTAATTCTGAATTGTTGATTGAGTAGTTGAAGTATATGGGTGAGGTATTACGGAAACAGGACATAACTTGACACTTTGAGACATTCAAGTGAAGAAAATTTATGTTGCACTAATCAGACAATCTATTCAAATCTTCATTCAACAGAACACAATCTTGTATGGATTTTGTGATCCGATACAGCTTGAGGTCATCTGCAAATAGGAGACATAATGAACTCCTGAATATATCAGGAAAATCATTGATAAACAAAAGGAATAATAACGGTCCCATATGGCTGCCCTGGGGGACACCAGACGGCACTAAGATTTTTTCTGAGAAATTGTCACCAATTTTAACTATTTCTCTAAGAGTTAAATAAGATTTTAACCATTCGAAAAAGTTTGAATGAAAACCTAACTGCAAAAGCCTATTCATAAGAACCAGATGATTAACGCGATCAAAAGCCTTGGCAAAATCGGTAAATATAATATCTGTTTGGAAACTTGATTCAAAACTATTAACTATATAATTAGTCATTAACGATAGATTGGTTGCTGCAGATCTACCAGATATGAAACCATGTTGATATACAGAAACAATGTTTTTTTATTTCAAAAGATAGTTTATCGAAGACTATCTTTTCAAATAACTTTGGCAGAGCTGAAATTTTACTGATAGGTCTATAGTGAGTAATATCCTATTTAGAACCTGACTTAAATACTGGTGTTATGTAAGACAATTTCCAACTCTATAGAAACTGACCCTGAGAAAGCGATAAGTTAAAAATGGTCGCTAACGGTCTAGCTAAAGAAGATGCACATTTAAGCAATAAAATTGGCGGAATCCCATCGGGACCTTCATTTTTATGTTTATCTAAATCGAGCATTGCTGTCATAACTTCTGAAACCTGTATAATCATTGAACCTACATTAACAGACGCTAGGACCTGTGGTAATTCAAGATTAGAAGGAGAGTTTGGCGAATAAACGGACTTAAAGTAATACAGCAAAAAGATTACAGATCTCATTCAAATTACTTGTTGATGTATTTAAGTACTTCATGCAGCTTGGATACCCGTTAGATTTACGTTTAGAGTTAATAAAATTCCAAAAGCATTTACAATTATTTTTAATGTTAGATTCCATAGAAAAAATATGCGATCGATACAAAAATTTAATAAGGGTATCAAAGTCTTTTTGGCATTTCAAATAAGCCGCTGGAAGTTCTATATTTTCACGGATCTTTTTAAATAATTTGTATGCTTTATTTATTCTATTTTTTAAATTAATTAATCTTTTATTAAACCAAGCTGGATTTGTACTAGATTTAGATTTTTTAAGTGGAACAAATCGACGTACAGCTTCATTGATAGTGGAAGAGAATGATTCATTTGCGTTATTTAAATTGACGTTTGAAATACTTATATCCCACGGGAAAGAAGAAACATATTCATTCATTGCATCAAAGTTCGCTTTCTTAAAGTTTGGTACAAGAAAATTATTGGTGTTAAGATTTTTCATATAGCTATACAAATTAATAGTTAATTCAAGTGCAATGTGATGCATTGAGTTTTGAATGATAGGGTTATCAGACTTTTCAATATAAATATTAAATTCTTTATCTACAAAAATAAGATCAAGAATGCGATTTAATTCATTGCAATTAGAGTTAATTTGTATTAAGTCAAACTGACTAAAAAAATCGATCCAATTTATTTCGACACCAGATGTTACATCAAATGGAATTAAATATTTAGCGACTGCGTCCAATACCCATTTTATCATTACTTGATTAAAATCGCCAATACAAATTATGTGTTGAGAGCTTCTCAGATTTTCTAAAATACTTAAACAATTCTCTTAATATATGTTATAATATTCAAGAGAACTATTTGGAGGAATATAATTATTTATAATGAAAAATTCAGTATTATTATTTAGAGATAAACAAACAATTAGCTGGTCAATATCAATTAGACGCTGAAGTAAAAGTATTATATTTAGATTTAAGTTCTACTTCCCCACAAGAGAGAGATGATCGAATAGCGATCAAAACACCTCCACCTCTATCAATACTTGTTAATAATTTAGATCTATCTTTTCTAAAAACCGCAAGGCAATCCATTCCACATTGGTGTTGTACGGCTAAAGAAAGAATCCCTTTATTTCACGGTACGTCCGAAATCGGGCTCAAGTGTAAACTGATGAGCGTTCCTAGCAAGACGAGTATTACGGTTGAAAAATTAAAGGGGTGAAACGCAGCTGGCTACCTCGAATGAACATTTTTTGTAAAAGAACCTGTAAAATAATCCACGATGTTCGATGTTTCTCTCTCCTATCAATTTTAACGCTTTCTTCTGAACTCTGTCGAGCAGGTGGAGAAAAGTTTGAGAAGCACCTGCCCAGAGATGGGAGTTATACTCGAGTTTAGGGCGTATAAACGCTTTGAAAATTGTAGCCAGATCAGAAGGGGTGAAAAACTTCTTGCATCTATTAAGAAAGCCTAAGCATCTTACAGCATTCTTGGCAATCTCAAGTATATGATAGCATTTGCATCAAAAACGTTAACAAATAGTCAGCAAGGATTTGCTCAAATAGAAAAAGAACTCTACGCAATAGTTTTTGCGTGCCATAAATTCCATCAGTACATTTATGGTGAGACAGTGTTTGTAGCTACCGACCATAAACCTTTAAAATCACTTTTTTGAAACCGCTAGCAAAAGTTCCTCCGCGTCTTCAGAGAATGATGCTCTCTCTTAAAATATATGATCTAAAAGTAGATCATAAGCCAGGAATATTGATGGTAATTGCCGATGCGCTATCTAGGGCTCCTCTTACAGAAACAGAAATTTTAGAACATGAAAAAAACATTCATGTTCATGTAGGCATAATTTCAGCTTCTCTTTCGATTTCAGAAGAAAGCCTTAAAGAAATTCAAGACAATACGAAAAAAGATAATACACTTCAATTAGTAAAAACATACACTCATAATAACTGGACCGAGCACAAATCGCTGTCAAATCGCTGCTACCATTTTGGACTCTGAGAGATGAAATTTACTTCCACAATGACCTTTGTTTTTTGGGGAACAAAGTCATTATTCCAGAAAACCTTAGGGAACATTTCTTATTTTTTATCCATGAGGGTCACGCGGGTATTGAAAGTATGAAACGTCGCGCTAGAGCATCGACTTACTGGCCAGGGATCAATATTGACATAATAAAGTTTGTTGACAACTGTAAAATTTGTCAAAAGTTTCAAAATAATAATCCTAAGGAACCGCTCCATCCCCACGAGATTCCCAAACCTTCCATGGGACACAATAGGTATGGTTATTTTCCAAATTGATAACTCATTTTTTCTCTTGATTGTAGATTACTACTTGTTAATTTTCAAGCACCTGAAGAAGTTCCGATTGTGTAGCGTTTGTAAGTTTTAATAAAACAATAAGTTGTAGTTTAAAATACGCTTTAATATCCTATAAAATAGTAGCTTTTATGTACAGTGTTATTTACATTTCTTTTTCCAACTTACGTTTTAGTTTTCTACAGGTTTTGATCGCTTTCTCTTTATTTGCTTTTAATTTACTTTTATTATTCACTTTAATTATTATGATTTAGGTTGTGCTAGTGCTATTTCTCAATTTCTAATGATTCTATTCTGATTTCTGACATTAAGAAAATGACAAATTAAAATATGGACGCCTGAATAAAAGATGGACGCCCAAATAAAAGATGGATGCCCAAATAAAAGATGGATGTCCGAAAATAATACAACGGGAATATTCAAATCTACTTTATACTTTTGCGGTGCTGCCAGGTCTTACAACAACCCCCCCCCCCCCCTGGTAAGACGGTTACTTGTGCTGTCTTTCCAGAATCGTCAAACTGGTTTACATCAAGCACAGCTAGCTTAGCTGCGGGTCTGGTGTACACGCCCGTCGAAGTTTTCACCACAGCACTTCTCACTTGTCCATCCTTGCCAGGCATAGTTTTAACAACGGTGCCTTTGAGCCAGCTGTTTCGAGGGCTGTCAGGGTCAACGATGACAACCACGTACCATCTCGAATAGGCGTTTGTTGTGAATACCACTTAGTGCGTTTTGTAAGATCGGGAAGGTATTCACTGACCCAGCGCCGCCAAAAACGGTTTGCGAATTGTTCACTCGTGAGCCAGTTTTTTCGCAAAATGGTTCCTTCGTCGCTGAACTCTCCAGCTAGTTTCTCTCCATTGGAAGAACCCAATAAAAAATGATTGGGCGTCAACGCCTCTTCGTTGACACTACCTAGAGGAACGTAAGTAAGGGGACGCGTATTAACAACTCTCTCTACCTCAGCCATCATTGTCAACAGAAGTTCATCAGATGGTTTTCTTGTTGGAGTTATGTGATTTAACGTTTTCTTTACTGAACAAATTAACCTCTCCCAACTACCTCCCATATGGGGGGAGGAAGGTGGATTAAAATTCCATATCTTTGGTTGTTTCTTAATGGGCTTCAGGTCAATTGTGTGAAAATAAAACAAAGTTGTTTTCCTTTACGACGTTTCGTCCATGTTTATGGAGATCATCAGGTGTAAAATATTATTTTCTATATATTGCATTGAAAAATACAAAAATTACAATCACCTTCACAACTAAACATGAAAATAAACAATTTAAACCTACATTAGTTACATTGAAAAGCACAAAGTTATTTTTGCCGATGACGCAAAGTGAAGTTGGCACTTAACCATCCCACGTTTCATAAACAACTAACATATATACAGATAGCGGGTGTACGTTTATGATTTATCAGCATTTTGTCTCCTCTTTTCAACCAAGTGTTTGTAGTATGGACTCACACTTTCGATGTCAGTTTTTTTGTTCACAGCGTTGTGTGTGTTTATTATGTGGAGAGATTCTATTACAAACCTCTTTGCTTGGTTCTCTGCTCGCTGTAGAACTTTGACATTTTCAAAGTTTGGAGAGTGGTTGTGTGTAAGGCAGTGTGCTGCCAGTGCTGTCTTCTGTGGAGCTTTAGTTTTCATGTCCGATTTATGTCCCGCGAGTCTCTTCTTCAATTTTTGTTTTGTTGTTCCAATGTACGTCTGGTTGCAATCTTCGTCTGGGTTTCCTTGACAGTAGATTTTATATATCAAATCGGAGTGTTCCATTTTTTCCGTTTTGGTCTTGAGTTTGGTGTAAAGTTGTGAGGTCGTGTTGGTGGATTTCATCGCTAATTTATATTTGTCCACGTCTTAGAGTTTTGAGTTCTTAAACCTATCCGCTATTTGTTTAATGTATGTAAAGGATTTGTATTGGAAGTTTTGTTGTTGTTGTTGTTGTTGTTTTTGTTGTTGTTGTTGTTGTTGTTGTTGTTGTTGTTGTTGTTGTTGTTGTTGTTGTTGTTGTTGTTGTTGTTGTTGTTGTTGTTGTTGTTTTTGTTGTTATTGTTGTTGTTGTTGTTGTTGTTGTTGTTGTTGTTGTTGTTGTTGTTGTTGTTGTTGTTGTTGTTGTTGTTGTTGTTGTTGTTGTTGTTGTTGTTGTTGTTGTTGTTGTTGTTGTTGTTGTTGTTGTTGTTGTTGTTGTTGTTGTTGTTGTTGTTGTTGTTGTTGTTGTTGTTGTTGTTGTTGTTGTTGTTGTTGCTGTTGGTGTTGTTTTCCTTCTTGTTGTTTGATTAATGAGTTAATCACATTTTCCGGAAAAGAGTTCATTTGTAAAATGTTTTTTATTTTAATTTTGTTTTTCTGGGTGAATTCTGGATCACTAAGTGAAAGGACTCTGCTGATGAGGTTGTTGGCGGTGTTGATGATGGTGTTTTTGGGATGTTGCGAATGGTAGCTTATGAGTCTACCTGACTACGTATGTTTTTGAAACCAATGCATTTTTAAGTTTCTTTCTTTCCGGATGATAAGAGTGTCTAGGTATGATATTTGCTGGTTAGTTTCGATTTCGCACGTGAATTGTAGTTTGCTGTGGAAGCTGTTGAGGGCATTTAGAGTTATGTCAATGTCGGTTTTTTTGACTATGGCAAAGATATCATCCACATACTTCGTAAGTTTTTTAGGCTTGTGTGCAAGTTTGGCGAGGGATTTGTCTAGAAGTTCTTCCAAAACAATGTCAGCTATCATTTTGGAGGCTGGATTTCCCATGGGCATTCCATCTCGTTGTTGGTACGTCTTGTTTCCGTAAACAAGGTAATTAAAATTCCATATCAAGTTTGGTCCGCTGAAATTATCTGCCATTTTATATACTTCAATACTGCGTACTGCTTCTAATAATTCGTCATTTGCTCCGCGAAAATTGGTACCATTGTCGCTGAAGATTTCCAAAGGCAACCCTCTACGAGCTATGAAACGCTTAAGAGCCATTATGCATGAATCTGTTGTTAATGTATGCGCTACCTCAAGGTGTATTGCACGTACTGTCATGCATGTAATAAGAACTCCCCACCGCTTCTCTGAGCGTCTTCCTACCGTTACGAACATTGGACCAAAATAATCTATCCCTATGTAGAAAAACGGCTTTGTGAACGGCTGTAGTCTGGCGTATGGTAAGTCTCCCATTATGGGTGGCTCAGGAACACAGTTCAAATTTTTACAAAACTGACATTTTTCTTTTTTTTAGTTTGGGTAATAAAACGCGGAGTCTCGGAATATAAAATTTTTTACGTATTTCATTTATTACGGTTTCATCGTATTGGTGAGAAAATCGTTCAAGATATGCCAAGATAATAAGCTCCGTTATATGATGATACCTTGGTAATATTATTGGACGTTTCATGCACCAAGGTACTCCGTAGGCTGCATCTATCCAACCTTTCATCTTAAGTACTGCATTTTGATCCAAATATGGTGAAAGCTTATAAATTATACTTGTTCTGTCCACTGGAGTGTTTTTGCTGAGAGCTAATATTTCTTCTCGAAAAGCATCCTGTTGACTTAATTTGAACAAATAATTTTCAGCATTTTCAAAATCGACAGCTGTCAAATATTTTACTAGTATTATTTTTGTTCTTTTTTCCGAAGTTCGTCGAAGCACCTGTGCCATTGTTCGAAAAAGTAGGTTCCATCTACTATACTTCAAAGTATCAACTAAAGGCTCCAGCTCTTCGTGGTGATGCAAATGGATGCACCTCAACTCTTCATTTGACGGATCGGTGTTCTTAAATTTCCCTGGCCAATGTTCGGATGGTTCGTGAAGAAAGTCCGGTTCTTGATACCATCGGCTGTTTGATTGAAATTCGTGCTTGGTTCGCCATTTTGTAGCCTCATCCGCAATGTTAATATTTCCTGGAATCCACCTCCAATTTTCCTTTTCAGTTTCTTCGAGAATTGCACCTATCCGGAATGCAACAAATTGCTTATATTTCCTGTGATCGGAATGTATCCAACTCAAAACAGTTCTGGAGTCCGACCAGAAATACTTCTCCTGAATTTCAATCGAGTGTCCAGCAATAATGATTTTTGCCAGCTTTATCCCCAACAAAGCTGCTTCTAGCTCTAATTTCGGAATCGAAATAATTTTGAAAGGAGCTGCTTTTGTTTTAGCAGCAATAAGCACAATTTCAACTTCGTCTCCTTCTGTCACCCGAAAATATCCTACGGCTGCGTAGGCCACCTCGCTGGCATCGACGAATATATGTAGTTGCACAGAACTACTTTTTCGGAAAGACAATTTATTTAGATATCGTCTTGTGATAACAATGTTCTTAACATCTGGTATGTAGCTTTTCCATTTTCGCCATTTTTCGAGATGTTGTAGATGAATGTTTTCATCAATTCAATTGCAGAAGCCCATATGTCCTTTAAAAGTATCTTTAGTAACACTAAAAAATTAGCTACTAAACCTAGCGGGTCAAACACCGACATCAAAACCTTCAAGACTTGTCTTTTTGTGGGCCATGCATCTACAGCCAAGACATCAAATTTAATTGTAGAAGCTTTGATAGCGTATGAGAAGGAATCATCAGAACGCAACCACCACATGCCAAGAACCTTTTCGGGTCCTGATAACGCATGCCATCCACTTGCGCTTTTTTCATAGTTTGCTGCTTTATCTTTCACACTGTTAAGAACGGCTGCAGAGTTGGACAAAAAATTTCTAATCTCAAAGTTTCCTTCCCCATGTACTTTAATAACTTCATTTGCTTCCTTTATTGCTTCTTTTTCTGTATCAAAACTATCGAGCCAATCATCAATATAATGTTTTTCTGTGATTGCTATTACGGCTCTGGGAAATTCAGACGTGAAATGATTTGCATTTAAATTTTTAATAAATTGTGCACAGAAGGGAGCGCTGGTTGATCCAAAAATCAACACTTTCATAACATACTCTTCTATTAATTGAGTATCTTGGTTGCGCCATAAAAAACGCTGTGCATGCTGATCACACCTTATTCCCACTTGGTGGAACATCTCTCTTATATCTGCTACAATGGCAATTGCTCGCTCTCGAAATTGGAACAAAATAGAAACGAGAGATGGCACGATATCAGGACCCGAAAGCAACATAGAGTTGAGAGATATTCCGTTTACAGCTGCAGCTGCATCCCATACTATCCTTGCTTTGCCTGGTTTATTGTGATTCACGATTGGGAAAATCGGAAGATACCAAACAGGGCACGATTGATGTTTCAGCTCCTCTTCAGTCAGTATTCTTGCATATTGCTTTCGCACATACTCATTTATTTGCGTGTTTAGATTTTCATACAACTAAACATCTTTTTCTATCCATCTTTCCAGATATACTAGTCGTCGCTCAGCCATACTGCGGCTATCCGGCATTTCTCTATTCTCCGTCTTCCACAACAGCGGCACAACAAACTGTTTTCCTTCTTTAATCCAATTTTGTTGAATGATTGACACTACCATTTCATCGTCCACAGAAAGAAGAACACTTTTGCTGCTAGCTCCAGGTGAATCGATGGCCATGAATGCTTTGAAGAGCACGCTTAAATTTTCATCTTCGTATCGTTGGCAATCACAAGCATGGAAGTTTAAATAGTTTTGTTGTTGCTTTTGTTCACGGTTGTTTATTTTCGATTGGCAAGTGTTTGGCCCATATACGGTCCAACCTAATCGAGTTTTCGATGCCACCGGCTGTTCCTCGGATCCTTCTCGCGAGCGAAATGGAATACTCAACTTCCATTGGTCCAAACCAAGCAATATTTGTGGCTTCGCGTTAGAATATGACTATCGGAATATGTCTTAAAAGCTGGTATCTATAGGACAACTCCTCCGCATCGATGCTCTGTTTGGGGAGCCCCAGTGATTTCACCGTGTGTATATTGAAGATGTTTTTTTTTATTTTAATGTGTGGACGAAATTTGCAGGTTGACTTTCCTAGAGGCGTTCTCCGTGCGATGCGTGTTTGCAGTCCATTTAAGGCATAATGGCTGGGATACCCCGACAACCCCCAACTTATCTGCAATCTCTTCATCCATTAGCGATATTGATGAGCCGTCATCCAGAAAGGGAAATGTTTGGATTTTATTGTTTTTTATATATAATGTAACTGGTACAATCCGAAATAAAATGCTATTATTTCCTAAACGATGAGAACAATTCAATTTAACATCAACGTCGCTGGTTGTTGAGGTTGGTTGTCCTTGCATCTTATGAAGCAATTTGTGGTGTTTTATAATACATCCAGAAACACCGCACTGTTTCACAAAGTGGCAACGGCTTCTTCCATGTTGTCGAAGACATATTTTGCAGACAAAGTTCTTCTTCACAACTTCCCATCTTTCGTTTGTATTAAGCCCCAAAAACTTTTGGCACTGATCTATCGCCTTACAATTAAATGTACATAGTGCACACTCTTTTATTTGGTTGAAGATGTGAATTAGAATAGTCGTGCGCATTTAAAGATGCTCTAGTTCGGCGAGAAGAATTCGAAAGGATAGACATATTAAGAGGTGTCACTTCTGAAGCTGAATGTGCAACATCCGCTAACCAGTCGCTAAAAACCTTAATATCTATAGAGTTTAAACTTTTCCTGTAGTTCCCTCAACTTAGACGTATTTGGGGTGGGAGTCTGTCTGACAGTTCGCGTATCAACTAAGGATTCGCTAGATTGTCATGCAAACCACTTGCCATCATAACAGCGCAAGCGTTCTCTACTGTTAGATAGAACTGTATTATTGTTTCGAGTTTCTCCGCCCGAGGTGGCGCTTCCATTCGTATTTTTTGTAAAATACTATCAATTATTGCTTCAGGACGACCGTAGAGCATTTGTAAAGTTCTAAGTGCGCCTGGAACCTGATCAGGAAAAAAGAGTTTAATGCCTACATTTTCATGTGCGCTACCTCTCAACCAATTTTGTAGACGACGCAGGTTGTCGTCATTCGAATATCCACAAGCAGTCGTAGAACTATTAAACTAGCTAATGAACATGGGCCTTTCCTCAATACGACCACTGAATATAACTTGCTCTTTGGACATGAGTTGTCTGGCTGCTAGTTGCTCCTTGTTCGGAATAGAAGATATCCGATTGAACTGGTTCGCAGTTGGTTGACCTTGACCGTAAGCTTCATCATAATTATTGTACATGTTAACGGTTGTAGGCCGAGAGGTAATAGGATCTGCCCTTGGTTGCTGAATTGTGTTATAGTTAAACGTGCTATTCCATAGGGTATTGCCGTCGCGGTGGGGTTTGTTCGAGGAGGTTGATTGGACTTGATTTTGATTAGCATTATAAGCGCACATAGAATTCAGGCCGGATGGAGCTTTCAACGTCGTGACTCATTGGTTTCTTCATCTTCGGATCCTAATCCATCTAACATGGCATATTTCCTGTCCAAGTATTCCTTGTCGCGAATAGCTTTTAACTGTCTTTCCTCCTCTAATCTTTGAAGCAGGAGGGGACGATATTTGGATAGAGTATTTTTTATCCTTTGGGTACCACCACTATCGGAACTGCAATGGTTTGTCTGCATCGGTGAATGGTTGACAGGCGTGACTGGAGGAAGGCCTGCTGTATTACCAGCCCAGACTTGATTCGTTGGCTCTGAGATTTGCGGAGAGGAGAGACAATTGAACATTGTTTGAAAACTTTTATTTAAATACACTCCACTGTTTTCACTAGCACTTGGTGTATATTGATTTTGAAACGCAGCGGCATGGGTGAAGACAGCTGAGAAGACATTGGCATTCCCATGCAATGGACCACGGGTTTGGTTGAGTTGCACCGTCGATGGTTCAGATATATGCAATGAAGAGATACAACTGTACACTGAAGGAGCATTGTTATTGCTATACGCTGTTAGAACACCTGGTCACGTTGTAGATAAAGGCGTAAGGGCGTTTGCAGATGTCGTTGGAGGGACATTGTTCAAATACGCTTGTGAACTGTTTACGGTTCTTGGTGGTAATTGAGGAGGGTTATTAAATTTTTATGAAATGATTGGTCTTACATTAATTTGTACAGTAGTGGCTTGCGAGGTGCTGCTTGTAGCTTGGCAGCTGGTAGATTGACTACAGTTAGTTTGAACGTAACTAGTGTGAAGGGATCGCACCAGTGATCATTTATCGTCCCGAGCTCCGATAATTAAAACCTCACAGCACACGCCTGGCGCCATATCTCCATTTGCTTGCTACGTCATAGCAACCTAAACTATTTCATTTGTATCCATAAAAATATTCTTCAAGTGCATTGCCTTAGATACATGAGATACTTTCATGTGCATGCCATACTATGAAGCGAATGACCGAATGCAAGCGACAAACAACGAACGAAAATATTAAGGGTTCATGTTACTGCATGGCCCTCGTTGACAAAATTATATGAGATACATTCGAATGTTTAGGCAGTAAATTATAATGCTGATATGGCGATATGATAGTTCAAGGTGCGAAGTGATTGGACTTCAATTATCGAAGGCCGTGGAAATTAAAACAAAGTTTGAATGGAAATTGAAGACAAATTTTGTATAAAAGAGGGATGAAAATCCAAAATAAATGTTGTCTTTCCTCAATAGCCAATCAGTGTGTTTGTATTTCTAAGAGCAACTCGCTCGATTTTAAACACATTTTTCCTCTACAAGATAGTTTCATTTTAAAGAGCAACTCGCTTAGATTGGAATAATCTGTCATTCTCTACTCGCTCTATTATATAGCGTTCGCGCTTATAGAGGCAAACGACGGCGTAACCGCCAACGTTTTGAGTTTGAGCTCTTCGTAGGTAAATAAATAGTAAAGACAAGATCCAAGAAACGAGATCTTGGCATGGCGATCTGGCCAGGAGCGCAACAAGAAGCTCTGGACTTAGCTGCCAGCTACATCGCTGAGGAAGAAAGAATTCTGAAAAATTCAGGAATAAAACCCGCCACGGTAATCCAAGAAGAGGTGCAAGGACCTAAGCGCCTCACAATAGAGGAATACAATAAACGGCAGTTAAGACGACAAGAAGCCGTTTTGACTACCATCGTTTCCCCTGTGCCTCCATCAAAAAGAAGAGGAAGAACGGCCACGTTAAAGGTCCAAATACGAGAGATACACCGCCTCGCTAATATACCCGGTACTAGCTCCGACGACCTGTACAGGTACCGCAAAGAAATCAGGGTTATCCGGAAGACGCTGAGAGAGGACCGGAGCTCCAAGAGAGCAGCCAAGAAACGAGAAGAGGCACAGTTTCACGACCTCTTCAACAACATCAAGAACCGCCTAGCCCGGCATGGGGGGCAAAGAGAGTAAATCGGAAGTAATTAACACCGGCCCCCAAATCCTTAACGCCGCCAACTTAGGACAGAGCCAACCCGACCACACCGCAATCATACTTAGGTTAATGTTTATAACCGCCGTATTAGTGGGTCTAATATATCTGGGGCTACAACACTTCCGAAGGAAGCTCATCTCGGACGTGGTAGAGCACTTGGAAAAACGAAACGCCAAGGTATAAAACCTTATTGGCCATCTTTTTTTTGTTCTGTATGTTTTATAAAAAAAAATATATTAATAATAATTTTCAATTTATAAAAAAAAAAATACTAATTCCTTGTAGTTAAATAAAAAAAAAAAACAAAAAAAAAAGATTTTTTCTTCTTCGTTGCTAACGGCTCTCTCTCCCACAAATTCGGGTTTCTTTTTTTCTATAGTCCAAAAGTCCAATGAGTTTTGCCAAGCTAGAACTAGTCTTGGGCCAACTTAACCAAATTTACGTCAACCTTAAAAAAGCGCCGAATCGTACCAGGACTCCCATTAAAACAGAAGAAAAACTTCAGCAAATCGGTAATCTTTTCGAAGCTTTCTCGAATCTCTTTGAAGAAGTTGACAAAAATAGAATATCTGAGTTGGAACGCATCGCATTGAAACGACTAGGTGCCGAAGCCAACAGATATAAGAACGATTCTGAGGACATAGTCAACCGCAACATAAGAAGCGTGTCTCCTGACCTTGAAGAGCACAAAGAAGAAAAACAAAAATCCCAAATATTATCCAAAACAGACATGATGAGTGGTGAAGAATTCAGCTTCAGTACAGCTCAAAAGCTGCCCACTCTGTCATTTGAGGAGAACACCCGATCTGAGAGCCTAAGAGATTTCCTAAACAGCATTGAATTCTATTATGACACACTAACGACTACAGCCAAAGATACCCAAATTAAATTCGTGCTAAAATGTAATATCCAAGGAAAGGCACTGACTGAACTGGAAAATACCAGTCCCAAGGACTTCACTCAGTTAAAAAAAAGCTTGCTCGAGAAATGCGGTCCAAAAGACACCATCGAACAAATTCAGTCACGACTAAGCCGAGCGACTCAAAGCAACCGACCTGCCCGAGAATTCATAACCGAAATAGAAACGCTTGTCAATCGGATGACTGAATTAGAAGTCGCATGCCACGGTGAAGAAACCAGAGCAACCCTGACCACTGCTAACGATCGTAGAGGACTAGCATTCCTAAAGCGAGGAGTGAACGATCGACTTAAACTGGTACTCGACAGCGCACGACACACGACTTTAAAAACCGCTTCCCAGCATTTACTAGAAATCGATCAAGGGTCAACCCAACCGGCGATCTTAAAATATTTCGGAGAACGGCAACAAAACTTCAGAGGATACCAAGCAAGAGGATCGAACTCTAGAGGTCTAGAAATCAGAGGCGACAGACATGCCAATAATAATTACCAACCAAGCTACCAAAATTTTAACTTTAATCCAAACCATAATCACAGAATGGGTTCCCAACACATCCAAAATAATCCACGAACCCAGTACAGAGCAGGCTCCCAAAATAACCAATTTAATACATATAACCGCTCAGGATACCAAAATCGACAAAATAATAACTATAGACAAGGTAACAAAAATGGATTACAGCCAACAGGGACATCAACCTCAAGCCAATTTACCCACTAGAACCAATGTACCACACAACAACTGTCAAACGAATTACCAACCCCGTTATAACAGGGAAAATGGACAGCGAATAAACTACCCCAGCTTAAGGGCATTGGGAAACGAACAACCCACCGAGGGGACAGCCGACCCGTCGCGTCGGAGGGAAGCCTATAGAATCCATACCAAACGCAATATACACAGCGGGGTTAGAAAACGGCATTTATGTACAAATATTAATTAATAATGACAAACCCGTACGATGCTTACTAGATACAGGTGTATCCATCTGCGTAGTCAAAAGATCTGTAATCGAGGGAAGCACTTCAATAGACAAGCAAAATATCACCACCATCATAGGTATATCTGGAGACCTAAAATCCAAAGGCACATGTATTAACACGTTGCACTTCGAACGTAACGACCTTCCTTATGAATTTCATGTAGTACCTGATTCATTTCCGATACCCGTTGATGGAATTATTGGAGCAAATTTTTTAACCGAATTTGGTGCAGTAATAGATCTTGAAAACCTACTTCTGAAATTGAAAATAAATTACAGACAAATTTCGATACCAATATTGTCACACCATAGCTTGATCACAGTAACCGTTTCTCCAAGATGCGAAGTAGGTTGGTTAGATACACAATATACTGACCCTAGAATATTCCATCCCCCAAGAGTTTTGTAAGGGTGTCTACATGGCCGGATCCATATCACAGGCCAAAGAAGGAAAAATTCTAATTAAAATTTTAAACACCCTCGAAACATGTGTTAACCTTAAATGGGCGGAACCACAATCACTACCCGCCTCAGAATATGATCTAGTATCACCAGAAAAATTCAAACCAGAATTCATTCAGAGTTAAGAAAATATTGAGTGAAATAAATTTCGAAACCCTAAATAGCGAAGAAAAAGCCAAAATAAAGTCTATAGTTATCAAATATCACGATATTTTCCACCTAGAAGGTGATAAGCTTACATTTAGTCATGTAGGACAAGTGGAAATTACACTAAAAGAAGGAGCTACACCCAAATATACCAAACCTTACCGACTTCCGCATACACAAAAGCAAGACATAAAAACAGAAATAGACAAAATGATTGAAAACGATATAATAGAACCATCTGTCTCTGCGTGGAACTCTCCGATTCTTATTGTACCAAAGAAAAAGGATGCTATTACTGGCCTACAGAAGTTCCGCATGGTAATAGATTACCGAAACGTCAATGAACGAATAGAAGACGATAAATTCCCATTGACCAACATAAGTGACATCTACGATATGGTAGGAGGAGCAATGTATTTTTCATGCATTGATTTAAGCCAAGGTTATTACCAAATGGAACTTGAACCAAAAAGTAGACCTATGACAGCATTTTCCACGGAAGACGGCCATTTTCAATTAAAACGACTTCCGATGGGACTTAAAATCTCTCCCAGCAAATTTTCGAGAATGATGTCCACAGCTAAGGCTGGACTCACTTACTCACGCTGCTTTGTCTACCTAATAGTTTTTGGCAAAAGCCTTACCGATCACAACAAGAATTTGATCGATGTGTTTAATCGACTTAGGGAAGTAAATTTAAAAATTCATCCTGGTAAATGTGCTTTTCTGAGAAAAGAAGTTCTTTATCTAGGACATGTTATTTCCAACCAGGGACTACACCCAGACTCTGAAAAATCAGCTGCTATGCATAATTATCCCACTCCCACGAACGCTGACGAAGTAAGAAGATTCGTAGCATTCGCAAATTATTACCGCAAATTTATACCCAACTTTGCTACAATAGCCATACCTCTCAATAGATTACTTAGAAAAAATGTAGACTTCAATTTTGACCAAAACTGTGAAAAATCTTTCCAACTTTTAAAAACAATCCTTACTAGCCCCCAAATTTTACAGTTCCCGAATTTCGAAAAGGAATTCGTTTTACGTACAGACGCCTCAGGCTTTGCCTTAGGGGCTATACTTTCAAATTTCGTTGAAAAGCCTATCGCTTATGCTAGCAAAACTCTCAATAAAGCCGAAAAGAATTATAGTACAATTGAAAAGGAGTTGCTAGCAATAGTATGGGCCGTAAAACATTTTCGACCATACCTCTTTGGCAGAAAATTTAAAATAATAACTGATCATAGACCTCTAGTATACCTTTTTTCCTTAAAAGAACCTTCTAGTAGACTGACCAAATTCAGGTTACTACTAGAAGAATATAACTTCTCTGTTGAATATACACCCGGAAAAGATAATTGCACAGCTGATGCCCTAAGTAGAATAAAGTTAGATTCAGACAACCTTAAACAATTCCAAATATGCGAAGTCACAAGGTCACAATCAAAGACAGAAAAAATGGTTCAAGAAATCGAAAAAACAGAAACGGAAACGGAAGAAAATAATCGTATTATCACCGAATTGCTTAAACCACCAGAACATGGGCATAAAATAATTGAGCTAAAAATATGTAACAGTTTCGAGGACGACGCATATAGAAAAGATATAAATATGATCCTGGGACCAAACAAAGTGTTGGCATACATCCCAGAGATGAATTGTATACTCCTAAGAAAGCCCAAGGAAAGCACTACCTCCCGATCGACATCATTTTGGGATTTGTTGTTGAGGGACGTGCATAAAATCTGAGGACTATTATCAATAAATAAATTATATATTACAAAAGAAGAAATTAAAAAACTCACAGACGGCCGTCGAGAATGTAAAATTCATGAGTTACAAAAAATCTTAGGAGATATGTTTAAAAATAGTAAAGTAAAGGTGCACCTCATAAATAAATATATAGAAATTACCGATCCTCACAAAAAGAAAATATTGCTCAATGATTACCACGTATTACCAACTAGTGGACATGCAGGAATAAACCGCATGCTGTCAGAAAAACAAATATATATCACCCAAAAAAGAGCCTATGGAAATAACGTTAACTGCTGAATCAAGCTTTGATAAAATTTACTTGGACCTAGTAGGTCCCTTGGATGAATCAGTCAATGGATACAGGTACATACTGACGTTACAAGATGAACTGACGAAATTTAAGGAAGCAATCCCAATCGAGAACAAAGAAGCTAGCACAGTAGCTAAAGGACTAGTAGAATGCTTTATTCTTAGATATGGAGTTCCAAAGATAATAGCCTCTGATCAAGGCACAGAATTTATCAACAAAGTTTTTAAGGATATGTGCAAACTACTAAAAATTGAACAAATGCAATCTACAGCATACCATCACGAAAGCATAGAAAAGTCCCATAAAGTCCTAGGAGCATACCTTAGAAGTTACGTATCCGAAAAACACACAGACTGGTGTATATGGTTACCATACTATGTGTTTTCCTATAACTTCGCAGTACATACGGAAACAGGGTATTCACCATTTGAATCGGTATTCGGACGACAATGTACATTACCTTCAAATTTGACAAAACAAGTGGACCCCAGATACAATTATGAAGATTATGTAATTGAACTGAGAGAAAAACTAAAAATTGGGCATAGAGATACAAGAGATGTGCTGTTAGAAACGAAGAATACAAGAAAAGCGCTGAATACGATAGAAAAGCTAAGAGTAAACCAATTAGTTTCGAAACAGGAAGCTTGGTCCTATTAAGAAATGAAAATAGAAGAAAATTGGATCCTATTTTCATTGGGCCATACGAAGTATTGGCCGAAGATGGTGTAAAATGCGATATAAAGTGCGAAGGGAAAAAAGTAACGGTCCACAAAAATCGTTTAAAGAAATTTTATATTTACATACTAAAACAATGCTTATTTGCATTAGACTAGTCTTTAAAAAAAAGGAGGGAGAGAGCCCTCGCATGCATATAGTTAAGTAAATTCGTAATAAATAAATACATATAGCACACATAATTAAGTAATTACATATACATATAGCTAATTGATTAAAAATTAAAGTACCCATATGATTAAGTAAATTCAAAAAAAAAAATAATAAGTATAATTTAAATTTAATTTAACTACATATAGTTGATTAACTTTAGATTCATTAAACACATAAATAATATACATATAGTTATTAATTTTATATATTATAAATGTGAAAAAAAAGTACATAATAATTAATTAAGAAAAGAAACAAAATCAAATGTAAATAGAAATAGTTTAAGAAATAAAGAAAGTTTAAGTAACGTCAAACTAGAAAAGAAACAAAATTAAAATTAAATGTAAGTAGAAAATATTGACATAGAAATTTTAAGTAAAGAAACAAAATTTAAAACTTCAGTCTAATTAATACCAAATGTAAATGAATTCTAGTAGCAAAAAAAAAAAATATATAAAAATGTTTTAAACTGTAAGAGTTAAAAAAAAAACCATAATCATTATGTAATTAAAATCTCTAAATTTCAAAAAAAAAGAACATTATTGTAAAACCCAAACAATGTAATTCCATTCAACAAAATTAAAACAAAAAAGAGAATTTCGTTCAACAAGAATAACAAAAAAAATTTTTTAACTGATCCCAAAAATGTACAATGACACAAAAAGAGGAAACCTCGCGCTACGAGATTTCATCTTTTTCCCCCAGGAGGGTGGTGTGAAGGGATCGCACCAGTGATCATTTATCGTCCCGAGCTCCGATAATTAAAACCTCACAGCACACGCCTGGCGCCATATCACCCTTTGCTTGCTACGTCATAGCAACCTAAACTAATTCATTTGTATCCATAAAAATACGTCGCCCATTCATACAATAAGATGAGCATTCATAGAAATATTCTTCAAGTGCATTGCCTTAGATACATGAGATACTTTCATGTGCATGCCATACTATGAAGCGAATGACCGAATGCAAGCGACAAACAACGAACGAAAATATTAAGGGTTCATGTTACTGCATGGCCCTCGTTGACAAAATTATATGAGATATATTCGAATGTTTAGGCAGTAAATTATAATGCTGATATGGCGATATGATAGTTCAAGGTGCGAAGTGATTGGACTTCAATTATCGAAGGCCGTGGAAATTAAAACAAAGTTTGAATGGAAATTGAAGACAAATTTTGTATAAAAGAGGGATGAAAATCCAAAATAAATGTTGTCTTTCCTCAATAGCCAACCAGTGTGTTTGTATTTCTAAGAGCAACTCGCTCGATTTTAAACACATTTTTCCTCTACAAGATAATTTCATTTTAAAGAGCAACTCGCTTAGATTGGAATAATCTGTCATTCTCTACTCGCTCTATTATATAGCGTTCGCGCTTATAGAGGCAAACGACGGCGTAACCGCCAACGTTTTGAGTTTGAGCTCTTCGTAGGTAAATTAATAGTAAAGACAAGATCCAAGAAACGAGATCTTTGCACTAGCTTGGCCAGTGACGGGTTCTCCACCGGTTGCTAGAACATTTCCCGTCGATAAAGAATGTTCAGGAGCTGGTGTAGTGCATTTATTGCCAACCCATTCGCGTTCTGCTACATTCTCGTTAACACCTACGCAAATGAAATGGTACCAATCGTCGCATTTGTCGCATTGGACTATCTCATCGTCGTCATCATTTGTACATTGTTGACAATTAGAAGGCATGTTGTTCGTAGCGAATATGGCTTAGAGTTGATAGAGGCAGAGAGAGATAATATAAATTGACTTACCTTACGTTCTGTAGTGAATTGGTGTTGGCTGAAGCAAATACCTTTGGCGAAAGTTGATTCCTTGTCTGCCTTCGGCAGGTAAGCGGTGATAAAAGGATGATGTCGGTGGCGGTCGGAGCTTTTATTTCTGTGACCGATGACTGTGTCTATATGCTATCGTTGCTTCGATTTGCCTGTGCAGCTGTTTCAATGGTGACGCTCAAAGGTGGTGGCAGAGTCTTATAACAATCAGTTGTTTCGTACGTATAAAACGATTGTGTAGCGTTTGTAAGTTTTAATAAAACAATAAGTTGTAGTTTACAATACGCTTTAATATCCTATAAAATAGTGGGTATTATGTACAGTGTTATTTACATTTCTTTTTCCAACTTACGTTTTAGTTTTCTACAGGTTTTTATCGCTTTCTCTTTATTTGCTTTTAATTTACTTTTATTATTCACTTTAATTTAAATGATTTAGGTTGTGCTAGTGCTATTTCTCAATTTCTAATGATTCTATTCTGATTTCTGACATTAAGAAAATGACAAATTAAAATATGGACGCCTGAATAAAAGATGGACGCCCAAATAAAAGATGGATGCCCAAATAAAAGATGGATGTCCGAAAATAATACAGCGCCATGATACTGCCATGTTTGACAACACTACTCTAAATTCATTGACTATTGTAAGTTACCAGATTGTACTTCCAAAGTTGTGATAAAACAGTTGAAAAACATTTTTGCCAAATTTGGTATCCCAAGAGTTCTCATATCAGATAATGGACCTTGATTCGTCTCCTTAGAAATAAAAACGTTTTTTAAGGAATGGGATATCGCTCATAATACCAGTAGTCCACAATTTCCTCAGGCCAATGGTTTGTCAGAACGTTCAGTTCAAACTATAAAAAAGATGTTACAAAAATGTAAACAATCAAATACCGACCCTTTCATAGTGTTCTCAATTTAAGAAACACACCTAATAGTTGTGGTTTAACACCTACTCAATTACTTATGGGAAGGAGTTTAAGATCAAAAATTTCAATTCTTAGCGAACAAAAGCCACCCGAAAAAAATATATCTGAAAAGAGAAACGATTTCATGGAATTAAGGTCGGGAAAAGTTAAAATAAAAAATTATATCTAACACTTATTCCTTTTATTATTATTATATAATGTATAAGGTATATTACTCTTCATACTTTGTATATATGTATGTAGGTACATTTTTTTCTCCTGAATTGTCATATTTTTTTTCTCTTTCTGTAGCAAGTAAATTTTTTTTTTGAAGGCGGCATGTTTATTATTATGCATTACCCTGTTATCATTGTGCACCATTACAATATTAAGCTTAAACATATAAGTATATAATTATTATGTATATGACCTAGGTATACAATTATATACATACCTATGTTAACTGAATCTATGAGATCTAATAAACAGTCTTGAAACAGCACTCGTGAACGTAACACATTCCAACGAAGATTGTCACTGATACACATATATAGCCCGTGGTGGCTATTTCTTCCAACTCCAAATGGTGAAAAATACGGAGCACAATTATTTATTTTTGAAAATTATTTTATTTTAATATTTAAGTTATGTTAACAATTTGTTTTTTTAGTTTTTAGGATGGGAGCTTCTTTTTAGTACCACCACACAATTGTCCAAATCAAAGAATACTAAGAATATGCTAATGAGAATGACAGAAGGAAAAGGAATAGAAAAGAAAAAGTAGTAGAATAGAGAATATTATTTTCTTGTTTGAATGAATGCATTCGACTAGTTTAAGATGAAATGTCTTGTGTGCGTTCACTAAAACGATAGTTATTTGCGGTAGGATTTTAAACGCGCGATTTAATTTCGATAATTAATTTTAAGATTATTGTAATTATTTTCCGAGTAATTAAATACGCGTCCACTACATCACCCTCCCCCAATCGAGCTCCCCTTTAAGCAAAAAAAATGTTCAGTCTTTAACTCTGGTGTAATTTGTGGAAAATTCTAGATACAATGTGCAGGTTTTAGGCGATCGATGGAAATTTATATGCTTTTGTTTTTTATTTTAACTACAAAGTGTTTTCTTAGGCGCCGTATTACTTCGTAAGGGCCCTCATATGAAGGCATCAGGCCGGTTTTAACTTTATCTACCCTCACGAAAACTTGTTTGCACTCATTTAAATGCTTTGGTACGAAGATAACTTGCTTTGCTTGTCTAGGTTCTGTCGGAATGAGGTTTCTCATTATATTGCCAACAAACATTTCTCCCGGAAGTCTTAAATTTTGGCCATATACCATTTCTGCTTGCAGAAGAATTTAAGTCTTCTTTTACTGCACAGCGAATTCCTAACAGAATGATTGGAAGTTCTGAACTCCAATTGACGGTATTGCATCTAGATTTTAATGAGCACTTGAGCTGTCTATGAAAGCGCTCGACCATGCCGTTGGCTTGCGGGTGATATGGTGTTGTATGCATTTTATGAATACCCAACAATCTTGAAAGTTCGCTAAAGAGTTTGGATTCGAATTGACTTCCTTGGTCTGTAGTGATTTTTAAATGAGTACCAAAACGAGAAATGAAGTTTTCGACAAATGCTTTAGCTACTGAGCTGGCAGATATATCAACGATAGGATAGGCTTCTGGCCAACGTGTGAACCTGTCTACGGCAGTGAGGATGTAAGAAAAACCATTAGACGAAGGAAGAGGTCCGACCAAGTCTAGATGTATGTGATCGAATCGACCTGATGGCACTTCGAATTTGCCGTGCTCTGATTTTGTGTGCCTTTGGACTTTGGCTTTTTGACATCCTATGCATGAACGTGTCCAATTATTAATGTTCATGTTCATGCTTGGCCAGAAGTATCGCTCTGAAATGAGTTTTCTCGTTGATCGTATGCTTGGATCTGAGATGCCACGAAGGATGGTAAAAACTTTAAAGCGTAAAGCAGAAGGGACGAAAGGTCTGTTTTTGTTAGTTGAGGTTTCACAAAAAATTGTGACACCAGGAAATTTAAACTCTTTCACTAAGAAACTGGAAGTTTTCTTTGAGTTTTTATTTTTTAAAAGGTTTTGTAGCTCTTCATCAGTTGATTGCAGCTTAGCGATGGTTTCTAGGTCAAGTTCGAGACTCTTGTTAGCGGCGATTTCATCAATGCGGGAAAGGGCGTCAGCGACAACGTTGTCTTTGCCCTTAATGTGTTGAATATCCCAAGTGAATTGGGAAATTAAGTCTAGGTGACGTGTTTGACGTGGACTTCTTTCGGTTTTGCTGGTCAATGCATAAGAGAGTGGTTTGTGGTCTGTAAAGACGGTAAATCCTCGCCCTTCGACGAAGAATCGAAAATGTTTGATTGCTAGATAAATAGCTAGTAATTCGCGATCGAAGGCTGAGTATTTGATTTCCGAATCCTTTTGTTTTTTGGAGAAGAACGCTAGAGGCTGCCATGAACTTGAAATTTGTTGCTGAAGGACTGCACCAACGGCTGTGTCAGAAGCATCAGTGGCGATGCTGAAAGTGCCGTTCTGAATGGGGTGAGCTAATAGAGTTACTTTAGATAAAGATTCCTTTGCATTATCAAGAACGCGGTTGAGGTCTTCAGGCCAAGAAAAAACTTTTTTGGATTTTGTTTGTTTTGTTAACAGAGCTAGGGCATGAAGCGGAGCGATTATTTCAGCTAGTTTAGGATTGAAGCGGTGATAATAGTTTATCATTCCTATACAACGTTGAATTTCCTTTATTGATGAAGGTGTTGGAAAATTCAAAATAGCTTTAACGCGATCTTTAGAAGGGGAAATTCCTTCGGCGTTGATTGTGTGGCTTAAAAATTCCAAAGAAGAAACACCGAAAACGCATTTTGAAAGATTGATATTCACGCCATATTCTTCTAATCTACTGAAGAGTATTTCGAGGTGTTCTTTGTGTTGTTTTTCGTTTTTACTGGCGATAAGAAGATCGTCAATGTACGCGAAAACGAAATCTAGGCCAAAACAAACCTCGTTCATGAAACGTTGAAACGTGTGAGCCGCATTTCGGAGTCCGAAAGGCATTCGAAGCCATTCGAAAAGGCCGAAAGGTGTCGTTATGGCAGTCTTGTGAATGTCTTCAGATGCAACTGGGATCAAGTGATATGCTCTCACAATGTCTAGTTTTGAAAAAATGGTGCAGCCATGAATGTTCATGGAAAAATCTTAGATGTGGTGGATGGGATGGCAATCCGGTACCGTGGCAGCGTTTAATCTGCGGTAATCACCACACGGTCTCCAGTCTTGGTTGTTCTTTTTTTTAACCATGTGAAGAGGTGAGCATGTACTTGATGATGGCTTATAAATTCCCAGTTGCATCATATGTTGAAATTCAGTTTTTGCTGCTTTGTGTCTAAATGCGTCAAGCCGTCTAGGCCTTGAAACTGGAAGTTGACCTTTTGTCATAATGTGGTAGACGATTGTGTGCTTGATTGGCGCGAAATAATCTGGCTCTGCTAACAAACTTGGAAATTTTTGTAAAATTTTATTATAATCGTGATTAGTAACTTGAAAGTGTTTTGGGGTTGGATCGTCAGTCTTAATGGTCGTTGCATTAGTGTGTAGCTTAGTGAGAGGATCTATTAATCTTTTGTTTTTAGTATCTACCAGTAAATTAAACTTTGCTAAGAAACCGGCTTCCAATATTGGTCTATTTACTGAGGCAATTATGAAAGAATGAACAAAATTTCGCCTTAGACCAATATCGAGATTTATTAACTTTGAACCGAAAGTAGGAATCGAAGTTCCGTTAGCAGCTCATAGTAAAAACAAAGGATTTGTGGATTTTGAGCCCTTTTTAGTGCTACAAGGAAGAACTGACAGATCCGCCCCCGTATCGACAAGAAAGATGAGATTTGATTTTTTATTCCTAACGAATAAGCGGCGACTTAAAGGATGCTGCTTGTTTGCCGCTGCAACAGCAGGTTCCTTTAGTTTGGGTTACCGGTATGGTTTTGAGACTTATTCTTGTCAAAATTGCAAGGCTTCTCGCATTTCTTAGCATTTCTTTTATAACGCCTGTGATACCAGCAAATATCTGTTCTTGAACTGGAGTTTGCGCGACTCTGTGAGCGATTGTGTGAACGAGCGTTTCTGTTTTTGAAATCTTGAAACCTGTTTTTGCTACGTGAGCGAGAATCAAAAGAGAAAGCCTCAATCATTGACTCAATTCGAGCAAGTCTTTGTTCGAGGTCATTGCTGCTTTGCTGAGCAGTGGAAACACTGCAAATGTTTGTGCTCTGAGATGCTTCGTATATTCTATCTGCAAGAGTTGCCAAGTCTTCGAGAGCCTTTTGTCCAACCGATAACAGTGCGATGTTTATTGGCTGTGGCAATCGACGCATCCACAAATTTTTGATGGTATCATCATTGAAGGTGGTACCGGCCAGCATTTTCATTGAACGCAAGACTTCCGATGGTTTTCGATCACCAATGTCTGCTTTGTCAATGAGCGTTTCTAAACGTTTTATTTCAGAAACGGAATGGCGTTCAATTAGCGCTGTTTTTAGAGTGGCATATTTGTCGGTAGGTGGTGGATTTGACAAAATGTCGATTACTTCTTTTTGATTTTTGCTCAATTGTTCATAAAGGACTGGATGATCAGAATTTTTGTAGTGGACTTTTCGTGGATATTACTAAAGCCTTTGATATGGTAGATCACAATATTCTTTTAAATAAATTGTATTATGCAGGCTTCCGTGGGTTTTTCCACAAGTGGTTTGCATCATATCTAAATAATAGAGAGCAAAGAGTTAAACTTGGTGCGAGTTTAAGTAACTCTAAAATTATTAGTCTCGGAGTTCCCCAAGGGTCTGTTCTTGGTCCCATTCTGTTTTTAATTTACATAAACTCTCTATTCGAACAACCTCTGGTCGTTGAAGTAAGAGCCTTTGCTGATGATTTGGGAATTGCTTACAGATCTCAAAGTATGCTTAATTTAGTGGCTGATTTAAATCACGATGTTCACGTATTGAGAATTTGGTTTAATGAACATAAGCTTATAGTAAGTAGTAAAACTAACCTCATGTTATTCAGCCTTAGCCCTTATTTGACTCCAGATATTGATGTCACATTTCATGCTTGGAATTGTTCTAGGTTCAATCTCTTTAGATGCTCCTTTCAAAACATAAACAACTATTCTAACGGAAATGTTGCTTGCAACGCAAACTGCTTTAAAGTTAAAAACGTTTATTCTTTTAAGTACCTAGGTGTTACTATCGACAGAAACTTGAATTCGTCCGAGCATTTCTAACCTTAAACAGTACTTTCTTTCCACTATTCGTTGTTTTTACCGATTAAGAATGTTCTGTACGAATAAAACTCTTAAATCTATTTACTACGGTATCTTCCACTCGAGACTCCAATACGGTATGACTTGTTGGGGAGGTGCATACCGCAACAAACTTCAGCAAATTATTGTTCTGCAAAAATGCGTTATAAGAAAGGTTTGTAACTCCTCTCGTCTTTCTCATTCCATGGAGCTTTTTAGACTCACTAAGATCCTGCCTGTAAGACAGCTGTATTATTACAAAGTACTCAAGATTTTCTTCATGAGAGGTGGATATTTCCAAAGTCCAATCTCTGAATCACGCATCTTACGCAGTTATTACCAATCGTTTGTTACTATTCCTAGCATTCGTACTACAAGTTTTAGAAATTCTTATCCTATTGTCTCTTGCAAATTGTTTAACCGGCTCCCTGCTAGCATACGAAATCTAAAAACTCTATTCTCCTTTTTAAAAAAAGTCAAACTCTGGCTTCTTGGTTTCGATCACAATCAAATTGAAGTTTTGCTGAACTATATAATATAGTCTTTTCATATCTGTCAATGAACTTGAATTCGCTTCAATAAGTTTGTTTTTTGCCCCATATTTCAGTTTTGATTTTCTTTTATACTTGCTATTTTGATTTTTAATTGAATTTATATATAGATATATACTTTTATTTTTACTTAAATTTGTTCACCCCACACTAAAATATTTTCTTGAAGTGGCATTATCTCTATTTTTTATGAAATACAAATGTCACTAACTATTCTATATTACGAACTTCTGTAATTTTTATCCAATTACACTTAAGATACTGAAATTTGTAATATTTAAAGTTTGTATTATGAGAATAATGAATAATAAATAAATAAATAAATAAAAATAAATGCCGAATCGCATGTGTCTGGTTGTAGGGAGCCAACTGTGAGACAGTATTTTGTCTCGGCACTGGTTATTCTGTGTACTGTGAATTGGGCTTCCGCTTGAATAAACCATGTTACCGGATTAGAATTCCAAAAGGTTGGAAGTCGAACTTTAACTGATTCTAAATTCCCTTGAGGGAAACTCGATTGGATTGCAGGCACTGTACCGGTTTGATGGCCAGGATTAACGTTCGATCCATTTTAGCCATTTGGTTTTTGATTGTCAGTTTCGGACATTTCAGTTTTATTTCTTTTCATCAAAATGATCGAATATCCGAAAACTGAATTTCAAAATTGATCTTCGAAAACCAATCCCGAAAACTATTTAAAATATCCTTATTGAATAAGAATTTGGTGAAAGGACGAACGCGGTAAAAATCGTTTATGTGAACTCTACGCGACTTTTCGTAAACGCGATTGTATGCCAAGAAAGAATTAGTTTTTAGAAATTTGAGTGAAAAAGGTTTTTGAGAAAAAGTTTAAAATTAGCAAAAAATGTTTAAGTGTACGTAAGAATATTATTGTATGTTTAAGTTTTATTGAAAAAGATTTTATAAAAATTTCGAAAAATACTGAAAAGTTTTAAAATGTGTAGTTGTGTATATGTATTTATATAGGTAGATAATTAAAAGATAAGGAAAATGAAGGCAAATCTAATGTGTGCTAGTACTATTACATAAAAATGCTCTCACCTGAACAATGAAAATCGAAAAAAAAATTTTTGTTGAATAATCAGGATACCGGCATGCTGTTGAAAACTTTTGTCCGCTTTTCTAGATGTTGCTGAATTTGAATACTGGTCTTCTAGTTGGGCGCTGATGATTAACAGGATATTGCGCTGATGGCGTTGGTGTAGTTTGTAGAAATGGTTCTTATTGGAACACGTTGCGTGCCTTGCACGAAATGTTGCATACGGTGCGGTTTATGAATGCACTTTGTGGGTTGTGGATCCTTGAGTCATTGCCACACTTTGACTAGGTTGACCTTGCGAATCATTTGGATTGCTTAAAACGATTGAAAATCCTTGTTTGCGGTGTTTTGCAAATGACGACGACTGCACTGTACTAAATGAGCCTAAGAGGTGCGACAAGCGATGGCAGTCGCGACGACGATCCTTGGCAGATGTTGCAACAGGCAGTAGCAGCGGTAATAAGGCGTGCTAGTGGCGGCGCAAAGCGCGGTAGCAGCGGTAAAAACTTGCGGCCGCAGCTGCAAAAACGTGCGGCAGTAGCAGCAATATCGTGCGGCAGTAGCAGCAATAGCGTATGGCAGTAGCAGCAAAAACGTGCGGCAGTAGCAGCAAAAACGTGCGGCAGCAGTAGCAAAAACGTGCGGCAGCAGTAACAGGAGGTGGTGGTTGCCGTTGGGGATGGAGGCGTTGGCAATAACAATAAGCGGTGATGGCAACAACAAGCGGTGGTGGTAACAAGCAGTGGTATTATCTAAGATGGATGGTGGCACTGTGGCAGTGGCCCCTGGTAACCAGTAAAGGCAGTGGTTGCGCAGTGAAAAGTTCTGCGCAGCGTATACGAATGGGCGGTAGCGTCTCAGTTGGGAATTTATCCGTCTGGACGATTGATTGGATCTGTCTGGACGGTGGCGTTGTTAGTTTGATGGACGTTGATTGTGTCTGGCTGGCAACGACGAATGCTCATTGCGCCGAATGAGCAAATGATGCTGATGTGGTTTGATTAAACCGTTGTCCGTTTTTTGTCGCACGAGTTCAATAACTGTGTACCCAAAAAATAACCGTGCTTGTCGAATTGCCTTTCCACAAATACCAACAGTTTTTTTTTTGCAGGCAACTAACTGTTGCTGTTTGTGGCGTGATGCTACGGTCGTTTTATTTTACCGTAGGAACGGCGATACGGCTTTGTGTGAAAAGAAAAAAAAAAAAACTTTTTCGAATGGCGTCGTCCCTGCCAAAAAAAATCCACAAAGTACGTATGTACAAAGAATGTTCTTTGAAAATCATTTTATTTTAATATTTAAGTAATCTTAACAACTTGTTTTTTTAGTTTTTAGGATGGGAGCATCTTTTTAGCACCAGCACACAATTGTCCAAATCAAAGAATACTAAGAATATGCTAATGAGAATGACAGAAGGAAAAGGAATAGAAAAGGAAAAGTAGTAGAATAGAGAATATTATTTTCTTGTTTGAATGAATGCATTCGATTAGTTTAAAATGAAATTTCTTGTGTGCGTTCACTAAAACGATAGTTACTTGCGGTAGGATTTTAAACGCGCGATTAAATTTCGATAATTAATTTTAAGATTATTGTAATTATTTTCCGAGTAATCAAATACGCGTCCACTACACATACCGGGTACTGATAGCTTTTTGGCCTCCTTCAACGACAAAAGACAGCATTGAGTTTTCGACGCATTAAACTCCACACGATTTCTAATACCCGAATTCAAAATGCTGTTAAAATCGGAGTTTAATGAGCTTATCATACGATTTCATTGTAATAACACGTCCGAAGGCGAAGGCCGTAAATTATCAAACGTATATGAAAAGCTAGGGGTTGAGTCGTCAGCAAAACAATTTATTGGGTTAGAAGTCACAGACAAGAGATCATTTATAAAAATGAGAAAGAGAGTCGGAGACGAAACGGAGGCCTGGGGCACACCAGCATTTATTTTGTGGAGATCAGACTTGAAACCGTCTAATACAACTTGTATTGAACGGTCGAGAAGATATCTTCTATTCTAATCCAACGAATAAGAGTATCATTGATACCAAATGCACGCATTTTCGATAAAAGAGATTTGTTCCAAACTCTATTAAATGCCTTTGAAATATCAGGCGCAATAATTGTGCTTTCGCCAAAGCGATGCAAAGATTTGCTCCACTGTTCGGTGAGATATGCCATCAAATCACCAGTGGAACGATTGCTGCGAAAGCCGTACTGCCGGTCATTTAAAAGCTCCCGATCTTCGAGATATGTCTTGAGCTGACGATTTATCAGCGTTTCCATAACCTTGGAAAGAAGGGATGTAAGTGCAATTGGTCGGTAGGAGGAGGGGGAGGAGGAGTCACCTTTTTTAGGGACAAATGCTGTTTCCCATCTACTAGGAAAGATTCCTGAATGATAGAAACGATGGAAAAGCTTATGCAGTGGTTTTGCCAGCTATGAGGAACACCTCTTCAGAAGTATGGGGGTATACCATCCGGGCCAGCGGATTTGTGCATATCAAGATCTGGAAGAACTCTTGCTACTGTACGAGTGCGGAAAAATACCTGTCCCAAAGAAGAATTAGCCTTCTCAAGTACAGGAGGGTCATTGTTGCTTGCAGGCAACGCAGAACTTGCAGAAAAATGAGCTGCGAGCATATTCGCCTTCTCTGAAGAGCTGACAATTGGTTTATTGTCGACGATGAGCGTTGGAACCGATGATGACGTTGAGTTCTTGACGTTTCTTACAAATGACCAGAAGTTTTTACTGCCTTTGGGACATTGCAGAATTTTTTGCCGTAACTTCTGGTCATGTAAAAATTTCGGTTTATGTATAACGGAGTTACACGAGTTCCTAACTTGATTGTGTTTCTTTCGATTTTCCTCAGTTGGGTTGGCATTGTAGGATCGGAAGCTTACTTCTTTCAACCTGATAGCTTCTTTACACTCTTCGGTAAACCCAGACTTTTCTTTTGGTTTGAAATATTTTGTCCTGTGAGGGACAAAAGTTCTCATTTCACGAAGAATCACTTCTGTAACCATTTCAGCACTGGCATCACTGTTATTATCGCGGAAGCATAATGACCAGTTAAAGTTGAGAAAGAAATTATTCAGACCGTCCCAGTTGACTTTCTCGTATCGCCAAACGGTCCTAGTGGGAATTTTTTCTTTAACTGGATGGTTGGAGATCGAGAAATTAGCTGAAATGACACAATGGTCCGAAATGCCAAATGGAGAAGTTACTTTAATAGTATATTTATCAGGATGGGAACAAGGAACATGTCAAGAGTATGGGCGGAATGCCCTTCAACATCCGGTATACGAGTAGGCTCATCGACAAGCTGGGTAAGATGGTTATGCTCAGCAAAGATCTCTGTATACCTTCCTTCGAGTGTTGTCTTTCCAGAATAGCGGAGCCAACTTGAATTGTCTGCATTGAAGTCGCCCGTAATCACGACTTCAGTAAGGGAACAATGGGAAACTATTCGGGAAATTGAATCTGACAAAACATCTAACTCATCACAAGTAGACCTGCTGTCCAGATTTGGACTCCTGTAAAGAAAACAGTAATGAATGATATGCTTGCGGACAGTGAATTTGAGCCACAGGGAATTAAAGTTCGTATTAGAACAATGCCCATATTGGGGAAGGCTCTGGCAAGAAATATCTTTTCTAACATAAACGACAAGACCATGGTCTGAAGAAAGGAATGGCACAAAGTTATATCCAACCAAACAAAATTCTGATAAATCAGTATTCTGTCCAACCTGGGTTTCACTTAATGCCAAAAAGGCTGGCCTGTATTGCACAGTATCGGCGTACACAGAAAAGAAATTCCTTCTTAGCCCACGAACATTTGAATATACGACACAAAAATCACTTACCATTTTGAAAAACTAAACACACAAAATTCAACTTTGACGAAACTTTGTTCAGCCGTGCAGTATAGGCCCATATTAATTCCAATTATAAAACATAAGCGAGAGCTACAGTACGTTTGGAACGAACTGTTGGATACCCTATTCCCTATATTTTTATATGTGTATGCGTCTGCAAAACTTAAATTTTTAAAAATTAGATTTTGAATGGAAATAGCGGTTATGGGTGTTTTTAAAAATTCATGGACCACACTCTGCTACGTAACCAAGGAATATAAATCTAAGTGTTTATCTTTTTACTTCAAAACTGCGACCGATAGTTAAAAAACGTTAAAAAATTAAAGCCTTATACAACTTTTGACGTAAACGCCCCTTAAAAGTGGGCGTGTCTTAAAAATTTTAAGCACTAACTGAGCTTTGATCAGTATTTAGGCATATGTGTAAAACTACAGCTGAATAGAGTAGTTTTTAAACAATCTTACATGAAAAAGGGTATTTTATCGAAATCACGCCTTCAAAAGTGGGCGTATTGAAAAAATGTACACAAGAAAATGAAGAGATATATTTTTCATAAAACAAACGGAAGGGAAAAAGGTTTAAATTGAATATTGGTAGTACCTTAAATTTTTAAAACTACGTTTTTCGTTCTTTCATGAAAAGTGGGCGAAAGCCACGCCCAAAATTCAAAAATTTCTTTTCATATACAAACCATTTAGTTTCTACTAAGAGACGCAAAATTTTGGCTTGCAGATTCATTATAAATACCGTTTATTTACAAAAACAATTTTTTAATAGTTTCTATTGAAAAGTGGGCGTCAGCCACGCCCAAAATCAAATTTATTGAATTCATACACAAGATGTTTATGTGCAAGTAATGCCCACAAAATTTAATGTTTTTCTCTTTAATATAACATTTGTTATTTTATAAAAACAATATTGATGGTTTTGTATGAAAAATGGGCGTCCGCCACGCCCAAACTGAAATATTTGTATATAATTGGAAGAAGATTTACCTAAAGCTTGCGTGTGCAAAATTTTAGCGTTATGCTTCTATCGTAACTGTAAATAAACATAATTTAATTTTACCAAATTGAGGTTGTTCAACAAAAATGGCGATTGTGGGCGTGTTTGTGGGCGGATTTTACTGGTTCAAGAACTTAGCTTTACTCTTGAACCAAAGATTATATATACCAAATTTCAGCTTTCTAGCTCAAAAATTGCGACCTCTAGAGAGTATACATACGGACGGACGGACGGACGGACGGACGGACGGACGGACGGACGGACATGGCTTAATCGACTAGGCTTTTGATTCTGAGTCAGAATAAATACAATATACCCATTCTATGGAATAGGGTATAACAAACTGTCCTAGGTGTAATGCCCATACAACAATTTGCAAACGGAAATTAATATAATCGAAACAAAAAGATTAAACTATACGCCAAATGCTAATTATCTATCCAGTGCAAACCTTTTGCGATAAGCCTCACAAGAGGCTTGCATTGCATAGAAAGCAACAGTTATGGGTGGCGCGGGTGGAGAGGATGGGTAATGTTGGATGCTGTGCTGCGACTGCGAGCGAGGTTTTTTTTTTTTTTTTTTTTTTTTTATTTGGCACTGGTTTAATCTATTTATTTTTTTTCGAGTTTTGGGTAGTGTAAAGGTCTGAATTTAGTTTAATTTAAGATTTTTAGTTTATTGCACTATGTATGTGATATGTGAATTTGGCTTTGGTTTATTTTTTATACCCTATTCCATAGAATGGGTATATTGTATTTGGTGTGGAGTTTGTAACATAGAGAAATAATACCGTTAGGTATAGAAAAGTATATATATTCTGACTCAGAATCGAAAGCCGAGTCCATTTAGCCATGTCCGTCCGTCCGTCCGTCCGTATGTATACTCTCTAGAGGTCGCAATTTTTGAGCTAGAAAGCTGAAATTTGGTATGTATAATCTCTGGTTCAAGAGTAAGACTAAGTTCTTGAACCGGTAAAATCCGCCCACAAACACGCCCACAATCGCCATTTTCGTTGAACAACCTCAATTTGGTAAAATTAAATTATGTTTTTTGTACAGTTACGGTAGAATCATAAAGCTTAAAATTTCGCACACGTAAGCTCTAGGTAAACCTTCTTCCAATCAAATAAAAATAATTCAGTTTGGGCGTGGCTGACGCCCATTTTTCATACAAAACCATCAATATTGTTTTTATAAAATAACAATTGTTATATTAAAGAGAAAAACATTAAATTTTGTGGGTATTACTTGCACATTAACATCTTGTGTATGAAATCAAAAAATTTGATTTTGGGCGTGGCTGACGCCCACTTTTCACTAAAAACTATAAAAAAATTGTTTTAGTAAATAAATGGTATTTATAATGAATCCGCAAGCCGAAATTTTGCTTCTCTTAATAGAAACTAAAAAGTTTGTGTATGAAAAGAAATTTTTGAATTTTGGGTGTTGCTTACGCCCACTTTTCATGAAAGAACGAAAAACGTAGTCTCAAAAATTTAAGGTACTTCCAATATTCAATTTAAACCTTTTTCCTTCCATTCGTTATTTGAGAAATATATCTCTACATTTTCTTGTGTAAATTTTTTCAATACGCCCACTTTTAAAGGCGTGGTTTTGATAAAATACCTTTGTTCGGGTAAGATTGTTTAAACACTACTCGATTCAGCTGTAGTTTTACACATATGCTTAAATACTGATCAAAGCTCAGTTATTGCTTACAATTTTTGAGACACGCCCACTTTTAAGGGGCGTTTCCGCCTAAAGTCGTATAATGCGTTAATTTTTTAACGTTTTTTAACTATCGGTCGCAGTTTTGAAGTAAAAAGATGAACACTTTGATTTACATATATTCCTTGGTTACGTGGCAGAGTGGGGTCCAAGAATTGTTAAAAAATAAAAACACCCTTATCGCTATTTCCATTCAAAATCTAATTTTTAAAAATTTAAGTTTTGTCTTGTTTTGTTCAAATCGATCTGCAAGAATAAAATTGAATGTCACTGAGCTCATACTAAGTGCTTGGCAATAAAAATTTTTAACTTTGGGCGTGGCGCACGCCTTTTTTTATTGCGCCAGCACTGATTGAACATCACACCACACAAAATTAATGTTATTGTACTTTTTTCTGTCTGCTAAAGATGAATTTTGTTTCTGAAACAGAAACATCGGCTGGCTGCAGGAGGCAGACGCATATACAGGGTGATTCACCAGCGTTGTGCCAAAAAGCTAGAGCGTGTAGGTTAAGTTGAGACAAGAAAAAAATCGTATGGGAGGGGGGGTCTATTCCCCTCCGTTTAGCCGGGAGGGGCAATTTTCTGAAAAATTGACTTATTTTGTAAAAAAAAATATTTAAAATCAACGGGTTCGTTTACAACACCGTGTTATACCTTTTTGGAAAGCCAAAAACTTTTCCTTTTATTTTGTTTTTAAATTAAATTGTTTTAACGAATAGTTTAAAAAATATAAATTTTCAAACTCAAAATTTTGAAAAAAAATTTGAAAAAATAATTTTAAAACTAATTTTTTTCAAAATTTTACGTAATTAAGTATAATTTTTGTTCTCAGAATTCAACGCAACGGGGAATAGACCCCCCCTCCCATACGATTTTTTTCTTGTCTCAACTTAACGTACACGCTCTAGCTTTTTGGCACAACGCTGGTGAATCACCCTGTATATACAAAAATATAGAGAATAGGGTATCCAACAGTTCGTTGCAAACGTACTGTAGCTCTCGCTTATGTTTTTTTATTATTTTTGGGGGAAACACGCGCACAGTAGCAACGCGACCGCACACGACGAGTACTTGATCGACACTCACAGGATATACAGATGAAGTAGCAGCATTGTGGTGGTGTGTGTTGAATCTAGTTTGAAAATAAGATTTCAGATCTTGTTCTGAGAGTAATACTTCGTTTTCATTAGGGCTGAAATTAGAATATTTGAAAATTTTCTAAAAGAGTGTTTTCATCTAATTTTGCACATTTGGTTTGGCAATAGGCTATCTTCTTTCTTTTTCTTTTTACAACATTTTCATTCTTTCTTCTTGTTTTGTTTTGTTTACTACTGCTGTTTTTCTGGATTATATTTCAAAATTCTTATTTTGTGTTGTTTACTTCTGCCGTTGCTTTGCATGTTGGTTTGCTTACTTTTGCCGTTGCCTTGGATTTTGTTTCCAAATTGACATTTTAGAAAATATCTATTCAATTGTTTTGAATTTAGTTGCGTTGGATTTCTTTTCACACAATTTGCACCCTTGATTTCGCCCAAATCAAACAAAATTTTAGTTTTATTTTGTATGGGAAGTGGAGTCAAATTTGGAAATTTTCTACGAAATCACCTTTTTTGTCCTACGGCTAAGATTACACATGTAAATTTAACTTACCACTTGCGTAAATCTTACAACAGCAACTTACAATTAGGTTTACACTATAGATGAACTTACAGGAAGAAATGCTTTCTGTAAGTTGCAAACTTATCACTGCTGGGTGTGTAAGATGTGAGATTTCCGTAATTGTCAAAAAACGCGTTTACACTTGTAAGTTTCTCTTTCAACTTGCAGCTTAAGTAAATTGATAACATTTAATGTAAGTCACTAACAGAGCCGTTTACATTAGTAGTTTTTTCAGAAGTGGCTTACATGAGTAATTTCCGTAAGTAAAACTTACATGTGTAATCTCAGCCTAATGAAAACGTAGTATAAGAAAAAAACGCTCTGGTGACCAATGGAAATCAAAATTTCGCTATTAGAGCAAACAAAAATGCTCTGGCGTGACCAATAAAAATCGACATAACCATACCACTTCAATATCGACATCAACACTCATTGTTGATTCCACCTGCGAATCTACGTCCCGGACTCACACGAAGTTCTTCCTTCTCGTTTTCGCCTTCCGGTTTTATTTTTTGTTTTGTACTACGCTTCATACGTACTAAACATTGACATACTATTCAAGTTATCGAGTGTATTCCACTCGAGGGTAAAAAAAAAACACAATTTCGTTCTGTTCCACACTAAGAAGTAAAAAGTTTATTTTATTTCACATTACTTTATAATACAAATATTGATTCGTAAGCAAAAATATGCTTAACTTAGTTTGACCTGAAATGGCTTAAAATATGAAATGCTTATTTAGTTTGACCTGAAACTGCTTAGTTAGCATAAAATATGAAATGCTTATGGAATTGCTTCAGTTTACAAAAAATAAGTATTTCTATTCATAATTGATTATTATGACAATAAAATACAGAATGCTTAATTGACATAAATAATAACTCCACCCTTCTTAAGTATCTGCGTCTCGCAGATTAGAATTTTAAGTTAAATTGTTCCAGAGGAGGAGTCTGGGTAATAACCGAATCAAATGAAGAAATATCAAGCTTGGCTGGTTGCGATAAATGAATTTGATGCTTTTGCTTGTTTTTCGATCGGTGCTTTATAAAAAGGAACAACAGCAGATTTGTAACTATGGTAATGAATAAAATGGTTAGGTTTGAACCTAAGAAAAATGTGGTAGTAGAAGGGATGCCAAATAGCTTCTCTACGTTATCCAGGTGCAGTTTGTGTAGGTATTGTAGGTCGAGTTGTATCTCGAATGTGTAAGGCAGATTTGTTTTTGATATGAAATTTTTTTGCAAATTTAGAGAATTTATCCACGCAAGTTATTAATTTTTCTTTTTTGATTTCTATGTAAAATTTCTGTTGGGTAAGATGGGATTGGAGTAGATTGTAGATGCGGTTTAACGGGATGAAGGCCGTATTTATCGGAGCGACAAACGTCACATGAATTAAAAAATAATTAAATTAATTTAGTCATTTGGGAAAAGTAATATTTTCCCAAAATTTGGTTCTATGAGCGCGTCTGTGCTCATCTTGGATTATTTAAAATTTGTTTTCTTCATTATTTATATCCGTAACTATTTCCTGCGTAATTTTTATTTTATATTTACTAAAGGTGGATTTGTTAATTTCTTGCAACAGTGGAATATACTTTTCTGGAATTTGTATACCATTTAAAATATTTTGGTTAAGTTTTTCTTTTAAGGTTTGAGTTAAAGCATTGCTGTCATAAGTTTGCATTTTAATGTAATGTCTTTGATATCTTGGGTGTGGCTCTTCATAGTAGGTCATGTCATTGCCTTTAGAAAAGATCATCTGGTTTTTGAAAACATTATTGGGTGCTTCACAGTGTGGGATGAGGTCACTACTGTCTTCTTCAGCACTATGTTGAGCTTCAGAGGCTGAAGACAGTACGTTAAATACGGGAAGTCGTGAAAGGGCATTTGAGATAATATTCCTTCCTAGTTTATATACAAGAGTATAATTGAAGTCTTCTATCCTTGGCTTCCACCGCTTTAACTTTGCGTTATGCGTTATTATTGCGATTGCTCAGTGCAAACGATAAAGATTTTGATATTTTTTGCACCGTAAAGGTAAGTTCTTGTTTGTCGAGGGATCACACAATTGCGAACATTTCTTTCTCAATTGCTGAAAATCCTTTTTCCGTTTCGTTCGGCGATCTAGATATGAACGTAATGGGTCTGTCTTTGCCTATATCGCCTTGGGACAGAACGGCCCCTCTCGCATAATTGGATGCATCGGTCGTAAGGATAACAGGCTTTTCAAAATTGGGAAATATAAGAATATCTGAAGATATAAGCATATCTTTAAGGTTTTTGAATGCTTTTAAGGCTTGATCGTCGAAATGAATTTCATCTTTTTTTTATTGATTTGCTTTTATTTGGGCATTTGGGCCCCTTTTTAGGTTTGTCAAAGGCTAAGCTATTTTTGCAAATCTTTGATAAACTTCCGATAGTATGATGCAAGGCCTTAAAAACTTTTGAGTTCTTTTAAACTTTTTGGAGGTGGTATTTTTTGAATTGCTGCTATTTTTTCAGGATCTGCACGAATTTTTTCTTGGGTGATAATATATTCCAAGAAGTCAACTTGGGTTCTTAAGAATTTGGATTTTTCTAAATTCACTCTTAAGTTACAGGTATGACCAAACTTCATCAAGGTTTTTTAAGTGGTCGGATTCGTTTCGATGCGTTGGAATATGGCGGGTGCGTTTTTTAACCCGAATGGCAGACGAGTAAGTTCATATTTGCTATTTGCCGTTGAAAACGCAGTTTTTGCTATTTCACTTTATTTCATCTTCATCTGGTGAAAACCAGACGTAAGATCGAGGGTCGTGAAGAATTAACATTCTCCTAAACTCGCAAGAGTATTTGTTATATCCGGAATGGGATAAGCATCCGGAATAGTGATTGCATTCAGTCGTTTAAAGTCAATAACAATTCTATATTGCCTTTCACCTGCGGAGTTGGGTTTCCTTGGAATGATCCAAAGTAGAGAGTTGAAAGGACTTTTAGATGGTCTTATAACGCCATCAGAAAGCATTTTGCTAATTTGGGGTTTGACCTCTGCCCTTAAGTTAGCGGGATAAGGGTTTGATTTTGTGTATATAGGTTCGGATGAAGTAGTTCTTATTTCTGCATGAACGCTGGTATCTATTGTACCACTATCTGAGATTGGTCCGAAAAGATTCTCATATTTGCATAAAAGGTTTTGAATATGTTTTTCAGGGTCTAGGAGGTTTGTTTGGATGTTATTTACTTCTTTTGATTGTTTTTCCTTGAGATTGATTTTGATGTCTGTTGCTAATAAGGATGTTGTTTTTTCTGTCTATTAGGGCTTCTAATCTTTTAAGGGTATCATCTCCTATGATTCCATCAAATGATTTGAGACCTGGGAGGACAAAAAAGTCAAAAAAGGTACTATTGCCGATGGGTTTGAAAAATTGAGCACTGACTACGTGTAATTTCTAGTTGTCCAGTAGCAGATTGTATTTTAAGTGGGTAAGTGACTGGTTTACAATTGAAAGCAATTCTTTCAGACACGAAGTTTTTGTTAGCTCCAGTATCAACCAAGAATTTTAAAATTTCGCCATCTCTAGTAACATATTCTAAGTATGGTACGCTAGAGAGGCTTCCGTCGTAAAATTTAGTTCTGCAAGGTAGCCATTGTTGCCATCTTCATCCCATGCTTCTTAGTAAGCACTAAAATATTCCTCATTTAATTGTTCTTCTTCCTCTTTTTCTTCTTTCATGTTGTCTTGGTTTGTGATAACATCTGTTGGGGAGAGACGTTGCTGCTTTCTGGGTAGGTTGTCTGATCCGTTCAGTCTCTTGGTATTACCTTCCTTATTTGCTGGTCGGTTCATGTAGTTAATATTTCGGGTTTGAACCGACTGATCCACTTCCATGGGCTGCGGAGGCTTAGGGTTAGATGGCCTATGAGGTGGTGAGCTAACCCACGTTGGTTTATGGTTTGGGTAGCGCTGGTTGTTGAACAGTTGAGACTTTTCCATGGGTGTTAATTGAGGATGTACAACTTTTGGTTGGTATCTTGGGGAATACATTGGATTAATCGGAGCAGTGATAGTATTGTTGGAGCTCCTCTGATGCATATGGCTTCCTAAAATTAAGGTTTTGGAAATCCAAACAAGAGGTATAAGCCTCAGGTAAGGTTTGGGGTTTCTGGATCATTAGCATCTTAGAGACGTCTTCGTTGAGACCTCTGATAAAGATGTCCAATGCTCTGTTTCGGTAATTTTCCGTTAAGGGATTTACCGTTTGCTGGGAATAGTCCTCAGTCTTAATTTTATTAATTTGTAGAGTTAATTGATGATTAGCTCTAGCATAAAACTCGTCTACAGTTCTGCGACTTTGGGTTAATAAATTGAGTTCATGCTCTAACGTGCCAATATCTCGTTTATCTGCATAATGCAGCGACAAACATTTTTTAATTGTTGCCCATTCTTCATCGAAGATGTTGTATGAAACGAGGGCGGCATCGGCCGGACCTCTAATTTTTTGGCGAATATGTTGTAATATGGCTCTATAAATGGGCTTCGACTTTACGATTTCGTAGTCTTTGAGAATGGACTCCATATTGTGGACCCATGAAATATATTGGACGGCGTTTCCGTCAAAGAATTGGAGATCCCTTACACAGTCTGGAAGTTTTCTTATTTCAGTAAGGTCTTGCTCAGTTCTTGGGACAGGAAGGGTGGTTGACATATTTTGAGGCAGTTTTACTCTGCTCTCGACTTGACTCAGGCGATTATTGATGAGCTACTAAAAATGTAATAACATTTTGTTACTTATATGACTAAAATTTTTTGTAATATTTAATTTATGTTCTGTTGGTATTGAATTGTTTGGCTTTAATAATTTTTATACCAGATATAATTGGTAGGTATTAGTTAATTTGCCCTTAAAAAATTTTGTATATGAAAATATAATTGGTAGGTAATTTACTTGAATTGTATAAGTGTAATGTATATTTAAAAAAATAACTTTAAGGTATTGTTTTTTATTCTTAAGTTTTGTTGTTCTAACAGCAAAATTTTCTGCATCGTTGGGGTGCCGTTGACATCCTTTGTAACGGGGTTAAGGGGTGTAGTATGTAGGAACGATGGAATGAGGTAGATAGGAAATTGGGAATTAATTCGGGATGGGAACTTGGGATGATGGAACTGGGAGAAGGATTATAACCAGCAAGAACTTCAAACCAATGAAAAGGGAAGGGAGTCGAACAGAAAGGATGAAAAAATAATCAAGGAATAGGAGGGGTACTCATGGACAGAGGGAGGGGTAAGGGAGCCGGGAGAGAAGGGAAAGGAGACACACACAAAAAAACAAATATCATGCCAACGACGATCTCAAACACTTATCTCATACTCACACTCTCAGTCACCACTCACCGAAAAGAACACTGCAGACGATGGTGAAGCGATGCCTTCCCCCACCACGCCTGGAGTCCCATTGGCGATGTTTCTAGGATTCCCCTTGAAGGACAATAAAGTTGCTGTAATGTCCTACACCACCTCGTTCATGTCCGCTGCCCCTCCCACCACCTGAACAGTTAAAAACCCTATTGACTCATCTTAGACATAGCGTCCCCAAACCAAAATTCAATGAAACCAAAAATACATGTTAGACGTAAATATTCATACCATATATTCTATAATAGCATTACAAAATTTCTTTAATAATACCAGTAAAATCTCAAAATTGGAATTTCGACTCTTTGTGATCTTTATGTAGGTATGGTACCACTTACTTTACAAATTAACAAAAAAAAAACTGGTAATGAAACAATCAGAATAAACAATAAAAAAAATTAGATTTACAACAATAAGTTGGAGGCAGCCCTAAAAAAGAAGTTGAGACATGGGGCGACGCGTAACCGACAACAAATAAAAAGCGTAGTCCAGCCTCTCCCTCCAAGTAACACTAATTTTTTTGACCAAGTGAACAAGAATTTAAAGGGAGGGGAAACCGGAATCAGCCCGTCAGGCACGTCGCCTTAAACCTTCCCTTAAAGTATCCTATAGGTCCTTTTACACAAAACAGGAAATGACGTTAAAGCAAAAAAAAAAAAAACATAAGCGAGAGCTACAGTACGTTTGCAACGAACTGTTGGATACCCTATTCCCTATTTGTATGTGTATGCGTATGCCTCCCGTAAATAGCCGATGTTTCAGTTTCAGAAACAAAATTCTTCTTTAGCAGACAGAAAAAAATTCAATTACAATAATTTTGTGTGGTGTGATGTTCAATTAGTGCTGGCAAAATAAAAAAAAGGCGTGCGCCACGCCCAAAGTTAAAACTTTTTATTGCCAAGGCAATTGGTATGAGGTCAGTGACATTCAATTTTATTCTTGCAGATCGATTTGAACAAAACAAGACAAAACTTAAATTTTTAAAAATTAGGTTTTGAATGGAATTAGCGATTATGGGTGTTTTTAACAATTCTTGGACCACACTCTGCTACGTAACCAAGGAATATAAATCTAAGTGTTCATCTTTTTACTTCAAAACTGTGACCGATAGTTAAAAAACGTTAAAAAATTAATGCCTTATACAACTTTTGACGGAAACGCCCCTTAAAAGTGGGCGTGTCTTAAAAATTTGAAGCACTAACTGAGCTTTGATCAGTATTTAGGCATATGTGTAAAACCACAACTGAATCAAATAGTTTTTAAGCAATCTTACCTGAACAAAGGTATTTTATCAAAATCACGCCTTCAAAAGTGGGCGTATTGAAAAAATGTACACAAGAAAATGTAGAGATATATTTTTCATAAAACGAACGGAAGGTAAAAAGGTTTAAATTGAATATTGGTAGTACCTTAAATTTTTAAAACTACGTTTTTCGTTCTTTCATGAAAAGTGGGCGAATGCCACGCCCAAAATTCAAAAATTTCTTTTCATACACAAACGATTTAGTTTCTACTAAGAGACGCAAAATTTTGGCTTGCGGATTCATTATAAACACCGTTTATTTACAAAAACAATTTCTTAATAGTTTCTATTGAAAAGTGGGCGTCAGCCACGCCCAAAATCAAATTTATTGATTTCATACATAAGACGTTTATGTGCCAGTAATGCCCACAAAATTTAATGTTTTTCTCTTTAATATAACATTTGTTATTTTATAAAAACAATATTGATGGTTTCGTATGAAAAATGGGCGTCAGCCACGCCCAAACTGAAATATTTTTATTTGATTGGAAGAAAGTTTACCTAAAGCTTGCGTGTGCAAAATTTTAGCATTATGCTTTTTTCGTAACTGTACAAAAAACATAATTTAATTTTACCAAATTGAGGTTGTTCAACAAAAATGGCGATTGTGGGCGTGTTTGTTGGCGGATTTTACTGGTTCAAGAACTTAGCCTTACTCTTGAACCAAAGATTATATATACCAAATTTCAGCTTTCTAGCTCAAAAATTGCGACCTCTAGAGAGTAAACATACGGACGGACGGACGGACGGACGGACGGACGGACGGACGGACATGGCTAAATCGACTAGGCTTTTGATTCTGAGTCAGAATATATATACTTTTCTATACCTAACGGTATTATTTCTCTATGTTACAAACTCCACACCAAATACAATATACCCATTCTATGGAATAGGGTATAAAAAAAAATAAGGCAATTACCAGAAAAAAAACAAATTAAAAGAATATAATAATAAATAAAATAAATTAAATGAGTATGACGAGTAAGGTTAAATAAAAAAGGATATTAAAATATAATTGAAGAAATCAAAGTAAATAAATGTAATTTGTTCACTAGCCCAAATCGATGTCGATCAAGTACTCGTCGTGAGCGGTCGCGTTGCTAGCTCTGTGCGCGTGTGTCCCCCAAATATATATATATATAAAAAAAAAAAAAAAAAAAATAGACCAAACCAAAATCTCACATACAAATATTACAAATTAAAATCAATTATTTTACAATTCCCAAAATTCAAAAAAAAGAATAAAAAATCAAATAAGCCAGTGACAAACAAAGAAAAGAAAAACCATAAGCGAGAGCTACAGTACGTTTGCAACGAACTGTTGGATACCCTATTCCCCATATTTTTGTATGTGCATGCGTCTGCCTCCCGCAAACAGCCGATGTTTCAGAAACAAAATTCTTCTTTAGCAGACAGAAAAAAATTCAATAACATTAATTTTATGCGGTGTGATGTTCAATTAGTGATGGCACAATAAAAAAAAGGCGTGCACCACGCCCAAAGTTAAAACGTTTTATTGCCAAGGCAATTGATATGAGCTCAGTGAAATTCAATTTTATTCTTGCAGATCGATTTGAACAAAGCAAGACAAAACTTAAATTTTTAAAAATTAGATTTGGAATGGAAATAGCGATTATGGGTGTTTTTAACAATTATTGGACCACACTCTGCTACGTAACCAAGGAATATAAATCCAAGTGTTCATCTGTTTACTTCAAAACTGCGACCGATAGTTAAAAAACGTTAAAAAAATTAATGCATTATACGACTTTTGACGGAAACGCCCCTTAAAAGTGGGCGTGTCTTAAAAATTTGAAGCACTAACTGCACTTTTTTCAGTATTTAGGCATATGTGTAAGACTACAGCTGAATCGAGTAGTTTTTAAACAATCTTATCTGAACAAAGGTATTTTACCAAAATCACGCCTTTAAAAGTGGGCGTATTGAAAAAATTTACAAAAGAAAATGTAGGGATATATTTCTCAAATAACGAACAGAAGGAAAAAGGTTTAAATTAAACATTGGAAATGCCTTAAATTCTTAAGGCTACGTTTTTCGTTCTTTCATGAAAAGTAGGCGTAAGCCACGCCCAAAATTCAAAAATTTCTTTTCATACACAAACCTTCTCGTTTCTATTAAGAGACGCAAAATTTTGGCATGCGGATCAATTATAAATACCGTTTATTTACAAAAACAATTTTTTTATAGTTTCTAATGAAAAGTGGGCGTCAGCCACGCCCAAAATCAATTTTCTTGATTTCATACACAAGATGTTTATGTGGCAATAAGACCCACAAAATTTAATGTTTTTCGCTTTAATATAACAATTGTTATTTTATAAAAACCATATTGATGATTTTGTATGAAAAATAGGCGTAAGCCACGCCCACACTGAAATATTTTTATTTGATTGGAAGAAAGTTTACCTAAAGCTTACGTGTGCAAAATTTAAGCGTTATGTTTTTGTCGTAACTGTACAAAAAAACATAATTTAATTTTATTAAATTGAGGTTGTTCAACAAAAATGGCGATTGTGGGCGTGTTTGTGGGCGGATTTTACCGGTTCAAGAACTTAGCCTTACTCTTGAACCAAAGATTATATATACCAAATTTCAGCTTTCTAGCTCAAAAATTGCGACCTCTAGAGAGTATACATACGGACGGACGGACGGACGGACGGACGGACGGACGGACATGGCTAAATCGACTAGGCTTTTGATTCTGAGTCAGAATATTTATATACTTTTCTATACCTAACGGTATTATTTCTCTATGTTACAAACTCCACACCAAATACAATATACCCATTCTATGGAATAGGGTATAAAAAAGTTGAAGAAAGCCGAAAACCAAAACCTCGCTCGTAGTCGCAGCACAGCATCCGACACCACCCATGGCCCATCCTCTCCACCCGAGCCCACCCATAACTGTTGCTTTCTATGCACTGCAAGCCTCTTGTGAGGCTTATCGCAAGAGGTTTGCGGTGGATGGGTAAGTAGCATTTGTCGAATAGTTCTATTGTGTTGTTTATACCTATATATATTAATTTCGTGTGCAAATTGTCTTATGGGCATAACACCTAGGACAGTTTGTTATCATTGATTTGATATGGGCCTACACTGCACGGTCGAATTTAGGTACGTCAAAGTTGAATTTTTTGTGTTTAGTTTTTCAGAATGGTAAGTGATTTTTGTGTCGTCTATTCAAATGTTCGTGGGCTTAGGAAGAATTTCTTTTCTGTGTACGCCCATACTGTGCAATACAGGCCAGCTGTTTTGGCATTAAGTGAAACCCAGGTTGGACAGAATACTGATTTATCAGAATTTTGTTTGTTTGGATATAACTTAGTGCCATTACTTTTTTCCCACCATGGTCTTGTCGTTTATGTTAGGAATGATATTGCTTGCCAGAGCCTTCCCCAATATGGGCATTGTTCTAATACGAACTTTAATTTCCTGTGGCTCAAATTCACTGTCCGCAAGCATATCATTCATTACTGTTTTCTTTACAGGAGTCCGAATCTTGACAGCATGTCTACTTGTGATGAGTTAGATGTTCTGTCAGATTCAATTTCCCGAATTGTTTCCCATTGTCCTCACACTGAAGTCGTGATTACGGGCGACTTCAATGTACACAATTCAAGTTGGCTCCGCTATTCTGGCCAGACAACACTCGAAGGAAGGTATACCGAGATCTTTGCTGAGTATAACCATCTTACCCAGCTTGTCGATGAGCCTACTCGTATACCGGATGTTGATGGGCATTCCGCCCATACTCTTGACTTGTTCCTTACTTCCCATCCTGATAAATATACTATTAAAGTAACTTCTCCATTTGGCACCTCGGACCATTGTGTCATTTCAGCTAATTTCTCGATCTCCAACCATCCAGTTAAAGAAAAAATTCCCACTAGGACCGTTTTGCAATACGAGAAAGCCAACTGGGACGGTCTGAATAATTTCTTTCGCAACTTTAACTGGTCATTATGCTTCCTCGATAATGACATTGATGCCAGTGCTGAAATGATTACAGAAGTGATTTTTCTTGGAATGAGAACTTTTGTCCCTCACAGAACAAAATGTATCAAACCAAAAGAAAAGTCTTGGTTTACCGAAGAGTGTAAAGAAGCTATCAGGTTGAAAGAAGTAAAGCCAACCCAACTGAGGAAAATCGGAAGAAACACAAACAAGTTAGGAACTCGTGCAACTCCGTTATCCATAAAACGAAATTTTTGCATGACCAGAAGTTACGGCAAAAAATTCTGCAATGTCCCAAAGGCAGTAAAAACTTCTGGTCATTTGTAAAAAAACGTCAAGAACTCAACGTCATCATCAGTTCCAACGCTCATCGTCGACGATAAACCCATTGTCAGCTCTTCAGAGAAGGCGAATATGCTCGCAGCTCATTTTGCTGCAAGTTCTACGTTGCCTGCAAACAACAATGCCCCTCCTGTACTTGAGAACGTTAATTCTTTTATGGGACAGATATTTTTCTGCACTCGTACAGTAGCAAGAGTACTTCAAGATGTTGACATACACAAATCCGCTGGCCCGGATGGAATACCCCCTATTCTTCTGAAGAAGTGTTCTTCATCTCTGGCAAAACCACTGCGTAAGCTTTTTCATCGCTCCTATCGTTCAGGAATCTTTCCTAGTAGATGGAAAACAGCATTTGTCCAGCCCGTCCCAAAAAAAGGTGACTCCTCCTCCCCTTCCTCCTACCGACCAATTGCACTTACGTCCCTTCTTTCCAAGGTCATGGAAACGCTGATAAATCGTCAGCTCAAGAAATATCTCGAAGATCGGGAGCTTTTAAATGACCGGCAATACGGCTTTCGCAGCAATCGTTCCACTGGTGATTTGATGGCATATCTCACCGAACAGTGGAACAAATCTGTGCATCGCTTTGGCGAAAGCAAGATTATTGCGCTTGATATTTCAAAGGCATTTGATAGAGTTTGGCATGAAGCTCTTTTATCGAAAATGCGTGCATTTGGTATCGATGATACTCTTATTCGTTGGATTAGAAGCTATCTTCTGGACCGTTCAATACAAGTTGTATTAGACGGTTTCAAGTCTGATCTCCACAAAATAAATGCTGGTGTGCCCCAGGGCTCCGTTCTGTCTCCGACTCTCTTTCTCATTTTTATAAATGATCTCTTGTCTGTGACTTCTAATCCATTAAATTGTTTTGCTGACGACTCAACCCTCAGCTTTTCGTATACGTTTGATAATTCACGGCCTTCGCCTTCGGACGTGTTATTACAGCGAAATCGTATGATAAGCTCGTTAAACTCCGATTTAAACAGCATTGTAAATTGGGGTACTAGAAATCGTGTGGAGTTTAATGCGTCGAAAACTCAATGCTGTCTTTTGTCGATGAAGCTAAACATACCCCCTATGCCATTATCCATGAATGGTACTTGCATCGAGGAGGCCGAAAAGCTATCAGTACTCGGTATGTGTATCAGTGACAACCTTCGATGGAATGATCATATACTTGAGATTGCTAAGAATGCTGCAAGATGCTTAGGCTTTCTTAATAGATGCAAGAAGTTTTTCACCCCTTCTGATCTGGCTACAATTTACAAAGCGTTTATACGTCCTAAACTCGAGTATAACTCCCATCTCTGGGCAGGTGCTTCTCAAACTTTTCTCCACCTGCTCGACAGAGTTCAGAAAAAAGCGTTAAAATTGATAGGAGAGAGAAACATTATGGAAACATTTCCGTCACTCGAACATCGTCGAAATGTCTCATGTCTTTCCTTATTTTACAGGTTCTTTTACAAAAAATGCTCACTCGAGGTAGCCAGCTGCGTTCCACCCCTTAAACATTTCCCCCGTAATACTCGTCTTGCTAGGAACGCTCATCAGTTTACACTTGAGCCCAATTTCGGACGTACCGTGAAATATAAAGATTCTTTCTTTAGCCGTACAACACGAATGTGGAATGGATTGCCTGGCACAATTTTTCCTTGCCATTTTGATCTTCAAACATTCAAGATCAATGTTCATCGACACCTCCTTTCCCTTCCTTCCTAACTTCCTATCGCTCGCGCTGTGACTTATCATTAAAAGGGCTATAACAAACCCCTTGAGCGCGTGTGCATTATAAAAAAAAAAAAAAAAAAAAAAATATCTCATTCAAAAAAACTTCGTAGTATTCCCACTTGAGGTGCGCCATCTATCGACGAAAAACTATGCTCAAAAATACCATGGGAAGCAACAACAACAATTTCCACCATTTTAGTTGTTGTTGTTGCTTCCCATGTTATTTTAGAGCTTAGTTTTTCATCGATAGATGGCGCAGCTCAAGTGGTAGTACTATAGTTTATGTATACAATGGTTTTCGTTTCTCTAATATTAAGTGGTTTCGGTTTCTGCTAAAAGGCACGGTGGAAATGCTGAGTGCCTTAGGTAGCTCCACTATAAATGGGTGCGTGTCTTCGATTTTTTTTTTTAAAGGGTATATTGGGGGTTCGAGAGAGACAATTCACGATGATTTTTGTATAGAATGCTATGGGAAGCAAAAAACAAAAATTGTTATTACAGTAGAGTGGGGATAACAGGTTAATGAATAAGGTGGAATGAAATAAAATAAAAGTAATATTCGTATGGAATGAAGAATGAGAATAGGTTTTTTTGATTGTATTGGGTGTGGACGGAAAACGGTGTTTTGGTAGGTATGATTTTTGTTGAGAACATTTTTGGCGATTTATGAATATTTGAATATTCTAACCTGCCAGGATTGCCACCTAAAATGAAAAAAGAAAATCTTACAATTCTCAAGTATGCCTACCTAGGTAGTATTTATACTTTTTAAAAGAAGTAGATTTATGTAGGTTTGAAGTTTGAGTAGGTTTATATAAATTAAATTTTAAATTTTAAATGTATTCTTAAAATTTGATAGGTGCAGCTCAATACCTAATTAAACATTCATAAAATTACTAATAAATTAGGCAAATACAATGAAGGTTTTTTATCTACATATTTTGTTTCAAAAAAAGTTGTCATTCGACAGATACCTACCTATACCAACGTGCGGAATGGTTCAAACTTCAAGAAATTAACAATAGATTTCTTTTCAAAATAAAGTTACTTTATCTATTTTCCCTACAGAAATGGATATTTTGCAACTTTTGTTCATAGAAGATATTGCGGACACAATTATTTTTAATTGGAACTGGCCTTGCTAACGCATATCTCAAGAATGAAAATCTTTTGTTTCGAAAACAATTCTTGCTATTTTGTTCAAATGGGTTCACGTATCTTACGAATAACAATCTCTATTAAAAAAGCCACTCAATCTTTTTTGAATCAAAAAGGATAATGAGACTTCAAATATTATCAAAATAAAATTAAAATATTCATTGGTAGAAGGGTGGCAACTCTATCATCTTGTGAGATATTAAAATAAAATGAACGACTGGGTCGCACGAATTGACTCATATCTTAAAGTAAAAACCAATTCAAAAGAGAACTCAAATAGCTTAATACATATATACATAAAAAATTAGTCTTTTTTAATAGGTACCAATACCAAAAATTTTTGTCAAGCTTTGTAAAATATGTACCTAAAAACAAATATTTATTAAAATATAGGTAGTTAGTGCGCTATTTAGATAAATTGAGCTTCGAAAATGTTCATAGGTACCTACCTACAATATAATATGCCATTCTGGAAGAACCGGTTAAGCCATTCTCGAGTTAGAGTTCAATATTTTTTTAAGCTTAAAAATTTCTGTTTCCCGTCTGAAAAATGTTTCCAAAAAAAAAATTTGGGTACCAACGTTAAGGGTAATCCAATTAAATACCTGTTTATGCTGTAGGTGCCTTTACAAGTATACAGAAAGACATTCAGAAACGGACAAAATTCTTCGAACAACTTTTTTCATGTCCGCTATCAGCATTAGGTATATATTATACCTACATATTATTATATTATACATATATTATTATATTATTAGGTATATTATTATATTATTGTAATGTTTTTAGTCTTGGGTTCGAAAATAAAACTTATTTTCTTGTACTTTTAAATTATCACTACTATCTCTACAAATAAAACTCACTTTTATCTAAGTTCTGACTCTTTATTTATTTCTTTATCTTAGCACCACTAATTATTCACCATTTATTCGCTACCACGGTTAAAATGAAACTGTGTCCATTTCCGAATAAAATGTCCTATTTATACTTGGGATCAAAGTTTCCCGAACAGTCTAAGTCTCGAACCTTTCGGAATCGTCAAGATGCTTTGAAAGCTTTCAGAGCTTTCAAATTCCCCATTGTTATTTGAGCAGAATCATTCAGCAGAATTATTCAGCATTTACTGTAGTATAGACAAAAACCATATAGTAATATTTCTGTAGTAGAAACAAAAACCATTCATAAAACTGTAGTTGAGACAAACACTATTCATGTAACATTGCCCCCTTCTTAAGATTGTTCGTCCCGAACAAGTCTATCACTTCCCTGGCCATTGTAGCGGCATAGTCGGTCCCTGTGAACAACTCTCTGAATGCGGTAAACAACATCATTGATTCTGGTGACAACTTTGTAAGGGCCTTCCCAATTTTGCTGGAGCTTCGGTGACAGTCCCTTTTTCCGATGGGGGTTGTATAACCACACAAGTTCTTCCACTTGAAACCCTGTCGTCGTTGCATGTGCATCATAACGTGTTTTCATGCGATCACTGGCATCCTTTATCTTTGTTCTGGTCCTTTCATGAATGTACATGAGTCTCTTTTTGAGATCCTCCACATATTCTTCTTGGCTTTGTGGCTCATTTGGAGGGCATCCAAATTTCACTTCACTTGGTAGTCGCATTGTTGAACCAAACAAGATTTCCCAAGGAGTATGTCCTGTAGTGCTATGAACTGCGCTCCGATAGCTCATTAAAAACAGTGGAATGCATCGGTCCCAGTCTCGTTGACAGTCTTCCACTACTTTGGAAAGGTTTTCTTTGAGCGTTCTGTTAAACCGTTCTACCATTCCATCTGCTTGTGGATGCAGCGGTGTTGTCCTTGTCTTATGAATGCCAAGGAGTGAGCAAACCTGTTGGAAGATATTTGACTCGAAGTTCCTCCCTTGGTCAGAATGGAGTTCTTTAGGTACACCAAATCTACTTATCCAATTGAAGACAATCTGATCCACAGCCGTTTTTGCTTCTTGGTTTGGAATGGCAAACGCTTCAGGCCACTTGCTGAAGTAATCCATGATCACGAGAATATATCGGTTTCCATCGTTGGTTACAGGAAAAGGACCTGCAATACCTATTGCAATTCTTTCGAAGGGTGCTCCAACGTTGTACTGCTGCATCGCACTTTGAATTTTTCTGCCTGGTCCTTTTGTAGCAGAACAAGTGTCACATTTCCTGCACCATTTTTCGACGTCTTCTTTTGCATGAAGCCAGTAGAAATGATCTCGGATCTTTTCCAGCGTTTTGTTGATTCCTAAATGGCCTCCAGAAGCGCCATCATGCATCTCACGGAGAACTTCATTGACTTTGGACCGAGGCACAACTATCTGCATCACATAGGACTTGCCATCTGCGGATTCCCACTTCCGTTTGAGTACACCTTCTTGTACATGGAGAGAGTTCCATTGAGCCCAATAGGCTTTTAGCACCGGGCTTCTATCGGAAATGTCAACCCATTGTGGTTTCTCCTCGTGCTCTTTCCATGCAAGGATGGGTTCAATGTCAGAATCTTCTTGTTGAGCATTCCTAATTTCCTCGTTACTCCAGCCGGCAATGGGATCGACTCTCACTCGTTGAGTGACTAGGGACTCCTTTTCTTCCTGACGTGAACAATGCTTGCAGTTCGATTTACATGGTCGTCGGGATAATGCATCTGCGTTGGAGTGTAGTTTTCCTTTTCGATGTTGAATCTCGTAGTGGTATGTCTGCAACCTCTCAATCCACCTTGCTACTTGTCCTTCGGGATTTTTAAAGTTCAAAAGCCACCTTAGCGCTCCACGGTCTGTTCTAAGCAGGAATTTCTGCCCATAGATGTACTTATGAAAATGTTTTGTAGCTAGTACCAGAGCTAGAAGTTCCCTCCTGGTCACGCAATAGTTCCTTTCTGTCTTCGAGAGCACTTTGCTGTAATATGCTACTACCTTTTCTTGGCCATCATGAACTTGGGACAAAACAGCCCCAATTCCAACGTTGCTTGCGTCTGCATCGATGATGAACTGTTTCCCTGGAGTAGCATATGCCAGAACTGGAGCGCTACAGAGGCGTGTTTTTAGTTCCTGGAAGCTTTTCTCGCACTCACCTGACCATTTGAACGGTTTTCCTTTCTCTGTGAGTTGGTGCAGGCTTTTCGCACTTCCAGCAAAGTCTTCCACGAATCGCCTGTAATATGTGGCTAACCCAAGGAAACTTCTCAGCTGATGTTTATCTTGTGGAGTTGGCCAGTTCTTCACAGATTCCACTTTCTCTGGATCGGTTTGAACCCCTTGAGACGAGACAATATGTCCTAAATATTTCACTTCAGTCTTGAAAAAGGTGCATTTGTCTGGATTCAACCCAAGATGAGCTTCTCGAAGCCTTCGGAAAACTTCTCTCAAGTTCCTGCAGTGTTCGTCAAATGTTTTCCCAAAAACGATGACATCATCCAAGTAAACCAGGCATGTCTTCCAAGTAAGCCCTTGTAAAACGCATTCCATCAAACGCTCAAATGTTGCCGGAGCGTTGCACAGGCCAAAGGGCATAACTTTGAATTGCCACAGACCATTACCTGTCGAAAATGCGGTTTTCTCTCAATCTTCTGGGTGAATTTCCACCTGCCAGTACCCACTTTTCAGGTCCAAAGTTGAAAACCATTGAGCTCCTGCCATTGCATCCAGAGTATCGCTGATCCTGGGCAGAGGGTAGCTGTCTTTCTTTGTGACATCGTTCAGCCTTCGGTAATCCACGCAGAACCGGGTGCTTCCATCCTTCTTTTTGACTAGGACCACTGGTGATGCCCAAGGGCTTTTGGAATTCTCGATCAAACCTTCTTTCTGCATCGTCGAGATCATATCCGTAACCTCCGCCTGTTTGGCTAGTGGAAGGCGCCTTGCAGGTTGACGGATTGGCCTTGCATCACCAGTATCGATGCGATGTTGCACCAATTGTGTTCTTCCGTATGGTTTATCCTTTGAAGCGAAAATATCAGCAAACTCATGAATAAGGCTTCCAGCAACCTGTTGTTGTTGTTGACTTAGCTTGCAGGATTTTAGAATTTTGGACCTTAAAAAGTTGACTTCTACAGGATTTCGTACTTCTTCATCGGTGATTCTTGTTATTGCTGCCACTGGACCACATTGTCCAATAACTTCTCCTGCTTTAAGGTTGACTTCATAAGGTTTGATGTTCACTATTCTTACAGGCACCATGTTGTTCTTAGGTGCGGCAAGCGTTTTTCCCACGATGTAGTTTTGGGAACGTTGTTCAGAGTCCGGCTCTACAAAAAGGTATCGATGGTTCCCTGAATCGCCTTTTATGTTTGTCCAAACAAAGACTTCTGAAGAGGGAGGCAGGCGTAGATCTTCTTTGACGACAGTTCTCAGGGTTGATGAGTTTTCGTTACCATAGATCATCGGAATCTCGACATTTCTATATTTCAGAACCTGGTTACCGATATCCAGAATTACTCCATGTGCTTTCATGAAGTCGATTCCGATGATGCACTCGTCGCAAATATCTGCCACTAGGAATTTATGTGAAAACTCCAGTTCTGCCAATCGGATCACTAGTTGTACTTCCCCATATACTGTAGCTGACTCACCTGTTGCCGTCTTCAGACAGTAGCTATTGGTGTTGTGTAGCCATGTCATCTTCACCACGCCTCTTCTTACAATGGAGGCGGTGGCACCGGTATCGATAGTTGCCACATATTTCTTGTCGTTTATAGCTGCTTCCATTGTCAGACTTTTATTGTCTCGTTTAGTCTGCGAGACAACAGAATATCGTGTTTCATGGTGTTACTATAGATTATATATACAAAGGTATAACCTCGCCGATGGCGCTGGATGTTACATTTTTGGTTTAGCAGAATTTGCAGACTGGTAGAAGAGGGGTTGATGTACTGGGAAAGCGATAGAGAGATGTATATTATTTATTTTGTAATAACGACTAGCAGAATGAGGGAGTTATTGAGCTGTTATTGTCATGTCAACGGTGAGGATAAGTTATAATGAAATCAGAAAATATTGTGTTTGTGTGTGTTTAATAACATAATTTCTTAAGAATTTTTTGAGTGTGTATGTTCTGTTCTCTATTGTGATATTTGGCAACATCACAATTTAAAGAATTTCAAGTCATTTATATGAACAAAATATGTATTTTGTTTCTATTTGAAATTATACGTACTTTAAGGCAAGTTATGTATTCGTAAAAAAGTTTTAAGATAACAATTAAAATAATATAATAATATACCTAATAATATACCTAATAATATAATAATATAATAATATATAATATAATAATATGTAGGTATAATATATACCTAATGCTGATAGCGGACATGAAAAAAGTTATTCGAAGAATTTTGTCCGTTTCTGAATGTCTTTCTGTATACTTGTAAAGGCACCTACAGCATAAACAGGTATTTAATTGGATTACCCTTAACGTTGGTACCCAAATTTTGTTTTTTGGAAAGATTTTTCAGACGGGAAACAGACATTTTTACGCTCAAAAAATATAGAACTCTAACTCGAGAATGGCTTAACCGGTTCTTCCAGAATGGCATATTATATTGTAGCTAGGTACCTATGAACATTTTCGAAGCTCAATTTATCTAAATAGCGCACTAACTACCTATATTTTAATAAATATTTGTTTTTAGGTACATATTTTACAAAGCTTGACAAACATTTTTGGTATTGGTACCTATTAAAAAAGACTAATTTTTTATGTATGTATATATGTATTAAGCTATTTGAGTTCTCTTTTGAATTGGTTTTTACTTTAAGATATGAGTCAATTCGTGCGACCCAGTCGTTCATTTTATTTTAATATCTCACAAGATGATAGAGTTGCCACCCTTCTACCAATGAATATTTTGGCACGAGTACGATAACTGAGGCGCCAAGATTTAATAACGGTTTTATGTAGGGGCGTCAAATGCAAGTATTTTTTATTATGGGAGGGGGGGTCTACCTCGCCCCGTTTAGGAGGTAGGGGCGATTTTCGAAAAAAATGTCTTGAATGGAAAAATAAATATTAAAAAACAACGGCAATACTTAAAATATATTACTATAACGGTTTTAAAAGCCAGAAGTCTGTTCTTTAATCCTACATTTAAATTAAATTACTCGTTACAATAGTTTTCAAAATATTCGCATTCAAACTCGAAATTTTGATAAAAAAACGTAAAAAAATATCTTTAAACCAATTTTGTTCAAAATTGTGAAATGGAAAATAAATTTTTTTTCCTGTGATCGATGCTTCAATAAATATTTAATCGAACGCAAAAAACCAAAAGCTTTTATGTCTTCTAGTTCTTGTGAAAATTGAAAATTACTTGAACTACTTTTTTATGAGATTTTTATTTTTGGTATTTACGGTGATCTACTCGTAACTTTAAGGATTAATCAACAGTACCTGAATGGCACGCTTCGCGGGATCTAGGGATTTTAACTCTCTTTTCGGGCTGCACGCCTCAATATCCGCGGACAAAATATCCGGGTCAAAATACCCGCGACAAAATGTCCGCGGACAAAATATCCGCGACGCATAATATTACGGTGTATAAACAATGACCTATGTAAGGGGGGGCATGCTGCCCTCCCGGTGGTAGGTGCGAGGTCGGGTGTATGCGGTTATTATGTCCGCGGATATTGATGCGTGTCACCCCTTTTTTCGGGGTCACATCCACTCACGCAACTTCGTTGCTGGCAGGCACTTGTGTCAATTGTATTTTTAATCAACAGTACCTGGGTGGACCGCTTCGCGGGATCTAAGGATTTTAACTCCCTTTTCGGGCTGCACGCCTCAATATCCGCGGACAAAATATCCGGGTAAAAATATCTGCGACAAAATGTCCGCGGACAAAATATCCGCGTCAAAATATCCGCGACGCATAATATTACGGTGTATAAGCAATGACCTATGTAAGGGGGGCATGCTGCCCCCCTGCAACCCCCCTGCCTGGGCACACTATAGGACTTGGGGTATGTGCGAGGTCGGGTGTATGCTGGCAGGCGCCTGTGTCAATTGTATTTTTAATCAACAGCACCTGCGTGGCCCGCTTCGCTGGATGTAGGGATTTTAACTCTCTTTTCGGGGGCACACCCGCTCACGCAACTTCGTTGCTCCGCTTAGGGTAGGTCTGGCTGTCTGGCAGGCGCCTGTATCAATAGCAGTTTTAATCAACAGTACCTGGGTGGCCCGCGTCGCGGACATTGGACATACAAAAAAATATAGTCAGGTCTTGTCTATGGGAGAGAAAGTGTTGGTCTGCAACTTAAAGACTTCGACCATCCAAAGTGAAAACCTAGACGATGACTTCATTGACGAGACTGACATTACCCTTTAAATACATCATGTGAGTTGTAAATTGACTTGATTTTTTCAACTGACTCCTTCCTCACAAACTGACTGACTAGAAAGTGGAATGCAACGCAATTCTAACTCCTCGGCATGCATTCTGGTTAACGCTAACTGAATTGCTGTACATTACTTTTAGCCCAGTAATTTTAGGTTTTATCTGCGGAAAAATTTCAACCAAGCTGAATTTTGGTACACACCTTTATTATGGCGTTGTAATGAAGATGTAAAAAATCGACATTGATATCGTGCCGGCAAAAAAAGTTATGAAGGTCAAAAGGTCACGAAAACCTAAAAAAAAACCGTTTTTCGCAAATATCTCGGTTTCTATAGCTCCAATGATTTTAAGGTGTATGACAAAATTGTAGAACATAAAATTTTCTACAATTTCGTTAGTACAATCAATTTTGTATGTCGATTAGTTACCGAGATATGGCACTTTGAAAAACAGGTCATTTTTCAAAATTCGGCAAAAAATGCCAAAAAATGAAGAATTGTACCTTATTTCTTCGGATATACCCGAGAAATCATGAAATATTGCTGTTTTTATGGCTTCTTGTTAAGATCACCAACTTTTTACACCCCCCAACGATCCCCGCTTGCCCACCAGGTGCCAGGCCATGCCCATTACTATTGTCATTCCGCCCTAATTTTTATATATTACTTTGTTCTTAGTATACTGTGGGCAGGTAGAAAAAGGTCGGAAGTTAATCAAACTTTGAGATATTGTTCAGGAATATTGAATTAACATTTGACGAAGTTTTGGACCTCACCGGCCCTGTTGAAAAAGAGGAGGAGGGGAAACTGCAAACTTTTCGAGTTCGCTCCGGTTTTCGCTCTATAACTTTTTTTGCTTACGTTCTACGGCAAAAGTGTAATAGACTTTTTTGTAGAGCGTTAAATTTACTAAAATATTGTTGGTACAAAAATAGTTGTATGTCGTTGGGGGGTGTAAAAAGTTGGTGATTTTAACAAGAAGCCATAAAAACAGCAATATTTCATGATTTCTCGGGTATATCCGAAGAAATAAGGTGCAATTCTTCATTTTTTGGCATTTTTTGGCGAATTTTGAAAAATGACCTGTTTTTCAAAGTGCCATATCTCGGTAACTAATCGACATACAAAAGTGATTGTACTAACGAAATTGTAGAAAACTTTATGTTCTACAATTTTGTCATACACGTTAAAATCATTGGAGCTATAGAAACCGAGATATTTGCGAAAAACGGTTTTTTTTTAGGTTTTCGTGACCTTTTGACCTTCATAACTTTTTTTGCCGGCACGATATCAATGTCGATTTTTCACATCTTCATAACAACGCCGTAATAAAGGTGTGGACCAAAATTCAGCTTGATTGGAATTTTTCCGCAGATTGGGGTTTAAAATGCCTAAAATGACTGGGCTATTTCAATGATAAACCTTTCATCAACATTAATCCTCTAATGAAATCACAATAAATGCCAAGAATCTAAAATTTCATAAAAAAGTAGTTTCAGTAATTTTCAATTTTCACACGAACTAGAAGACATAAAAGCTTTTGGTTTTTTGCGTTCGATTAAATATTTATTGAAGCATCGGATCACAGAAAAAAAAATTTATTATCCATTTCACAATTTTGAACAAAATTGGTTTAAAGATATTTTTTTACGTTTTTTTATCAAAATTTCGAGTTTGAATGCGAATATTTTGAAAACTATTGTAACGAGTAATTTAATTTAAATGTAGGATTAAAGAACAGACTTCTGGCTTTTTAAACCGTTATAGTAATGTATTTTAAGTATTGCCGTTGTTTTTTAATATTTATTTTTCCATTCAAGACATTTTTTTCGAAAATCGCCCCTACCTCCTAAACGGGGTGAGGTAGACCCCCCCTCCCATAGTAAAAAATACTTGCATTTGACGGCCCTACACAAAACCGTTATTAAATCTTGGCGCCTCAGTTATCGTACTCTCCCCAATATTTTAATTTTATTTTGATGATATTTGAAGTCTCATTATCCTTTTTGATTCAAAAAAGATTGAGTGGCTTTTTTAATAGAGATTGTTATTCGTAAGATACGTGAGCCCATTTGAACAAAATAGCAAGAATTGTTTTCGAAACAAAAGATTTTCATTCTTGAGATATGCGTGAGCAAGGCCAGTTCCAATTAAAAATAATTGTGTCCGCAATATCTTCTATGAACAAAAGTTGCAAAATATCCATTTCTGTAGGGAAAATAGATAAAGTAACTTTATTTTGAAAAGAAATCTATTGTTAATTTCTTGAAGTTGGAACCATTCCGCACGTAGGTATAGGTAGGTATCTGTCGAATGACAACTTTTTTTGAAACAAAATATGTAGATAAAAAACCTTCATTGTATTTGCCTAATTTATTAGTAATTTTATGAATGTTTAATTAGGTATTGAGCTGCACCTATCAAATTTTAAGAATACTATTATGTGTTGGAGTCTCCATATTGTGTTTATATATTATTATAAATAAAAAACAAAAAAATTAAATAATTAATTTTATTTATTCTTAAAACGTTAAAATCACAATATTATTTATTTAGCTGGTATTAAATTTATTTATTATTAACGCGACGCGTTTCGGACTACTTGTCCATCTTCGGGCAAAACTAGTAAAAACGCCCGAAGATGGACAAGTAGTCCGAAACGCGTCGCGTTAATAATAAATAAATTTAATACCAGCTAACTTACTAAGTATATGTATATGTATTTGGAGTTCCAAACCAACATTATAATTCGTTAGTAGTTCTAGTTCCTGTTTTGTGAAGGTGCAAAGTTCAGTGTTCAGTTATTGTTTAAAAAGATAAAAAAGAATTATGTATTCCAAAACTAGTCAAGCTGCAAAAATGGTTGCACTTGCAATGAGTGTAAATCAAACAGGTAATTTTTTTCTAAATAAGTTGTTTCCCATTGTTTTCCGTTGTATGCAAAGTTTGATAATTCTTTATTTTTTTATGATTTTATTATATAATTACACTGATGATGATGTGAATAACCTTCCCTCAACCAGCAATGATTTAAACCAGCCCAATGGTTTTGATAGTGATGATTCGCTTAAAGATAAAAACTACTTGCCTGATTCGTCTTCTTCAATCTGCGATGAAATTAATGAACATTCAACCAATGTTGATGAAAATACAGAAAATCTGGATAGGCCACAGCTTTCAAATAATCCGGCAAAAAATTTTTCCAGAAGAACAAGAGCAGAGAGGAAATTGAAACGATGTACTGGTACTGGAGAGGAATATGTTGACGTAAATGGAAAATTGGTAAGACAAAGACAAATAAAACCACTGCAGAATTGTCTTAAATGCAGTGAAAAAATTCCGGAAAATGTAAGGCAACAACTTTTTGATGAGTATTGGTCCTTAGCAGATCACACCAAACAAGTTGGATACTTAGCAAACTTGATTGATACTTCTGCAACTAAGGTAACACGGAAAAGAGAAGGTGTTTCAGAAGAAAATAAAAAAAATAGAAATACTACAAACACATTTTTTTTTTAAATAAATGGAGAAAGAAAAAAAGTTTGCCGTAATTGTTTTATGAAAACATACGATGTCAGCCAAATGTTTGTTAAGAATATCATTAAAAAAAATATGTTAACGATCTCGGGAGTTCCACAGCAAGACAGGAGAGGACTAAGACGTAACAATAAACTTTCTGACGACGCCATTGCAAGTGTAATAGAGCATATACTTTCATTTCCGTCCTTTGAATCACACTACACAAGGCGAACAAGTAAGAAAAAATATTTGCCATCTCACCTTACTATACAGAAAATGTATTCTTTGTATTGTGAAAAAATATCAGCTCCTGTATCAAGGAAGATTTATTCCAGAGAATTTCATAACTTAAATCTCAGTTTTAAAATTCCACAAGTAGATACATGTCATACATGTGACACCTTGATAATGAAAATTAAAATTGAATCCCAGATCGACCTGAAGGAAAAATATACAAATGACCAGCACACCATGATCTTGCGGATGCAGCCTTTAACTCCAAGCGAATTGATAAGGATCGAGCAAAAACCACACCAACCCTACGAACTTTTGTTTTCGATCTACAACAATGCCTTCCCACTCCCTATCTTAATACATCTGTGGCATTTTACAAACGTCAACTATGGACTTTTAATCTGACTATCCATAACCTTGAAGGGAATGATGTTAAATGCTTTATGTGGCATGAAGCAGAGGGAGGACGTGGAGCTAATCAAATAGCCACTGTATTATATGAGGAGCTTATAAATTTGCCTGATGAGGTCGATCACGTCGTACTTTATTCTGATGCATGCTGTGGTCAAAATAAAAACTCCCATGTTGCAGCTATGTTTCTTACGGTTATGCAACATAAAAGTACAGTGAAAATCATTGATCATAAGTTCATGGTCAGTGGCCATAGTCATATGGAGTGTGACATAGATCATGGGCTAATTGAAAAAAAAAAAAACCGAATACCCTATATCACATCCTTACGACTGGTATCAACTTGTGCGAACTGTTGGGGAAAAAAAAAGTTTACGATTAATGAAATGACGCATGAGAACTTTTATGATTATGCATCATTATTGAAGTCTGCACTGGTTTTAAGGAAAAAGGATTCGACAGGCGAGCTTTTTAAATGGCAGAAAGCAAAATGGTTACGATACACTCGGTCACCTGGAATAGTATTGTACAAAACAAGTTTGAGGGAGGATGAACCGTTCATAAACGTATCTTTCTTAAGACGAGGATATCCGGAGCCAGCACTACAACCAAAAAAATTGTACACCGATACCATACCTATTTCAAAAGAAAAGAAATAGGATTTAATGAGTTTGCTACCCCTAATAAGACCTGAGTTTCACGAATTTTATATAAATCTGAAAACTGAGAAGTCTGCAGTAGATTCACTTCCAGATATAGAAGAATTTGTGGAAGATGACTAATATTATAATAGTACCTACTTTTTCAGTATTTTTCTTTCTTTATAAATAACTACTGATTTTAAATGAAAACTATTTGTTTTCATATTTATTGATTTTTCTAGTATAAGTCACTATTAGAACAAAATATTAGTGGTCAAATGAGTATAAGTCGCTTTTTTGCCTTTACTACTAAATATTACAAACTCCGTTTTCTATTTCTGAGCTCGGCCACAGACAAGAGAAATATACAGATGTCGAATGTGGGCTCTATCGAGTTTAGTTCTCCGTTTTAATGAAGATGACGCCACTCAACACTTTTCTCAGATTTGTGTATGATCATACGGTTTGAGAATTAAGATCTTACTTCATACCGATACCAGAACGGGAAATTGCCAACTAGAGTTACATTTCACACATAATTTGTCTTTTTGTTTGTTTTTTTCTGACTCGCGTCAATGTGACTGGTGCGGTTGCAGCGCGGCGCGTGGCAGGTCGACGACGTGTCTTGTGATTTTATGATCGAAAAAGGATAAGGGGTTGATGGGTTACTTACGATGTTTTTTTTTTGTCGTTTTCTTAGGTGCTTAAATACTTACTGAGAAAGACTATGCAAATGCGGTGTGTAGATGTGGATTTATTTATGAAGCAACTATGATTGTGTATAAACATATTTTTACATACATACAAACATATCTGCTTCGTGGGGTAGCAGATTTCTTCATAATTAAAAAGAAGTTCTTTTGTTTGAAAATTTAGACTTAATGATTTTTTAAGATACACCGAACAAAAAAAAATTGATAATAAATATAATTTAAAATTGATAATTTTTCGTTACAATTTTCAGCTAACATTAAAATTATCAATATTGATGTGGTCCTCATATCATTTGTGTTTGAAAAATATATTTTTGATACCTAGTGTTAAATTTAGAATAAAAAAAACCCCTACCTATATAAAATACTGGGTTTGTGATATTACATCATATCCATTTAATATTAAATATGTATATCAAATTGATATTTTTTTAATATCAAAATGAAAATAATTGTTTTGATATTTTTTATTTGCTAAAAATAGCAAATAGCAATGTCAATGTAATATGTAAATAATTTCAAATTGATATTAATAGGCGTTTTTCTTTTTAAGTTCGCAGCAGAAACTGAGTTGTCAAAAAAAATAAGTGTTTCTTTTTTCCTTCAGAGTGTGTTCAGACTGCGCTCTACGAGCTCCAAATCAATAGATGGGGCAGACTGAGCTAAAAGCTGAGCAAAAATATAAGCGTCAAGTGAGATGCTTTCAAAGCAATTCGATTTATAAAAAGAAGAAATAAATTCTTATATATAAAATTCTCGTGTCACAATTTTCGTTCCCATACTCCTCCGAAACGGCTTGACCGATTCTCATGAAATTTTGTGAGCATATTGAGTAGGTCTGAGAATCGGCCAACATCTATTTTTCATCCCCCTAAATGTTAAGGGTAGTCCACCCCTAATTTTTTTTTTTTTTTTATTTTTTAGACAAAATTTTTAGTTTTTATTTTTTTATGATACAACATACAAAAATACATACAATTCTAAATTTTCACCCTTCTACGATCAACCCTTAATTTTTAATAGCCATTTTAGTAATTTAATCATTGCAATAAGAGAATAGGCTTTTGGTTTTACAAAAAAAATATAGCATGGCATAGTAGGAGTTACCGTTATTTTTTAATATTTTTTTTAAATGTTAGGTTTTTAGAAAATTGCCCCACCCGGCTAAACGGAGGGGAATAGACCCCCCTCCCATACGATCTTTTTCTCGGCCCAACCTACATGCTCTGTCTTTTTGTAACACCTTATACCAATCACCCTGTACGTCAATCTGATATCTAGCATCTCTAATATAGCCCTATATTATATAAAAACTAATGTATGTATGTTTGTTTGTTTGTTTGTATGTTTGTGTGTCCGGTATGAACTCCCGAACGGCCCAACAGATATTTATGAAAGCCTAAAAATGTCTACGATTTTTTTTATAAACTTTGATGATTCTTTGCATTATTAAGCTTATTTCCACACCACCCACTGAGGTAAAGCTTACGGCGCGTTTTTTTTTAAAGTGGTTTCCCCCTGAGGCATATTCCACTGATCTTTTCTTTTTCGCTTCGTTTTCATTCCTTTTAGGTACATGTAGGTACATTTATGTATATATCATCAATTTTAAGCATTTTAAATATTCATTAGATTTTCAAGTCGTTTGTTGTGTGTTTTTCCTTTTTGCACTGATTTTTTATTTTTAGCTTCCTTACTAGTCCAAATGCAATTCTTTCGTAACAAAACTAAGATCATAAAAGAAAGGGCTTTCAAGCGGTGTTCTCTACAAATTGGATCTTTAAACCATTCTGGGCTATGGAGCTCTGTTTCTGTAGTGGCTGAAGATACTATATAAGATCTTATGTTAGTAATTTCCGGACTTTTGGTATATATCTTTTCAAACACACATTTATTTGAAGCTTACAAATTTCAAAGAACTTTTCTGAGGGTGGAAATAATTTTCCGAAGTCTGATTCTGTATTTAAGTAAGCTTTGTGATGAAGAAGAAATTCAGAATTTTCAGTTATTGCCTTGTCTGTTTTGATTAATGTCTGTTTGCAATTATGGCATTGTTCTTTCATAGACTTGAAAAGCTTATAACAACAGTATCCTGCAAAGTAGCGAATGGACATGTTTTTAACAATAATTGTAGAGCATGATGGTTGTTGAATTAAATCAAAAGGCTTTATCGTGTTTGTGTGACTAGAACTATTGGCTGTATTTAAATCTAAAATCGGCTCTTCGTTTATATTATGTATAACTGTAGACCAGTCAACATCAAGAATTTCATCTGAGTCTTGTTCACAGTTTGAATATTTCGAGGAAAACAGTAGATTGAGGGAGATAATCTTCGCGATAATTGACTGAAATTCAAACACATTGGGATTCCTTTTGTTGGCGTTGCGGGACCGAACATGTGAAAAAAAATTTTCAAGTGGATCCTGATTCAATTTGTTTAAATAAAGATATAAAAAGTCTTGATATTCCTCAAAAAGATCATCGGCCAAACAAAGGAAAGATGTGATTGTTGAAATGCATCCCTTTAAACAATGGATCGTTGTATTTTTTTGAAGTTTTAATGACGAGAATAATGCTTTCATTTCATTTAGAAATTCTATATTTTGAGATTGTCTAACAAGAGGTGGGTGTCCGTTTAAGATATCAAACATTTTATTCAGTTTATTAAAGAATATTGATGTTGACTTGGCCTTTTTTTCAACGTTTTTGGAAAAAGCCGAAGCTTCAAGCAATGCTAAAATTCCAGCTGAAACACTATGTGAAAAAACTTGAGTAGCTAAGCTTACAGACATTTTTTGAAAGTTTGTTGGGTCTACGTGCGCTTGGCTGATCTTTGGACATGCTCTTACAAGATTTTGAGAATCAATACCATACAATTCCCTTACAACGTCCCAGCTGACAACATCTCCATTAGGAAAAAAAAAATCTGAAGATATAAGGTTTGTTCTTATAGATTTTATTAGATGAGGTACATCAAAACAAAGGTATATCTTCTTCCCCTCGTGAACAAACCAATTGTTGTTGATTTCATCATTTAATTGGTTACTTCCTAGTTTTAAATACAGGCTCCGGTTTGTTGAACCTTGGTCACATGTAAGTGCACGAACAAATATCCCAAGTCTTGTACAAACATCTAAACATTTCAAAACCTGCTGTTTTAATTCTAAAACCGGACAAGATGTTGAACTAACAACATAGTTTAAGAAATATTTAAAATTAGCGCAAAGTCCCCTTATCATGAATACACAAATCGTTTTGCCTCGGATTGCCTCTCTCTTGCCATTTCCATAGTCAACAAATCCATCAATAACGTCCATAAAGTCGTTATATGTTATATTCTCCTCAATTGAAATTTCATCAAAAATAAGTACAACGTTTTTGCTTATTTCAGGTAATTCATCAACCTTTTCCTTTATTTTTGATAAAACTCCTTCATTAAAACCAGGACACAGATGTTTAATGTCTATCCACTTGTATAAAGATGCAGGATGGGGAAGACGGAATGCAAGAGTTTCTCTCATGAAATTATAGAGAGCAGCATTTCTGAAAAATAAATTTTTAGCAAGCCACTTTTCGTCCCCAGAATAGTTTTTATTCTTTATCAACAGCATTTTCGAAAAATCTTTTGCATTTTTGCTTATCAGAGGCATTGAATGAATTAAACTTGACATTTTTTTTGAGTTCTTTGCCTTATTCTTTTTGGTTGATAAACTTCCTGCTCTTAATATTTTTATTTTACGTTTTAAAGCAATATGCTTCAAGTTGTTTTGTTTTCTCATGTCCTTTATTTTTTTCTCCAAGCCATATATTTTTTGCTTTAATTGCAAAATCTCGTTTTTTAAGTTTTGTTCTATTCTTGTTGAACATTCATCACCCACAATGTTTCGATTATCTGCTTCCGAAAATGATTGGAACTCTGGTAAAGTTAAATCTATTCCAGATGAAGTGTAAGGATTCAAATACGTTTTAATAGTTGACCCAAAAGAATTGAAGGACGTGGACGAGCCAAGATATAAAGTAGGGACGGATCCTTTTTTAAGATTTTTTTTCACAAAGGCACTTTTTTCAAAATGTATCTCGCATACAAAAAGATTTTTCGGAAGATCATTTTCTTTTAAATTGCAGGCTTCATGCCACTCCTTGAAAAGAATTTCTTTTTTCTCCCGATCGGGAAATTTAAAAAATTTAGTAGTACATAAATTGTTCTGCCTCTTAGCTCCACAAGAAGGCATACAACATTTAACACGGTACCCGTACCGGTGCTTTTCTGTTGTAAACATTGTAAAAATATCAAACAAAAAGAATATTACAAACTAACTACTAAAAAAACAAAATAATAACCAACCCACAAAAATAAAAGTATTTAATAAATAGAGGAATACGTGTATATATAGTATGTACACATAAAATAAGGAAAAAAATTAAACCACAGATAAGAAACTCAAATTACAAAATAGGTAGGTAATGCAAAAATTCATAAAAAAAATGTAATAGAAAAATGATTTTTTGCGACAGCAATCTTACTCCGCCGAACTTATTTTGTTGAGAAGGTAGGTAGGTAGTAGGTACCTTATTTTAAAGTTATTTAGTTTTAAAAAAAAACTTTAAACTGTCACAAGCATTAATTTGTCACAGCAAATCACTATTCCAATTAAAACTGAAACCACAAAGCACAGGAATAATTATCACTTGATCGTAATGAATTCACTTTCCAACTGAAATTCCGATCTGCAAATTCCTTGAATTCCTGAAAGAGGCGCCAAATACAATCAAATCAAATAGAAAAGCCCAAAAAGAAAATACAGAAACCAATGCATCTGTGCATACACTTGCTTTTACTTGTCCTCACAACCCAGCAGGAAATTCGGCGTCAATGAAAATTTTTGCTGAATTCCTCAATGAATTTAGTAGCAGAATAAGTAGAAAAATTAAATGCAATGATAAAGTCAGTGAAAAGTAATGCAACGTTTCCTCAGTTCATGACTCGAAACCCATCATCTGCTTTGTGATTGGGACACATAAGAAAACAACTGTCTTTTGTACGGAATTGAAATACCTAGTTATTTTATTAAAGAAAAGTATGCGGTGATTCATAAGGAAAAGTCATGCATAAGTTCATCAGTAAGTTCGTTGCCTTAATCCACTTTTCTGTTTGCAAAGATGATTCTTGAGCGAGAGAAGTTTTTCATCACCCAAGCTGATGAATAACCAACTTCTGAGGAAGTAGTGATTTCATTAATGAATGTTCATCGAGAATGTAAGCATGTGCTTCTTGGCCTAGGACACCCCCATGTTAAATTCCTCAAAGGAATCAGCAGAAAAGAAGCTGTTGCAACTCCCATTTCCTCAAGGAAAAAGCAGGTTATTCCTCAATGAATTTTATGAAATTTTCCACTGGGAAATCTTACATTTCAATACACAAGAAAGAGTTTCTATTCTCCATACCGGACACCTAACAGTCACACAAAAAAAAACAAAAACAATGCGACATTATCCACCCATTTCTTTTTGTACGCACGAAAATCCGTACAAAAAAAAAAAACAAGATACACAACCTACTCCAACTCTCAGATACTTCATTATAAAAAATTGTTTACATTTTTTTGGAATGTACAGAAGTAGTCTAAAGTATACAGGGTGATTCACCAGCGTTGTGCCAAAAAGCTAGAGCGTGTAGGTTAAGTTGAGACAAGAAAAAAATCGTATGGGAGGGGGGGTCTATTCCCCTCCGTTTAGCCGGGAGGGGCAATTTTCTGAAAAATTGACTTATTTTGTAAAAAAAAATATTTAAAATCAACGGGTTCGTTAACAACACCGTGTTATACCTTTTTGGAAAGCCAAAAACTTCTCCTTTTATTTTGTTTTTAAATTAAATTGTTTTAACGAATAGTTTAAAAAATATAAATTTTCAAACTCAAAATTTTGAAAAAAAATTTGAAAAAATAATTTAAAACTAATTTTTTTCAAAATTTTACGTAATTAAGTATAATTTTTGTTCTCAGAATTCAACGCTTCCATTAATCTTTAATCCAACACTGAAAACCGTATAGCTCTACGACTTTTTCTTGCCAAGGTATTCAAAAATAACCGAACCTACTTCTTCACAAATACAAGAAAACCTAGCCTTACGGGATGGCACAAGTGACCATTTAGCCAATTTTTTCGTGTTTTTGTGAAGAAGTAGGTTCGGTTAGGTCCAATTTCTCGGACATGTTTGAGTATGAGGTATGCTAGTTTTCGATTTTGGTATGCTAGTTTTGAATTTTTTTTTGAACATGCTTTTGTTCTACTATTCTACATCTGTATATTTCTTTTGTCTGTGGCTCGGCATACAAATAAAAACTTACAGTTTGATTTAAAAAATAATTACAAATAGAAGCGAAGGTAGTTTCCCCCTTCGAACCGCATGACACACTTCGATCCAAGACACTACATTCCGGAAGTCAATTTCGTTCCAAGCAAATCGTACCGGAAGTTAAAAAACACTCCGAAATTTTAATGGTTGGTGTATTTGCTTCGTTATTTTAAAAAGTGGTTCGTGAATTTGATTTTTAAAAACAGATGTCGCGACCTGTTTGCTTTTGCGATAAAATCGTCTAAGTCCCGTGTGCCTTTCGCTAATTGGGTGGAAAAAACATTTGTGTAAGGAATTTTTTTGCAAAGGGGAACCACGATTCCTTGTTGTTGTGTTTAGTTAATTGTGCACCCCATTTTGTAATACAATAGAAACATTAAGTTTGTTCAATGAAGAAAAACTAGATCAGAACAGAACAGAACAGCACAAGTTTGTGAAAACTGTCAGAACAAGTTAGAACAGAAAAATGTAGTTTCGTATTTGACAGCTCCTCTATCAGCTGTGAAATTTTAAATTTCAAATAATGCAGATCCCGTTTTTGGAGAACACTCCACAGTCAAAACTTGACCTGATGCGGACCTAATTTCTATTTTTGCACTTTATCCATTTTAGTTTTTAGTTTATAATTTTATTTTATTTTATATCGTCGCAACTTTTCAAATAATTGCAAAAATTCAGTTTTCAAATAATTTCAAACAAGTCAACTGACACTTTTGACAGTTCTCACGCACTTGCACCACCTCAAAAGTAGGTGTAGGAAATATTGTTCTAAACTGTGTTGGACAACTTCATTGAACACAAAGTGACAGATTGTAGAACAGAAAAGAACAGGATTTTTGCTCATTGAACACCAAATTTTGTACTTTTCAGATCTTTTCTGTTCTTTTCTGTGCAGCTCAGATTCATTGAACACACTAATTGTAAGTTCTACCGAATAAATAATTATATTTGTGTGAGTTATTTTTGAGTTGAAAGGAGGAGCAGGTACAATTATTATTTGTTGTTGTCAAGTTTTCTAATAATTTAAAGCGCTTTAAGAGTAGGCAGTTATAATGAAGTGTGAGTAGGTGATGATTGAAATGTGGGTAGGTGGTGGGTAGTAGAGTAAAATTTAATTTTTATATTGATAGGCTCATATGTAAGTAGATACATACATATACCTACATACATAGGTATGTACCTATAGGTTATTTATTGTTAGGAAGGTTGGAAGATACCTATTTTATATTGTGATAGGATGTTACTTTTAGATATAGCCATTGCCCCTGGAGCCATGACTATGAAGTCTTTGTACTTCGAAATAAAAGTACTCTTAACGGCTCGCTTACGACCTGAGTCGCTCATTCAACCGTGAAAATAAACGGACGGATAACTACAGATGCGTAATTCGAGAGTCCAAAAAAAAGGTATTGTAGCCCGTGAGAAATTCCTCGAACGGATACTACTCAAGAAATATAACAATAAAAAGGTCAAATCGGGGTATATAAAAAAAATTTCGAACATACCGTGAGCAAATCCTCCAACGGATATTTGTTAATACAATTCAATGTAAATTCGTAAATCCGGTGGATAAAAGAAATTCAAGTAGTCCGTCAGAAATCCTTGAACGGATACTACTCACGTAATAAAACAATAATAAGAAAAAAGGTAAGTCAGAAGTGGAAGTGGAAAATTTCAAATAAACCGTGAGCAATACCTCCAACGGTTATTTGTTGAAAAGTAATTCAATGATAGCAAATTCAAATCTTAACTGTCTAATAATAATAAACGCGAATAGATCGGTATTTTGTCTATTAATAACGTTACTTCAAAGTATTTTCAGAAATCCTAATGGATGAATTCTTGAAATAAATGCTTAATTCTATCAATGAAATTAAAAAAAAAATATATATATATATATAAATACTAATACTTAAATGATACTTGAAATCTTAACTGGTACTCAGTAATCTAAATTTCAACAATCTAATATACTCAATAATGGCGGGCTCTATCCCAAAAATTCTACAACTGTAAGCTGTAAACGGGCTCTATCCCAAAGAAAATGCGGGAGCTATCCCAAAAATGCTGAAAAACGGGCTCTATCCCAACTTACACGACAATCAAGAAGTTACGTCTCAACTTGATTGATGGAATACTCAAAAAAAAAACTAGATACCTTGGAAACTGTGTCGCTTTCCAATTACCTAAAACTCAAAAAAAAGGTACTTAACTGCATTAAATCTCAAAATATCTAAATATACAAATTTATTTTTCATAAAAGATTCGGGAGAGAGTAACCCTCCCTTCTTTATAACATGGTGTGTTTCGGTTCGGTTCTGCAACATAACCGACTCAAAAAAAAAAACCTAGTGTGTGTAGACTGATACTTTACTGCGTTCTGATGTCTGAGGTAAGACAATTTCCCCCAATCGAAAGGTTGTTCAGGTATGTGATGATGACATTACGCTACTGCTGACGTACATCGGGTATAAACTCCAACTACCGGTTAGCGCTTCATGTCCCATCTCATACCGTCGCTTCCTAACAAATTTCGAAAACTGACTGAAATCATTGTATTTATATTTTATAGTATTTTCATGGAACATTTTATTTTAGTTCTGAACGTCGTCAATGGCGGCACTAGTTGTCTTGTCTACTTTACATCGAAATTCTTTTATTAATGTTTTTGCTTTCCATGGCAGTTTAGACAAAAACCACTAAAATTACTGCACAATCAAAGCTTGTGAACGTCGTCCATAGATGCCGCACAAAACGTTCCGCTTCTTGGGAATACTATAAGATATAAATACAATGCTGAAATCTCCAAAACATAACCTGGCATAATAATTCAAAGAAGTATGTTGGCTCGCGTTGTTGAAACAATTTGGGTCATATTCGAGCGAGTAACCAGCTTCTGCAGCTGACGTGCGTCGGGCAAAAAGCACCAACCACCGGTCAGAAGACCTGCTCACTCTACTCTCCTATGACCGGAATCTCAGACTTCACCGTATGGACATGTCAACACTCCAGCTACTGACGATCAAGCAAAAAGACTGCTCAACCCGGACAGAAATCGAAGACATACCTGTATGTGACAAGAGGTAGAGAAAAGAGGGTAAGCCTAATGCAACAGCTGACTCAGGACGATGTCACTAAATCACTGGACAAAATAGTGCCTGCACCTTTTATCCCGATGACATTCCCCTATCAAACGAATAACAAGTACTCAAAAACTGAACAAAATTTAGAAAAATCTTCAAAAATTCCTAACCTCCTTCTACGTCACTCTGAATCGACCTAACTTTAAACAATTCTAATCTTTCTTGGTAATCGTTCGTTAAAAACAACCAACAAGAACGGCATGCGACAACGCAGAACTGTGGTTGAGATCAACCGTCGCGGTGGCCGGCAGTACCATAGCCATAGCTAGCTCGGCCAGGCCGTGGGCACTTGCTCCGGGATCTGCTTAACCGGTGTTACCTCTTATTTTTCCCTGCCGACCGTTGAACTTAAGATGTTCAAGTTCGACAATGGTCGTGGCATTCCAACTGACATTCATGAAGAAGAAGGAATATCAGCAGCAGAGGTAATAATGACTCAACTCCATGCTGGTGGTAAATTTGACAGCAATACCTATAAAGTTTCTGGGGGATTACATGATGTTGGAATCTCAGTTGAACTTAAGATGTTCAAGTTCGAATATTGATGTTGTAATGCTTACAGGCCCTCATAATCGATGTCGTATAGACGAACAAGAATTGTATGAAAGATTGAATACGATTCAAGTTTGCACTCCTAGAAAGAAGGAAGAAGAAGGAAAGATCCAGGGTAGAATTAATACTTTGACCCGAAAAACGCTGCACGTAAGTATACCATGCATGCAAACCATAGATTTTCGTGGTAGCAATCTCTTAACATTAACGTCCGAACATCCGGCTGCCACGATGTTATGCCGAATGCCGACGCGGAGGGGAGGGAGGATCAAAGATGTTCGCCTATCCTATAAAAGAGATACGGTCCGAACGCGATGACAGACGGGACGAATTTAAAAGAGATGAATTGCTCAAGGTTATATAAGAATAAACGCGGCGTTGAAATACGCAAACGGGGTGGTCGCTACCGACACGAAGAGTAGAATAGTCATTACGACGAGTGATAGTTAAAAAAAAAAGATTAAATTAAAATAAGTGTTAATAATAATTGCATTTATTGATGAGCTGCAATACGACAGCGAAATAAAAGTAGTTCTCACAATATTATAGTAAAATACGCGAACTAAGCGCGAGGAAACACAGTTTCAAGGATAAGATTCCACAGGAAATAGATCGCAACACGATTACAACGGGATAATTACGCGATACTAGGATTCGCTGACTCTCAAGTAGGTAGGTAGTATAGAATGTCAGGCTCTTGGTTCAATAGATTGTTATAATTCTAAGATACACTGAACACTGTTTTAAACATACTTATAGCGATAGTAATAATATATGAAATTTAATATAAATAAGGTGGGTGTGGCACCTCGCCATCAATAATTGTTCCAGGATGAAGTAAGTTGCGTTTATAGCACCACCGTGCGTGGAGCAAGGCGTCGTACGCTAAGGTACGTGGCGGCAATAGGTTCGCCAATGAACTGGCGATTATGTGGTCGAGCTTCAATGCTCCCAAAGATTCACAGAAGTACAAATAATTAACAAATGTATCATAACCTGTTCACTAGGTTCACAAATACCCATATACTTTTTGTTTTCTTTTATTATCATATATATAGATGCAGCAGCGTGATGATATTAAAGATGATTAAAGATGGTTATAATGTAGCTGGAACCTCCCGCGGTGCTCTGTAACTGGTTACACAGAGTTGCTGAAGCTGAGTGGGACCGGCATCGGTAATACAATACCCGCCTGACGTCCTGGTGACGTGTAGATCCCTTTTTCCGGTGATTTCGGTCTTCAGCCTATCGTGGCTGGGTATCGTCCGTCATGATAGCTAACCGATAGACCTTGGTCGAAGGAACATTCTCCCAAGAAAAAGGTGTGCCTACCGTTTTCTCATGTCTGCGAGTGTACACACGTCGTCTGACGTTTCTGGTGCGACCTAGGTATAACTTCTAAAATAATCAATCTTTGTCGCTTGTCGCTTTAAGGTACTTCCATAAATAAAATGGTGGAGTGCGCATGTCTGAGACATTCCAAATAAAGATGGAAATCTTGTGGACTCCTTCCTGGAAGTGGATTCTATTGTAGTTGTGGATTCGATTTGTAGAATCAATTTTCTGGTGGACTGTGATGGGTGCGTTCAGCACGGTGTGAGTACTAGAGAAGTTTCTCTAATAGATGGCACCAGTTGTAAATGCTATTTGCAAATGAATGGTGAGAAAGTTTTTCCCTACAAAACTTGGAATTTCGACTAAGTCCACTCAGTCTAACTTCCAAGAAAAAGGAGAACTTTTCACAAATAAGTCATCAAGTCTGGGACCTCTTACCCTTCGTATCGTAAAGACACTGCGACTCTTTTACGTCTGGTCGGTCGAAGACAAAAAAAATTTTCACGGGTAAGTAATATGATGACACGTCATGGCTAGGATATTCCGTTGAATATCTGAAAATCCAATAAGGACAAAGTAAATAATGACCAAGAGTCTCATGCACAGCTGAGAGCCGGGCATCAGATTAAAAATTGAAATTCAGGGTTAAATATTTTAAGGTACTAAGTACTATGAGGTACTAGTATGGAACGTCCGATAAAATATGTAAATTGTCATATATTGGGAATGCAAAGAAGAAAAGTATTATCTAAATATGAGTTTAGATAAGGATTGTGGTGTGAGTACTTTACCTCTTTAGGTCTTTAGTGTGGCAAGTTGTTTTATGGCCTCGCCTATCTTCAACTTCATATAAGTTGTTACCGATTACATTGTTTACGCGAACTTTGATGAATTTCGGACACAGCTTCGCATTCAAATGCTAAGTTGCGTCACTCAAGATCTCATTCCTCTTATAGATTTCATCCCCTACTTTGAACAATATTTTTCTACTACGAAGATTATAGTTCTTTTCGTAGGCATCATGAGTTTTAATTAGAGCTTGCTTCAAATACGAATGTATGATGTTCATCTTGGCGACTTTGGGAAGCCAATCTATCTCCGAACAGTTCAGTCTCAAAAGACGATAGTCTGCCCCGTGCTCTATCATTCGTTGCCCAAATAAGGCTTCGTATGGGGACATTGAAAGAGTTGAATGCACTGTCGTGCGTAAAGCACTACTGATCGAAGACAGATGGGCATCCCAATCCGTCTGACGAGGGTTGACATACGACCGGATGGCCGCGAGAATCGAACGGTTCACACGTTCGCTTGCATTCGATTGGGGAGCATACACTGCCGTGCGGTAGTGTTTGACCCCGAAAACATCTAAGAACTTCTAGAACTTCAGAGAGCAGACTCTGTGGCACTCCGTAAATCAAAAATACGTCGTCCTTCAGGAATCTGACCACGCTCGCCGCTGTTGCCTTGCGCAGTGGTTTGATGAAGACGAATTTGGTTAATTGATCTAACACGATCGCGATGTAAACATTACCAGATTTCGATCTGGGATATGGCCCGAGAAAGTCAACATATAGATGTTGAAATGGTCTATCTACGTCGAAACTATCTCCCATCTCTGCTCGCAGAGTCATGTTAGCTGCCTTACTGGTCTTACATGTTTCACACCGGTCTACGTAAAGTTTGACCTGAGTGTACATACCGGGCCAGTAGAATCTATCTTTTAACCAGTAAATTGTCTTCACCACTCCACCATGCGAAGCACGCGGCGGATTGTGAGCCAATGAGATTAGAGATTCGGTCATCTCTGATGGGACCCACAAATTCAAAGTTAGATCGTCGGCCAAGGGATTACCAACCGCATGTTTAGTGCGTTTGTATACGTACCCTTCTGACACTTTGAGGTCAGGTAATCGTTCCTGTTCCTTCCTGATATGACTGATGATATCAAGATAACCTTCGGACTTAAAGGACGGATCCTCAAGATCGATGTGGAGTACCTCCGAGGCGCCGATCTGTGGTAGACATGAAAGAAAAGCTGACACTGTCAACTCATCGTCTTCATATGCTCTGGAAAGAGCGTCTGGCACGACATATAATGTTCCCTTCCTATGCTCCACCACAAAATCGAATTCTTGGAGACGCATCCTCCACCTCGCTAATCTTCCGGTTGGATCCTTCATAGTCATCAGTTATTTCAGGCTAGAATGGTCCGTAATCACACGAAAATGGTATCCCTCAACGTAAGATCTGAATTTTTGGATACCTTCAAAAGCTACTAAGCACTCGCGCTCTGTCACCGAATAGTTTCTCTGTGCAGCATTCAGTTTCCGGGAGAAGTAGTATATAGGCTGCTCCGCCCCAGATTCGTCCCGCTGACAGAGTACACATCCGATGCCAGTCGCGGATGCGTCGCAGAGAATGATGAACTCCTTGGAGAAGTCTGGATTGACTAGTACAGGCGCTGAGGTCAAAGCTTGCTTGATTTGCAGGAATGCTTCAATAGCTTCTGGACCTAGCTTGAAGACTTTTCCCTTTTTCAGTGTCTCGGTCAAGGGTGCGGCTAGGGTGCTGAAATCATTAACAATTCGCCGATACCAACTTACCGAGAAATCGGCGAACTTGGCGAGTTGTGGTTGGTAAAGGGAAGTTAGTGATAGCAGTGATCTTATCTGGATCAGCTTTCAACCAGCCCTGACCGACCTTATAACCGAGATAGTGAAGCTCATCAAAACAAAACTTCGACTTCTCGACGTTTATCGTCAGTCCTGCATCAGTCAAACACTTTCCGACTATCTCCAGAGTCTCTATATGGTGGGCAAAATCGTATCGTCACCTCCAAGTGGTGCCTGCTGGATAGCCGAAAGGTGAACTAACGACGAACGTTGGATCCATCGGATCAATAGGTTGTAGATACCTGAGTTATCTTCTCAGGAACTAGGAGCAGGAAGAAAGAGATACGCTCTGAAGATCCAACCACCACAAAGATCTATGTCATGCACAGGCCTCACAAGCCGGTCATGAAAGGGAAACTCGATTGTGATGAAAACCGCAGAAAATGCCTCGGATGAAAGAACCAAAAATGTTGACGACCCCCCCCCCCCCCCCCGCAAACGAAAAACGGACAACGATTTACGCATATGCACGTGGAATGTGCGTACGCGAAACAGGCCGCGTAAAGCCGAGCAGCTAGCCGAGACCCTCGCCAGTCTCAACGCTGATATAACAGCCCTGCAGGAGATGCGATGGGATGGACCGGGCCTGAGAATTACGGAGGACTGTAATTTCTATTATGGGAAATGCCACCTTGATGGGAGATCGCGCTTGTTTGGGTGCGGATTCGCTGTCAGAGGAAGACTTAGGCAAAAGGTCTTGAGCTTTCGCGAAGTCAGCGAGAGAGTGACAACGATCCGCATTAAGGCCAAGTTCCACCACATAAGCCTAATTAGCGCCCATGCCCCTACAGAAGAGAAAGACGACGCTACCAAAGAAAGTTTCTACGAGCTCCTCGCCAAAACATATGAGCAGTGCCCAAAACATGACATTAAAATTCTTTTCTGAGACTTCAATGCCAAAATTGGGAGAGAGGACATCTTTGGTATGACGATCGGAAAACACAGCCTGCACGACACCACCTCCGACAACGGACTCAGGCTCATCGATTTTGCAGCGGGAAAAAACATGGTGCTGAGCAGCACGCGATTCCCACGTCCCGACATCCACAAGGGCACATGGCGATCCCCAGATGGTCGAACCTGCAACCAAATCGACCATGTTGTGATTGATGGAAGACACTCCTCCAGCATTATGAATGCCCGTACATTCCGAGGAGCAAACATCGATTCGGACCACTACCTAGTCGGTGCAAAACTTAGGGTACGGATCTCCATGGAAGTTCTTAGGCGAACACCGACTACACCTAGGAAATTCAATGTTGGACGTCTTCAATCGGAAGAGACCGCCGCTGCCTATGCCGACCGCGTATCCCTTGAGCTTGCGAGAAATCCTTCGACTGATGACATGAACCCGGAAGACCAATGGCAGCTATGTCAACAAGCCATAAGAAGTGCTGCGTCAGAGGTATTGGGCTTCTCACATCCACCCCCCAGAAACCCCTGGTTCGACTCCGAATGTGCTCAGGCAAACAAAGCCAAAACGGAGGCATACAAGTCGTGGCTCCAGAGAGATACTAGAGCATCCAGAAATCTTTATGTTGAGCGAAGGAAAGTTGAGAAACGTCTACTCAGGAGGAAAAAAAAGAACACCAGCAACGCGAAGTCGAGGAGATGCAGAGATGTTTTTGCAGAAAAGAGGTACGAAACTTCTATAAAAAGGTGAAACAGTCTACATCCGGTTTCACAAGCCACCCTGGGCCCTGCAAAGATCAGGATGGAAATACCATAGTGGAAACGCAGGCGATGTTAGCCATCTGGAGAGACTACTTTAACCGGTTGCCAAATGGCGATAACAGCCAAGATCCCGCCCAAGATCAACTTGTTCCAGTTAATCTAGATGACGACCACGAACTACACCCGCCCGACCAAAATGAAATCAAAGTAGCCATCACCAGACTAAAGATGAATAAGGCAGCTGGATGTGATGGCCTTCAAGCGGAGCTTTTTAAACACGCTGGAGATGACCTGGTCAGGAGCATACACCAACTCATCTGCAAAATATGGTCGGAGGAAAGTATGCCCGATGAGTGGAATCTCAGTACCATCTGCCCGATTCACAAAAAAGGAGACCGCCTCCTCTGCGCCAACTATAGAGGCATAAGCCTTTTAAACATCGCCTATAAGATCCTGTCCAGCGTTTTATGTGAACGTCTCAAGCCGTTTGCTGACGACCTGATAGGTCCTTACCAATGCGGCTTCAGACCTGGAAAATCTACCACCGACCAAATATTCACATTACGCCAGATCCTGGAGAAAACCCAAGAGTATAACATCGACACCCACCACCTGTTCGTCGATTTTAAAGCCGCCTACGACAGTGTTAATAGAGTCGAACTGTATCGTGCCATGTCTAACTTTAGAATCCCTGCTAAACTGATACGCCTTATCAGGATGACGTTGGAGAATGCTCGCTGTTCCGTCCAAGTTGGTAGAGACTCTACTGAAACCTTCGAAACCACCAGAGGGCTAAGACAAGGTGACGCACTGTCATGCAGCTGTTTTAATATTGTGCTTGAAAATGTAATACGGAGCACCCATGCCAGTACATCAGGCACCATTATCAATAGATCGACACAATTACTTGGGTTTGGTGACGACATAGACGTGATAAGAAGAACAAAGCGAGCAGTAACCGGTGCTTTCACTACTATGGAGTCAGCAGCAAGCAGAATGGGGCTGAAAATAAACGAGGACAAGACGAAGTATATGCTTTCATCAACAAAAGTCCAATCCCACCACCGACTTGGTCAGAACGTAACCATTGATAGGTATAACTTCGAGGTAGTCAGTGACTTTGTCTACCTGGGCACTGCTGTAAACACAGGCAACAACATCAGCGCTGAAATCAAACGCAGACTAACTCTTGCTATTCGCTGTTTCTTTGGGCTGAGTAAGCAATTGAGGAGTAAAGCCCTATCGAGAAGAACCAAGGTGACACTGTATAAAACACTCATCATCCCGGTCCTGCTATATGGTGCAGAAGCATGGACCCTATCCCAATCGGATGAAAATTCACTTGGAGTCTTCGAGAGAAAAGTTCTGCGTACGATCTATGGTCCTGTCTGCGTAAATCGCGAAAACAACGTTTGGAGAAGAAGATATAACAATGAACTGTACGAGCTGTACAGCGACATAAGCCTAGCCAAAAAAATTCGAATCCAAAGACTAAGATGGCTGGGCCATGTAGAGCGAATGGACATCGACGCTCCAGCTCGTAAAGTCTTCAACGCCAAACCCGAGGGAGTCAGAAGCCAAGGTAGACCTCATCTTCGATGGAGTGACCAGGTAGAGGGAGACATCCGTCAACTTGGAGTACGAAATTGGAGACAGCAGGCTAGAGATCGAGCCGGCTGGAGGGGCATTCTCAGCAAGGCCTTGGAGTACCACGCTCCAGTGGCGCCAACATAAGTAAGTAAGTAAGCCCCAGATTCGTCCCGCTGACAGAGTACACATCCGATGCCAGTCGCGGATGCGTCGCAGAGAATGATGAACTCCTTGGAGAAGTCTGGATTGACTAGTACAGGCGCTGAGGTCAAAGCTTGCTTGATTTGCAGGAATGCTTCAATAGCTTCTGGACCTAGCTTGAAGACTTTTCCCTTTTTCAGTGTCTCGGTCAAGGGTGCGGCTAGGGTGCTGAAATCATTAACAATTTGCCGATACCAACTTACCGAGAAATCGGCGAACTTGGCGAGTTGTGGTTGGTAAAGGGAAGTTAGTGATAGCAGTGATCTTATCTGGATCAGCTTTCAACCAGCCCTGACCGACCTTATAACCGAGATAGTGAGGCTCATCAAAACAAAACTTCGACTTCTCGACGTTTATCGTCAGTCCTGCATCAGTCAAACACTTTCCGACTATCTCCAGAGTCTCTATATGTTCGTCGAAATCCTTCGACACAACCAACAGATCGTCTAAGTACACAAATACTTGATCTCGTAATCCTGACGGGATTACGCGACTCATCAGGTAGCTCAAACTTTGTGCCGCATTACATAGACCGAAAGGCATGACCTTAAATTGGTACAGTGGTCGGCCCGGTACCGTAAAAGCGGTCTTTTCCCTCGAACTTTGCTCCAGCGGTATCTGCCAAAACGCATCCTTCAGATCCACGCTAGAAATGTAGCGTGTCTCTGTCAGACGTGCCAGCAGCCCCTCAATATGCGCAATCAGACGAGCATCTTTCTGTGTTACTGAGTTCACCTTCCGAAAGTCCATACACAATCGGTTCTTACCAGGTTTGCGGACAAGCACAACTGGGGAACTCCATGCGCTGGAACTTTCCTCAATGACTCCTAACGAAAGCATGCGGTCCAATTCCGTATACATAAGAGTTTGTATCGCCGAAGATACGGGATAGTACCTTTGCTTTATTGGTACGGCATCACCCGTATCTATATAATGCTGCACTAGGTTCGTCTTCCCGAGTCCATGGACTGCGAAAGAAGGAAATCTACGAACAACAGCTTCTAGTCGGTTAGACTCCTCATGATTCAATTTAATCTGGTTGGTGGGTCTCTCATCTGGCCCACCGGTCGCAATTCCTGAAAGACCCGCAATTACGTTAGGTGCGATCTGGAATTTCTGCCAGAAGTCAACGCCTAAATACAGACGTTGGCTTAATGATGGCACAATGTACAGATCAATATCTTTAGTCACATTTTTATATTACTTGATCGCCGTAGTGATCACTCCCACTATGGATTGCTTGTGTCCATCGGCCGTGGACACGGTAGTCTCTACCTTCCTTACCGTAACATTTCTGTCTTTTAAGTAGGGAAGTACATTAGTGCCTAAGCAACTAATGCTTGCCCCTGAATCGAGAAGACCTAGGAAACTGTCCCCGAATAGACTAACTGTCACATAGGGACGTGGGTCCTTCGATTCTCGGCCTATTGTTGCTGACGCGATGTTACGGTAAGTAGCCCGCTTCCGATGGAAGCGTTCCCTTGTTCGTCGTATCCGCTTGGACAACTGTGGGTAAGTGACTATTCTTTTACGCACTTCGTTGTAATTGCGTAACCTTTCATGAAAAGGTTTACGGTATAAAGGTTCTACTGTATCGTTATTATAATTCAAAATTGTTTCATGTTTGTTATCGTTCGGTAATTCTTTTTCGTTTCTAATCGGTTTCAAAATCTTGATGTTTGGAAGTTCAAGAGGCTTTGTCGGCTTAGACACTTGACTTCCGGGTACGTCTAATCGGAGCGAACCCCCCAGTTGATGGGTTGTTCCTCCTCTCGTTTCCCGCTGCGCACTTCGGGCATGTTGGACTATAAGTATCTGCTAATCCACAATGGAAACAAAATATCTTATCAATTGGTTTGGCGCAATCACGAAAATTGTGGACAAGGACTTGGAAATTCCAGCATTTCTGCAAATTACGATCTCTCTGGATTGCTTCGATGTTGGTAGTGGGCAATGCCACAGTTAGATCCTGACAAGGCTCTTCCTCGATCTCGCTGACGTATCGCGCTCGGCACGAAACTCGGACGCGTGTTCTCATATTGAGATTGAGCTTTCTCGATAGCTCGACAATAATAGGCTAACTGCCTTAAGCTAGACGGACTATAAGTGATCAGAAGTTCACTCATACGCCTACGGACATTAGTTTTGATTATTTCAATGAGCTCTCTTTCAGGTCTGGGAACGCGCATCCTGGAGTTCAGGTGCAGAATGGCATCGTAGAAATCATTGAAGGATTCACCATTCAACATCTTGCGATCCGAGAGTTTTCTGAAGAGCTCTGTGTCTGTCTCCAAACTGCGGTATTGCTCTAATAAAGCAGTTTTTAAGGCCTCCCACGACGTGTGTTTGTTGCTTTTTAAGTACACCCAGTACCATGACTCTACTGAACCCGACACGAAATGATAAAAGTTCATCGTGATTTCATTACACGGCAAACCGTAACTGTAACGAATACATTCGAGGCGGAACAAGAAATCGTCAACTGACATGTTCCTACCATCGAATTTCAATCCCAATTTGTGTAATTGATGGTTTCGGTTTACTGATGTAACGTTTGATGGAGGTGGTCTACGTGGTGGTGAGGTGGAAGTATCATCAAGGTTGAATGCGTTTAATCGAGTCATAAACTCGTCTAAGTTCGAGCCTAGAGGCATTTGGGCTGGATTAACTTCCGGCAAAGGCGGTACCCTAGCTGGCTCGTAATTGGGTGTGGCTCGATTTGCTAACTCTTCGTCGATTGGCACAAACGCGGTTGATAATTCCTGGACGTGGTTGGACCGGACGGGATGATAAGATTTACGACACGTGTAGTGTCTGGATTGGCTGAATTGAACGGACGCGCGATCTTTAGCGTTGAAGTAGCAGCAGGAGGAGCAGATATTTTCGAAGAAACAGCTGGCTGAGTAGCTTTGACAGTACGGTTTTGGAGTTGCTGTGCGACTTGTTCAAGCAATCGTGCTTGACTATTAGCTAATTCCTCTGCCATAAACTGCCTATCATTGACCCTATGTAGGTCAATGGTAGCAGAAACTACCTGCTGAATGTATGCTGAATGATCAGCCGCATCTTTGCGAAGCTGCTCTTCGGCTGCCTCTAACTCATCATCGTCTACTTCAATGCTTCTCACGATGGTGTTATCCTCAGCCTGATTGACCCCATCGTCGGTCTGATTGTCCACAGAATCATTCTGGCTACGACCAGGTTTGGGTTTTGGTGCCCCTGGAGCCATGACTATGAAGTCTTCGTACTTCGAAATAAAAGTACTCTTAACGGCTCGCTTACGACCTCAGTCGCTCATTCAACCGTGAAAATAAACGGACGGATAACTACAGATGCGTAATTCGAGAGTCCAAAAAAAAAGGTACTGTAGCCCGTGAGAAATTCCTCGAACGGATACTACTCAAGAAATATAACAATAAAAAGGTCAAATCGGGGTATATTAAAAAAAATTCCGAATATACCGTGAGCAAATCCTCCAACGGATATTTGTTAATACAATTCAATGTAAATTCGAAAATCCGGTGGATAAAAGAAATTCAAGTAGTCCGTGAGAAATCCTTGAACGGTTACTACTCAAGTAATATAACAATAATAAGAAAAAAGGTAAGTCAGAAGTGGAAGTGGAAAATTTCAAATAAACCGTGAGCAATACCTCCAACGGTTATTTGTTGAAAAGTAATTCAATGATAGCAAATTCAAATCTTAACTGTCTAGTAATAATAAACGCGCATAGATCGGTATTTCGTCTATTAATAACGTTACTTCAAAGTATTTTCAGAAATCCTAATGGATGAATTCTTAAAAATAAATGCTTAATTCTATCAATGAAATTAAAAAAAAATATATATATATATAAATACCAATACTTAAATGATACTTGAAATCTTAACTGGTACTCAGTAATCTAAATTTCAACAATCTAATATACTCAATAATGGCGGGCTCTATCCCAAAAATTCTACAACTGTAAACTGTAAACTGGCTCTATCCCAAAGAAATAACTAAATGCGGGCACTATCCCAAAAATGCTGAAAAACGGGCTCTATCCCAACTTACACGACAATCAAGAAGTTACGTCTCAACTTGATTGATGGAATACTCAAAAAAACTAGATACCTTGGAGACTGTATCGCTTTCCAATTACCTAAAACTCAAAAAAAAGGTACTTAACTGCATTAAATCTCAAAATATCTAAATATACAAATTTATTTTTCATAAAAGATTCGGGAGAGGGTAACCCTACCTTCTTTGGAACATGGTGTGTTTCGGTTCGGTTCTGCAACATAACCGACTCAAAAAAAAAAATGTAATCAAAAAAAAAACCTAGTGTGTGTAGACTGATACTTTACTGCGTTCTGATGTCTGAGGTAAGACGATGTCACTAAATCACTGCACAAAATAGTGCCTGCACCTCTTATCCCGATGACATTCCTCTATCTAAGAGACCTAATCATCAAACGAATAACAAGTTTACTCAAAAACTGAACAAAATTTAGAAAAATCTTCAAAAAATCCTAACCCCCTTCTACGTCACTCTAAATCGACCTAACTTTAAACAATTCTAATCTTATATTCATCGACTAATTCGGGCCCCACGTTGGGCGCCATCAGTAACGTAAAAATAATTTGAAATTATAAAATTAGAGAAGAATCAATCTGAATCGCCAATGGACACGGAACCTCTTCACTCAAATATCCTATGAATACCCAAGTTTCAAACCAATACCCACCGACAACACAAACCGAAGAGGAAGCCAGAAGAGACAAGAACCCCCAAAATATCCTTGACTCCTATACCAAGGAACAGCATCTCCATCATCAACCTCCCATGTATCGGTGTATCCAGCATCCCTAATAGATATACTTACACTTCGCTAACATGGCATCTTGCTCTTCCCGCTCCTCTTCCCTTCCTTCAAATTCCATTCCCATCCCCATCACAGAAGCACAAGCCATCTAACAGCGTACCATAGGTGCTGACTACAAAGCACCGTAGAACAGCCTAGAGGGTACCTGGCAACATGCTCGCGCCTATACACTACAAGTATTAGATGTTCTCCTCGTAGCTGAAACTCGTCGTAGTTCACACCTGAAACCAAGGATTCTACTATACCATAGACTTCTAACCAAAACTAGAATGCTGCCCTTAAATCTGCATGTTCTTCTCCAGAGATCTCTCTCTCCGGTATTCAACTACTATCTTAGTTGTAACTATCTATTCCTATTCTTGAGGGGATGGTATCGATCCTTTGCCGGCAACGCCCCCTTTCTTAATGTTAGTTCGTTGAGAACAACCACCAAGAACGGCATGCGACAACGCAGAACCGTTGTTGAGATCAACCGTTGCGGTGGCCGGCAGTACCATAGCTAGCTCAGCCAGGCCGCACTTGCTCCGGGATCTGCTTAACCGGTGTTACCTCTTATTTTTCACTGCCGACCGTTGAACCTGAGGTGGTCGGGTTCGAATAATGATGTTTAAATGCTTGTTGGCCCTCATAGCTTTCGAAGACTAGATCGGGTGAATTGAATGAGAAGCAAAGGAAGATTCGATAATGCACCTCTTTTACTTTTAAAGAGTATACGAAGTAAGAACAGAGAGAAATTCTGTTTGGAATTGTTGTATCCGCCACAAGATACATGACACGTAAGTATAAAAACAAACAAGCGAACCATAGGTGGTCGTGGTTGCTATGGCATAATATTAACATCTGTACATGCAGCTGCCAAGATGATATGCTGCATGCAGATGACGAGGTGTCTAACCTAGAGGGGAGGGAGGATCGAGGTGTTGATTGATCCCCCTGGTCTCTCAACCCAAAAATCCTCTCTCTTGAAACTGACCATGGTTGTCCAACGGACCTAAGAGTCCCCATGACTCAATATATTTACTGGGCAACCCCTTACATTGAAAAGCAAGCAACGACTATTGCCTGCTTATGTGTTCATCTCAACAATTGCATAGTATCAATAACGAGATACTACCATCCTTAACTACAACCTGAAACTAGATCTCAACCTAAAACTTCAAAAGAAAAGAAAAACTGCACACACCACATGTTCTTCCAACGAAAAGAGAGAGGGGTAACACCCTCCCTAAAAGATAACTTACTCCATAGTCAATATGGTCTATATGTTCTCAAAAAAAAAATCTATAAAGGTTCTTCAAATCAATAAGAACAACTGGAATTTTTGGTAAAAACGTTATAAAAATGTCTTCTTTATTTAAATCTAAGTCTTAATGTTTACTTATTATTACCTTATTAAAAGAAAGAATGTTAATAAAGATTCATTATCTAAAACAAAAATAATATAACTTTCGAAACTAATATCTATTCACGTCATTCTACAAAGTAAACTTCAAATTTGTTGAATACTCTAATAAATATAAAATTCTAAGTCTGGCATTGTATAAGTGAAATTCATTTAATCAAACTCTTCATAGATACGAAGATTCTTAAATTTGGAATTACATATTAAATTACCAGTCTCTAACAGTCCTCTGATTTCAAAATGGGACTTGAGTTTGATGTCTATAAACTAAACGATACTAAACTGTAAACTGTTATACATACATAATAAGAAGTGAGAAGTAAAAAGAGTGATAGAGGAAAAACGCGGACCGATAGCATAGACGCTATGAACGAAAACGAAAACGACTTTCGACGCGGCGGTAAAAATAAAATTATAGGAATACTATAGACTATTGGATAGTTAATGTTCAGTTCAACTAAATTTATTCGAGGATACCAAAATTCCACTATTAATACCGTGGTCGAGTGTAAGGATAACCAATCCCCCCCCCCCATGAATCAATAAAAATATTAAATCAATGCAAATATATTTGTACCATATACACGGGATTGCAATTCGCCTTCCCATGTATACTCGATCAAGTAGATATTTAAAGCAATATAGTGTAAAAAGCAAAAAGTTAGCAATATACTTTGTATCAATACAGCACTGCCAATGGGGCAGTGGGGATTTAATTTCCACTCAACGAAGCTTCGGAAGTGCACTCCTGAACTCGGCTGTAAAAGAATGATTATAAATATATTTCAAGGCTTAATTTGCTATCGTTGTGCCGCTGATTACTGGTCTAATGCGACTACTAATAGTGATCTCAATACTTGGCGTCTTTGGATAGCCAGGTACCATTGAGGTGGCTCATGCAAATTTTCTTTATGATTTATTTATGGGTCTTCTTACGAATGGGCGAAATGAACAATAAAAAAAGTAAAGGATGAAAGATAGCTAATGCTACGATGTCTGCAACCGACAAATACGACGGCTGTATTCTGACAGCGAGAAGTGATTTGCGAAAATAAAACGCGAGTGAAAATCGATTAAGATTGTGTAGCTAAGAGCTAAGTGAGGATAATATAAGTGAAGATCTAACGTGGCGATTGAAACGCTACCGCGGTTGGTCGCTACCGACACGAACAGTGATACAAAAAAAAAGGTTTTAGTCTCAACGACCGAGTGAAAAAAAGAAAAAAATAACACAAAACAAAATTCAAAGTATTTAGAGTTACATCTACAAATGCGAAAGAAAATTGTAGGTTGATGCACCAATTGCTTTTAGAAATCTAAATCCGGAATTAGGCGCGGAACTAGACATGATACAACTCTTTAAAAGAAACCGATCTTAGCATTATAAACGGCTGTTGTTTAAGAACAAACTCCAAACGTAAACTTTTCGCGAACTATAGATTAAAAATCACCGGGCGAAGTAATGTACTCAAGATAAAATTAGAGTCGGAAATTAGAAAGGCTATATATACACTTTTAATTCCACATATAAATAAAACTACAGATAAGGATATCTTATGATTCATGCACTTGCATCTCAGGCTCAATTATAGTATCTGGTGACATAGTAATCTTCCACCAAAATCACAAAGTAATACCACCGTCCGTGGTCTTAAATGCCAACGCTTGCGTTGAACACGATCTTTGTGGTGTTTATGCACACCTCACACAGTATGTATGTGTACTGGTAGAGTACTTAAGCTCCTAAGCTCCCAAAGAATATTACACAGTAAATAAATTGAAAAGATCTTTACCTGGGCAATGGGACGTTATCAACGCAGATTCAGGAGCATATTAAATGCTAAGGAATGTCAACTTCAATAGTGGTCCAATTGGACTGTAAGTGTAGCCAGATTAATTAAAATTGAAGGGCCGACGAGTGGAGGGTCCTTCGTAGAAGTGTGGGATGGGTGTGGTCACTATAGGTTAATTAATGTAGCACACCTTCTAGCCACGTGTTCGCACATAATACGTGCAAAAAAAAAACTGTTGCGTCTTCTGATTGAGTAAAAAGTGTTCGCTGGGAAGCGCAATTATACGCTAACGAGTGTATTTCTGTATGATACATAAATGAATCCGTATAAAATTCCACGTCTGCACGTGGCGGCCAGAAGAATCCGAGATGGGAGTAGAATACTCCTGTTGGAGATCCTCTGCGTCGCCTCGCTCGTCCTGCCCGAGAAAAATTCTGCTTGGTTGGTCCACTCGCTCCTAGTGTTGACTGGTCCTTAATTGATACAGTAGTTTTCACCTATTTGATGAGCTTCCTCTGATTGCATCGCAATCAGATTATTATCTTCCTAATTGAATATATAAAATATGGCCGTGGCACTGGTAGGTAAAAAAAAACTTCTACCTCTACCGAGTTCTGCTGCCAAGTTGTTGCACCTTCGATTGTCTTTTACAAAAATGAAGTTGGCTGCCGGCTTCCTGGATAATGCTTCCACTTTCCAGCCAGCCAACGCCCTTTATTTCCAACAAGATTTCTTTCGTTCCAATTGTAGCTTTGTGTGTTTGTGACGTCACGGGTGGTGTGCTGTTGTGGGCTTACATGGTCTGTTTACACTTTTCCGATTTTCAGTATCCTGCATATTGATGCAAAATAACTCTGACAGAAGGTACAATTACGCACAATATTTTTGCGTTTTGAGTAAGTGCACAATGAGAAATGTGACAGAACGTAATACTGGTTGAGATATACGCATTTTCGGGTATACATATTGGGTAAAAGCAACTGTGCTTATCTTGACTGGGTGTTGAACAATTTGTCATATCCGACGGAGGAAATGTCATTGCTTCAGTAATGTGGGTATTCTTACCTCGAATGGACAAATTATCTTGAACAAGCGATGCTGATCCGTTTTTGGTATGAATCGGTACCAACAAGTTATACAATTAATGGCATGACTACTTCTGTCATTTAAGAACAATTCGCACTCGGCAGTATCATGTGTCAAGCTGACTTTCTCTACTGTCAAGTGACCATCTGTAAAGAAAAGGACTTAAGCAGGGATTTCTGCTGAGTAGTAGATATCAAGACAAGGAACGAAATTGGAGTCACTGATGACGTCATTAGTGCTCACATTATTACTCGCACTCATCTTGGACACTAAATGTCAATGTGAATTCTACTGAGAGACTCCGAGATTACTCCTGGAGTATCTGACAAGTAAATCGCTCACGCCAATTAAAGATATTACGTTAGGTTACGTCAGCTGGAGCATTCCCGTATTTCAGCTAAAAATGAACTTAGCAACCTGACATTCATCTGTCACGCCGAAATTTCTATCGTTTACGCACTTTGGATGGTGTAAACACATCATCCTGTAGTCTACAGTGTAAACGACATCTAATGTAGTTCTGCGTGTAGGCCAAGCAAAATATCCGTAGCGACAACTTCGAGTCGCCTATCGCTCAAAAATTATACTTCCATGGGAACGGCAATCTGCGCATGACTTGGAAATTCTCTTTTCAAAATGGAGACCAAGTAGATTCCGAGGGAAGTGGAATGTGTTTTCGTCGGGGTGGATTCTAGAAGTGGATTCGTTTTTTTAATGGCCGACCAAATTGAGTGCGTTCAGCATCATGTGAGTTGACAATCGGTTTCTCCGATAGATGGCACCGGTTGCAAACATTATTTGCAATTGGAGGGCAAAAAGTTTTTCCCTACAACTTGCAGGATAATAATGTGACAACGTTCGAAGATCCCAGAGTAATATCCTTCGCCCTGAACTGAGCTACCGGAGGGCAAGGCTGCTGCAAGTCGAAAGCGATGGTCGATCGCGAACACCCTTAGTCTCTCAGTATATTAGTCAGGTCAACTCAGAGGGGATGTGACTAGGGTATTGATGAGCGTTGTTCCTTCCACTACTAAGTTTTAATGATTTCGTGAGTATTAGGATCGGGTTGATGTTCAATCCCAGAACCTTACAGGGGCAAGCGATAGTTGTTTCACAATCATATATGGGGGATCCTGTCCTACTCAGGGATCTAAGATTACGTTTGTATGAGTAATAAGTTGATATGGGAATATTCACATACCACACCTAATAAAGAGGCAGCTGCAAAAGATTTATTAAGAAAAGTGATAATTTTTACTGAAGTAATTTAAATCATCCTGAAATCAATAGAAAAGGTAAGAGAAAGTTCCAATAAGTTGAAAAACCGATTAATTGTGGATCCCACTATTAAGGTTATTCAATTATAAAGGACGACATCACTGATAGATTTTTTTTTTAATTTGTGCTTCTAGGTAATGAGAATTGTCCAAGGACACTTTATTGTCGCAAGAAAGCAAAATTCACAGAAGAGGAGTAGGGTCTTGAAGGTATAATAGTGAATTCAGTCAAACCCAACCGCATTTGACACGGACGGTGGAACGATTTTTTTTTAGATTCGTACCAGAGTTTTTTTTCCTGATTTTTTTTTATATTTGATATTTACCAGAGTTTTAATTCATAATAGTCTTAGTACTTACCATATTGAAATATTTAAATTATTATACGTACCTTAGCATCCTGTTGGGTGTCGCGATTCCAGTGTGCTCTTAATCCGGTACACTGAAGGAAAGAAGTTCTGGAATTTAATGGATGCAACATTCTTTCGAAACATATATTGAAAATTTGGTATTTAAAATACATACTTACCTTTTTTTTGTCACTTGTAAAGTTTTTTTTGTTTTGTTTGTCACTTCGTCCATGTACATTAATTCGCGATAAAGCTCTAACTGGGTGCTGTATGAATAGGGTAGACTCTGGTTGGTATCAACCTGGCGATGCCCAGCGTTGCAACTGTTTCATACACATCAATTGTACTTATTTTACCTCCTAGTGGTAGCCATCGGGCACTGGTCTTGTCCACCCGGACTTGACTTGACTTGAAAAATAGCAACGCTATAATTGCCCTGCCATAAAGCTCCTCTGTTTCTCTTGTTGGGTAGCAGTTTATTCTGTACGAAACCCTCAGAAAGAAAGCGAGTGGCGGATGAGCTTCCAAATGAGCTATTTCGACATATTCGGAGCTCAGGTCTTTGAGTTCTTTCACTACTAGTAGTCAGGGTAGTGAAATAGAGAAGGTGGCGGATGAGCCCATATAGGACCAATGGTAGCTCTCACATCCTCGTAGTGGGTTACTGTCTCTGGATTTCTCCAGCTCCTTTTGTCCAAGTAGAGCAGCATAGGGCCTGTTCCCCCAGGTTGGGGGTTGTGTGTCTGGGTAACTTCCCTACCACGTAAAAAACCCTTTATTCCGAAACAACAAACTGCCTCGGATATGGATGACACTACTGATGACGACCCTAGCAAACGAAACAAACCGACATCACAGCCATCCAAGAAGTGCGATGTGATGGTGAAGGCACAAGGAAGATGAAAAACCGTGACATCTACTACGGCAAGTGCTACAGGACAAGAAAACAACGGCTATTTGGATGCGGATTTGTGATAAGAGGAAGGCTTAGGCAATAAGTCTTGGGGTTTCGTGGCATAAGCGAACGCATTGTCACAATCCGCATTAAATCCAAATTAAGCAACATCTCGCTGATCTGCGTCCACGCCTCCACGGAGGAAAAAGATGACACGACCAAAGAAAAATTCTACGATCTTCTCGAGAAGACGTATGATGAATGCCCGAAGTACGACACTAAGTTTATTCTTGGTGACTTCAAGCAAAATCGGAAAGGAGGGTAACTTTGGCTCGACAGTCAGAAAGCATAGCCTGCACACGACAACACTACCGGTAACGGACACAGGCTAATCGACTTTGCTGCGGGGCGAAGTGTCATCTTAGTTAGCACATACTTCCCACGCCTCAATATACACAAGGTGACCTGGCGGTCTGCTGATCAAAATACCGTCAACCAAATTGATCACATTGCAATTGATAGCAGACATGGTTCCAGTGTCATGGATGTCCGCACTTTCCGAGGGGCCAACATAGATTTGGACCACTACCTTGTTGTAGCTAAACTGTGAATGCGGATCTCCACCAGACTGCAGACGCGAGCATCCACTGTGAGAAAGTTTGATGTTGCGAAGTTACAATAGCAAGAGACCGCGCCAAACTCAGAGGCCCAGTAGCAACATTTGCAAAATGACCATCAAAACCGCTGCCACAGATGTTTTGGGTTTCATTAGGTGACCACAACGAAACACCTGGTTCGATGATGAGTACAGGCTCGCACACTTGGCCAAAGACGAAGCCTATCATGCAGTTCTGAATGCCAGAACTAGAGCTGCCAAGAGCGCTTCCCGTGCGGTATACCAGCAAAAGAGGAAAAAGGAACATCGGCTTTTCGGAAGAAAAAAAAGAGAACTGGTAAAACGAATGGTTGAATCTATTGAGGGGTACTACGTCAGAAGCAATGTTCGAAAGTTCTACCAAAGGGTAAAGCATTCGTCCAAGGGCTACAAAGCCCGAGCGGAAGCATGTAGAGACGAGGGTGGGAATGTCGTTGTAGATACACAGTCGGTGCTGAGAATTTGAAAAGAACACTTCTGCAGACTGTTAAACGGCGAAGACAACCAACTAATCGCTGTCAGGCAGAATGATCCATTCGATTTGGATGATGAACAAAATGTCCGTCCTCCCGATCAAGAAGAAGTTTGGATAGCAATATCTAAACTAAAGTCCAACAAGGCTGCTGGAGCAGATGGCCTTACGGCTGAACTCTTCAAAGCAGCGGGAGATGACTTGGTGAGGAGCTTACACCAACTCATCTGTGTGTCAAGGAAATAGCAGGGTATGTGAGACCACCGAGCATATCCGAGGATAGATGGTAGGATTAGGTGCGAGTAGGTAAGTCTCTGAATCTGTTCCAGTGACAGGTTGAGGCGAATCGAGTCTCGGCGACCGCTACTATTTCTGTTGAGGTAAAGTGGAAGAGGATGGTTGTACGGGGAAAGATACATCCATTATTATTTCCGTGGTACAGATGGCACTTTCCACCGGGCATAGACTTGTTTTCATGTCATGGAATTGTTTGTCTGTGCACGTTGAAATGGGTATAGGTGGAAATTAACCTCCACCATCACCATCTTAACAAAAAATTTTATCGTTACAAACTAGACAACGAAATAGAGCCCTAACGAACTAGTATTTAACTTCAATCTAAGAGACGTCTGCCAAAACCAATTAATTCAAGCGATACAAGATAATGATGCAACAGACGAATGTGAAGATGTTGTGGCGAAGAGGCAAAATGCAGCTACCAGTATTATGGAGGAACGACGTAAATGGAAAGGACGGTACGATAAATGACACCAGAAGCCATATAAATATTCAGAAGGTGACCTGGTTGTCAAAAATTATGTTTATCAAGTAACAGGAGAATCACATAAACTCGATCCGAAATACAAGGGTCAATACATCATTACCAAGGTATTGGATCTCGATAGATAAATCGTCGAAGATCTTCCAGACAATCAGTTAAAGAAAAAACGGTTCAGCAATTTCATCTCGAGCGATCAATTGAAGCCGTGGTGCATGCTTAGCCCTGATATAGACGCGAACCAAAGTGAACCAGATTTTGAACCCGAAAATGCAGATTCGTCCGATGAGGATGAAATGCCAGGAGATCCCGAGCTATCAACGGCATCGGCTATAAAACAATAGTCGTTCACATGGAAACAGTGGTCAATGGCAACAGTTATAATAATTAAACAAACTCATGGAAACAATAACAGAGAAGATATTCAGATTATTCACGAGGTTTCTTGAGATTAAGTCGCTTTCTGCGCACTTGAATTTTTCCTTTTTCATTCTTTTTTTTAAATAAAGATTAAATAATTTGTTTTTCCAAATCTAAGAAATATCTTTTCATCTTGAAAAGATGCTGAGAAAAGTGAATATTTATGTTTCCGGCCATATAGTGGGTCATTTTGGGGTAGTTTTTCAATCCAAATATCGTTAAATCAAGATTATGTTGATGCAGTTAGTTATGTGAACTCATTAGTGACTTAGTATGACCGAAATTAAGATGATCGCATAAGTAACTTGCGAGATCTAGCCCTTTTTATACCCCTGAGAGGCATATGGCCAAAGAAACAGCTCTTATAGGAAATCTTCCTTAAATATTTTTTTATGGGGAAATGGAGGATGCAGAAAGTAGCGGGGGATCCAGCAGAACTGGAGAACACCAAAATCTTCAACATCGCATGGATAGATGCTGAGAACTTTGAATATTTGTGTTTCTGGCCATATAACAGATCATTTTGGGGTATTTTTTAATCCAAATATCTTAATATGAATTAAATCAAAATTATGGTCATGAAGTTAATTAGGTGAGCTCATAAGTGACTCTGCATGATAAAAAACAAGATGATCTGATAAGTAACTTGCGAGATCTGGCCGTTTTTGTACTCCTGAGAGGCATATGGCCAAAGAAACAGTCCTTGTATGACAATTTTCTTTAATACATTTTTTAGGAGGAAACGGGGGATGCATAAAGTAGCGAGGGATCCAGCAAAACTAGGAAACACCAAAATCTTCAACATCGCATGGATAAATGCTGAGAAAAGGGATATGCAGAGAGAAGCCTTTTAATTAAATCGCTTTACAAGGGAAAAATTTTAACGTTACTTATGAGTGTTGACAATTCATTGCTCCATTTCAATTGATTTGGATTTGTTTTAGTCGAGAATAAACTAATCAACTTTCCCGATAAATTCAAAGTTAATAACTTAACAGCTTTTTTTTTGCCTACAAAAATCACAAATTTTAGAAAAGTATTTCATATCATGGAGGTGAGTTGGAAATAGTAACAAATCGTAACTATTTGACACTTCAACGTGAGTTAAGGAACGCTTAAATGACGTCATATAGTTACAAATCGTAAATAAATTGGATTAAAATAACGCATTTTTGTTGACATTTGTTAACAAATAATGTCGACTATCATCAAAAAAAGAACGCACCACTACTTTAGTATGTAATGAATTCTCAATGTTCAGCATTTTTTATTTACTTGTAATTTTTCAACAATTACAACATTTAGCCATTAAAAACAATTTTTTTTAATAAAATAATTGCTCTAGTGTGACCAATAAAAATCGACATACTTATTATATGTCAATGATCCACATGATGAACGCATTCCAATTCCAAACAAAATCCACACATTAAAATTTGCACTTCTCACTTGTTCTGTCATGTGAAATTTTAAAATGTCTGCTTCGCTTAAAAAAAATTTGTTTCTTGTATAAGTTCTGTGAATAAGAAATCTTTGTCGAGATTTCTAGTGAACATCTTAAGATATTGTGAGTGCATTTCAATTATACAATATTAATTATCAATATATCGATTGATAGTTTGTAACTTTTGATGAAATGAACGCTTTGTAATCGTTTTCTTCAAAGTGACTACCTAAGGTATGTTGTGTAGGTACCTGAACGAAAAACCATTCAATAAATATTTCTTAAATTTTAAAGGAAATCTTAATTGTGGAAAAGATTGATATATTTGCGTAATTATATCACTTTTGTTAAAACATACAATAAAACTATTTTTATAAATTTACAAGATAGGGTGCCCTATATTTATATACCAAAATAACAAAAATAAGTAAGTAAGTAAAATAACAAAAATCAAAGTGGGTCACCAACCAGAAAAGCTATTTTGTAGATTACATTTTGTGAATAAACATACATACATATAAGAAAACTGCAATTATGTTTTGAAATATATAAAATAATAATAGCACTTGCTTCTATTGTTCGAAAAAAACTCGGCCGGGAACATAATCGGTGCCGTGAAATAAGGCCGTACGAAATAAGGCCATATTTCAAAATTTGGCCTTATTTCACTTTGTAATTGTGAAAGAGGGCCATATTCCAACATATGGCCTCATTTCACTTTGACGAAGTGAAATAAAGCCAAAATGGCCTTATTGCGCTTTAAGTTTAGTTGGCCTTATTTCACTTTCAGTAAGTGAAACAAAGTCTAATGTGCGGGTGGATTTTGCTGATATTTCCAATTAAAATATATCTAAAACGAAATTTCTTCCATTACACCTTATAGTTTTGATTACCTGATTACACATTTTTTCATTATTATAGTCCAGTTGAGAAAACAGCCTTCATTTTAAGTGACAGTTAAAACAAGAAATTTAGTGAGCAGTATTTTATTTGTATTTGATTTAAATAAGTAAATAAAGTATTTGGAATTGAAGTCAGTTTAAATTTTGGAAAGTTGTTGAACGTGATAGCCTAAAATTGTCGCAAATTATAATATTAAAAACGAAATGTTTCAGTTTTAAATTGTATCTTCAATGTCTGTTTACTTTTGTCACTTATACCTAAGATTACGTTTTTTGTTCCAAAAAAATATAAAATGATTTGTTATTTAAGATCCTTCCAGCGTCAAGAAATAGACTTAGCTCCCGAAATGGAACTTTCACACAGTCTCACCTTAAATGAGGACGCACTCAAACAACTTCCTGAACAAAAACGTCCAGTATTTGTATTCGAATGGCTGCGCTATTTGGAAAAGGTCCTGGTGACTGCCCAAAAATCTGAAATTAAATCATGCCAAAAGAAGTTAGTTCAACAATTGACAGCACACATCCAGGGATCGCCTGGACCGCCAACGAGAAAACTTATTGCCAATTGTTTAGCTACGCTCTTCTCTGTTGGTGACACGTTTTTACTGTTTGACACAGTCAATGCATGCAATGATATACTGAAGAATAAAGATGATTCTCCTAGTTATTTGCCAACGAAATTGTAAGTGAACAATTTTTAAGATTTCCTTGAAATATTAAAAACCAAATCTTTGTTTCCTTATTCAGAGCTGCCATTTGCGTTCTTGGTTCGATGTATGAAAAGCTTGGTCGTATGATGGGAAGGTCATACGAAGAAACCATTCAAATACTTCTCAGAACTTTGCGAAACGCAGAATCCCAAACCAGAATTGAAATAATGATAACTCTGGAAAAGGTATAAAACGCTTACTTACTTTGGGTTAAAAGCAACAATTTGTTTTTATTTTTTTTATTAGATTTGTTCGGGAATGGATACAGCGATATCAAATGTACACAAGGACATCTACAAGGCTACCAAACATTGTTTGACTGATCGTGTCATGGCGGTACGCGTAGCAGCAGCCAAATGTATGCTTGAAATGATCAATCATGCTCCATTTGTATACCAAACCGAATTGGAGAGTCTGGCTACACTTTGTTTCCGTTCATTTGATGGTAGCAACTATGAAGTGCGTTGCGCAGTGGCGAAGTTGCTTGGGACTCTTCTAGCATTTACCCAAGCACCGCCCGATGGCAACAAGAAACCTGCTATGTCAGCTAGTAAAAACCAGCCAAGATCAATCTCTCTGGACGAAGCGTTTGGAATTCTAATGTCAGGCTTCCTTCGTGGTGGAGTGTCATTCCTTAAGGGTACCGGTGAAATAATAAAAGGCAGTTCTGGGGTGAACCGCGAAGTTCGTGTTGGAGTTACACATTCATATGTGGTTTTTGTTCAAAATATGGGGAGTGTGTGGCTTGAACGCAATCAAACGACTTTTTTGGTACATGTTCTGGATTTGGTAGCCAACCCTAAAGCTGCTTCGTCGCACGTAGATGCTGTGTACTCACGAAAATGTATTAATTTTATTCTTCGCTCTATTATTGGGAAAATGCTTGGAGAAAAGGCTCAAACATCAGCATGCAAGGAGCTTATTCACATTGTAGCGAAACAAATGAATTCCATTGACTTCAATCCGGAAAATGCCAAAGACTCTAACCAAGAGACACTATTCAGCCAGCATTTGTTAGTCTGCGCTCTGCAGGAACTTGGTAGTCTTGTTCTCGGCCTAGGCACCACAGCTTTGAACCTCTTAAATGACCAAACACTAAATGCCATAGACGCAACTTGTGCAGAACTTGTGCATCCATGTGCTGCAGCACGACTGGCCGCTTCTTGGTGCTTGCGATGCTTCTGTGTTGCTGTACCAAGTAATATAACTCCGTTAATTGATCGTTTTGTCGATGCCATCGAACAGATGCGTTCTTCTCCAGAAGCAATTGCCGGGTATAGTTGCGCTTTGGCTGCTGTTTTAGGAAGTGTACGATTTTCTCCTCTGGGTGTACCTCACACCAAAGGAAAAGTTGTTTTCAACTGTGCTGAGGAACTCCTTAGATCAGCAAGTCAGAATAGTCGTATGTCACTAAATCGCACCCAGGCTGGTTGGTTGTTGATAGGAGCTATTATGACATTGGGTTCTCCCGTTGTTAAAGGACTACTTCCAAGAATGTTGCTACTGTGGAGAAATTCTTTCCCAAGGTCCAATAAGGAACTAGAATCAGAGAAAGCCAGAGGTGATTCATTTACTTGGCAAGTTACCCTAGAAGGTCGAGCTGGAGCTTTATCAGTGGTGCACAGTTTTCTGTTGCATTGTCCAGATTTGGTGACTGATGATATAACGCGGCGCTTGCTCACACCAATTGAGAGTGCTCTAGCTATGCTGGTGAAGTGAGTTTATATATTTCAAAATTGTATATTTGTTTGTTAAAATTGATTCATTTTCAGCATATCTCCTGTTTTGAAGAACTATGGAACACATTTAAAGGCACCAGCTGCTATGGTGCGATTGCGTTTATATGAAACATTGGCATTACTTGCACCAAATGCATTGGAATCTTCATATACACATTTGTTAAGAATGCTTGTCTCGGAGTTTACTCTTTCTGAGAATCCAGCAAATACAACAAATTCTTTGTTGAGGGCACTTTGTCATGGTGATGGTTCTATTATATTAGGCACATGGTTACAGGAGACGGACCATCGCACTATTGAAGATCAGGTAAGGGTGTAAACTCTCTGTCAAGTTAAAGTTTAATTAATCTACAGTTGTTAAAATTGCAATGTTTTAACTTATTCCCTTTGTGTTGACTATCTCTCAACTCTTTCCCTTTATGATCACTATATGAAAAATAAGCCGTTAAAAATGTGTTCTCAATTTGCAGTGTCCGATAATCCTTTCTGGTTTTTTAGGGATTTTCAACCTATATTTAAGAAAATTTTCGTACGAACTGAGTGACAAATTGTGCGTTGTAGCTTTGCTTCATTAAATACTTGTTGTTGTATATGTATATGTTTTGTACTGATAATAGTTAATTTCTGAAGTCTACTATGTGTGTTCTTATTCTTTAATAGCACTTTCCATTGGTTTCACTCGGGGAACCACTCATTCTGAAAACCAATGGAACAAGCAAATTCGCTTCTGTTCAATTTTAACACAATGAAGTATTCGCAGGCATCAGTTTCACAAGTTTTGCCAATGTTAAAGTGGTGTGCGTAGCCCGATTCGCTGTATAAAAGGATTTTTACTGGTTCCTCGTATTAAATAACTTCGTTGCAGATCTTCGACGTCTTCATCATCAGATTTGGATTCAACAATAAATCACATTTGGCCACATTACCAAAACTTTCGGCGTTGCTGCATGCGAATAGACATTTCCCCAGTGAATATTTTATGGGTGACATTTGAGTTATATTTGTATTTGTGCTTCTTGAGTGGATTCTGACTTCAAATCCAGAAGCAAAATTCTCTTCTCAGCAGCGTCAGAAGTGTCATTTGCTTACCAATGGAAAGGTTTGATCAAAAAAATCCACATTACAGTGAACGAGTCTCTTTGATATATCGTTAAAAGCGGCTAATTTAGGCATGTAATTGTTCTATATGTTCGACAGAACACAGGCATACAGAAGCTGTTGAGGAGAATGTTCTGAACAAATGAAAACGAACACTGTACTTTATAAGTAACTAGCGGTACCCGGCGCCCGTTCCTACGCTAAACAAAAAACACTTATTTAATGTGAAATTAAATTTATTTTTTATTTCATATCAATGCTAGCGGATAAACAATATTTTTGGTTAAATCCTGCATTTTTTCTTGTCTTCGACCCGATCGGCCATTCCGGAATTTTCGCTGATGTTTCAAACAGCTAAAAAATGTATGAAAAAAATCAAAAATCAAAAATAAAAAGAAAATGATCAAAAAAATGTTAAAAGTCTGCATTTTATTTTTGTCTTCCACCCGATTGGCCATTGCGGAGTTTTCGCCGATGTTTCAAACCGCTAAAAAATTTATGAAAAAACAAAAAATTGACCAAAAAATGTTAAAAGCCTGCATTTTATTTTTGTCTTCCACCCGATCGGAACCAAAACTTCACAGGAACCATCCCTGGACTAAACTATATTTACCCTGAAAATTTCATAAAGATCCATTGGGCGGTTTAGGAGTCCATAGACAACATACATACAAACATACACACATCCATTTTTATATATATAGATTTAATTAATTCACAAACGTAACAAATTTGTATACATTTTAGATATAATAATAATAATTTAATAGTTTTAGCTATATGCCTGTAAGACCCAAGGTCTTTTGAATGCAAACTGCACGGCAATAATTAGAAGGAATAGAAAGATAGGAAAGATTTTTTTGTTGGTACAATGGATTGAGAAATAGGTGATATTTATCTCATATATCATATCATGGCGGACAAAGAACTTTAAAAATGTATAGTTGTTTCAACGGCGTTCAGATACATTCTGGCATCTGGCGTGTCTGGCTCTAGAAATTTTACTTAGAAAATAAATTACTGATACATTTGCGACCAGAAATAAGAAGAAAAAGACAGGATGCGTTGCTATTACCATTTTTTTACGGACATCATTTTACTGATTGCTATAAACAACCATCAGTAAAAAAAAACTTCTAATTCATTTGTTTTTAATTTTTACTGATGCGTTTTACTGGTCGCAATAACTGACGCTTAAAAAAATGGTAATAGCAACGCATCCTGTCTTTTTCTTCTTATTTCTGGTCGCAAATTTATCAGTAATTTATTTTCGGATGAACGAATTTATTCCGGATGAACGAAACAGTAAGAAATAAGAATGAATTATTGTTTCATTTTGGGTGACATGACAATCAGCTGATACGTAAAATGAGTTTTTGCCAGTAAAATCTAATTATTGGTTTTCCGTAAAAAATACATTACCGAATCAATATTTTTTTTTTAAATAAATTAATTTATGTTATTCGCCACCTATTGGTATATACACTTTTTGTTTCAAAACACATTCAAACATATTAAATACTACAAAAGAAAATGTTTACTGATGCGTTTTACTGATCGCTATAACTGACGCCTTACCGACATAGTTTTACTGATCGCCTTAGCCGTCAGTTATAGCGACCAGTAAAACGCATCAGTAAACATTTTCTTTTGTAGTATTTAATATGTTTGAATGTGTTTTGAAACAAAAAGTATATACCAATAGGTGGCGAACAACATAAATTAATTTATTTAAAAAAAAATATATTGATTCGGTAATGTATTTTTTACGGAAAACCAATAATTAGAGTTTACTGGCAAAAACTCATTTTACGTATCAGCTGATTGTCATGTCACTCAAAATGAAACAATAATTCATTCTAGTTTCTTACTGTTTCGTTCATCCGGAATAAATTCGTTCATCCGAAAATAAATTACTGATACATTTGCGACCAGAAATAAGAAGAAAAAGACAGGATGCGTTGCTATTACCATTTTTTAAGCGTCAGTTATAGCGACCAGTAAAACGCATCAGTAAAAATTGAAAACAAATGAATTAGAAGTTTTTTTACTGATGGTCGTTTATAGCGATCAGTAAAATTATGTCGGTAAAAAAATGGTAATAGCAACGCATCCTGTCTTTTTATACCCTATTCCATAGAATGGGTATATTGTATTTGGTGTGGAGTTTGTAACATAGAGAAATAATACCGTTAGGTATAGAAAAGTATATATATTCTGACTCAGAATCAAAAGCCTAGTCGATTTAGCCATGTCCGTCCGTCCGTCCGTCCGTCCGTATGTATACTCTCTAGAGGTCGCAATTTTTGAGCTACAAAGCTGAAATTTGGTATACAGGCAAAGCTCGAAAATTAGAAAAAAAATTTTGGCGAATTCTAATTTTCAAATGTTTCTAATTTCCAAGCGTTTTTTTTTTTGTACAGAAGAGATCAATACTTAACTGTTACATTAGTTTTAAAGCTAAATTTATATATATCGTTAAAAGTAAAAATAGTATTCAATACTGAGTTATTTTTTATATTAAAAGCATAACATAACCGTAAGATCCATGTATAAAGTTTGCATTCCATTGTTGGGAATTCATTTGAATTCAATATGAAGGGTTTTTGTTTTTAATGGCAAGAAAGACTTTAATACCTTGGCCATTATTAAATGTTACTTTTTCTTTAAATAAGAAATAAAAGACAGCGCAACATTATATATACCTAAGAGCCAATGCTTTGTTGGAGGCACCTTTTTTAATTTGTTCTTTTATTTGAAGTTTAATTTCAAACGACAAGGTGTTTTCTTTTAATTTTTTTGCTTATGAGCACAATATGCAATATGTTTTTGCAATACTGCATAATCAGAAACACACATCATAGTAGGCGATAGTTGTAAAGGGAAAGTCTTTTTTATTTTTACACGCCTACATAATGTTTTCGAAACAAAATATAAGTTTTTCTGAGCTACTATTCTAAAGCTTGAAAATTAGAATATTATATTCTAATTTCCAAGCTGTTAACGTTATATAAAATGTTGTTCTAATTTCCAAGCGATTCTAATTTCCGCGAGTTCTAATTTCCGAGCTTTACCTGTATATAATCTTTGGTTCAAGAGTAAGGCTAAGTTCTTGAATTAAATTAAATTATGTTTTTTGTACAGTTACGATAAAAGCAGAACGCTTAAATTTTGCACACGTAAGCTTTAGGTAAACCTTCTTGCAATCAAATGAAAATATTTTAGTTTGGGCGTGGCTGACGCCCATTTTTCATACAAAACCATCAATATTGTTTTTATAAAATAACAATTGTTATATTAAAGAAAAAAACATTACATTTTGTGGGTATTACTTGCACATAAACATCTTGTGTATGAAATCAAAAAATTTGATTTTGGGCGTGGCTGACGCCCACTTTTCACTAGAAACTATACAATTTTTTTTTTGTAAATAAACGGTATTTATAATGAATCCGCAAGCCAAAATTCTGCGTTTCTTAATAGAAACTTAAAAGTTTGTGTATGAAAAGAAATTTTTGAATTTTGGGTGTGGCTTACGCTCACTTTTCATGAAAGAACGAAAAACGTAGTCTCAAAAATTTAAGGTGCTTCCAAAATTTAATTTTAACCTTTTTCCTGCCGTTCATTATTCGAGAAAAATATTCCTACATTTTCTTGTGTACATTTGTTCAATACGCCCACTTTTAAAGTCGTGATTTTGATAAAAAACCTTTGTTCAGGTAAGATTGTTTAAAAACTACTCGATTCAGCTGTAGCTTTACACGTGTGCCTAAATACTAATCAAAGCTCAGTTATTGCTTAAAATTTTTAAGACACGCCCACTTTTAAGAGGCCTTTCCGTCAAAAGTCGTATAATGCATTAATTTTTTAACTTTTTTTAACTATCGGTCGCAGTTTTGAAGGAAAAAGATGAACACAGATTTATATTCCTTGGTTACGTAGCAGAGTGTGGTCCAAGAATTGTTAAAACACCCCTAATCGCTATTTCCATTCAAAATCTAATTTTTAAAAATTTATGTTTTGTCTTGTTTTATTCAAATTGTTGTGTTCCACAATTGAAACACAAATGAATTTATTTGTTTATACTTTATTTATTAACAAATAGTTTAAATCTTACTTTAATAATACAAGTTTGGAAAAAGCTAGCAATTCGTAGTCGGAGAAGTTAATATCAAGAATGGTGGTTTAGTATTCTTCTTTTACAATCTTTAGACTTTTTAGTAGTAGACTTTTTAGTATTCAGGATAAGAGTATTGCCAACATCCCCCCTTGTTATGTTAGACGTAATCTTCGTGCCAACCAGGTGGACGTCGAGCTCTTCTAGATTTTCGAGAAGAGGACTCTGTTGAAATGGGCTGCTGACTTGCATCTTGCCTGACTGGTTGAGGAGAGCGTGTATTGGTTCCTTGAAGCTCGTCAGTTACTTCCGTTGAGTCTTGAATCGCTGGCGGTGAAGATGATGTCGGAACTGGATTGGGACTAGTAGGTGGTGGTGTTTTAACTCTAGGTTGTGCTGCTGTTGAATTGAAATTTGAACTGTTTTGATTGCTTGCAGCAGGTGCGACAGAATTGTACCTGTCAAAGAGATCAAAATATTCATTAAATGCATTAGAGTTTTTATTACCCATTGTGTTTTCAGCATAACGAAAACGAAGTTGGTTAGTGTGCATTCGCCTTAAGCATGTTCGACCATCTGACTGTAGGCCAAAGAGGATATATATAAAGAGTCCCATCTTGTGCCTTGTTTTATTTTGCCTACAAGCTACAGCTGTCAAATGATACTTCTTGTAAAACATGTGTGCGTAAGAAACGCATACATAAACAAAAACTCGTATCATACCTCCTACCACACCAATTTCCCCGCCGAGATTGTACACACTGGAATTATTAAGTTGAGATAACACTTCGAAGTATTGCATTACTTTATTTCGAGATAAGAATTTTTTTGTTTTTTTTTAATCACGTATTATATTTTTGGTCACACACTATATTAACAAGAGAAATCAAAGCATTGTTTTTGAGACTACTGAACATTTATCAGAAAAACCTAACAACGGACTGTAGACAAACAAAAATATGACTGTGAAAAATAAAAGAGATTATGTTAATTAAAACTCAAATCAATTTAAGATTTATTTATTATAAAACTTATATCACAATTTATATTATATTTTACGTGCTACGCGTTTCGGAAATTGAATTCCCATCTTCTGGCAAAAATTAACTAAAATTAATCAAGAATCTATTAAACTTTCGCGCTATTATGTTGTAGGTTTTTTCTTATCGATAGATTCTTGATAGATTTTAGGTAGCTAGTAGTGCCAGAAGATGAAAATTTAATTTCCGAAAAGGCACGTAAATTATTATATGAGTTGTGATATAAGTTTTATAATAAATACAAAATAAATTGATTTCAGTTTTAATTAACATAACCTCTTTTTTTTTTCTCACATTAACCACGCAACTTGGAGACTCCCGCCACAAAATGAAAATAAAACTACCTTACTACTTATAAACTAAAACCTGTTGCCGGTTTACTTGTAAGCGTAAACTCACTCTTTAAGTAGTATACACGAATGTAGCACTGAACTCAAGCAAAATGGTTTATGCCCTTTCGTTTGTTGTTGTTTTGCAGAGCAGCACGTTCATGAATCGGTCGAGTTGTACTTCAGCTACTTTCTGCGCTGCAGCTGCAACTTCAAATTGTAAGTGCAACGTACTACTGCTGCAGCTACACCATTGTGATAAGGCAGTTAGTTAGAAAACTTCATGAAAGTAAAACAAAAGAAATTTAAACCTGTCATATGGTCATTATATTTAAGTTACTGACCAGCTAGTAAATTCGTATATTATGTTAATGCATCAAATTCTCTTTTGTATTTGCAGTTACGTGCCTTACACCCGGGTTAGGTGTTGGTGTATACAGTAATTTGTATCTGAAAGCATTTTTATTTAAAAAATCTATGTGCTTTTTTGATCAAAATCTTCAAATCACACACATTTAAGATTAGCAAAAAAAAGTCAATCGAAATTGCTTTCAAATGCACATTCTATTTTGTATGTATGTAAGTAAAACATACACTTTTTTGTCATGAGCCACTAGGGCATTTGAATGAAAATAAAGAAACTATCGTGTGGGTTGCAACTTTGTACCTGTAACGAAAATTGGTAGAAACTATCATATTATCCATTCGCGTATTGGGATCCGTGTGTAAACCTTTAAAATATCGAAATTTCAAATTTGTGTAAGTCAGCCATTATTGAATTTCGAGAATAAAAGTTTATATTGTAATTAATTTTAAAAATTCAACATAATTGTCAAACAGATGAGCTGTGAAATAGCAACCAAAAAAATAAACATCGATCAGTTTTCCATTGATATTAATCGCCCTCTAGTGCAGCCCTTCCTTAAGAAATGTTAAGTGTGTCTTCTCCATAAATTTCCCCTTTGAACAAGTTTTGGTTGTTTTGTGGTGGAGTTGAATTTCGAAAACGTCAAACAAATATATGAAATGTTTACATTTTCATTTTAGCGCAAGTTGAAATAAGAAGTGTTCAGAAATAAAAAGTGTTAATAAATAATAAATTTATAAAAACTATTCAAAGTGAAGTGCAAAAAAAATGGAAAAAAAGCAAACTTATAAATGCGTTATGGGGTGCAAGGATTATGCCCACTTATTTCGCGCAACTAACACTGAAACGTGAGTATTGCAATACATAATATAATTTATCATTTTATTTTCCGCTTTTAGTGTAAAAACTTTTAGTTTTATTCATTTATATAATTTCAAAACCGCTGCCACGGACGTTTTGGGTTTCATTAGGCGACCATAACGAAACACCTGGTTTGATGATGAGTGCAGGCTCGCACACTTGGCCAAAGACGAAGCCTATCATGCAGTTCTGAATGCCAGAACTAGAGCTGCCAAGAGCGCTTTCCGTGCGGTGTACCAGCAAAAGAGGAAAGAGGAACATCGGCTTTTCAGAAGAAAAAAAAGAGAACTGGAAAAACGAATGGTTGAATCTATTGAGGGGTGCTACGGCAGAAGCAATGTTCGAAAATTCTACCAAAGGGTAAAGCATTCGTCCAAGGGTTACAAAGCCCGAGCGGAAGCATGTAGAGACGAGGGTGGGAATGTCGTTGTAGATACACAGTCGGTGCTGAGAATTTGGAAAGAACACTTCTGCAGACTGTTAAACGGCGAAGACAACCAACTAATCGCTGTCAGGCAGAATGATCCATTCGATTTGGATGATGATGAACAAAATTTCCGTCCTCCCGACCAAGAAGAAGTTCGGATAGCAATATCTAAACTAAAGTCCAACAAGGCTGCTGGAGCTGATGGCCTTACGGCTGAACTCTTCAAAGCAGCGGGAGATGACTTGGTGAGGAGCATACACCAACTCATCTGTACAATCTGGTCGGATGAAAGTATGCCTGACGAATGGAACCTCAGCATTGTGTGCCCTATCCACAAGAAAGGAGATACTCTAAGCTGCGCCAACTACAGAGGTATAAGTCTCCTAAATGTCGCCTATAAAATCTTGTCGGCCATTCTGTGTGAACGTCTGAACCCTTTCGCACGTGAACTGATTGGCCCCTATCAGTGTGGTTTCAGACCCGGTAAGTCAACCGTCGACCAAATTTTCACACTTCGGCAGATTTTGGAAAAGACCCAAGAATTCCAGATCGATACTCACCACCTCTTTATCGATTTTAAAGTCGCCTATGACAGCGTAAACAGGAACGAGCTATACAGAGCCATGTCGCTTCTTGGCATCCCTGCAAAACTTGTTCGATTGTGCAGGATGACTATGGAGAACTCGCGCTGCTCCGTCAAGGTTGGTAAGAACACCACCGACTCATTTAATGCGCTGTCATGTAACCTCTTCAACATCATTCTTGAGGCAATCGTACGCAACTCGCATGTCAACACCAGCGGTACGATTTTTTTTAGATCCGTTCAATTACTTGGCTATGCTGATGATATTGACATTATTGGAAGAACGAAGCGCGCTGTCAGTGGAGCATTCGCAAGTATTGAAGTGGAAGCGGCTCGAATGGGTCTGGCTGTAAATGAAGATAAAACAAAGTATATGCTGTCCTCGGGTGAAGTAGATCATCACCGTAGGCTCGGACAAAACGTCACAATGGACAGATATAACTTTGAGGTTGTCAAGGACTTTGTCTATTTGGGTTCCACTATAACCTCTCAGAACAACATCAGTGAAGAGATCAGTCGAAGAATCACTCTTGCCAATCGCTGTTTCTTCGGGCTAAGAAGGCATCTTAGTAGTAAAGCCCTCTCTCAAAGGACCAAGGAGACACTATACAAGACCCTTATCATCCCAGTCCTGCTGTATGGGGCAGAAGCGTGGACACTGACACAATCGGATGAATACAGGCTGGGGTGCTTTGAGAGAAAGATTCTTCGGGTGATATTCGGGCCTGTATGTATCAATGGAGTATGGAGGAGAAGATTCAATGACGAACTGTACGGGCTATACAGCGACATTGACTTGGTTAAGAAGCTGAAAATTCAGCGGCTTAGATGGCTGGGTCATGTGGAGCGTATGGACGAAAACGCTCCTGCCCGACGAGTCTTCAATTCCAACCCGGAGGGCCGACGCAGTTCTGGAAGACCCCATCTAAGGTGGCGCGATCAAGTGGTAAACGACCTCAACCAACTTGGTGTGCGCAACTGGAGGCCACTGGCTAGGGACCGGCCTAGCTGGCGAGGAATGTTGGTTGAGGCCGTGGTCCACAATGGACTGTCTGCGCCACCTTAAGTAAGTAAGTATATAATTTCATAATTCACATTTTCTTATTATTTAATAAGAATGCATGTATTCATCATCTATTATCACCCCCGTATCCTCTTATCTTAGACAACTTTGCATTAAAAATCTTGCAACTTAGTTTGATATTTTTTCTAACACTACACAAACAGGTGCTTCGTGTTGTAATAAAAGCCAGAATGTGAATGTTACTATTTTACAGCTAAAATATACTGATCCCCCAGGAAATACCTTGATTGAGACCGGCATAGTTGACAATAATATATCTATGGATAGGTATCATGTCACTTGTTTGTTGCAGGAGCGTATAGTACTGTTTTAGGTATGGTATAGTTTATATCATACAGGTATGGTATGAAAAGGAAAAAGATATGATATTCTTACAGGAGTGGAAGCTGATTCTTTTTCTACGACCTATATATTTTTAGAAATCTTCATTCCCATTTAGAATTTCAACCCTAGAAACACTTTTTCAAAGACAATTTTATTAATCTTAATTTTTAATAAAAAACTTTAAATGCAGCTTCTTACTTCAGTGAGACCAGATTCTGAAAATATATAAATCTTTTTTCTAAGACTTATATATTTTTAGAAATCTTCATTCCCATTTAGAAGTTCAACCCTAGAAACACTTTTTCAAAGACAATTTTATTAATCTTAATTTTTAATAAAAAACTTTAAATGCAGCTTCTTACTTCAGTGAGACCAGATTCTAAAAATATATAAATCTTTTTTCTAAGACTTATATATTTTTAGAAATCTTCATTCCCATTTAGAAGTTCAACCCTAGGAACACTTTTTCAAAGACAATTTTATTAATCTTAATTTTTAATAAAAAACTTTAAATGCAGCTTCTTACTTCAGTGAGACCAGATTCTGAAAACATATAAATCTTTTTTCTAAGACTTATATATTTTTAGAAATCTTCATTCCCATTTAGAAGTTCAACCCTAGGAACACTTTTTCAAAGACAATTTTATTAATCTTAATTTTTAATAAAAAACTTTAAATGCAGCTTCTTACTTCAGTGAGACCAGATTCTGAAAATATATAAATCTTTTTTCTAAGACTTATATATTTTGAGAAATCTTCATTCCCATTTAGAAGTTCAACCCTAAAAACACTTTTTCAAAGACAATTAATAGCTTTGTTTGTTGAGCCCTGAAGTCACCCTGGGGTCGCCCTGGGGTCGCCACAGCGCGTTTTTTGAATTACCTCAACTCGCCCTCAATACAAAATTCTCTGTTTTTTGAAACCTGGGGTCGCCCTGAAGTCACCCTGAACTCGATCTTGCTATTTAGCTGGGGCGAGTTGAGGTAACGAATCAGCTGTTGAATTGGCTTTTGATGTCAAGCATTTATTGTGTATTTTTCTTCTGTATTTGATTTTCCATGTCTTTTTTTCGATAAAACTAAATGAAATGCAAGTGAATGCATTTATTTTGATGAAAGTAAATACAAATCAAACAAATAAAGAAAAATGGAAACTTTTGATTTTGTGCGTTGTGAAAAATATACAATCAGCAGCCGTCATGCGTTTTTTGAGAACCGAAAAACCCAGGTTTTCTTGACAACTCTTGGAGTTGTCAAGAAAACCCAGGGCGACCCTGGGTAAAGTTCAACAAACAAAGCTAATCTCAATTTTTAATAAAAAACTTTAAATGCAGCTTCTTACTTCAGTGAGACCTGATTCTGAAAATATATAAATCTTTTTTCTAAGACTTATATATTTTGAGAAATCTTCGTTCCTATTTAAAATTTAAAGAATCAATATGTCAGTTATTAATTTTTTTTTTTAAACATACAGCAGGGAACTTTGGAGGCAGAGATTAAACCTTAATGAGTTGCTGAATTACCAACGAGTTTGCAACAAGCACTTCTCTGAAGAGATGTTTGCAAACCAGAAACAAATGCGCCTTACAAAAACAGCTCTACCCGACATAAACCTGGTTATGTTAGAAGTGTCCAATGAAAATGCTATGGTTGGCCCTCCATTGGACATCGCTTTTGGTGTTGCGGAAGAGCCCTTTAGGCCCTATAATGCAGAAGGTGCTGGTGTTACTGTCGACAGCAGCTTGAGAAAACTAAAAGAGAAAGAAGTATCACAGAAGTTGAAGTACATCCCGGAGCACCAAAACAAAAAAGGTCAAATTAGGATTTGAAGATTTCTGAGTTTTCAATTACAACCATTATCTGCAATCTGCTTGTTTATTTGTTAAATAAAAAACGTTTGGTATTTGAAAGTAAATTGATTTCTTTATTTAAAAATATTAAATAAAAAAAAAAAAAAAAACAATAATCAATGAATAAAATAAATTATAAAATAACAAAAGTACAGTTTTTGTTGTTGTTTGGTATGTTAATGTTGGGGTTGCTTAATAGCTGTTTTAGCATTCTCTGCTCCAATTGGCAACACTTCTGGTGCTGGTGCTGCAGTTTCACTTTGTTGCGATAATTTTGAGAACATTTGAGTTTAGAAGAAATATTATTTTTCAATATAGTTTTTGAAACTTGCAATTCTCTGTGAACGTGAATCACCCTGTATATGTTTATCAGAACATCAAACCACCAGCTGATGATAATTCTAGTCCAGCCAATTCGGATGTTCATTTTGCATATTCGGTGACTCTTCTCCATCATGGCTGTGTTGTTCATTGTGTTATGCCTGGAATCCCATGGGATAAGGCAAAACTATTAAAGCCAACATTTGTTCTACATGGGTGGGCATCACATGCTTGTGTTCCAGCCGGATTTATTTGTTCATCTTCTTGATGTTGGCCTATCGCACGAGCCTTGTTGTCACATTGCTTGTCCCAGCTTATAACAAAAATCCCCTGACTCATCTCGTTCCGTGTAAAAATTGGGACAAACTTGCCTATGATTCGGCTACTTTGGATGTCTTTTCTCTGAGCATTCCAAAGGCTCATCTTATAGAGGCATTCCGCAATGACACCTCTGTGGACAATCGTTTGAGTATGATTCATTATTTTCTTGTTCACTCCAACGACATGGATGTGCTATCAGAATTACTGAGTATAATCACAGAACAACCACTTAGTTTGGATACGGTGGCTCTACTCAAAGAAGCTTTAGTTGCTGGTAGCTATTCATCAGCCAAACGGGGACTTCCCAATGAAGCTCTACTGCTAACTCGTTTGCTTCCACTTACAACGTCTGTCATTTCGAAGCCAATGCAAGCCAAAGTCGCTGACCTAAGTGTTGGATTATCACATGAAAACCTCTGGACTACCACAATGATGTTGCTATCACCCCAACAACGTCTCACTCCCTACGGAGTTGACATATGGTCAAAGCTATGGGAGAATTTAAACGAGAATAACAAGGACAAGAATCGCTTCACTGCGGAACAAGTAAGTGAGAAGTTAATGTTCTCGCCAGCTTGCTATCAACCAGAAGCACTATCCAGATGCACTACACCTCATCACCAGGCGGACCATTGGCAGGACCAAATGCAGGTGATTTTGCAACTGCAGTGCGACAAATGCAGAATGAACCTTTACTATTTGTGGAACTGGAAACGTGCACTGCCACGCTCACGTCACGTCATTTCTGTGAATCTTCGAGAACTGAGCGTTCATGAGAATTCAACAAACAAAAACACTGGATTCCGCTGGTTGAAGGAGACTTTCTTTGAACGATCACAAACACCCACTCATGTTCATGCAGTGGCCTCGCAATATGTTGCAGCTCAATTGGAGCTCTCGAGAGCTTTGTGTGCCCTAGTCTGCAGGGCTGCTGGAATTGATGCTCGTGTTGAAGTTGTCATAGGTTTTCAATTGATTGACCAGCTGAGCAACGATCAACAGTATTCATTTTTTTGATACTTGAACGGTTTTGTCTCGCAGTGGACTCAATTGCGTTCCCTCTACCACAAGGATTTTCAGCTTTCTTTACATATTTGGGATACAGAGCTCTATCGTTCGATATATTTTACCAATATGCATTGAATCATGTTTTTGAGCTTCAAATTTATGTCATAAAAAGTATACTTAACGATATAAATGATACGCCCGATGGTATTGAAAGAAAATTATCTCTACTTTCTTGTCTGCCTAAATCAAGAGCTCAATGGCTCCTCAAGAGTTGGAATCATCCCGAGTCTCATGATTCATGGTCGTGAACATGCAGCGAATATTCTATCTGGCAATCTTGTACAACCACGTGGAAGCACCATTAGCAGCAGCAGCAGCATGAATGTCCGAAACACCAAACACATCACAGGTATTAACTGACTGAATAGTTGGCACAAAATTTTGCTTTCATTATTCACTTCCAGTGGAGATAGGTCGGATCTCCAAGCCAAATGATAACTTCAGTCTCACCCAGCCATACATTTTCATAGCCATTTTGATTTTAATTCCACTTATTGCATTTTTAAAGCTTAAATACAATTTAATGCTGCATAATTGATTTGATTTGTTTTGTTATCGGGCTTACAGCAGAAAGATTTTCGTCCTTGGATTCTTTTTACTTGCTCTATAGGGCAAGTATTGGTTGCAGAAAAAAAAATCGAGGTTTTAATCAAACATGACATTACGATGGTAGAGAAGCCCAAAAAAGTGGTTTTCGCCATACCGTCCGTCGGTCTGTCTGTGCGGATGTGCGGATGTGCGCTTTTTCACGCCATGCTACAGCCTAAACGGCTTGACGGATTTTCTTTAAACTTGATATATAGCAGTTTCAAGAAAATCCATTGTCGAGGTTTTTTTTATTTTGTTTTAGCCCGGCTCAAACTGGTACCTTTCAAGTAACGGTTTTTTTCATTTTGGATTTGCTCGAAAACGGCTATAACGATTTTGATTAAATTTAGAATTTAACTTACCTAAAATATTTCTAACGAAATAGCGTTTTTTGTTTTTGGCTTAAATGGTCGTAACGAAAATCAGGTTTAAACGGCTTTTTTTCAAATGGCCATAAGTTCGCAACGGCTTGATTGAATTGACTCAAACTTCGTTTGGCATCGTTCTTCATAGTGTTCTATAGGATGGCTTTGTAAATTTTTCAGTGAAGCCTTTCTAAATGGTAGCTCCCATACAACGAGCCGTTCAGTTTTAGCCAACTTTTTTTGGTTTTTTCTAATTTTCTCAAAAATGGCTCTAACGATTTTGATTAAATTTGGTGTGTTATATTCTTTTAGTGTTCTTAAGAGAACTGCGTTTTTAGTTTTTGGCAAAAAATGCTAATAACGGAGATCTGATCTTAACGTCTTTTTTTCAAATGGCCATAAGTTGTCAACTGTTGTATCAAATTCAAACAAACTTTGTTTGGCATAGTTCTTTACAACTCTCTATCAGATGGCATTGCATTTTTGTCAGTTACTCTTTTTTAAATGATGGCTCCCATACAAAAAGCCACTAGGTTTTTGCCAAATCATGTAGTTTTGTCTAATTAACTCAAAAATGATTCTGCCGATTTTTATTAAACTTTGTATGTAATATACATAGAATGTTTTGAAGAAAACTGCGTTTAATGTTTTGGCTACAAATGATAATAACGGAAATTTGTTTTGACAATTTTATTAATTTGGCCATAAACGGACATTCATATCATTAATAGCAACCAAAAGATGACATCTCAAATTTAAATATTCAAAGGCTTCTTAAAGTAAGTCCAGTTTATAGGGTTTTCCAGTTTAAACCAAAATTTTGTAGGTTTTCCCAAATTTTTCAAACATGCCCTTTTTCGTATGGCTCGAAGACTTTGTTTTCATCGTACTATTGCACCAACAGAGCAAGTACGTGCGACCCAATCGTACATTTTATTTGGATTTACTCACTGCCAAAGCTAGTCTGAATGAATTGGACTTTAATTTATTGATTGAAGCGACTGTAACGTCTATGGAACAGCTAAAGAGGACATAACTTCTTGATGTCAGCCTTCTCAAAAGCATCATTTCTTTGGTTCATCAATTGCCAAGTACAATCAAGGAATTGTGTAAAAATCGGTGAGACTTCTTTAGCATCAGTTTGAACGTGACCACAACGCTCAATAAACTTGTGTCTGAATGCTAACCAATCTTTTTCAATCAGAGCCTGTTCATTGAAAATAATTAGCAAAAATTCATTTTGTTGAATTATTTAATCAAATCAATTATATTATTACCTGTAAGCCTTTAATTGTGCACTTCTGTCCCATCCATCCGAGCAGTGAACCACAACAGAAACATTTCTGTCGACAGCATTTGCGATAAAGCTAAAATAGAGTTAAATAATTAGCGTACATAAGAACATTCATGTGAATTGTTTTGCTGTAAATAATTATCAAGAAAAAAAAAAAAATTCATCACGAAAGATGTCCTTTCATTTTGGCACATAACTCTTTTTCCATAACCACTGCAGGCAGATGTTGGAAAAATTCCAAATTACTCTTCAAATAGCATGTGGTAATCGATTAAACAACGAAAAATAAGTTTTCTCACCTCGATGTATTTAATATTGAGCGTATGTGCTTTAGCCAACCCGATGATTCCAATGAACTCAAAAAGCCACTCATGGTAGGTGACTTTTGTTCACAACTTTCAATTAATTTCTTTAAGCTCGTTCTCTGCACATGTATGTTTTCAATTCCAAGAAAGTGAAATTTGATGTTCTCATAGAAGGCCTCGTTTTCATATACCTTGCCTGCAGCCCTATTTGCCATGGCGTTTATGTTTGGAAAAGTTATTGTTATGTAGAATAGCATATTGCTTATATGTATGTATGTGATAAAATGATAATGCTTACCCTGGGTCGGGTGTCGACAACATACCTACATATAATCGGTAGTTTGATTTGTTTTTCGAATTGCTTCGAGCATTTGTCCATCCTCTAGACATCGGGCGCTGAAGCCAGAAAGCGGCTGACTGCATTGACAAATAGATGCCTTTAAGGAAGAAACAAAATAAGGAAATGTGTTCACTACAAATTATTCACAAAGTAAATATTATTAAGAAATTCATTCATTAATGATGTTGATTTTTGAGACTGTTTGTTTTTTAATGTATTTTTTTAACAAACATTATTTGAATGTAAATAGGTTTGGGCTGGTAATCGTCCTTTTGATCGAAAACGAGAATTTCCCACTCCTTTTTTTTTTTTTTTCACGCAAGGTAGGTAGTCGAATTTTTTTTTACTTATAATTCATTTTTCTCGCCGTTTACACCTTCCCTGAACTTCCACAAATATTTCAAGATCATCATTTCCAAAATTGGTCCAGCCATTCTCGAGTTTTAGCGCTTCAAACGAACAGCAATTGATTTTTATATATATAGATAATAGAGATTATGTTATTCTTACTGACTGGTCTCGGTAGAGCTAGAAATATTTGTGCCATGTACTGTGAGAAGATTTATGCTATTCTGTTTACCAGTACCGGATGATCCAACGCCAAAACTAATCCCCGCACCTGAAGTATGGGGAAATGGATAAGACCTTATCAGAGCTGCAAATAAATAGATGATCAGTGGGCTTTTGCGATAAGAAGAATTCTTACGATGTTTCGGCGTCCATAAGTCCTTGATCTTCATGTTCTTCATGATTATTATCATCGTCTGAATCACCTGCAGCACCAGTTCATTCTTCATCAGAGTCTGACGTGACTCTGGGTGGTGGTTCCTCAGGCAAAGGCTGAGACACCTCGATTTTTGTCTTGACTGGTGTTGTTTTGACAGAGGCAGAGGGGCAGCAATATTTCTATGAATTGCTGGAGTAGGATAATAAATCATAGGAGGAGGCACTGAAGATGGCGGCGGCTCATTGATTACTGGAGCAGGAATTTTCGGGGAGGTTGGACAACTTCGATAATCTTATCCGGAGGGCCAACTTTGGACCTTGATTTTGGTGCAGTTTGATTACGTGGTGAGTGTCTACGTCTATCTCCTCCTCGATATCCCGATGACAAGCGGCTGGATCTATTGGATGATGAACTGTATCGCCTTCGACGATGAGACCGAGATCGTCTTAACAAACATTAGTTGTGTTTTTTAACTGTTGTGGGCTAAAATGGGAAGACTGTCAAATATTGAGGAGTGGGGATGAAATTCTCTCAGAGATTGAAAATTTGTGAAAAAGTAAATAAACGCGTTGAACACAAAAATTGTGTTCAACGTCAAAAAATTAAAACGTCAAGAAAAAATAAATATTTAACTCGGTTTTTTGTCGTGATTTTCCGAATTTTAAATTTGAAAAATGAATAAAACAATATAAATTTCAATTAAATACACACAGGACGCAAAAACCACGAAAATGAAATGAAATGATAAATAATTTTGTTGTTTTAATTGTCAAATTTGACTTTTGACATTGTTCACAATTTCTGCCCAAAGAAATTTCTTGGGCTAAAATCGGCAGGAAGGGGAAATGTCTTACTCTCTTGTGAGCTCTCTCTTCTGCCGAAAACTACCGATTTTGTGTGTAAATAAACAAGATTTGGCAGAAATTGGCAGAAATTCGTAGAAATTGGCTGTTTTCGGGAGATAAAAACCAGAACTATTATATTGTCGATTGTTGTCTCTAGTGAGCGTTGATCTTATGGTCACAAATCGTTCGTTGGAGAATACAATATATTCCGGTGATGACCGGGATCTTAATGGCCAGCATGGCAATTCTTTTAAAAATGAAAAATCGAAAATAAATTATTTAGCACTTTGACTAGAAAGTTGAAAAAGAAAAACTGACAGCTGTCAACAAGAAACAAAATGAAATGTCAAAAAGACAAAACTCACCTCATCGTTTCTTGTTGTTGTTTCACACGGACAATGAATACAATAGGAAAGAGACAACGAAAATTTTAGCGGAGGCGGATGGAACGTAGGAAAGATTGGACTCTATTGTGGATTTTTTTTGGGAAAAGGAAATTTGATCAAAAATTTGATCAAATTTGCTGTCCAATAAAACGGCAGATAGCTAAGATAAGTTTTTGTTATTGTGTGTGTGTTTCTTTTGACGTTTTTAATTTGAGGCGTGTTTAACCATACGACAATGTCTAACGAGATTGATTTTTCTGTCATGTTATCTTCGTTGGAATAATCTTTAAGCAATTTTTTTTTAGATTTTCGTGTAATATATTTCGACATTAATATAATAATGTAGCTGCAATTAATTATTTCATAAGTTAAAATGTACTTCAATGTCTTTTTAATGTTTTGTAAGTCGGAAAGTTTTGTTCGCAGTTGAGTCATAATTTAATATTGATTAAATAAAGTTCACCGGCTGAACACACCCAACCAAGCAAATGTCAGATTTTTACACACAAGCACGAGGGAATGCAAACAATTTGTAAACGGAATTTCGATTCGGGTGGACATTATTTAATTTTAGTTCTGCCGCAAAGTAGATAGTTTATTTAAATGGCCTCCCACACCCTTAAATATGTCTACATATATATAAAATAACAACTACCTAGGATTCGTTAAAGGATGCATTAAAATCACTTCGTCATGAACATTGTCAGAGTAAAAAACAAAAGTTTACAAATGACTCGTTGTATGGGAGAAGTGTTCCCGGAAAAAATGAAAAGCCATCGAATAGAAAGCTAAAAAAAACTATACCTAACAAATCTTTAGTGAATTCGACACAACCGTTGCCAACTTATGGAACAGCTATGTTATGAAGTAGGAATAAAATCCGGGCTCAATCACTGCATCCTTTTCAAAGCGATTCAATTCATTATACACTCTGTTCATTTTAATTTTGCAAGTTCATAGTTCATACCTATTTATTTTTAAATTGTCAATTAATTTTCACTTCAACCGTTTGTATTTATTTGTTATTATTTTAAAACTTTGATCACTTATCTAAAAAGAATTCTTTTTCCACAATGAAATTCACAGAATGCTAAAAAAATAAACAACAAAATTTGACGTTTGAGAAATGTCAAGTTATTGTAGTGTGCGTGCAAATGTGTGTTAAATCTCAATTTAAAATGAGATTTCATTTGGGAGGTATGATTTGATCAAACACCACAAAAAGATATGATCATTGCCCAAAAGAAAAACACTTTTTGATGTTTGATCATATTTCACACGAAAAAGATTTGATCAAGCGACCCAAAAAAAAATCACATATATGTATATATCCTCTTTGCTGTAGGCTTACGTCGTAGTTGACATTTCCTTTTTTGTTGACAACAACAGCTGGGGGGAAGGTCGAGGTCGTGATAGAGGACGGTTGTGCTGTGCCAAGCACTGCCGTCCATTAATCTAATAAAAAAAAAAAAAGTAAACGTTTTATTGGCAAATTTTTTCAATTTTTATCGGGAGTTAAAAAAAGTAACTGAGTAAATTTAATTTAAATTAAAAAAAGAAAAAAATTCATCGGTCTACCGATAAACAACCAGGGCACAAATAGTGCCCAGCAACTCGTCATCCGAAAGTCCCGTATCCTTCAGCACCGCTAGAAGTTTCTTCACGGTTATTAACTGTAACTTTGGGGAGAGTGTACAGTTAAAGCAACAGGCTGAGCGGTAAACTTTCGGAATTTTCATCCACCGCAAACTGGCGGCGAATGCAAACAACGGATTCTGTAGCAGCAACTGTAAATTCATCTTTAATCGGCTACAGAATTCCACAAGGAACATTGTCTGGAGTTTTAACCAAAGCCCACAAATGAAAAAAAAAAAAAAAGGCACTACAGTTAACATTGGTGTGAGAGCAACAAGCACCACAACCGCAAACAGCAGCAACGTCATTATGCAGCAACTTGGTTTATAAAATTTTCTATTCACATAGAAATCCTTTACAAATTTTCTTTTTAATCTAACCAGTGATTGTTAATTCATATAGTAAAGTAATCGTCTAAAAGAAAAGATTTTATGTGAACGTTATTCGTGATTTCATGTTATTATTTCATGTAATTTATCCAATTCCCGTAACTCAATAGAGCGTTCCTGCTCTAAAAAATACTTTCTGTTAACTTGATAATTCTTTTATTTCATGTATTTTCAATGTGATTTCATTTTTCATACAATAAGATATAGAGCGCACTCGCTCTAAAAATTTCCATTTAAACGAAACAAATCTATATATTCTATATAGTTTATATTTTCTGGTTATTTATTTTAGGTTTATCGTAGGCTAAATTAAGTATTTATTTGTATATATGTAAATATCCAAAAGTGACAATACGTCACGCGCAACAGTATATAGCTCCATGAGCAAGAGCAAGCTAACACTATTAATTGACATCCACGAGGAAAACATATTAATTCCAGTGCAGGCAATACATTATAGCCGCCGTTTTCTAAATATAATTGACAAATTGTATAAGTATATCTATCTACATTGTAAAATTTTTTTAAAGACTCAATAAAATACAATACAATACAATACAACAACAGCTGGAACTCAAAAGTTTTTATTTCGTTTGAAAACTTTTGCGTAGACTGGATCTCCTGCAGAGAAACTGCGATGTTTTGCTTTGTTGCTGCGGTTGAATTGGTCTTCCATCTTTGTGTTTCGGCTGGATGAATATTCCTCGGGTTTCTTCAGAAGATCGATGTTTGTTCTGAGTTTTCTCCCGATGAAACATTCGGCTGGTGACTTATCTGGAGCATTTCGGTTCGGCGTTGAGCGGTAGGCCAAAAGAAATTCTTGAAGATGTTCACCATCCGTCCCTCCGTCTTTATTTTTGGCTAGTGCTCTTTTCAATGTATTCACGAAGCGCTCTGCTTGCCCGTTGGACTGAGGGTGATATGGAGCTGTGCGAGTGTGGTTGATACCTCTGGATTTGCAGAACAATTCAAATGTAGCACTCACAAATTGAGTGCCATTGTCGGATACTAATTCATGTGGCTGGCCAAAAAGTGAAAAAAATTCTGTGAGCTTTTGGATGACGGTAGCTGAAGTGATGTTTGCTGTTTGTTAAATCTCTGGATACTTTGAGAAAGCATCTACGATCACCAAGTAATATGTTGAGTTGACTGGGCCTGCGATGTCAATGTGGATACGTTGCATAGGTGACGTCGGTATTGGCCATGATGACAGTAACGTTTTTACTGGAGTTCGGGCTTCTATGGCACACCCGTGGCATTGACGAACCCAATTTGTTATGTCCGCATCTATTGTGGGCCAATACACAGATGATCGTGCTATTTCTTTCATTCTGACTATGCCTTGATGTCCTTTATGCAGTTGAGTCAGAATGCGCTTGTAGAATGTGTCTAGAATTACGATGCGTTCGCCATATAGCAGGCAATTATCCACAATTGACTGCATCTTTCCGGTTGAAAAATGCTGATAGGGTGGAGTCGTTTAGTTTGCGAGGCCAGCCATTGCGGATATAGTGTGTGACCTGTTGTAAAATTTTATTTTTTTGTGTAGCTTGACTTACCATGTGAAAGTTGATTGGTAGGGACTGGACATTGTCCTGAAGAACTGTTTGTACATCCAGTTCAAGTCTAGCGCTGGCCACAACAAAATCTTCTTCGGGTTTCATCTGATTGCTGATAAGGCGAGAGAGAACGTCAACGTATCCGAAATCGTGTGTTAATATGTACTTTATGTCGAAATCGTAAGACATTAAAGTTAACGCCCAACGTTGAAGCCTGTTCGCTGTGTGTGTTGGTATCCCCTTTTTTGATCCGAAAATCGAAGGATGAATTTCCGTCCGTATATCATGCGGTGGAACTTTGTGACTGCGAAAATTAGAGCCAGTGCTTCTTTTTCAATCTGGCTATACCCTTTTTCAGCTCCCGTAAGTGAGCGAGAAGCGTGGTAAATAGCCTTTTCTGTTCCATCAGTCATGACGTGAGAAATACGGGCACCAATTCGAACGATTGCCTCGTCTGCAGCTACGACTATCGGCAAAGCTGGATTGTAGTGGGTGACAACCAAATCAGACGATAAAAGAGATTTGAACTTGGCGAAACTTTGCTTGCATTCTTCTGACCATGACCATTTTGTGTTGTTTTTGAGTAGGTCGTCCAATGGTGCTCTTAAAGCTCGCATCTCATTGATGAATTTACCATAATAATTTACAGCCCCCAAGAACGATCGAAGTTCGCTGATGTTCGTTGGTGGTGGTAGTTGCTTGATGGCGGTAAGCTTTTGTGGATCGGGTCGAAGTCCTTCGTGACTGATGATGTGTCCCAAATATTTGCACTCTTTTGAGAAGAATTTGCATTTGTCCCAATTGACTGTGAGGCCGTATTCTGCAAATCTTCTGAGTACTTCTTCTACTGCCGTGATGTTTGCACTTACCTTCTCTGTTGCTACCAGGACGTCGTGCTGAAGCATTGTGTATTCCCGCGAGAATAGTGTCCATTGCTTTTTGAAAAGCGCCAGGGGCTGCCTTGACTCCTGGTGCGAGCCTGTTGATAGTGAAAAGGCCGCGGTGTGTGTTTATGGTGAGTATTTGCTTAGTTTCGTCGTCCACTTCCATTTGCAGATAGGCATCTGACAAATCTATGCGCGTAAAACATTTGCAATTTGACATTTTTGCAAAAATGTCTTGAGGAAGTGGCAGCGGATGACTGTGGGGTTCCACGCAGGCATTCAACCCTGTTGAATAATCTGCGCAGATGCGAATTGCCCCATTTGCTCGTTTGACAACGACTATTGGAGCTGCCCAAGGTGAGTAATTGATGGGTGTGATAATGCCAGCATCCTGCAGTCGGTTGAGCTCCTTGTCTATTGATGGCAAGGCGGAATAAGCTACCTGTCGTTTAGGAATAAAAACAGGTTTAATATTATCTTTTAATTGTATATTTATTTCAAATTTTGTGCAGTGACCCGGACCGTCACGGAAAACTTCTGGGAATTTGTTCTTAATTGAGGTTATGACAGAACCTCTGTCGGCGGTGTTTATTGTTTTGCAAAAAACACTAATTATTTTTTCCCATAGATGGAATTTTTCCATTAAATCTACTCCAAATATATTGAGATTGCTGAGTTTGGAAACGTAGACTGTGCTGAGGTGATGACTTCGAATGTGATTTGGGCTTCGAATTCCCCCATGATTGGAATCTGATTCGATGAAGCATCTCTGGCTGTGTGATGAGTGTTGATCAAGACTGGGGATCCGATTGATGACCACATTGATTTTGACATGATCGTGATGTCTGAACCCCTGTCAATTTGAAGTCTCACGCTGCTGCCATTGATGTTGATGTTGATATACTTCCGATTTTGTGCCAAAATGTGTTGATTGACAGCAAAAACACGATTGCTTTTGGCTGAAGGTACTCGCCTGGGGTGCTTTTTCTTGAAACCATTCGTTTTATTGGTCTCTTGCTTTAGTTGTTTACTAGAGCAAGGACAATAACCGTCCTTGTGGCCAATTTTGTTGCATTCTCGACACTTGTGCTGTAAGTAAGTGCAATCTTTTGAAAAATGCATACTGCCACAATTCCAACAAGGTGTTCTGGGTTTTGTGTTTTTAACCTCGTGATTAATTTTGCCTTTGGCTTGACTAGATGGACTGGTTTGGTTGTGTCTGTTTGGCGGCGATGTGTTGAACTTTTGAGGTTCCGGATTCGATCATGATTGTGTCTTTTTGAAGGTGTTTGCAACGAAGAATTTTGGAAACTAGAAGGTCGACTGTGAGGTCTTTTTCTTTGTCCAAAAGAGGTAGCAGTTTGATGCGTATGTCAGCATTTTTTGGTGATTTGAGACCCATCACAAAAACTGCATTTGAGCTGATTCATAGTAAAATATTTCTAGCTCGAAATTTTCGCAACATCTATTAACCTTGGCTGCAAAAGTGACATAATCGTCTACACCGGTTTTAGACATTTGTAGGCAGTTGAACCTAGCCGCGAAAACTGAGTCGGTGCGACCAAACAATTTTGATAACTTGTCCACTGTTTCCGCAAAACTCAATTCTTTGGGTAGCTTTGGTAGAATGTATTCTACATACTTGTCGTGCGCTATGGAATGAATTTTGCGAAGTAAAAGTCTTACCTTGCTTGCATCGTCGAATTCTTTGGCGTCTTCTGCAAAAAGATCCTCGTAGCGCCTATACCAAACTGGAAACGTTTGTCCATTCTCAGGATCATGATGAAATTCGTTGATGTTCTTTGCTAAAGCATCCATTTTTAACTCCGTTGGTGTTGCTCCCATTGACATATTGGCTATTTTCTCAAGCAGGGCACTGTTTTGAGAGATTATCTGAACCAAAATGGGGTCCATGCCTGGCTGGTATGTGGCCCCTGCGGCATTTTGTCCATCCGGCATGCTGGAATGAGGTTATGGAGAGAAACAAATTTAATCTCTAAAAATCTTTGCGATCTTGCAAAATCCTCGTCGCCACTTTGTTGTGTTCCACAATTGAAACACAAATGAATTTATTTGTTTATACTTTATTTATTAACAAATAGGTTAAATCTTACTTTAATAATACAAGTTTGGAAAAAGCTAGCAATTCGTAGTCGGAGAAGTTAATATCAAGAATGGTGGTTTAGTATTCTTTTTTTACAATCTTTAGACTTTTTAGTAGTAGACTTTTAAGTATTCAGGATAAGAGTATTGCCAACACAAATCGATCTGCAAGAATAAAATTGAATGTCACTGAGCTCATACCAATTGAATTGGCAATAAAACGTTTTAACTTTGGGCTTGGCGCACGCCTTTTTTTATTGTGCCAGCACTTATTGAACATCACACCACACAAAATTAATGTTATTGAATTTTTTTCTGTCTGCTAAAGAAGAATTTTGTTTCTGAAACAGGAACATCGGCTGCCTGCGAGAGGCGATCTCATACACATACAAAAACATAGGGAATAGGGTATCCAACAGTTCGTTGCAAACGTACTGTAGCTCTCGCTTATGTTTGTTCTTATTTCTGGTGGCAAATGTATCAGTAATTTATTTTCGGATGAACGAATTTATTCCGGATGAACGAAACAGTAAGAAACTAGAATGAATTATTGTTTCATTTTGAGTGACATGACAATCAGCTGATACGTTAAATGAGTTTTTGACAGTAAAATCTAATTATTGGTTTTCCGTAAAATATACATTACCGAATCAAAATATTTTTTTAAATAAATTAATTTATTAATTAAATAAAAATAAAGAAAATTTAATTAACATTAACTACAACATGGAGACTGAACCCCATAATTAAATTAATTTATGTTATTCGCCACCTATTGGTATATACTTTTTGTTTCAAAACACATTCAAACATATTAAATACTATAAAAGAAAATGTTTACTGATTCGTTTCACTGATTCGTTTTACTGATCGCTATAATTGACGCCCTAACGAATCGTCGTTCTTATATTTTGGTGGCGTTTATGTTCGTGTATTGTAGTTAGGTGGAGCTGGTTATGCCATGAGAATATGTGTGATGCCAAGCTATTTTGTATCGGCTGTCAGCGTCGCTAACAGAAGCACTATATAGTTTGCAGGAAGCAGCGTGTGCTCAATATATTCGTCTTTTTCAATTGTATCCAAAAGCAATTAACTCTCAATTGGCCGACGAAGGTTGGCCCGTTCCATAATAACACATAGTAACAAAAACATTATTTATTGTGTTCTTTTAGCACTCCAAAAATCATGAAATCTCAAAAAAAATTTAAAGTCCGGCTGGATATTAGTGTGCTGCAAAATTGTAGTAGAGTTCAGATTCTTCGAGATCTTTTAAAATTAAATTAAAACTCAGAAGTCAATGTGAACTGTTTGAAGAATTTTAATGAAGTGAAAATAATAATTTACAGAAAGTCAATGCTACTATAGAAGGGTTACTTAGATTGAAAATTGATTAAATTTATAGAGTGAATTTTACAACATCCCCACTTAATCAATTCGAAATATTAAATTCAAAATTTTAAAATAATCCAAGTATAAGAACAAACTATTATTGAAATTATTAATGAATCAAATATTAAAAATTGACTTTTAAGTTAAACTCATGTTTTTAGTACAAAATGAATGTTTTTCATTGGATACGGCCTTTGTTATTATCCGCTATTATTCGATTTGTATTGATGTATTCGACCTGAATATCGCCTTTTTCCAATTTTTCACGAACGAAATGGTGACGGATGTCGATGTGTTTCGTCCTTGGGCTATACATATGATTTTTTGCCATATTGATAGCGCTTTGGTTGTCACAATATAATTTGATTGGTGTTTGATAATTTTCGGTACCCAACAATTCTTCGAGAAGTTGACCTATCCACGCTGCCTCCTGAGTTGCTGCTGAAAGAGCCATGTATTCAGCCTCAGCACTCGATAGCGCAACTGTCGGCTGCTTCTTACTGGCCCAAGAAATTGCACCATTTTCAAATTTAAAAACATCCGGTGCATGATTGTCTGTCGTCTATATCCGAGGCCCAGTCAGCATCACAGTATCCATGAAGTCTTGAAGTTTCACCACCAGACTTGAACGTCAGCTTAAAATCTATGGTTTTCTTCGAATATCGAAAAATCCTTTTAACCGCAGTCCAATGAGGTCTTCCCGGTGCATGGTTGAATCTGCTGACATTACCAATCGCATAGGATATGTCGGGTCTTGTACATTGCGATAAGTATAAAATGCTACCAACAGCTTCCTGGTAAGGTACATTTTCCATGTCCCTCTCTTCATCTTTGGTTTTTGATGACATGTCCTTTGTCAATTTGCTGTTTGGATCAACTGGCGAATCAATCGGGTGACAATCAAACATACCAAAACGTTTCAGTATCTCCTCGGTATACTTCTTCTGGCCCAAAGTGTTAGTTCCAGCCTTTTTATCCCTTGTTATTTGTATACCAATGCAACTGCCTGCTTGACCCAAGTCTTTCATGCTGAAATGTTTTGAAAGGTTAGCTTTTAATTTATTTTTCCAAGCGTCGTTGTTCGAAAAAATTAACAAGTCATCAACGTAAACTGCGACAAACACCATACTCGTTTTCTCACAACGAAAGTACATGCACGCATCTGTTTTGCAGCGTGTATATCCCGAATTCAGCATTACATCGTTAAGTTTCACGTTCCATTGACGGCTGGCTTGCTTGAGTCCATAAATAGCTTTCTTCAGCAAACAAACCCGTCCACTACCATCGTCGAAGCCCTCTGGTTGCCTCATGTAGACCATTTCTTTCACATCTCCTTGAAGAAATGCAGTGATGGCATCCATTTGGTCTATATCAGGATTAAATTTTGAAGCAAGCGCAATGAGTAACCTTATAGACGAATATCGAACAACTGGTGAAAATGTTTCTTCGTAGTCCATCCCAGGACGCTAACTACATCCTTTTGCCACCAATCTTGCCTTGTACCAAACAACTGCACCATCTGAATTTGTTTTGGTCTTAAAAACCCATTTGGAGTTTATGGTCTTCCGATCATCTGGCAGGTTCACCAAATCCCACGTACAGTTGTCAATTAACGATTGGTATTCGTCCTTCATTGCGTCCTTCCATTCCATGGAATGTGCACTTTTCATAACCTCTTCAACGGTTGACGGTTCTCCACTGCTACCACTCGCCAAATACGACACATAGTCCGGAAATTGTTTCTTTTTGGGCTCTCTTTGTGATTTTCAAATTCCCGATGATTCCACACTATGATTCGGAGAGATTGTTGCATCAGTATCCTGATTACCATTGGAGCTAACATCTGATTGGTTCATTGAAACATCATCTATTGAACTCAGTTGCTTCACCTGAATATCCTTGGCGCCAGTGTCATCTTCTTCGTCATCGCTTCTATCATATAAAACAGATTTTTGATTATTGGAATCGGAAGAATTACCTTTTTCCAAGAATATCACATCACGGCTCTTTATTGCGCGGTTGGTATCAGGGTCATACATCCGATATCCCTTGGTGCCCTCACAGTACCCGATAAAAATCAGCTTCTGTGATTTCGAATCAAATTTCTTCCTTTTAACATCAGGGATATGAACCATTGCATGCGATCCAAAAATTCGCAGGTGACTTAAATTTGGTTTTAGTCCAGTCCATATTTCAGTTGGAGTTTTGTCGTTCAAAACTCGAGAGACGGAAAGATTTTTCAAATACGCAGCTGTTGACATCGCTTCTGCCCAAAACTTCTTTGGAAGCTCTGCATCTTGTAACATACATCTAGCACGCTCGGTCAAAGTTCTTATCGTCCGCTCAGCTAGACCATTTTGCTGTGGTGTATACGGCGTTGACGTCTGCCTTTCTATGCTACAAGATTTGAACAACTTTTGGAATTGATGATTGCAGAATTCTGTTCCATTGTTGGATCTAAACTTTTTGATGCTTTTTCCAGTTTGATTTTCAACTAATGACTTAAACTCGCAGAACTTGGAAAAAGTTTCATCCGTCGATTTTAGAAAATAGATAAAGGTTTTTCTGCTAAAATCATCAACCAAAACAAATGCAAAGCGAGCTCGACCAATGGAAGTATTCTCCATTGGTCCAGCTAAGTCCGCATGAACTGTTTCCAAAAGCTCCAGTGCTCTCGAACCATTTTTGTTAAAGGGTAACCGTGACTGCTTTCCTTCCAAACAAGTAACGCAAACATGTTCCCCACTATTTTCCACAAATGATATACCACTGACAGCTCCAGATTTCATTTTCCTCATGTCTTGATAGTTAATATGGCCCAAACGCCGATGCCATGTTTCAGCGCTGTCCATTGATGCAACTGCTATGTAGCCACACTGGTTCATATCCCGTTCAGTCGATATAAGCCATCGATCAAAGTAGCTGTAGCCAATACGTTGTTTCCTTGATTACGAATTTCGCACCGATCTGTAGGGAAAATTTCTCTATCCCGATGACAGCTGTCAGTTTACCATCCTGTCCGGTCATCATACTATCCTGTCCTGTCATTTTTGTAGTCCTGTCCTGTCAAATGTCTCAGTCGGAAATGTTGTGATGTCGCACAGAAAAGTCATCACCTGAAAAAATATCCTCCTCATAAACCAGAAGAGAGAAATAAGAGCAATAATCTGCTCACTCGGGAAAATAAATTAAAATTCGAAGCAACATTTCGGAAGAAATTAACAAAAGAGTCCATCCACGAAAATGTGTGGCAAGAATTCTTGCAGAATTAGTTAAATGGTAAATAATAGTACTGTACCACAAGTTCGTATTATTCTGTTGAAAATGAACACACCCTGTATGCAAATTCGCAAACTCAGAGAGTTTAGGTTAGTACTGTACTAACATTCTCCAAATTTGCATACGTGGCACTCTCCACCAATATTCAGCCATCTTTTTTTTTGTTAGAGTGGAGAAAACAAGCTCTCCAGTTATTTCCCCCATGATTAGTCTGTCTTTCAAAATTCACCCATCGTGCCGAGGAGATCATCGAGGAGCAGCAATTATCAATAAATTTTGCAAATATCATATCATTAGGAAGAAGCAATAAATAGAAAGAAGTAATATAGGAACAGATAAGAAAATAATCTGGTAAGAATAATATACTCATATTCCTAAATTCTGTAGGCTGGATAATTAGGTGTTTCTTTCCTTTTCATTAGAGGCGAAGAAGACGAAGTAGTAAGGCTGTACCATGGCGGTATTAACCACGCTCCTGAGGAAAGGTTGCCCCAGACCAACATAAACATAATCGGCAACCAACCCAGAGTAACCAGTAATCCCATCGCCGCCTGGTTCAGCTACAATTTTTTTAGTGAACGTTCGAAGTGGACACAATTTTCTATCGACGCCCACTTCATCTTTCTTCTGTGCATTACAATTCGATCCCTAGTAGCGTTGCGAAACAAGAATTCGCATACCACCATTTGGATATTAAGATAACCATCATAAAGAAAAAGTGCACAAAAAATCAACACATGGTCGATTCCTGAAGTCAGGGAAAACGCATGCGATCCAAGGTTACGTTTCAACAAGCATGGTCATCATCAGAAGAACGGTCAACCTCAAAGCCAACTTTTTTTTTGTCGCTTTATGGACCATTGTCTATAAAAAAGGAAAAAAAATAAAAATAAATAACTCAACCAGTGAAGGAAGCTGGTATCGCCAATCCCTTGAGTAACTTGTTTATTTTTTTTGAAAAAAAAAAAAAAAAAAAACCGGAGAAAACGGAAGGAGAACCCAAAGAATTGTATTAGTGCTTCCGGACACGACGTTTTAACGCCGACCAACACAGGTGTCGTAGACACACCGAAATTTTTTTTTTTTTTGCTGCAACGACTTGCTACATTCTCAAAACTGGAAGAACGGAAAGATAGCTCGAAACCTTTAAGTATCCTAAGTATTAAAGAATATACGTAGTTTATTTCTAAGATTGAAGTATTGGTAGTTAGAGATCTTATATTTTGGGTTATACTTACTCGCTACATAACTAAATACTTTTTTTTTTAAATCCATACAGCTTAACCTAAAAGTAAATCATATGAGATGAGGAGATATACCTCCTTACAAAGATCCTCGATGAGTTAACGTACGAAATAGAGCAATATTTATATTTGCATTTCTTTTTGTGTTTTGCTAAGTTAGAATCAGTGCGATAATCATTTAACCGCGTGTGATAATACAAGACAAAAGAAAGTCATAGTTTTTTTTGTAATTTTTATATTTGTCGGCGACACACCAAGTTAGTTTCAAAGAAAACTATAAATATATATGACATTTCCATCGACAGCAAGGCATATAAGGGTGCTGGAATTTTCACCCCACCGAGTTGAACCAGAATGCGCATTCTTCGTACTACTCCGGTAAGTCCTTCGGAAACCTTTTGTTATTATATAAATGAACATATATATATTGATAGTTTTGAAGAGATTCTTTTGGTGATTTGTTTCGTTTGTTTATGTGCTAAAGTAGACCGAAAATAATTGAAGTTTTATTATATATTTTTTTTTGGTGTGAAAGAAACAAAACTCACAGAACGTGGGCTAATAATTTTTTTTTATGATTTGCGAGATTGTACCGGTAACGAAAAGACGCTTTTCGTATCGACAATCGATTGGAATTTTTTTTTTATGACAATTTTTTTTTTTTAACTCAATTGAAATACGCACACTGAAGGTGCGACTAACAAAAGAAGGGTTTACGGACCTCATCCAGTGTTCACCCACAAACGGTGGTTCATGCAGATTTCAGAAACTTGAAAGTTAAAGATTTTTTTTGTTAATTTCTTTTTTTTATTTATACGAGTTTTAGTTTGTGCGAGATAATACAACCCTTGAATTAAGTTTCATTTTTAATAAGTTTTTATAGTAAGTTAAAGTTATATACATGCATATATAGATTTTAGTAGCTAAGCTAGTAGTTTAAGGACATAATTCTTTTTTTTCTTTGTAATTTTAAGATAGTTGGTTTAAGATTCAACTGTTCATTATAAGAGATATCTTTTTATTTTGGAAAAATTATATGAGTCATGGCCAGTTGCCTTTAAGAATATTCATATTGTTTCATTCAGTCCATTACGTTGATTTTCTTCACTGGGAAGTAAGTTTGAATTATTTTTCAGGAATATACATAAATAATTTCCATCGACGAGATGGGAAGAAAGTGTTAGAAGAAGTTGTGGCGAGAGAGAGCAATTGAGACGAATTTCATCCCGAAGCTGAGATGAAGAATATGGAGATAGTTTAGAACAGGAAGTCGGTCAGACTTCCGTCTTCATAGTGGGGACTTGCTTAAAAATTGTAGCAGCTATAGTGAGTCCATTGGAAGCCAGTGGAGTATGAGGCCACTGAGCTTAAAGGGCGGGTATAGACGGCTGCGAGGGGAACACACCATCTCTCTCCCCTCACTCCCATCACTATTTCTTCGTGGTTTTGTAACATCGAGGTCCCTACCAGTCAGGTTAAGAAATAGTGGTCAGAACTTCTCTTTTTAGAGTTCTTTATTTTTTTTTTGTAAATAAGTACCTCAAGGACACGAACATCTATGTTCCTTGGTAGAACTTTTCTTTTTTTTTGTGGAAAGGTTCTCCCTCTTAATAATCGCGAACCAGACTCATGAAAAGTGGTTTGTAGTTTATGAGTCCCTCATTTTAAACTTCCATCCACAATTCTTACTACTTTGATGCCAAATTACTAGCGCGATGACTCGGGCCTCGTTAATTAAAACTTGCTTGGACTAAGACCAGCCTAGTCCACGGTCTGCTAATATTAAATGTAACACCGTCTTGTGTACTCCTGTTGCAAGGACCCCTCCCCATCCGTCGAGCTTTGCAATGGCAACCTACAGCAGACCACCGCGACTGTGGAGCCAAGACACCCATCTCTCAAATTCCTGTCCGTTAAATGAAGATAGTTAATCATATAATGGGTGAGAAGGAAAGAGGTGGTTTTCTCAAGGGTTTCCTTTAAGATCCTTAAGGTTTTTGGAAGGAGCTCTTGATCAGAGTTGAGGTGTTAAACTAGAAGGTGTATATGACAGCTAAATACATCGAGAGGAGAATAAATAAGTGTTAGTAGGAGTTTGAGATCGAGGATTACAGCCTCACGTCACACCGAGTGTGTGAAACTAACAAGTGGCGGTCTACTCTCCCCTACTGGCATTCTGTATCGGCCTAGATATTTTAGGGGACGAAGTTTTCTTTGAGTTGTAGTAAGTTTTTCTTTTGAGAAGTCGAGTAAAGATATGACAGTTAGCTTGTGGTCGAGACACCGAGTTAGGGTAGTTCATGGTGATGAGTTTTCGTTTTGTTGTTCCCCTGAATTACAAGGTCATTCCTCCCTTTTCACTTTATATAAGAGAAAAAGTTTTAGTTACTATCGACAATGGTCTTGAAGAGATTTGCCGGTAGTAAAAGGACACCCCGACCCAATTGGAAATTAAATTCAATTTTATTTTCATTTTTATTTATATTTATACTACGTTACAGATGGCGCCCAACGTGGGGCCCGAAGTTGCGTAAGATTTGGTAGATTTTAGTAAGATTTTGTTAGTAAGATTTTCTTGTCATAAGACAAAAAAAAAATTTTTTTTTTTTTGTACAAATTTTCCAAAATTCTTTTTTTTGGATAGACATATTACGAAGAGAGTTTATATGAGGATTTGGTTAGCGCTATTGTCCGGAAGATTAGTGGAAATTGTTCCTGGTCTTTGACTGTTGCGGTAGGTTGATCATATCTTTCATAAGCTCTTAGGTTTGTCATGTTCCGTACTTTTGTCCGAACTGGGAGTAGTTTACGTACCAGTTGTCCGTTGCTAAAGACGGTACGGCAAGCAGTGATAGGTGATTAGAATGAAGGTTATTAGTCCTTTTGACCGGTGGTTGAGTTCCTTGATTCGACGCACGTCTGCTGCAGAAGCTAAGACCCTTTCTTCTGAACACCATTCCAAGAAAATTTCCAAAGTTTTTTTAACATCTTGACAGAGATTCTTTTTTTTCTGTGAGGTTTTGATTGTGGAAGTGGATGGATCACTCAGACATTCTATCCGGTGATTGGTGTTTCTTTTTTTTTAACCCGATGCACGACTGTTGTGGAGTGGTGAGCTTCTCTCAACTTCAGCAATCTTAATCGTTTCACTATGAGGTTTGTTCGTTTATTTTTTTTTTAAGTAAAAACAAAAATTTTTTTTTTACATTTGAACACTGTCCCTGGTGGGAAGTTTTCGAATGGTCTAAGCTTCGGGGAAGTTCGTTTCAAGCTCTCTCGAACCTATTGATGTATGAAGTTTCTTTTTTTTTGAGGTTAAGTATTGCAAGTTTATAATAATTTTTTTTTTATAGGAGTATTGAGGATTTTTGAAGTTTATTGAGGTTATGGAAAGGTCTACGAAGTTGTGTGTTTCGTAGAGGTTTTCTGGATTTAGTTTTTTTTTGAGAGTTGTGAAGTTGTGAGTTTCACGAATTCTTTTGGCAGTGTTGCCGTCTTGTTTTTTATTATTATCATTTCAGTTTATGACAGTGTTGTCACATTATTTGAACATTCAAAAGTTTTTTTTTTTGGAAGTTTGAAGTTTTCTATAAATCTCAAGTATTCAAGTATAGTTAGTATATACAAGTTATTAAGTTTGTATAAGTTAGGAATTTAAGGAAGTTTAGGTAATTTAAGTATCAAGTTGAGTATTTTTGAAATAGTTTAAAAACAGTATATATTTTTTTCTTATATTTAAGACCAATCAAAGTTTTATTCGTATGTGAGTTTCGAATTGTCGTTGCCAAAATTTACCAACGACAGTTCAGTCAATTTTTATTAAGTAAGTTCTCTCGTGAGGAAAGAACCATGTCTGAAGACGAAGATATATCAGGGCGTGGGAGAAGTAGCCAATATGCTACTGAGAGAAGGGGAACAGATTATCGAACGTCAGTAAATGCACCCGTTAGGCCGAACATAGATTCGCGTAACGCGCGCAAAGTTGATGACACCTTTCAACAAAACGACGGAGATGAAGGTAACAATTCAATACCACCTGCAGATCCTATGGCAAATTCTAGTACGATGGACGAAGAATCTAGAAGAGATAGTCAGCATTTATCAGCTTATATAAAAGAGATAGTCACTGCTTCCATCGGAGTGCAGAGGGCCGAAGACCAAAGATTTTATCGCGATGAGTTAAGACGCACTCAAAACGAAATGTTAGCTCAGATAAATCAAGCGTTAACTCAGTTGACTAATAGAGACCCGTTACCAATTTTTCAATTTGATGATCCCCCAGAAACAGACCAAGTAGTTACAGCTCCAGTTGCTCCACCCCATGACGCTCTACCTAGTTCGTCAAACAATGTTCCTCCATCACAATTCATTAGGAATTTAAGTAACCCACCAAATAATGAAGTAAACCGACCTTTAGTTAGTAACGTACCAATTAATAACAAAGCTAACCCATCTTCTCAGAGAACCACTAATATTCAGGGAAATAATATCGCCCCAAATGTTAGCCGATCTACACAACCAGTTGGAGTTAAAGTAGGAATCAATTCTCCACCCACTCCTAGAGCGAATAGCCCAACCAACGCCAATTTTCGAAACCAGCCAAGAGTGCCGCCAGAAGAAATGAACCGAGCTGTTGATGTAGATGATTATCTCACCAGCATTGGGGTTTTGAATCCTGCAGATTCACCCCTGAGGCCTTCTTCACGACCATCCAACAACCCGAGCTCTAATTCGGTAATACGAAATCCGTTATACCACAAATGGGGCATTCGTTTCGATGGCAAGAATATGAGTGTGGATGATTTTGTCTTCAGGCTTGATCGAATCAGGCGAAGTTTCGCAGTATCATGGGACGACGTAGTGGCCAATTTTCACCACTTTGTGGCAGGCCAAGCCGAAACCTGGTACTGGGTTTATGTCAAAGCAAACCAGGATGCTCCTTGGGAAACCTTACATCAAGCTCTCACGGAACAATTTTGTACTATGGAGACAGATATAGAGTTAGGACGGCAGATGTTAGATCGTAAACAACAACCTAACGAATCGTTTAATGATTTTTACAACGCCTTACTCGTAATGAATTCCCGTCTTAAAATACCTAAGTCAACGCGCGAAGTCATAGATTTAATCAAACTGAATGTTCATCGTCGTATGGGCGAACTGCTAATAACATTTAACACCACTAGTTTACCACAGATGGCTTATGTGTGTAAAAAGATTGAGCGACATTTAAATAGAACAGAGAGTAGTAAACCCAAATATGTTCCGCAGTTTTCAAACCCTCCAGCTAAGCGCTATGTTAGCGAGGTGGATGAAAGCCCAGGACCATTAGCTTTAGCTATCCCATCAGATATCGAAGCTCTACAACACAATGCTAGTCAAGCTAAGTGTTGGAAATGTAAGAAACCAGGACATTATTTTAGGGAATGTTTAGATCCTCAACCGAGACTTTTTTGTTATAGATGTGGTTTAGCAGATGTAGTTTGTCCGAAATGTCCTAGGTGTGCGGAAAACCGGTACCAGAACAATCAACCATCCGGGGTGATTCGTTCGGGACAAGCAGACCCGGAGTTGAATTGACCAACTCCACTACTTCAATTAAAATTTTAAAAGCCAATAGAGATAAGCATGAATTAACTACTACTATTAAGAATAATGAAATAAAAAACGAACCTAAACCTGAATTTAAACCAAAAACTTTTCATGAAAGATTAAGAGACTATTACGAAGCCCGAAAACGTATTGTCACTTTTCCACGTTTATCCACGCGGATTAGGAAAACACGCGAACGGTTCCGTAAGAAGAGATTGAGTTATCGAAATATCGCGTCAGCCAAGTTAGGAAGTGAGTCTAGTGACCCACGACCTTACGTGGTGGTTGAGATATTTAAAGAGAAATGGCTAGGATTGTTAGATTCCGGAGCCAGCATCAGCTGCATGGGGAAAGACACCCTAGACCTAGTTAAAAGTCAAAATATTGCGATAAAGAAAGTTTCTTCGTCCGTAGCTACCGCTGATGGACAAAAACAAAATATAGTGGGAATGATCACCACCACCGTACAATACAAAGGTATGTCGAGAGATGTAGACTTCTTCCTTGTTCCATCCCTGGCACAACGTCTATATCTCGGCGTCGATTTTTGGCGCAAATTTCAAATAGCACCTCAAATCATTTCTGGAATGTCAGTTAGTCCTTCACCATATATTAATGAAGACTACGGAAACAAATGTAAATTAACTGTAAAAGAAGCAAGAACCCTAGATGAAGTAATTTCGAGTTTTCCATCTTTCTCTTCGAAAGGATTGGGGAAGACTCATCTACTAGAACATGTGATTGATACTGGAGACGCGACTCCGATAAAGCAAAGACATTATCCTGTTTCTCCCGCGGTACAAACTCTTATGTACGCCGAGCTGGATCGTATGCTTTCTCTAGGGGTCATCGAAGAAAGTTCCAGCGCATGGAGTTCTCCCGTAGTGCTTGTGCGCAAGCCTGGGAAAAACCGATTGTGCTTGGACTTTCGGAAGGTGAACCTCGTCACGAAAAAGAATGCGGGCCCGATCGGACACATTGAGGGGCTGTTATCGCGCCTTTCAGATACGCATTTTATTTCAAGTGTTGATCTGAAGGACGCGTATTGGCAAATACCGTTGGAGAAAGGATCGCGAGAGAAGACCGCCTTCACAGTTCCAGGACGTCCTCTCTACCAATTTAAAGTTATGCCTTTTGGTTTGTGCAATGCAGCACAAAGCTTGTCATATCTTATGAGTTTAGTTGTTCCAACGGAACTTAGAGAGCAGGTATTTGTATACCTAGACGATTTGTTGGTTGTTTCTAAAACCTTTGAAGAGCATGTACGGATTTTGAAGAGAATAAGTGATAGGTTAGCCAGCGCAGGGCTGACCATTAATGTCGAAAAGTCCAAGTTCTGTTTTAATGAGTTGCACTACTTAGGGTATAAAGTAGGCCAAGGCTGCCTAAAAGCGGATCCCGAAAAAGTAGCTGCTATCGTCAAATTCCCAGAACCAAAGACTACACGTCAAGTAAGACGGTTCTTAGGTATGGCTGGATGGTATAGAAGATTTGTGAGAGATTTCTCCACCATCGCCGCCCCACTCACAGACATCCTGAAAAATGGAAAAACTTTCGATTTTGGCGAAGATGCAATGAAGGCTTTTCAGAGCATTAAACTCGCATTAACGTCAGCTCCTGTGCTGACTAACCCAGATTTCACTAAGGAGTTTCTGATCCTTTGCGATGCATCCGCGTCCGGTATCGGCAGTGTTCTTTGTCAGCGCGACGAGAACGGGGCTGAACGCCCCATATATTACTTCTCTCAGAAGTTAAACGCCGCCCAAAGAAATTATTCGGTTACCGAACGTGAGTGCCTCGCCGCCTTCTTAGGAATCCAGAAATTCCGACCGTATGTGGAAGGATATCGTTTTAGAGTGATAACCGATCACTCGAGCTTAAAATGGCTTATGAACTTGAAGGATCCGACAGGGAGATTAGCTCGGTGGAGCATGCGTCTCCAAGGATTTGACTTTGAGGTGGAACACCGTAAGGGTACACTTAACGTGGTTCCAGACGCTCTGTCTAGAGTACATGAAGTAGACTCTTTACAAGCGTGCAGTTCATCCCCTGTTCCAGCTCAGGTCAATTCCGAGGAAACCCTCCATCTCGATCTCGCTAATCCAGAGTTTCAGTCCGAAGAATACCTCCAACTCATAAACCACATTAAGCTCCATCAAGATCGCCTTCCAGATGTACAAATATCCCAGGGATATATCTACAAGAAAGTCAAGCATTCCGTGGGTAATCCCTTACTGGATGACCTCACTTGGAGATTATGGATCCCGACGTCACTCACTGATGAGTTAATACAATTAGCCCACAACCCCCCAAGATCCTCACATGGAGGAATAGTGAAAACCTTGTACAGATTGCGTCAACAATTTTACTGGCCCAATATGTACACCCAAGTGAAAAACTTCGTCAACAAGTGTGACATTTGCAAGACCACTAAGGCTGCCAATTCGACTCTACGAGCAGAGATGGGGAAGAGCTTCGAGGTAGATAGGCCATTTCAGCACATCTACATCGATTTCCTCGGTCCGTATCCTCGCTCTAGAAACGGCAACTGTTACATTATCATAGTGGTAGACCAGTTGACAAAGTTTGTCATTATAAAGCCACTCAGAAAAGCAAATGCTGCTAGTGCAGTTAAATTTTTACAGGAAGAAATATTTTTAATATATGGAGTTCCGGAGAGTATACTCTCGGATAACGGGACTCAGTTCGTTGGTAAAGAGTTCAGTAAATTGTTAGAGACCTATGGCGTGAAACATTATAAAACTGCTATATATTCCCCACAGCCAAACGCAAGTGAGAGAGTCAACAGATCTATTTTAGCGGCAGTCCGTGCTTATATAGATCCAAGACAATCAAACTGGGATGTATATTTATCAGCCATTAGTAGTGCACTCCGCACAACAGTACATTCGGCTATTTCGATATCGCCATACGAGGCTCTTTTCGGACAAAAGATGATTGAGCACGGAGACGACTATAAGTTGCTTAAGAAGCTCAATGGCTTAAATCATTCAGAAATAGACTGGTTGCCGAAAGTTGCCCGTATGAATATCCTACACTCATACCTCAAATCTACTTTAGAGGCAACACACGCAGATTATGAAAAAGTATATAACCTGAGAAGTAGGAAAGTTGATTTCAAGGTAGGAGAACAAGTATATAAACGAAATATTGTACTCAGCGATGCTACTAAACACTTTAATGCCAAACTAGCTCCAAAATTTGTCAAAGTAAAAATTCTTAAAGTAATAGGAAATCACTTATATGAAGTAGTGGACCAAAAAGGTCATATATCAAGTTCGCATACTAAAGACCTAAAGCGATAACAGATGACGTTATATTAATGAGAAGTTGTATGCCCGGCTGCAGCTGTGCATGAGACTCAGTTTAAAACTCAGCCAGCAGTAGTTGTGAGCCTAGTTCGTTGGTACGAACTTTCTTTAAGCGAATGATTTTCCATTCCTTGCACTTTGTTTCAAGTAGGAACTTGACACAAATCACAAGTTTTGTAGGGAAAATTTCTCTATCCCGATGACAGCTGTCAGTTTACCATCCTGTCCGGTCATCATACTATCCTGTCCTGTCATTTTTGTAGTCCTGTCCTGTCAAATGTCTCAGTCGGAAATGTTGTGATGTCGCACAGAAAAGTCATCACCTGAAAAAATATCCTCCTCATAAACCAGAAGAGAGAAATAAGAGCAATAATCTGCTCACTCGGGAAAATAAATTAAAATTCGAAGCAACATTTCGGAAGAAATTAACAAAAGAGTCCATCCACGAAAATGTGTGGCAAGAATTCTTGCAGAATTAGTTAAATGGTAAATAATAGTACTGTACCACAAGTTCGTATTATTCTGTTGAAAATGAACACACCCTGTATGCAAATTCGCAAACTCAGAGAGTTTAGGTTAGTACTGTACTAACATTCTCCAAATTTGCATACGTGGCACTCTCCACCAATATTCAGCCATCTTTTTTTTTGTTAGAGTGGAGAAAACAAGCTCTCCAGTTATTTCCCCCATGATTAGTCTGTCTTTCAAAATTCACCCATCGTGCCGAGGAGATCATCGAGGAGCAGCAATTATCAATAAATTTTGCAAATATCATATCATTAGGAAGAAGCAATAAATAGAAAGAAGTAATATAGGAACAGATAAGAAAATAATCTGGTAAGAATAATATACTCATATTCCTAAATTCTGTAGGCTGGATAATTAGGTGTTTCTTTCCTTTTCATTAGAGGCGAAGAAGACGAAGTAGTAAGGCTGTACCATGGCGGTATTAACCACGCTCCTGAGGAAAGGTTGCCCCAGACCAACATAAACATAATCGGCAACCAACCCAGAGTAACCAGTAATCCCATCGCCGCCTGGTTCAGCTACAATTTTTTTAGTGAACGTTCGAAGTGGACACAATTTTCTATCGACGCCCACTTCATCTTTCTTCTGTGCATTACAATTCGATCCCTAGTAGCGTTGCGAAACAAGAATTCGCATACCACCATTTGGATATTAAGATAACCATCATAAAGAAAAAGTGCACAAAAAATCAACACATGGTCGATTCCTGAAGTCAGGGAAAACGCATGCGATCCAAGGTTACGTTTCAACAAGCATGGTCATCATCAGAAGAACGGTCAACCTCAAAGCCAACTTTTTTTTTGTCGCTTTATGGACCATTGTCTATAAAAAAGGAAAAAAAATAAAAATAAATAACTCAACCAGTGAAGGAAGCTGGTATCGCCAATCCCTTGAGTAACTTGTTTATTTTTTTTGAAAAAAAAAAAAAAAAAAAACCGGAGAAAACGGAAGGAGAACCCAAAGAATTGTATTAGTGCTTCCGGACACGACGTTTTAACGCCGACCAACACAGGTGTCGTAGACACACCGAAATTTTTTTTTTTTTTGCTGCAACGACTTGCTACATTCTCAAAACTGGAAGAACGGAAAGATAGCTCGAAACCTTTAAGTATCCTAAGTATTAAAGAATATACGTAGTTTATTTCTAAGATTGAAGTATTGGTAGTTAGAGATCTTATATTTTGGGTTATACTTACTCGCTACATAACTAAATACTTTTTTTTTTAAATCCATACAGCTTAACCTAAAAGTAAATCATATGAGATGAGGAGATATACCTCCTTACAAAGATCCTCGATGAGTTAACGTACGAAATAGAGCAATATTTATATTTGCATTTCTTTTTGTGTTTTGCTAAGTTAGAATCAGTGCGATAATCATTTAACCGCGTGTGATAATACAAGACAAAAGAAAGTCATAGTTTTTTTTGTAATTTTTATATTTGTCGGCGACACACCAAGTTAGTTTCAAAGAAAACTATAAATATATATGACATTTCCATCGACAGCAAGGCATATAAGGGTGCTGGAATTTTCACCCCACCGAGTTGAACCAGAATGCGCATTCTTCGTACTACTCCGGTAAGTCCTTCGGAAACCTTTTGTTATTATATAAATGAACATATATATATTGATAGTTTTGAAGAGATTCTTTTGGTGATTTGTTTCGTTTGTTTATGTGCTAAAGTAGACCGAAAATAATTGAAGTTTTATTATATATTTTTTTTTGGTGTGAAAGAAACAAAACTCACAGAACGTGGGCTAATAATTTTTTTTTATGATTTGCGAGATTGTACCGGTAACGAAAAGACGCTTTTCGTATCGACAATCGATTGGAATTTTTTTTTTATGACAATTTTTTTTTTTAACTCAATTGAAATACGCACACTGAAGGTGCGACTAACAAAAGAAGGGTTTACGGACCTCATCCAGTGTTCACCCACAAACGGTGGTTCATGCAGATTTCAGAAACTTGAAAGTTAAAGATTTTTTTTGTTAATTTCTTTTTTTTATTTATACGAGTTTTAGTTTGTGCGAGATAATACAACCCTTGAATTAAGTTTCATTTTTAATAAGTTTTTATAGTAAGTTAAAGTTATATACATGCATATATAGATTTTAGTAGCTAAGCTAGTAGTTTAAGGACATAATTCTTTTTTTTCTTTGTAATTTTAAGATAGTTGGTTTAAGATTCAACTGTTCATTATAAGAGATATCTTTTTATTTTGGAAAAATTATATGAGTCATGGCCAGTTGCCTTTAAGAATATTCATATTGTTTCATTCAGTCCATTACGTTGATTTTCTTCACTGGGAAGTAAGTTTGAATTATTTTTCAGGAATATACATAAATAATTTCCATCGACGAGATGGGAAGAAAGTGTTAGAAGAAGTTGTGGCGAGAGAGAGCAATTGAGACGAATTTCATCCCGAAGCTGAGATGAAGAATATGGAGATAGTTTAGAACAGGAAGTCGGTCAGACTTCCGTCTTTATAGTGGGGACGTGCTTAAAAATTGTAGCAGCTATAGTGAGTCCATTGGAAGCCAGTGGAGTATGAGGCCACTGAGCTTAAAGGGCGGGTATAGACGGCTGCGAGGGGAACACACCATCTCTCTCCCCTCACTCCCATCACTATTTCTTCGTGGTTTTGTAACATCGAGGTCCCTACCAGTCAGGTTAAGAAATAGTGGTCAGAACTTCTCTTTTTAGAGTTCTTTATTTTTTTTTTGTAAATAAGTACCTCAAGGACACGAACATCTATGTTCCTTGGTAGAACTTTTCTTTTTTTTTGTGGAAAGGTTCTCCCTCTTAATAATCGCGAACCAGACTCATGAAAAGTGGTTTGTAGTTTATGAGTCCCTCATTTTAAACTTCCATCCACAATTCTTACTACTTTGATGCCAAATTACTAGCGCGATGACTCGGGCCTCGTTAATTAAAACTTGCTTGGACTAAGACCAGCCTAGTCCACGGTCTGCTAATATTAAATGTAACACCGTCTTGTGTACTCCTGTTGCAAGGACCCCTCCCCATCCGTCGAGCTTTGCAATGGCAACCTACAGCAGACCACCGCGACTGTGGAGCCAAGACACCCATCTCTCAAATTCCTGTCCGTTAAATGAAGATAGTTAATCATATAATGGGTGAGAAGGAAAGAGGTGGTTTTCTCAAGGGTTTCCTTTAAGATCCTTAAGGTTTTTGGAAGGAGCTCTTGATCAGAGTTGAGGTGTTAAACTAGAAGGTGTATATGACAGCTAAATACATCGAGAGGAGAATAAATAAGTGTTAGTAGGAGTTTGAGATCGAGGATTACAGCCTCACGTCACACCGAGTGTGTGAAACTAACAAGTGGCGGTCTACTCTCCCCTACTGGCATTCTGTATCGGCCTAGATATTTTAGGGGACGAAGTTTTCTTTGAGTTGTAGTAAGTTTTTCTTTTGAGAAGTCGAGTAAAGATATGACAGTTAGCTTGTGGTCGAGACACCGAGTTAGGGTAGTTCATGGTGATGAGTTTTCGTTTTGTTGTTCCCCTGAATTACAAGGTCATTCCTCCCTTTTCACTTTATATAAGAGAAAAAGTTTTAGTTACTATCGACAATGGTCTTGAAGAGATTTGCCGGTAGTAAAAGGACACCCCGACCCAATTGGAAATTAAATTCAATTTTATTTTCATTTTTATTTATATTTATACTACGTTACAGATCCGTAAAGAATTGAACCACATGTCCACGTTTTGTCATTTGACTTACTGATAAAAGATTCGCTGTTAAGTCCGGAATGCACAAAACGTTCTTTACTTCGATAGGGTTTGGTCGTCCATCGACATCAGCTATTAATTTGACAGATCCACAAGTGTCAACCTTCATTTTTGTATCATTGGCCGCAGTAATATTAGCAATCGATAGTTTCTTCGCATTAAAAATCCAATTTTGGTTCATGGTCAGATGTTGCGTAGCACCTGAATCAATGTACCAATCACCTCGATTCAAATTACCAGTCAGAAATACCGCACTAAATGAAGCACCTGATTTCCCATTGTTTTCAAAGTTTTTTATCTTTTTATTGGACAATCAGGAGATTTGTGGCCTTTTTTGTTGCAGCTATAGCATCGTATGCCTTTTTTCTTTTGCTGTCCTTTTTTATTGCCATAGTTGCCGCTGAAAAATGCACCTTCAGTATTCACAGATGGAACTTCTTGAAGCAATTTAGTTTTTATTGCATCACTCGTCAATTTCTTGTCAGTGTTGTCCAATGCCATTACCATGGCCGTGAACTGATCCGAAAGACCACACATCAAGAAAATTGCCAACCATTCATCGTCGACTTTGAATCCAATGCCATTCAAACGCTGAGCCGCCGTAATGTTGTCGAAACATAAGTATCCATTGAGTCGCAGTTTTCAAGTTTGGTTCCAGTTAATTGTCGCACAAGAGTGATTCGGCGAGCACGACCTTTATCTTCAGATGTACTTTCCAACTTTTCCCAAGCATCCTTCGCATTTGAAGCATCTTGCACATGAACGTAGTTGCTTGGATCAATGCTCAATATAATCGCTGCTTTCGCTTTGGTTATTTTGTTCACATCCGTTTCCGTTCCAAGTACCGCTACTTACAAAATAATAAACTGCAACCAGCAAACTATAATCAGCAATCGCCTTCACAAAATTTCTAAACTATATTGCAGAAACAATTCACAACTTTATGTTCTAGAACTTCTGCTGGGCTCATAACCTGTAGTAGAGTTCAGATTCTTCGAGATCTTTTCAAATTAAATTAAAACTCAGAAGTCAATGTGAACTGTTTGAAGAATTTTAATGAAGTGAAAATAATAATTTACAGAAAGTCAATGCTACTATAGAAGGGTTACTTAGATTGAAAATTGATTAAATTTATAAAGTGAATTTTACAACAAAAATAAGCTGTTATAACAACAAGTCCATGTGCATCTTTGATTTTGAGGTGATTTTTCGCAATGTGAAACCAGTTTGACTTTGTCCACCCTCTTTATCGTCTGAACTAACGTATAACATTTTTGTTTTTCATCTAAGCTCATTCATACTCATACAGAGCAGTCCTTCCTTTGAGCTTTGTCATTTGCTATATCAGAAATTCCATGTGCATTACCGCTCAACACAATACGGACACTCAATGAGCACGTGGTTTCTTGATTGGCTAATAAAAGGATTGTCATAGTTGTACAAAGAAATAGTTTTATTGTAATCGTTTTATCTGTTTCCGAGAAAATTATTCTTTTATCTTACTTGTCTTGCCAAAAAAAAACATGCTTTATTTCCAAGGATAATGCATAATATTTTACCCCCAATAACAATGACCAGAACAGTTTATAAATCATCTTCAACATTTTTGTTTTGCTTGGTATGGCTGTGAAGTTGCCGATTTTTAAATACTTGCAACTTTAACCTATCCAAAAGGTATACGTTTCATTTTCACTCCAAACTTATAAACCATACCATCTATTTTATAATATGAAATATGTATACGATTTATTTTGCACAAAAAAGTAAAATTAAAACTTTACTTTATGCATGCATGCTTGTAACTAGATGGAACCGAACAGAAGATCAGACGGCGAACATGTAAGTTTGGTTCAACAAATAAAAAGTTTTTATTTGCCTTTTTTTTTCATTTGTTATCCGCTGATTTATTTGTATTCCTTTAAGTTTCTTGGTGCGAGTTATGGCTTTTTCAACATTAAAAAAAAAAAAACCGAATTTATTTTTTTAATATTATCTTCCAGTTACAGCCAAATAGCGCTGCTGGTTCTGGCGCCCTGGAACACGATTCTTGTTGTCTTTATCGTCCAGTACCCAAAAGTGAACAATGTCCTGGACCACTTCCCCTTGGAGTTGCAGTTATCGATATGTCAGTGCATCTTTTTGGATTAATTTTCCCCAGAGTAGCCAATAAGCATCGATTGCAGATGCTCGATCATTTTGGTGAATGTATTAAGCAAGCCAAGAGCCTACGGCAAGAGGCAGTTCAGATGAATATTTTTACTGCTCTTCTGAGTGGTTTAAAGGGTCTCGCCGAAAGCAAGAGTGGCATGGGACAAGAGGACGTTAAGAAAAGCGCGACCAATCTCATCATTGGAGCATTGGTTAGCTTGAATTCGACTCTTCGCTGTGCAGCTGGAGAAGCATTAGGAAGAATAGCTCAAGTCGTCGGTGACTCAAGATTCACTGCAGAACTAGCACAAAATAGTTTTGATAAATTGAAATCCGCTCGTGATGTGGTCACAAGAACAGGACACTCACTGGCTTTGGGCTGTCTGCATCGGTATGTGGGTGGAATGGGATCCTCCCAACACTTAAACACAAGCGTATCAATTCTCCTTGCTCTGGCTCAAGATACTAGCTCGCCAGTAGTTCAGGTTTGGTCGCTTTATGCTCTTTCATTAATAGCCGATTCAGGTGGGCCTATGTTTCGTGGATATGTAGAAGCAACCTTATCGCTTAGTTTGAAGCTGCTTCTATCCGTGCCACACTCGAATGTGGACGTTCATCAATGTATCGGCCGAGTGTTGAATGCTCTTATCACGACAATTGGTCCAGAACTTCAAGGAAACATGTCTTCCATTATAACAATGCGTTCTTCTTTCATGTGCGCTGCAGCAGTTATGCAAGCACACGCTGATCCGCTTGTTCAAGCTGAGGCCACTGGTTGCCTCCAGCAGCTGCATTTGTTCGCTCCAAAGCACGTGAACCTTTCCTCTTTGGTGCCAACTTTAGTAAAGACATTATCAAGCAATTATTTGATGCTAAGAAAGGCCGCAGTAGCTTGCCTGAGACAATTGGCTCAGAGAGAAGCCAAAGAAATATGCGAACACGCTTTAACCCTCACAGCAGAAGAATGTCCCGGTCTTCTAGTAACTGATTCCGGGCTCCCTGGAGTGCTCTTTGGAATGCTAGACTCAGAGTCTGATAGCGAAATGATTAAAAATATTCATGATACCATCACTTCCATGCTCCAAATGCTTGCATCTGATAATCTGAGCTCATGGTTAAGTCTTTGCAAGAATGTACTCACTGTAGCCGTGGAGACATCGACCGATGAAACCCAAAAAGTGGAGCTAGTTGAAAACAACGAGGATGACAACGAGAATGACGACGATGATGTGACGGAGTATCACGCAGAAGAGAATACTAGCACACATCCAGCCGTGCAGCCACGTTGGCCAACCAGGGTGTTTGCTGCGGAGTGTGTGCGAAAAATAATTTCTACTTGTGAGTCAGCAAATCCCATTCACTTTGACCTCATCCAGGCTAAAGAAATGCAAATGATAAAGAGTCGAGGAGATTATTTGATCCTTCATTTGTCCGATTTGATTCGTATGTCGTTTATGGCTGCGACGAGTGATTCCGATCAATTGAGGCTCGAAGGATTGCGAACCTTGCAGGAAATCATCGATAAGTTTGCTGGGGTCCCTGAGCCAGAGTTTCCGGGACATTTACTTTTGGAACAATTTCAAGCTCAGGTAAGCCTTATGATATAAATATTAAGTCAATACATATTTTCAATGTTCTTGCAATTACAAACTATTTTCTTAGAAAATATTTATTAAATAATTAATTGTTGTTTTAAAGGTTGGAGCAGCCCTTAGGCCAGCTTTTTCCTCTGACACTCCATCTCATGTAACAGCGGCTGCATGTGAGGTGTGTTCTGCTTGGATAGGATCAGGTGTAGCAAGAGATCTGAACGATTTACGTCGGGTGCACCAGTTGCTCGTTTCCAGCTTAGACAAGCTACACTCAAAGACAAATAGCACTCAGTTGTATAACGAAAGCATGGCAACCCTTGAGAAACTCAGTATCCTAAAGGCTTGGGCCGAAGTGTATATTGTAGCAATGATCGGTAATGGTTCTGCTCCAGCAAGTTTATTACAAAAGATACTCTTAAGCAATGCCAAATATATTGTATTAATGGCAAGTACTAGAACGGAATCAGAAGATGGAGGTTTTATAGAGTTCGAGAGCCGTGGAGAGAGTCTCTTGAATTTGGTAAAACCCGAATTGGCGAATCTCTCAACGCACTGGTTAGCTGCATTAAAAGACCATGCTTTGCTATTGCTTCCGGCAGAGTTCCAGAGCCAGTTGCCACACGATGGTGGTGCATTCTATACAACAGACACAATAAATTCTTCGAAGCCGCACTATCTTACTTCATGGCCACCGATATTATATGCGGCTGCACTCTGGTTGAAGGGTGGAGGATTCGACGAGCGAGAAAATTCAAAAGACGACAAATCTAACTTTGAGAACAACAACATAATTTCACATGGCTCAGTGTCGGCCGATCGATTCCACATGATCTTTGGTATATGTATGGAAGCACTTTGCAGTACAAGAACCAGCGAGAAGCCAAAAAATGTCATAAGCTGCTTGCAGAGTTTGTACACTATCTTTGAGTCACAGTCGGCCAGACAAATGTTGGTGAAAGATAAATCGCTGACGATAGAATTATGCAATGTGCTTCATCGACAGATTCTCACAAGAGATGACCTTCTAGTGCAATTGCTTTGTGTGGAGATCCTCAAACAGACTATTATCGCTGCCAAGGAGTCATTACATGAGAAAAAGAACTTAAGATTAGCTGAGTGTCACAACGATAACGAGGCAAAAACAGATCTCTGCAAGGAGCTGGACAATTACGGAGAAGGCGGTGAACAAGGTGATGTAGTACCTGGACAATCGCATGTGTATGCGGTTCTAGAGGTATGCTTGTGTGTATTTGTTCGGCAGATTCCATCAATGAATCCCAGCAGCAGTAGCAAGGTCACAACGGAGCAACTTAAAAAAGAAATGGCACTGAGAAGTGCAATCCCAGGAGCCAGTAGTTTGCCAGAAGACAATGGAATGTTAGTTGCCAGTGGACTGCAGTGCGCTGAGGCGCTCACAGAATTATGTTCTCCAAGAGGAGCTCTTTCTATTCTTCCAACGATTCTCTACATGACAACTAGCATTATCAAAGAGATTGCTACAAAGTCGGCCAATGATCCAGCGATATTGGCCAATGCCGGTCCGGTGCAGTCAGCGTTACACTGTTTGAAATCTGTGTGTACTGACAAGTGGGCAAGTGACGAACGAGCCGCAACAGAATGGTTTAAACTTTTACAGAGCTCCCTCGCCAGCATACTCGATTTAACCAAGACTGGCAGCGAGGAGCTCAAAGTGGATGAAGTCACAATGATGCTGGCAATAGCTGTCTTTATACTTCATACTCCCACGAGTGTAGTGGCAGCACCATCGTTGCAGTACCCGTGCATCAATCATTTTCGTCAGTGTGTCCAGAGCGAAAATAAAATTGTGAGGCTTCAGTGCATCCAAACCATACGTTCCATTTTTGCCAAAGCCGACCTTAAAGTAGCCACACCCTACATACATGCTTTAGCTCCACGTATTATCGAAGGACTTTATGTTGAAACAGCAAGCACACCACGCAATGAAAACGAGCTATCAATAGTTTTGGAAAGTGTCATGACCCTCGAAACGTTGATTGCATTGGCCGAACCACAAAATCGTAAGTGTTTATATTTCAAAACCTGCTCATAACAAAAAACTTTATCCCTCCCGTTTTTTTTACTTACTCTCTCTCTCTTTCTCTCTCTCTCTCTCTCTCTCTCTCTCTCTCTCTCTCTCTCTCGCATTACCGAAATTTTTTCGTCACTCCGAATTATTTAGGGAACCTTATGCAAGGTAATGATGGGTTTTTGAAATGGACTCATTCAATGTAAAAATATTAAAAAAAAATAGTTGTTGTGTTGTTTTTTTTTAAATTATCATCATTAAATGGCATTTGTAAATTGAATTTTATAATTATTAGAAAAGAGGAAAAATACACCATCAGCTTTTATTACTTTACTTTCCGCAAAAGTCTAAAGTTTCATATGGATCTACTTCCTGCACCAAATATCGTGAATACGAAACTTAATATCAAATTAATTCCCACCCCTTATATTCTTAGTGTTACAAAGGATAACACGTTGTTCGACAATAATTCTTAGAATAAGCTTCACTTTTTCTGGTAGCTCTGTTTGCAGCACAAGACCAACTCTGTAACCATAATTTCAAATTCTGGAACTGAACTTATAATTACTTTTGACGATTTCCATGCTGAATGTTAGTGGCCAACTGGTCTTTGTATGTGTGTTGTTGTTGTTAAGTGTGCAGCGATATTTTGATAGTGTGAGAATTTGGATCACTACGAGCTTTATACCACTAATTTCCACTCGAGAAAAGAATCTGAATGCACTGCGAGCTTTATTCCACTTATGTCCAGGTTTGTTCTCAAAAATAAAACCCAGATAGCTAACCTCAGGAACATTTTATCTACCTACATCATAACAGTAACGGTTAGTTCTTCAACGGACATTCAAATATTTGCATCTTAACTTTACAATAACTCCGTTCTTTTATTATTTATTGGAAACTTTAAACGGCCTGGACAAAGGCAATACTCACCGAATATATTTTCAAAATCAATAGTACTCCTGCGCTTAAGTATTCATTTTTTGGGATCTTGTTTTTTGTAAATTACAATCAAGTGAAATTAAAATTTTCGTGGATATCGGTATTTTTTTGTTCCCTAATCTTGACTGCCTCATTTTCGGATAGCAAGAAAGCCCAACCTAACAAACTCTTTTAAGACGGTGTATCCATTAAATCTTTATGAAATTCAACATACAATTTTCAAAAATTAGTAATAAAAAAAATTGCACTACCTACATCATGTAATCTGGCACATAAAACCATTTCCACCGCGCCTACCCTTTTTCCGTAAACAGAAAATATTTTTTTTAAATCATATCATTTCATTTAGGCATACAGATGTTGACTCTCTTAGTACCTGTTCTTATCAATTTCCTGGCAGAACCAGCAAAACTTCGTACTCTTCCCAAATCTCAACGTCAATTACACGAGCAATCCCTTCAATGGCTCATGAAAATTGGACCGAAATATCAACAGGAGTTCAAGGCACTAATGAGTCAGTCTCTGGAGCTTCGTCAAAAACTTGAGGTGGCAGTTATTAACAATCACCAGTCAGCTTCAATTAACAATCGATCCAACAATGATGTCCAAAATGATAACAAACCCGGATCCAATGTCCCGAAACCAACTATTAAGCTGAAGACCGATTTTAGTAACTTTTCTTAAACGATTTTACTATTTAACTAAACACTATATACAAATTGGCCCAGCGGCGCCTCGTTAACATTATGTTAAAGGCAAGCATTAATCCTACATGGCCAGAATTAATTTATATTTCTTTTTATTTCCTTTCTTTTAATTAATTTTAAAATAGGAAATGCGTGTTTTCAATTGAGTTTTATTTTAATCTGAACAGAAGTCTATATATACATAATACCTATAATAATTTGCATACATATAAGAAATTTAAAATTGAAATACATATACATATTATCGTATAAATCTATATCTCTACACAACACATACAATGAGCAACTTCTTTAAACAAAATATTACCAATAATTATGTTATGGAGCATTTAAATAAAAATTACTTAATTAATCTTGCTGTTTTTATTTAATATTGTGATCGTGAAGATCATCGATATTTTGAATAAACGACACTGCACTTTCTAAACTGCCAGGAGTTATTGGAGCTATTGATGGCACCCATGTCCAAATCATCGCACCAAAAGCATTTGTATTACAACGGAAATGGAACGTACAGTCTAAACGTTTTGCTAGTAAGTAGTTTTAATTATTTCCTATACCTAAGTTGATAATTTTTATTAAAATAAATATATATATCTTATAGGGTTTTTACACTGGACCAAAAACTCAAAAAGTTTACGAAACCTAGTTGGTGGTTGGTGGAGCATTCACACTGAAAAAAACTAGGTTTTGTTTGACATTTTCATGAATATGTGAGTGTTTCAAGGTACTTTTTCCAAAAAATCCCTTGACATTTAGTGAAATAAGAAATACACCTCGCTTTTTCTCTCTTTTGTCGGTAAAAATCCCATACTCTGAGAACACTACTGTTATCACATAAAGGTCTGTTTGTTTACCTCCGAAAACAGCCAATTTCTGCCGAATCCTGTTCGATAACTCACAAATTCGGTAGTTTTAGGCAGAAGAGAGCGCTCACGAGAGAGAAAAACATTTCCCCATAGACATATTATAGTGGCCGTGTCTGGCCTCAGAAAGACGGATACTGAGCTAGTTCACCAGTCATCCGAAGCAGAAATGTTGGCCGATACCAACATAAGTGGTACCCCCTTCAAACCTCCTGACAACTCCCCCACCTCTCCAAAATCCATAAACCCTCCCTCTACTCCTGAAAAACCTCTTCCAACCAACAACTCCACCATAGAATCCCATCCATCCAATAGAGTAGTTGGAACACCTTCCCTAACCTCCAATCCACCTCACTCCCAAAATACACATTCTTCTCCGGCAGATAGCGGCATAGAGGGCATGGACCTCTCTCCTAGGCGAGTAGAAGCCGACGAAACGCTTCCCACAGAGGAAGAAGAAGACCATCTGCTTGCAGATGAGGGGGCAGTTGCCCCCACCTCTTAACCGAGATGACCAGACTCGGGATCAGCACCAGGGCAGCCCAAGTGAATATCCATCATGCTAAAGCGGCGTCAGCCGTGATAGCTAGGAAATTCACGAAGGACAACTTAGGGCTAGCGCTGATCCAAGAACCCTGGATATACGGGGACAAGTAAGAGGCCTTAATTGTAAGGATTCAAAGCTAATCTGGGATACGAGAGAAGACTCGTCCAGAACATGTATAATGATATGAAATAATATAAGCTTTATATGTCTTTCAGAATACATGACGAGGGACTTGGTTCCAATCCAAGCGGATATAACCATCGAGGGCAACCACAGAACTATGGTAATAGCATCGGCCTACTTTGCAGGTGACGGCGAAAATATTCCACCAGCGGAAGTACAAAAACTGGTGGACTACTGAAGCAGTAGGAACTTACCGATACTAATCGGTTTTGACGCGAACGCCCACCACACAACATGGGGCAGAACCGACATAAACCAAAGGGGTGAGTACCTTTTAGAATTCCTTCTCGTAAAAAACCTAGATATTTTCAATGTAGGGAACACCCCTACCTTTATAACTTTAGAACAAGAGAAGAAGTCTTAGACTTAACCTTTGGGTCACCAAACTTAGGTCAAGCTCTAAGAGATTGGAGAGTCTCCAACGAACCCTCAATGTCTAACCACAGAATCATTGTGTTTCTATTAGAGGGCCTTCTCACAGAGAATACCTCTGTAAGGAACCCAAGAAATACGAACTGGCAACTATATAAAAACACCCTTAAAACCAATATTGAACAGTTAGGTCCAGTTAGTACGACTAATAGTCATCCTGAACTAGAGAATATAGTTAAGCAGTTTAGTGGGGCAATCAATGAGGCGTATGAACTCAGTTACTTACCTACTTACTTAAGGTGGGTAGACAGTCCATTGTGGACCACGGCCTCAACCAACAATCCTCGCCAGCTAGGCCCAGCCTGTATTCCTCCGATTGTGTCAGTGTCCACGCTTCTGCCCCATACAGCAGGACTGGGATGATAAGGGTCTTGTATAGTATCTCCTTGGTCCTTTGAGAGAGGGCTTTACTACTAAGATGCCTTCTTAGCCCGAAGAAACAGCGATTGGCAAGAGTGATTCTTCGACTGATCTCTTCACTGATGTTGTTCTGAGAGGTTATAGTGGAACCCAAATAGGCAAAGTCCTTGACAACCTCAAAGTTATATCTTTCCATTGTGACGTTTTGTCCGAGCCTACGGTGATGATCTACTTCACCCGAGGACAGCATATATTTTGTTTTATCTTCATTTACAGCCAGACCCATTCGAGCCGCTTCCACTTCAATACTTGCGAATGCTCCACTGACAGCGCGCTTCGTTCTTCCAATAATGTCAATATCATCAGCATAGCCAAGTAATTGAACGGATCTAAAAAAAATCGTACCGCTGGTGTTGACATGCGAGTTGCGTACGATTGCCTCAAGAATGATGTTGAAGAGGTTACATGACAGCGCGTCACCCTGTCGTAAGCCTTTCTCGACATTAAATGAGTCGGTGGTGTTCTTACCAACCTTGACGGAGCAGCGCGAGTTCTCCATAGTCATCCTGCACAATCGAACGAGTTTGGCAGGGATGCCAAGAAGTGACATGGCTCTGTATAGCTCGTTCCTGTTTACGCTGTCATAGGCGACTTTAAAATCGATAAAGAGGTGGTGAGTATCGATCTGGAATTCTTGGGTCTTTTCCAAAATCTGCCGAAGTGTGAAAATTTGGTCGACGGTTGACTTACCGGGTTTGAAACCACACTGATAGGGGCCAATCAGTTCACGTGCGAAAGGGTTCAGACGTTCACACAGAATGGCCGACAAGATTTTATAGGCGACATTTAGGAGACTTATACCTCTGTAGTTGGCGCAGCTTAGAGTATCTCCTTTCTTGTGGATAGGGCACACAATGCTGAGGTTCCATTCGTCAGGCATACTTTCATCCGACCAGATTGTACAAATGAGTTGGTGTATGCTCCTCACCAAATCATCTCCCGCTGCTTTGAAGAGTTCAGCCGTAAGGCCATCAGCTCCAGCAGCCTTGTTGGACTTTAGTTTAGATATTGTTATCTGAACTTCTTCTTGGTCGGGAGGACGGAAATTTTGTTCATCATCATCCAAATCGAATGGATCATTCTGCCTGACAGCGATTAGTTGGTTGTCTTCGCCGTTTAACAGTCTGCAGAAGTGTTCTTTCCAAATTCTCAGCACCGACTGTGCATCTACAACGACATTCCCACCCTCGTCTCTACATGCTTCCGCTCGGGCTTTGTAACCCTTGGACGAATGCTTTACCCTTTGGTAGAACTTTCGAACATTGCTTCTGCCGTAGCACCCCTCAATAGATTCAACCATTCGTTTTTCCAGTTCTCTTTTTTTTCTTCTGAAAAGCCGATGTTCCTCTTTCCTCTTTTGCTGGTACACCGCACGGAAAGCGCTCTTGGCAGCTCTAGTTCTGGCATTCAGAACTGCATGATAGGCTTCGTCTTTCGCCAAGTGTGCGAGCTTGCACTCATCATCAAACCAGGTGTTTCGTTGTGGTCGCCTAATGAAACCCAAAACATCCGTGGCAGCGGTTTTGATGGCCATTTTGCAATGTTGCCACTGGGCCTCTGGGTTTGGCGCAGGCGCCGGGCTTGTCAAGAGATAAGAGGAGACATGATTGGCAAAGGTTGCGGCGGTCTCTTGCGATTGTAACTTAGAAACATCAAACTTTCTCACAGTGGATGTTCGGTTCTGCGGTCTGGTGGAGATCCGCATTCGCACTTTAGCTACAACAAGGTAGTGGTCCGAGTCTATGTTGGCCCCTCGGAAAGTGTGGACATCCATGACACTGGACGCATGTCTGCTATCAATCGCAATGTGATCAATTTGGTTGACGGTATTTTGATCAGGAGACCGCCAGGTCCCCTTGTGAATATTGAGGTGTGGGAAGTATGTGCTAGCTAAGATGACACTTCGCCCCGCAGCAAAGTCGATTAGCCTGTGTCCGTTACCGGAAGTGTTGTCGTGCAGGCTATGCTTTCCGAAAGTTACCCTCCTTTCCGATTTTGGCGTTGAAGTCACCAAGAATAAACTTAGTGTCGTACTTCGGGCATTCATCATACGTCTTCTCGAGAAGATCGTAGAATTCTTCTTTGGTCGTGTCATCTTTTTCCTCCGTGGGGGCGTGGACGCAGATCAGCGAGATGTTGCTGAATTTGGATTTAATGCGGATTGTGACAATGCGTTCGCTTATGCCACGAAACCCCAAGACTTCTTGCCTAAGCCTTCCTCTTATCACAAATCCGCATCCAAATAGCCGCTGTTTCCTTGTCCTGTAGCACTTGCCGTAGTAGATGTCACAGTTTTTCATCCTCCTTGTGCCTTCACCATCCCATCGCACTTCTTGGATGGCTGTGATGTCGGCTTTGACACCATCTAGGGCTTCCACTAATTGTTCGGCTGCACGTGGTCTGTTAAGGGTCCGGACATTCCACGTGCAGAACCGAAATTCGTTGTCCTTGTTTCGTTTGCTAGGGTCGTCATCAGTAGGGTCATCCATGAACTCAGTTGCCCTATAAAAACTGCTAGAAAACTGAAAGACGCTCCATGGTGGAGCAATAATCTTTCAAAACTAAGATGTAGGGTAAGAAAACTCTTTAATGAGGCAAAGAGAACTGGAGAGTGGCAAAACTATTCTGAAGAGCTCAGCAAATACAACAAAGAACTAAGAAAGGCCAAAAGAAACAACTTCAAAACTTTTTGCGAACACATATCCTCCACACCTGTAGCTGCCAGACTACACAAAGCACTATCGATGGAGATAACTTTAACATCAGTGGCACTTAGGAACGCAGATGGTAGCTTCACAGAAAATGAAGAGCAAAGATGTAATTTGCTACTGAATACCCACTTTCCAGGTAGTTCACCCATAGTGAACGACAGAATTGAAAGAATACCTTTCAAACCAAACAGAGAAGACTGGAAGATAGCAAAAACTATCTGTTCAGGAAAAAGAATAGAATGGGCAATTAGTACCTTTCAACCTTTTAAATCACCCGGCATAGATGACATCTTTCCTGCCTTACTGCAACAGGGCAAAGATGAATTAATGCCGTACCTAATTAGCATACTTCGAAGCAGTATTGCACTTGGGTATCTACCAAGTCTGTGGAGAAAAGCTAAAGTTATCTTCATCCGAAAAACGGGGAAAAAAGATAAAACTCATCCGAAGTCATTCAGACCGATAAGTCTAACATCTTTCCTACTGAAAACTTTGGAGAAAGTGATCGACAATTACATCAGATCAGAAGTTCTAAGGAATATGCCTCTAAATCAACGTCAGCATGCCTATAGAGCGGGCAGATCAACAGAGACCGCTCTCTTTGAATTAACGAACACTATAGAAAGGGCACTTGACGCCAAAGAAACCGCCCTAAATGTGTTCCTCGATATAGAAGGTGCTTTTGATAACACCTCTCACGAGGCAGTCAAAAAAGCACTAGTTAGGAAGAGTGTTCCCATCACAATAACCAGATGGATAGACGAAATGCTGAGTACTAGAATAGCAGAGGCACATTCCGGACAAAACGTACAGAAAATCATCACCACAAGAGGATGCCCGCAAGGAGGGTTCTATCACCCCTGCTTTGGAGCCTCGTTGTGGATGAGCTCCTAGAATGTCTTACTTCTCAAGGTATACATTGCCTAGGCTTTGCCTACGACATTGTTATAACAGCCTATGGAAAGTTTGAACAAACCCTCTGTGACATAATACAAAGGGGTTTGACAATAACAAGCAAATGGTGCGCATCAGTGGGACTAAATATCAATCTATCAAAAACCACAATTGTACCATTCACAAAGAAAAGACTTCTACCGCACATGAAACCCATCCGATTAAAAGGTGAAGTAATCGATACGAAGAGGGAGGTCAAATTCCTATTAATTACCCTAGACAGCAAACTCCTCTGGAACAAACACCTTGAAATAACAGTCGGGAAAGCCACAAAGTCCCTCATGATATGCAGACGACTTGCAGGAAAATCATGGGGATGCAAACCGAATATAATAAGATGGATGTACACTATGATGGTGCGGCCCATTATCACCTATAGTGCGGTTGTGTGGCTTAAAAGAACCGAACTAGCTACGACTAGAAAATCACTTGAAAAAGTGCAAAGGCTCGCATGCTTATGCATCACAGCAGCAATGGAGGTCATATTGCATCTGACCCCATTACACTTTGTGATACAAAGTGCAGCTGAGGGAACAATCATGAGATTTTCAAAATAGGGCACCGGCAAAGGTAAACAAATAAGTCTTAGACAAAAAGACTCCAAAACAATACCCTCCCTTGATATTCCAAGAGATTGCATGATTAAGATTTACAACTTCGAGAATAACTTCCAAACGAAGTTCCTTTAAAGCAAATGCCATCAAGTGGTATACTGATGGATCAAAAACTATTGAAGGAAGGGGTGCAGGAATCTTTGGGCCTAGAACCAAAGTCTCTGTTCCAATGGGACAGTCCTCAAGCATCTTTCAAGCGGAAGTTAACGCGATAGGAAAATGCGCTGAACTAAACTTAAATAGGAACTATCGCAAGCAAAACATTGCAATAATGTCAGACAGTCAAGCAGCACTTAAAGCCCTTAGCTCATACAGTATCAGTTCCAAACTGGTATGGGAATGCCTAGAGAAACTCAACACTTTGGGCAGGGAAAACACAGTCACTCTCCATTGGATACCAAGCCATGTTGGTGTTGAAGGCAATGAAAAGGCTGACCGTCTGGCGAAAATAGGGACAACAACACCCTTTATTGGACCGGAACCCTACTGCGGTTTTGGGGAGAATGTGATCAAAAACAAGATCAAAACGAACGAAGAAATCAAAAGATCCAACCATTGGAAAGAACTCCCAAAGCTAAGACAGGCAAAAATGTTACTGGGGAACTACAACCTAGAAAGATTTACAGCCAGCATTAACTTAAACAGAAACAACCTGAGAATTATAACGGGCTTTCTCACAGGGCACTGCAAACTAAAAAGACACCTTAATATCCTAGGGCTGTCAAGCAGCGCAACATGCAGATTCTGCGATGAAGAAGAAGAAACACCGGACCACATACTAGGTAGATGTGGTGCACTTATGCACAAAAGACAAAAACACCTGGGTAATTACCAGATAGAGAAGGGCAGGTTACCTGCTCTAAAAAAACCTCAAATACTTGGCTTCCTAAAAGGAACCAAGTTGGAGGAAGTGCTGTAGGATGAGTTTCCTCATCCAGCGCTTTAGAAAAGGGGGCACAATAGATCTTAAAGGTCGCAGTGCACTTTCCCCCAATTAGTTCATTCATTCATTCAGTTCATATTCCAACTCATCTACCTAAGTACTAATAATCACTACTCACATACGATCTTACTTAACCCCGCCTTTTACGATCTAAGTTGACATGAACTGTCAATTCAACAATTTGTAACGTTGAAAAAGAGAATTTTAATTAAGAAACGAAATTTGACACACTGCTCCCCATCTTCTCCAACGCCTAAACAGGTCCCGTGAGACAACCAAAAGAAATCTTCAAGAAAATATATTCAACGCGGCGATCAACGTTACTGTTGATGGTCGCTACCGACACGAAACGGAATGGATAAATGATTCTGATGACCGATAAATAAATTAGTTTTCGATGACCGAAGGGTAAAACACTATAACGATCAAAAAGTTAAAAATGATCTTATTGTCCGACAGATAAGAGCATCACAAAACAAAATACAAAATATTGGATGCACATCTTATAACGCAAATGAAACTGGTTTGCCGTTGAGGCATGTATGGAGATAAATCACCAAGAAAAAAGTAATATTAATAAGCTACGCGCACGGGCTCTGAAAATGAATCTACTTCCATAGGTATCCGACCTTAGCACTATACACTTTAAAAAAAAAAATCACGATCTCGACTTCCTGAAGATAAATATATCTAGTTTCCTAGCTGCTAGTTTAAACACTCTTAAAATCAATACAATAAAGGAATAGATACACAAATCACATGCAATTTGTACTCTTATGATCACATAAATGAATATAAATTGCCACCGTCCGTGGTTGATACTCTCGTACGCATACGCTCAACGCGGCGTACGTGCAATAAAGCTGCTTGCCAAAAATTTTGTGGCCAAGTCAAGCTTCACGCCTTCTTCCCAAATTTTCACAATTCTATAACACAAAAATCGTTACCTGGATATGGTGACTACTTTATCTTTTAATTATGCAAATAACTGGGAGTAGATGCATGTTGTCTTGATGGGTATATGTCCCGCGTTGAATCGTGTTGCAACAATGATGTACTGCTACTGATGTAGGACCGGCATCTGTGCTGTGGCACACGCCAGACGTCCTGAAGCACGAATCCAGCGATGAATGTGAATGTGTGATGAAATCCCTCGACGTATCTTGTGATTCCCTCGACGTGTCTCGTATTGATGCCAACTGTTGGTGTCCTCTACGGTGCGCCGGTAGGGCGGTAGATATGTGGAGCTGCGGTATTCGCTTCTGCCAATGGAGCGTTATCAGTATGAATCTGGGAGTATATGTACCCCAGGAGTGAATAACGAAGATTTGCGGAAGATGTCTCAGAAGAGAATCACCTCGTGGTGTGCCGGAAATAGTGGCACGTGTAGCGTGGAAGACTTCTTTGACTGCGACGACGGTATTTGCAATAATAGCAAATGTCCTCGTCTCGTTAGAGGTGTGGAACGAGGGCGATGTAATATGCGGAAGAATATAATGCTTCCTCAAGGCAACCAAAAACGTGGTGCGGCTGGTGGAAGTGGCGGGGTTGCGTCCGTAGGCGAGCCGACTAGCGGACCAACGCCTGAGCGACACCCGTAAATGCCATCCGACACAAAGTATAAAAAAGGCGAGTATCCTTGTCGCCACAAGGGGTGTGTACATAGACACCCTCTTCTTTATCTGCTCTCTAACAAAATTGAGAAGCCAGGTCCAACGAGAAAAAAAGGAAAATCCTTTATAGTGCGTAGTATCACGCAAATTGTATATATATTATTCGCCTTAATGGCGTGAAGATGATGCACAATGTGTGTGGATTGTGAAATCCGTAGGGTATTGCGTAAAAGTAATTCCATTAATCAGTGCTCCAGCAGATCCTCTGCTCTGCGTTCGGTGCTTTTTTTCCAGATTCTAGTGTGATGCTCCCTCGTGGTCCAGCGATGCACATAATTATGCTATATAGGATTCAGCTTGTGGCATCTCATGGATGGGCCACATGGTTCTCCATCCAATACTATTTATAAATTAAAGAATTAGAATTCCTTCATTCAGAAAAAGGAATGAATTAAATTTACTTACCTAGTATAAGATTCCGTGAATTGGTGGTGATTAGGGCGAGAAATATTATATTGCATGTGCAAATACAATAATTCTCTTTGATGAAGCCTAAAATGGCTGCCGCTTTACAAAAAAAAATTAATTTCGTTACAAGTTCTGTCGCGGACTTGTTTCGTCTTCAGAGGTTTTCTTCAAAATGAAGTTAGTGTCTGGCTTCCTGGATAATGTTTCCATTTTCCAGTCAGCCAACGCCCTGATTTCCAACAAGATTTCTACCATTCCAAAACTCTATGACGTCAGAGATGATTTGTGGTTGTGGGTTTACATGGTCTGTTCACACTTTACCGATATTTGGTATTCTGCATTTTCGGTGCATGATGCATGTCAAACAGATAAATACAAACAGTATTCTGCGTTTTGAGTATGGCTTTCTTGGAAAATGTCGTAAAAACGAAATATTAGGTCTGGATTTACACATTTTCGGGTGTAAAGGATTTTGATGTTCATAACTGCTTGGTAATGGACAGTTTATCAGAACTGACAGTGGAAACGTCAGTACTGCAAAATATTGTGAACTCCTATAACGGGTGTTCTGTACGCTTGCTTTGCACTAAACTGGCCTGTTCTTTGGTAGCTAACAGCACTGAAAAGTCACCATAACAATGACAATTGCTCATCTGTCATTTTAGGTCTGTTCACACTCAGCAGTATCCTGAGTGGAATTAGTTTTACCTATTAACAGATAGCTATTTGCAAAGCAAAAAGGCTTAACTCGGAAGTTCCACTGGTCAGTAAAAATTACGGAATTGAACGAATCCAAAGTCACATATGACGTCATTGGTGAACATATCTCCACTCACACTCAACCTTAGAATTATCTATCGCTGTGAATTTATCGAATGATTTGAGGATTACTCCTAGAATATCTGTCAGATACAACATTTATGACATAGCAAAATAATGCATTTAGGTAAATCAGCTGGATTGGAAAAAGGCTTTCACATTCCAACTTAACATATAACCAGTAACCTGACGAACGACTGTCAGCCTGAAATTCTTCTTGCTTAGGTTTTTGAGTTGGTGTGAACACAGCGTTCTGCAGCCCATAGTGTGAACCACATTTTGTGTAGTTTCATGTGTAGGCCAAGCGTAATGTCCATAGCGACAACTTTTAGTCGCCTATCGTTCAGAAATATTATACTTCCATGGGAATGGCGAACTGCGCATGTCCTGGAAATTCTTTTTCAAATACGGAGAACGAGCAAATTCCGAGAGAAGTGGAATGCGTTCGTCGGGGTGGATCCTAGGTGTGGATTCATATTTAATGGCAGACCGTATTTGGTGCGTTCAACACTATGTGAGTTGACTATCGGTTCCTCCGATAGATGGCACCGGTTGCGAACATCAATTGTAGTTGGAGGGCAAGTAAGTTTTCCCTACAAAGCAAATGGAGGGCAAGAAAGTTTTCCCTACAAATTAACACTCAATTGGCTGTCAGTTTATTGTCTTGTTTTCAATAAATAAAAAAAATCAATTCAATAATATAATGCCCGTTCGTCGTTTTGTGTTCGTCGTCGGTTTGTCGTCTTCGCCGGTAACGGGGCTTTGCTTTTTCTAGATATAAGTATAATCTAGAACATGCAAATGAACCCACGCAAAATTGTGGTTTTTGCAAAAAAAAAATTTGAAACCACTGTGCAAGTGAAATGAGTGCTATGTGTTCAAGAAACTAGTGAAATATTATTAATAAAATATTATTAATAAAATAATAAGAATTTATGGCATTAAAATGATAAAAAGTGAAAAATATAAAGATAAGCCAGCATAAATAGTATCAAAACATACAGTATAGTTGGTCGCAAAAGAGACAGCTGTATGGTTCCCAAGCCTGGTGTAATGCGGGCCTTACACCACGCATTAGTAAGATACAAGGCAAGTATCGCACCCTTGAACGGAGGTTCAAGCAAACAAAGTTAAATAATTCCAAGACTGGAAGAGAAAGACAAACATGTCCTTTTGAAAGGTAAACAACTAAATTAACCAAGCACCTTATAAGAGATTTACTAATTTTTTTATTTTTGATGTAGCGAGTTGGAAAAAATTCTGGGCAAAAGCAGAGCTTTGCAGCCGGAGTTTTTGGTCGATAGCGACAGCCCAATGCCCCAAAGGGACGACTCGGCTGATGGGAGCAGCGGCGTTGAATCTAATGTCGCTTCAACCTCTGGTTTTGTGGCCAAAAGGCCGAGAAAAGAAACGGTGCAAACCAAGCCTTTTAAAAAAACTTGACAGCATAGAAAAGCTAAAAACGGAATACCAAGAACACAAAATGGATTTTAATGCCAAGTTGCTCAAAATATTGGAGCACGAAAATGAGTAATTAGGCAAAATTGCAGAAAATTTAGATAAATAATATAAGTATATTAAATAAGTTTTGCAAATAAAAAAGAAAATACTTAGTTCAAAAGATGTTAATAATTTATAATTTATAATAAAATAATTTCAAATATATAGATAAAATGTTGAAAATTGTTAACTTGATTTTCATTTATTAGCATTTTGTTGTCTACAAATAGCGTCTCGAAACACATTTCCTCGAGTTGTTTCCCCAAACGGCACCTGGTCATTTTGGGGATGAGTACTTTGATATTCTAAAACGAACTCCAAATCATCTTCGTCTGCAATGGAAATTGATATGTATATATATTAATTTGTTAAACTATGTGAAAGATTTATCTTACCTGCGATGTTGTGAAGGACACAACACGCATTGATGAAGTGGCATATATTTTGTATTCCCCTCAGTTTACAGTAGTATAACTGGCGGAATTGTTGCTTCAAAATTCCAAATGAATGCTCGATTTTGACCCGGCATGAACTCAATCTAACATTGAACCTTTTTTGGTTCCTTGCTAGATGACCATTGTCCCTGTACGGGGTAATTAAATTCTTGGTGCATGGATATGCCGAATCACCAAGTACATAGTAATCTAGAAAAAGTAAAGTTTCATAAAAATAAATGAGTTATTGCTTACCTCCACATGACATATTCAGTGTACGAACAACTCCAGAGTTTTGGTAAGCCCAACTGTCGTGACATGATCCTGGGAAGCCAATAAACACATTTAGGAATTTCTTGTGTTCATTGCATACATCCTGCAATATAAGGCTGGTATTCCCTTCACGGTCTATGTACTCGTCCTTACATGTAGAAGGTGGGTCAATTTCGATGTGAGTTCCGTCAATGCAGCCTGTTAAGAAAAAAGAATTCAATTAAATCAAATAAACACTGAAATTATTGATTGCCTTTTATCTTACTAAATGCCTTGGAAAATCCACCTCTCGAATTGAAAAACTTGCTGCTTTCTATCTTTTGTTCCTGACTTGGCCAAACTATAATGTTTGGACTTAGTCTACTTAGGAACAACGAAACACGTCTTATTATTAGGGATACAGTACTAATCGACGCATCAAATCGATCAGCCAAATCCCTAAAAGCGCAAGCTTCGTGACCTGCGAACCACAAAAATATTGCAATGCATTTCGTCGCACTCATCCTCTTATCTTTCCGCAGTTCTTTATAGATTTCAGAACACTCATATTTTGCACATATGTCCGCAAACAATGACTTCTGAATTCTAAAGTGAGTCACAAACTCTTTTTCAGAATGCGAAGGGACAACGTCTTCGAAGTAGCCCTTTATGCAGTTCCTTTTTTTTCCTAAGGGCTTCCTCCACTAATGCTACCAAAACATCATCATGTTCTTCCTCTTCATCGGAATCTTCAAGAAGTCGACAAAAGACTTCATCTTCTTCTTCAACACATTCTAAAACGAATTTTAACTTTTCGGCACTTAATTTATTCATATTAAAAATTAAAATTACAAAAATCAGTAATCACTACAAAAAAAAAAAAAAACCGGGATAATAATTGTTACTTTTTTACGTTTCTATTTTAAATTTAACAAATTTTGGTGTTCAACCCGTTCGTTTACTTTTTCACAAATTTTCTCTCATTGAGAGAATTTGAGAGAATTTCATCCCCACTCTTCAATATTTGACAGACTTCCCATTTTAGCCCACAACAGTAAACAAACGAACCTTTTCAGCCTGAAGTTTCTCCTTATCGATAGTGGCGACGTGGTCGATAAAAAAAAGTTAAGTAATTTTTGCGGAAGTCTTAACCTAAAAGAACAAACATTTTATGAAAAAGAACCATTTTGTAAAAGAAAAGTAAGACGATCGACCACGCCGCCCGTAATAAGGAGACCAAGTAAGAATAATTTTATAAAAAATGTTAAAATAAATATTATCTTTATGTATTTAATTCTGTTTTAGATATAAAACCACCATCAAATCGAACAGTGTTGCAATAAAGTAACAATTTAAAGTTGTTTCTATGGTCGATTTCGTCGCCAACAAATTTGTATATTTGTGTCGAAACATAAACTAACAGCCACCGACGCCGAATCTTTGGCTTTAATTATTAAAATCATGCCGCCCAAATATAAAAAAAGGTTCGCCAAAGGTGTCAGATACATCATCAGACCTCGGTAATTCCGTGGGGGACAACGATAAAACAATCGTTGAGGAAAATCAGATCACATTAGAAGCCTTAAAAAGTACAGTCGATAACCTGATGTTATCCCTCGCTCGTGCTGAGGAAGAAAAAACTATTACAGCAGCAGCTGCAACTGCAATTTACAACAGTGAAGGAATACGAACATCACTCTGCCGCCGAGTCCATCATGTCCTCATTCACTGCCGCCACGTCCACATCATCATTCACTGCCACCACGTCCACATCATCATTCACTGCCGTCACGTCCACACCATCATTCGCTGCCGCTACGTATACCACATCCTCATTTGCTGTCATCACGTCCACAAAATCCACCATCCCGCTACATCATGATATCAACAATGTTTCCCATCAAGGTATGTATCCATATATGTGCCACTGCCGCCTGAAAACGTATTTGGGTATAATTCGAGCCCAAACATGTATTCAACGACAATTTATTCAGTGCCTCCATGTCCGACAAAAACATCGTCTAACCCTTATTCGCAACCCATTCAATCACAACATATGCCTGCAGCCTCTTCCTATTACGCTCAAACAAACCAGGCACCACTGCATCAGTTGCCTCCTAGTCGTCCTCCGATTCGTAAATTACTAGACTTGCCGGAGTTCTCCGGTCAGCCAGAGAAGTGGCCAATGTTTTCAGTTTCGTTTCAAGAAACTACGTTGTCATACGGATACTCCGACCTCGATAATTTAACTCGTCTGCAAAAGGCCCTAAAGGGAATTGCAAAAACTACTGTAGAGAGTTTACTTATACGTTGTAGGGAAGACTTTCTCGCCAGTCACTGGCAAAAGCGAACGCCACTGGTGCCATCTACTCGCAAAACATTCATCTTACTTGCAACGTGCTGAACGCACCCAATGGAATCCACCTAAGGAGGGTTCCACAAAAAGGAATCCAATTTCAAAATGGACTCCACGTCCAAATCAGATTCCACAAAGTTTCCAGGCTCCATCAGCCTTCTAGAAACACAGACCATACAGGTGTGTTTGCTAAATGGGTTTTAAAAGCAAGAGAGAGCGTCACACTCTCAAAATAAATGGCATATCAGCTGATTTTTAGCTTGTAGGCAAAAAGAGAAACCATATGGTGAGTTGGCGGTCTGTATCTTCTTGGTCCGTGTCTAGAACATTCTCGTTCCCTTATTTTCAGTGGAAAGCCACGTTGGAACGAGAAACAGATTATACACTAGCTCGATTCGTACTTCGTTCACACTCAAAATTACTAGCATAGTGATTACACCAGTTAGGGTGCAAGAACAAGAATTCCCACAACATAGAGAATGTCGAGCTTGCAAAATGTGACAGATAGCCGTCAAGTGATAGGTCGAGTAAAATAATCGATGCGGCCGATTATTTTTCTTCTCGACTTGTCAAACGGCACCTAATTTTTTTTGGCAGTATCAGTCCGTCACTCATATTTTGATAGTGTCAACCTCATAATAGCTAGAATTCAACACGAATGTCACATAGCGAGGAAGATGGTAGGTATTTAGGAAATGAGTGTGTCTGAACTCACCTAAATGTCATTTCGATTAGGACATTTCATTTGTGGGAAGAGTTTAGCACCTCAGGTGGATTTATACCTAAACGAATAATTTCCCCCAACTTCAATCCCTCTAGTGGCGAGATTAGGCGATTGAGAAACTTCATTTCCTCCACATTGTTCCCAAAATTGAAACCATTTCGGTATAGTGAGATGGTAGAAATGCCAACGTATGTCGCTAGGGTGACATTTGTCGTAAGTGGTACCAAAGCATTCCCTACACAGAGAATAAAGATGTTGAAACATATTTAATTTAGTTAAAGATGGGCTTGCCTTCATCATCATCCTCACACCAACAAAAACATTTATGATCATCAAATAATACAAATTCAACGGCAGTTTTTGATTTACCCACCGAAGAAGAAGAAAATATAAAATCAGTTATTTCGAAAATGGTCCAGATGAACCAGCGATCATACTTCCTGTTTATGATTATAGCTGAATATTTGCATTCGGCGAATGTAAATAACCTGCACGACTGGGTCGTACGAACTTGCTCTAATGTGTTAAAATGGTCGTGAAGCTTGATATTTTCGGCAAAAAACATTGAAAAAGTTATGAAATTTTATTAATCACTTAAAAATCAATAGTTAAAAGGATTTTTGGAGAAAATGAAGTAAACTATCAGATTTCTTTTGCTTTTTTTCAATTTTAAGGAATTTTTTTTTCAAAATCGTTTGTTTTGAAAACATATTGCAAATCTATTTTGAGTATGCCAACATCTAGCAGCTTAAAATTATTATCAGAAAACAAACATTTTAAAAATACCGTTTTAGAAAAAAGCAAAAATTTAAAAAAAAAATTTTTTTTTCTTAAACTCAAAAAAGTTTTTTTGAAAAATTCAAGAATTAATATTATTTTGTTTATAAAAGAGCTCTTACATTTAAAATTTTATCAAAATCTGTTGAGTGGTTTACGAAAAAATCTGTTATGAAAAAACTGGTCCTATGGGAGGTACCGTTACAAGACTTTTCCGTAAGAATTAACTCCAACCAAAACATAAATGTTACTCAAAAAACACCATTAAGAAAGTTTTATCAAAATCGTAAGTCGTTTTTGAGAAAAATTAATTTTTCTTAAAAAATCATATGGCAGTTACCGTTACCGTTTTGGAACTAGAATGCTAATTCCAAAAACCCATCTGTAGGACATCATAATAATACTATGTACCAAGTTTGAAGCAAATCGGTCCATACTTTTAGGTTGTAGGTGCCGATACAGACGGACAAACAGACAGACAGAATTATCGGACCAAATTTTTTCGACTTTCCTATCATCGTAATGTTGTTTGATTGTCAAGAAACTTTTTTTTTGTTTACGAATGCATAATTGCCTCATAGTACCCTTTTTTATTTAAAAGAAATTGTCGATATTACATTTGTCGTGTGCAATAGGATACGGCGGTTCTAGCAACCAAATACATCACAAATTGGAGTGGTTCCGTCCAATTGCAAGAGCGAGTAAGTTTTTTTTAAGAACATTTTTTTTTTATTTTCTTATAAAAGAACAGAACTATACAGCCATTTTTGTGTTTATTTCTCCTTAGACACACTAACAGTGCAACCACGACGACCAGTTGTCTTTGTGTGTTGATGTTGACCACGGACACGGATACCTGAGTAATGACGCATACTGCGATGGGCCCGGATCTTCTTCAAACTTTCCAAATCGTCACGAAGTTTTGAGTCCAAAGATGAAGTCTTCTTGAGGACAATATTGGCGTTACCACGCCCAACACCCTTGATGGCTGTCATGGCGATGGACAACATCGTTTACCATCGATGTCGTATTCATAATACGAATAATGTGCTGAAACTCCTCTGGAATAACGAGACACTGTTTTCAGAGTTCATCGAATTCAAGCGGCGAAAAAAGAAGTTTAAAGTTTAAAAGAGGTTCTTTGCTCGTCAAATTTCAGCTGCGGTGATCATGGTGCAGACAGGCATCCATTCATGTGTGACACTGCATAGCTTGTTCTGCGGCAAAAACTCAAATTGGTAATGAAATATATTACTGGAAGGAGTTCTAAAGAACATACTTACCTCGCTTTGGAGTGGACCAAAGACTTCACATCAATTTTTCTTTATAAATAAATAGTTGTAACTGAGTTTCTATCGGCCGTATTCCTGGCATTGTCTTTAACGTTATTTGGAACTTAGGGAACCTGCAAAATGAAGAACATTTTTTACATTTTAAAATAATTAATACTGTAGATTTAAGTAGCATTACCTCTAATCAAAGACCTTCTTTAGATTTAAGTTTGAATCTTTCATCTCTGCATTGATTACAAATTTAATTTTTGCCTGCCTCTTTTTTTGACATTTGCTTTCGAAGAATGAGTTTGGAATAGTTAGGAAATAGCTTTAGAGTTCGTTCCGGAACAAGGAATCCGCCATTTTTCAAATATTCGAATTAGGGTTAATAGTGTTCGATGAATAGCACTTTTCAAACTTGAGTTAAGAGGCTCTTAGAGCGGTTTCATATTTTTTGATAAATATGGGCCTACGAGCCTCTTAAATAAAATTCGGAAAGTGCTTTTCATCGAACACTATTAACTCTTATTTGTATATTCGAAAAATGGCTAATTCCTTCTATCAGAACACACCCTAAACTTATTTTTTATTTTTTTCCAAAACAAACAAAATGAGTTAGATAAAATGTTAGAATAGAAATTCAAAGCACAAAGCAGGTCTTTGATTAGAGTTTAGAGGTAATGCTGATTAAATATATATTATTAATTATTATAAAATGTTAAAAATATTTTTCATCTTCCAGGTTCCCAAAGGTTCAAGTTATATTAACTGCAATGCCATCAAAAAAAAAACAAATTCGTGTGTGGGTATGTATGTAAATTTTTATCTTGAATGAAATCCAAGTTTTAGGTAAGGAACTATCGGAAGAACAAAAACGGATGATCATCTTGTAGGTATAATTTCCGAGATTTGTACAACGCGCTGGGCATGTTTTTAGGGAATGTGCCCTCCCGACCACACAATTCGTTAACGTACGGCTAGCGGCAAATTTTCTAATGAAAGTCGCCTAAAACGTTGCGACAAAACGTAACGTAAGCGATAATAAAACGTTCCAGACGCGTAGGACAATGGATACGTTTTGACGCAGAGGTTTTAGAATCTTTGATGTGACTTGCCGTATAGTATTCGCTTAAAACGTTTCGTTTACGAAACGATTCGACGTGGTGAAAGCCGTAGGAAAACTTTGTGACCACGTCAACCAACGACACCTCGCGGTAGTTTTAGATAACTCAGTCCAATATGTCATAGCTATTGACATTTGGCCCAACCACAAATTTTTCTTGTTTGTGTTTATTTCGAAGTTTCAGTTGTTGTCTGATCTCGCCACTATGAATTCAAGGCGTGAGTAGTCATATAACACCGAAACAATTCATTGCCCTTGTTGGACTCGCTCAACAATGCAAAGTCCGATGGAGAGCAAATGTTTGAGTTACTCAAACACGCTCATTTCCATGTTCACATCATTACGTGATGATTCACAATTAGATTATGGCGGACAGCACTTCCGGCATTTTCGTTTTTCCTTTAGCTACTTCATCCGTCCAATTGGACGCTTTACCTTGTCTTTTTCTTACTAAATTTCCAAAGATCCTAGAAAATAAAGAGGGGATAAATGGAAACATCCACGCGTTCAATGAATGGTAGTTCGTCCCAAACAGAGTATACATAGTGTAGTCGTGACCTAAAAATAATTTTTGTTTCAGAATCTGACATGTGAAATCTACAGTTTACTTTTGTCAGCACTCGATATAAAACTTCGTCGAAGTAAATACTTACCCGTTTAAATCTGATTTCAGGCAATAAAAGTCATGTAATTTTGTCTCTGACAACGCCGCGCCGTCTCAGACATAGCAACGTTTAAGAATTTGTCTGACAGCATCTGTTTATTTTTGGCAATAATCTGAGGATTAAGTTATATATAACGTCATATCCATAACTAATGGGGGTAGTAGACAGAACTGTCAAAAGAACTGTCAAAATTAAAACAAGTTTTGTTCAAGAAATAAGGAAATGTCAAAATTGACATTCCACAGTCGAGTCAATAAACCCGGCAGAGTATGGTTTAGGAACTGTTATACTATGTCTAAGCTCAAATATAACATATAAAAACATTGTCAACTAATGACATAAATCACGATTTGGCAAACCTTTCTGTCATGCACCATGATCAGCGTGAAGTAACTTTAACATTAGAAGCTAACTATAGAGTTACACTGCATTGTTAACTTTTACGAACGCACACCTTTGTAGATAAACAAGCGTAACAATAGAACCGTTCAGTCATATTATTCATCTATGTGACCAGACAGGCAATGACTCCATTTTTAGTCTGTCTCGTCCATTCATATTTCTACTTTCACATTTGTCACACCGCCTAAGAAAAGTTTGATTGCTTGCAAAAAATTTTGCACAAAATTATTGAATTTAACTTAAAATTTTGCTCGCGAGTGTTCTATAAATGTTAACATCCTATAAATAGGATATTGATTATTGCTAAAAGCAATAATTCCTGAAGAAAAAGTTAAAGATTGCCCTGCATAGGTAAGATTTTTTTTTTACATACGTTGTCATGTCGGTCATGCTTCCCATGCGCCAGACATAGTTTTTTTTCTTGGTGCGTATTCCCAATTCTCTTCGGAAACGTACATTAAAATTATGAAACTAGTGAATTCATGAAGTTTTTCTTTTGTTTCACTAGGGTTCTTGGGTGAGGCCAGAATTTTACGCCTCAAAGCAGCCAAGAATTGTTGGATGAAGTCTGCAGTAGCAGCATGAGGGATTTATCCTTGGTCCAATTGGAACCTACCCTCAATCATCATACTTTGATTATCCAGCAGTGTAGCATCTGTAAGCGCTACTGCTGAAGCATTTTACTTGAATGGAATTCATCAACTCCAACAAGTGGAGCCACGTGGGAATCTGCAACCACATTGTCACCAGCGGCCCATTATGAACCGCATGGCCCCCGGTCTTTCCTTTTGACCAGCAATTTATTTAAATGCTAAGAGCACCCTACGTTATCTTATACCCGAAATATATGTTTATCAACGACATACTTTATGTATGCAACACATCAGGTAACCTTTAATTTATCTTTTGGGAAAGGCAGTACCTTCTTTAAGAGGAGCATAAGAAGGATCTGGCGCTAAAGAACGCCCATCCTGAAAGTTTTACTTACCATTTTGGAGCATTCATAAAGTTGGTTCCAATAACCAACGCGACGTTCTAACGCCACGGACGGTGGTGTCGTGCACATTTTTTTTATTATCCTTATCTTTATGCATTAGGCACTTATACCTATCTTAGGTTTTTTATCTAGATATATTTATATATATACATATATTTAAATGGTGTGAATTATAATCATCCTTAAAGGAAGAAAGTTTAAGGAGTTTTTAAAAGAAGAGACATAAACTCAAAGATAGTCTGTGTTGTGTTGTGTTGTGTATCAGTGTACTTTCGAGTGGATTTTGATCTCCACATTATCAGGAACATTTTTCCGAGGATTCGCCCTCGGACCATATCAAAGTCGTTTTCCTTTCTTTATTTTTTTTTTATTTTTCACTTTTTAATTTGATTCATTTTTCACTTTTTGATTTGATTTTGCATTTCCGTATATCGATAATTTTCAGTTGATTATTAATTTTTTTTTACTTTTACACTGAGAACGTTCAACGAATATTTCGCGGTCGTGTACCTTTTCTCACTGAATTTCGATCGGGAGAATATTCATTTCACGCTTTACTGTAAAGCATATCCGTCCTCGTAGCTAGATAGCTCACGCCAGGAGAGTCACCGTTGACAACTCCTCCTCAGATACTTTTGGTATCTAGTTTTTTTAAGGTTAGTCTTGCAACCACATCCTTTTTGGATCTTGATATCCACACTATGTTGAACAAGTACTAAACAATATCTTGCTTGTTCCATTCCGACGCCTTCTCATAGGTTGTTTCACTTGTCATTTTTTTTATCCTATATCCAGGTCAAGGACCAATATTCTTGAACCCTAGTGTTCACTCATATATAATTAGTCTTAGGACATTACAATTCCAGTACATATGTACAGAAGAGGACATAGCGTCTTGTTTCGAACATGCGCTTTCCGAAAAATAGCTTCTCACTTTTTTTAATAGTTCCTGGTATAAGATACATAGATCTTAAAAAGTCATCTGGAGTACGTTGTTCAGTAAGAATATATATTTTGTGTGTATGCGCGTACTGAAGTTAAGAAGTTTGCTAAACTATCGGTCACAATACTGAGAGACTTTTAGATTTCAAAGGATCATAGAGTTGAAAAGAGTTTTTAAATATATGATACTATCATTTTTATATTTGTATTGATTTTTATCTAACCCAGTTCTTTTACAGCAGTTCGCGAGCAGTGCACTTCTCTCTGACGGCTGTGGAGAGTTTACCAACATTACATTTTCATACATTTATTACACTATATAAAACTATATTGATTTCATATATTCATAAACTATATTGCTATCATATTTTTTATTGAACACTCTTTCTAACCTATACATTACCGTCTCCTTCCACAACATAAACCCATGGGCTAACGTCCCGTGAATTTTTTTTTTTAGAGTTAGTTAGGGATAATTGCGAATCTATCTTTTACGCGTTTTGGTTGTACAGTCGAATGTAAATTGAGAATCGTTTGTATATCGGTTTGTTGAGTCCGTCTATTGTCATTTAATTCAATACGCGATATTTTTGAAAGATTTTAAAAAGTAAAGAAATACGGAACTTTGAATTTGGAAAATCGCGAATGAGATAAGCTTAGACTTTTTTTCTTTTAGCTGAAGAAGTTTATTTTTGATTGATGTTTCAATCTTGCTTTAACTCTTCTTAAGACATCGAAGGTTCACTCCTTTTTTTTTTAGTAAAACACAGATAAATACAAACTTGCTATTTGAATCAAAAGCAGTCAGAGTCAGTATGTATGTGTAACTGACTAGATACTGTTGAGAAGGATTTACACTCTAGTTAAGATTTTTCTATAAGTATATTTAACTTTCTGCTAATTTATAAATATAGATGTTCGTTTGAAAGGACATTTGCAATTAACTTTGCTTGAAAGTAATCCATATTGTTACCAATTAATGAAGAAACATTATTGATAAGTAAAATTATAGATCAGTATAAGTACGATATTTTAGAAATTACTTTCCTTGTTAACTTTAAAGACTTTATTTAATAAAAAGTTATGATGATTTTATAACGTTTGAGCAATTTTGGTGTTCATTTTCATATTTCTTAAGGTTCACTTTTTTTGTTTTGTTTTAAGGAATTATAGGTTGTCAAGTATGACAAAGTAAGCTTTCCATAGGGAGGGTGGTAACCATCGTCTCTTTTGTTTTGGAACATGGTGTGGTGTAGGTAAAGTAACCTTTCTTTACAGGCGACGTTGATGATGTAGAGTATGGTATCCGGTCTTAGATACCCTACTGTAGCTTTGGGTGAGAAATAAGCGAGCAATTGTGCTTGCTTTCTCATGTTTAGATGCTGCCAAAAGTTTTATTGAGTCTGGGGACTCACAGGTCCGTGGACAGCCACAGGTGAGTAGTGAGAGAGGTGATTTTTGCTACTGTTTTGGGCGGGTTGAGAGACCAGGAGGATCGCATTAACACCATTGATCCTTCCTCCCCTCTGAGTTAGACACCTCATCCTCCATTATCTGCAGAGCATCGTGGTAGCAGAATGGATGGAAGGTTCTAGAAGCCACTGCAATCATGAACGCCTATGATTGTCCAGTTTTTATTAATACTTACGTGTTTCATTCTACAGATTGAAATAACATTCCGATCTTGATTTCTTACTTCAATTCTACGTTTACTCTCAATCAATCAATTTTCCTTTTTGATCATTTCTAGCAAGTCTTTTCTTTGTAGATTATGAGGGCCCTTAAGCATTCAAATATTTTTATTCGAGCTCACCCATCTTGAGCTCAACGGTCGGCAGAGAAAAAAAGAGGTAACACCGGTTAAGTAGATCCCGGAGCAGGTGCCCACGGCCTGGCTGACCTAGTCATGGCTAAGGTATTGCCGGCCACCGCGACGGTCGATCTCAACCACGGTTCTGCGTTGTCGCATGCCGTTCTTGTTGATTGTTTTAGCGAACGATTGTCAGGAAAGGGGGCGTTGCCAGCATAGGATCGATACCATCCCTTCAGAGATAGAGGTAGATAGTCATAGCTAGGGTGATAGATGCAATCTGGAGCGAAACCTCTGGAAAAGAACCGACACATTTAAGAGATAGCCTTACAATCCTAGTTGTGAGTATGAGGTATAGTAGAATCCCTGGTTTTAGGTGTGAACTACAACGAGATACGGCTACGAGGAGAACATCTATTACTTGGAGTGGATAGGCGCGAGCATACTGCCACATACACCTTAGGCTGTTCTACGGTGTTTTGTAGTCAGCACCTTTGGTAAGCTGCCAGACGACTTGCGCTTCTGTGATGGGGATGGATATGGAATCGAAGGGTTAGAAAGCTGAAAGAACGGGGAGAGGAGTAGGGAGAGTGAATGGTCTTATGTAGTGGAGTACTAGATACACCGATACACGGGTAAAGGGTGATGGAGATACTGGTCCTTGGTATAGGAGTCAAGGAGGTATAGATGCTTGTCTCTTCCTGCTTCCTCTCTGGTTCATGTAGTTGGTGGTCCTTGGGGTTGAGCCTTAGGTACCCATAGGGTATTTGGGGTGAAGTCGAAGGTCTGTCGGCAGACATGAAGGGAGATCAATGTTCTTTCGAAGTTAGAAATTTTTTTTTAATTTCTTTTTAATCCCATCAATTTCATTATATTTCATATTTTACGTTACAGATGGCGCCCAACGTGGGGCCCGAATTAGTTTGCTAAGATAAGATTAGAATTGACGAAAGTTAGGTCGATCCTGAGTAGCGTTGAAAAAGTTAAAAATTTTTGAGTATTCTTCTTTTAAAAATTTTTTTTTTTTTGAAAATTTTTTGTGATTTTTCAATTTCCGATTTGAAGTCGTTTGGTAGATGATGATGTTTCTTAGACCGAGGAATACCATCGGGGTCAGTAGAATAGGCACTATTTTGTCCAGTGATTTGGTGATAATGTTCCCGAATCAGTCTGTTGCATTAGGTCTACTTTCTTTTCCCCCACCTCTAGTCACTAGTAAATATCTTCGATCTCTGTCCGGGTTGAGCAGTAATTTTTTTTTGCTCGGTCGTCAGTAGCTGAGGTGTTGATATGTCCGGAAGGTGATGTCTGAGATCCAGGTCGTATGAGAGCAGTATGAGCAGGTCTTCTGACCGGTGGTTGGTGCTTTTGCCCGACGCACGTCAGCTGCAGAAGCTGGTCATTCACTCAAATTACGACCCAATCCATGTCAACTACAATTCAACTTGTTTTCCTTTGATTGTTTTTTTTTTTGATCCAGTTTTGTATGTGAAGATATAGTCATTCTTAATAGATGTTAGGAAGCGACGATATGCGTTGAGACATGAAGCGCTCACCGGTAGTTGGAGTTTTTATACCCGATGTACGTCAGCAGTAGCGTAATGTCGTCTTCGCGTACCCGATCGATCGTTTAGAGGAGATTGTCGTTTCACTTACAATAGAATGCCGTAAGTTTACCAAGTCTACACACACTAAGTTTTTTTTGTTGACTAAAATAATTTTTTTTGTTGAGTCGGTTTAAGTTGCAGAACCGAAATACACACCTTGTTCCAAGGATGGGAGGGTTACCACCTCCCGAATTCTTCATGAAATATAAACACTTAGATTAGAATTTTCTTTGAAATTTAATTCAGTATAGTATTACTTATATTTTTTTTAGATAATTGGAGGACGTATAGTATCCAAGGTATCTAAGTATTTTGAGTTTCCGTCAGTCAAGTCGAGACGTAACTTCTTGATTGATGTGTAGTTTGGGATAGCGCCCGCCATTTATAGATTACAGTTTTTCAGTATTTAGTGGGATAGAGCCCGTATTACAGTTTCAGAATTTTGGGATAGTGCCCGTATTATAAATTATAGATTATTGGGATAGTGCCCAACATTATTGAATATATCTGATTTAAGAAGATCAAGCCATAAGTACCAACTAAGATTTTGAGCACTAGTTAAGTATCAATATATATTATTTTTTTTTATTATTTCTTTATTTTTGAATTCTTTTTCCGTAATTATAGAACATATTAATACTAACCCCTAGATTAAGCACTTTTAAAAATTTACTAAATTTTTTTTTTCTCTTCTTAAACCACTTGATTGAGAAATATTCGTTTGAGGTTTACTCAACGATATTTTTGAAAATTTACATACCCTGACTTACCTTTTTTTTGTGTATTGTTATATTACTTGAGTAGTTTCCGTTCGAGGATTTTTCACGGGCTACAATACATTTATTTTTTTTATCCTTGATTTACTCGTTTGACGGGGTATATCCGATTTCCCTTACCGTTGCAATTGAATGAAAGGCTCAAGACCTAGGGGAACAGTTAAAAGTACTTACCTTACTAAGTACAGAGAGTTTGACGCAATGGCTCCAGGGGGATCAAAACCCAAACCCAGCCAAACCCAAAACGACGTCGTAGAGGATCTCACCGATGATGAAAGCAGCCATGCTGAGAGTCTGCCTAGAGATAACGCCGGGAATAGAAGCATAGTTGTAGACGACGAAGAAGTAAGGAGAGCCGAAGAGCAGTTACGGAAAGATGCAGCTGATCATTCAGCGTACATTCAACCAGTAGTTTCCGCTATCATCGACCTACACAGGGTCAACGATAGGCAGTTTATGGCAGAAGAGCTAGAGAAGAGTCACGCACGCTTGCTTGATCAAGTAGCTCAACTACTACAAAAACGCACCGTTGAGTCTGCTCATGCTTCCGCTCCTCCTAACCCACCTGCTCCACCAGATGCCACTTCGACACAGAAAGTTACGAGACAAGTTAATTTAGCCGATACAGACACTACACGTGTCGTTAACCGAAATGTCCCTTCTGGTCCAGCTACGTCCAGAAATGTTCAGGCCAATTATAGGCCATATAACGAAGTTGAGGCAGACAGAATTACCCCTCATTACGAGCCATCTAGAGTGCCCCTTTTGCCGGAAGTCAATCCAGCCCAAATGCCTCTAGGCTCAAATTTAGACGAGTTCATGACTCGTTTAAACGCTTTTAATTTCGACGACGAGTCCCCGGTGTCGCCACCTAGGCCACCACCATCGAATGTCACATCTGTGAATCGCAATCATCAATTCCATAAGTGGGGATTGAAGTTCGATGGGAGGAATATGTCAGTTGACGATTTCCTGTTCCGCCTGGGGTGAATACGCAATAGTTATGGTGTATCGTGGTATGAAATTACCGCAAACTTTTATCACTTCGTATCAGGTTCGGTAGAATCTCGGTACTGGGTGTATCTGAAAAGTAACAAACACACTACGTGGGACGAATTGAAAACTGCTTTGGTAGAACAATACCGCAGTTTAGAAAGCGATACAGAGCTCTTCAGGAAACTGTCAGATCGCAAGATGTTGAATGGCGAGTCTTTCAATGACTTTTACGATGCTATTCAATATTTAAACTCCAGGATGCGAGTTCCAAGACCTGAAAAGGAGCTGATAGAAATAATCAAAACTAATGTCCGTAGGCGCATGGGTGAACTACTCATTACCTACAGTCCGTCCAGTTTAAGGCAGTTGGCCTACTACTGTCGAGCCATAGAGAAGGCTCAATCTCAATACGAGAACACACGTCCGAATTTCGTGCCAAATGCACAACGTCCACCGGCAAGGCGTTTTGTTAAGGAAATTGCAGAAGAGCCTTGTGATGATTTAACAGTGGCATTGCCTACTACGAGTATTGAAGCGATTCAGAGGGATCGTAATTTGCAGAAATGTTGGAATTGCCAAGTTCTTGGCCACAGCTTTCTTGATTGCGCGAAGCCTATCGATAAAGTTTTCTGTTTCCGTTGCGGATTGGCTGATGCCTACAGTCCGACTTGTCCGAAGTGCTTACGCGGGAAACGAGAGGAGGAACAACCCATCAACCGGGGGGGTTCGCTCCGATTAGGCGTACCCGGAGCTCAAGTGTCGAAGCCGACAACGCCTCTTGAGCTTCCAAAAGTAACGATTATGAAACCAAACAAGAACCATGAAGAATTACCGAATGATGAGACTAATGATTGTAGAACAATCCCTATTATGAATATAGAACCCAAACCGAATATTGAATCGAATTTTAGAAATGAATTAACTGAACCATTATATCGTAAGCCTTTCCATGAGAGATTGCGCAATTACAATGAGGTACGGAGAAGGATAGTCACTTTTCCAGAATTGTCCAAACGGATACTACGGACAAGGGAGCGCTTCCATCGGAAGCGGACTACTTATCGTAACATCGCGTCAGCAACAATAGGCCGAGAATCTACTGATCCACGTCCTTACGTAACAGTTGGTCTATTCGGCGACAGAGTTCTAGGTCTTCTCGACTCAGGGGCCAGCATTAGTTGCTTAGGCACCAACATAGTTGCCTATTTAAAAGACAAAAATGTTACGATAAGGAAGGTAGAGACTACCGTGTCCACGGCCGATGGACACAAGCAATCCATTGTGATAGTAATCACTACGGAAATCCAATATAAGGGAGTGACTAAAAACAAAGATCTGTATATCGTGCCATCGTTGAGCAAACGTCTATATTTAGGCGTCGACTTTTGGCAGAATCGCACCTCACGTAACTGCGGGTCTTTCAGGAATTACGACCGGTGGGCCAGATGAGAGACCCACCAACCAGATTAAGTTGAGTGATGAAGAGTCTAAACGACTAGAAGGAGTTGTTCGTGGATTTCCTTCTTTCGCAGTCAATGGACTCGGGAAGACGAATCTAGTGCAACATTACATAGATACGGGTGATGCCGTACCTATAAAGCAGAGGTACTATCCTGTATCTCCAGCGATACAAACCCTCATGTATGCGGAGTTGGACCGCATGCTTTCGTTAGGGGTCATCGAGGAAAGCTCCAGCGCATGGAGTTCCCCAGTGGTGCTTGTACGCAAACCTGGCAAGAACCGATTGTGTCTGGACTTTCGGAAGGCAAAGTTCCAGGGAAAAAACCGCTTTTACGGTACCCGGCCGACCACTGTACCAATTTAAGGTCATGCCCTTCGGTCTGTGTAATGCGGCACAAAGTTTGAACTACCTGATGAGTCACGTAATCCCCTCGGGATTACGAGATCAAGTCTTCGTTTACTTAGACGATCTGTTGGTTGTGTCAAATGACTTTGACGAGCATCTGGAGACTCTGGAGATAGTCGGAAAGTGCTTGACTGATGCGGGACTGACGATTAACGTCGAGAAGTCGAAGTTTTGTTTTGATGAGCTTCACTATCTCGGTTATAAGGTCGGTCAGGGTTGCTTGAAAGCTGATCCAGACAAGATCACTGCTATCACTAACTTCCCTTTACCAACTACAACTCGTCAAGTTCGCCGATTTCTCGGTATGGCAGGATGGTATCGGCGATTTGTTAAGGATTTCAGCACCCTAGCCGCACCCTTGACCGAGACACTGAAAAAGGGAAAAGTCTTTAAGCTAGGACCAGAAGCTATTGAAGCATTCCTGCAAATCAAGCAAGCTCTGACTTCAGCGCCTGTGTTAGTCAATCCAGACTTCTCCAAGGAGTTCATCATTCTCTGCGACGCATCTGCGACTGGCATCGGATGTGTACTCTGTCAGAGGGACGAATCTGGGGCGGAGCAGCCAATATACTACTTCTGAAACTGAATGCTGCACAGAGAAACTATTCGGTGACAGAGCGCGAGTGCTTAGCAGCTTTTGAAGGTATCCAGAAGTTCAGGTCGTACGTTGAGGGATACCATTTTCGCGTCATTACGGACCATTCCAGTCTGAAATGTCTGATGACAATGAAAGACCCAACTGGAAGATTAGGGAGGTGGAGTATGCGACTCCAAGGTTTCGATTTTGTGGTAGAGCATAGAAAGGGTACACTAAATGTCGTCAAGAGCGTATGAAGACGATGAGTTGACAGTGTCAGCTTTCCTTTCGTGTCTACCACAGAGCGGTGCCTCCGAGGTACTCCACATCGATCTTGAGGATCCGTCCTTTAAATCCGAAAGTTATCTTGATATCATCAGTCATATTGGGAAGGAACAGGAGCGGTTACCTGACCTCAAAGTGTCAGGAGTTTATATTTATAAACGCACCAAACATGCGGTTGGTAATCCCTTGGCGGACGATCTAGCTTGGAAGTTGTGGGTTCCATCAGAGATGACGGAATCTCTAATCTCATTGGCTCACAATCCGCCACGCGCTTCGCATGGTGGTGTGGTGAAGACAATTTACAGGTTACGTGAAAGATTCTACTGGCCTGGTATGTACACTCAGGTTAAACTATACGTAGACCGGTGTGAAACATGCAAGACCAGTAACTCTGCTAACATGACATTGAGATCAGAGATGGGAAACAGTTTCGAGGTCAACATCTATATGTTGACTTCCTTCGGCCATATCCTAGGTCAAGATCCGGAAATGTTTACATCGCAATCGCGTTAGATCAATTAGCCAAATTCGTCTTCATCAAACCACTACGCAAGGCAACAGCCGCAAGCGTGGTCAATTTCCTGAAGGACGACGTATTCTTGATTTATGGAGTGCCAGAGAGTATTCTCTCTGATAATGGCACGCAATTCATTGGTAAGGAGTTTCAGAAATTCTTAGATGTTTTCGGGGTCAAACATTACCGGACGGCAGTGTATGCTCCCCAGTCGAATGCTTGTGAGCGAGTAAACCGTTCAATCCTCGCGGCCATTAGGTCGTATGTCAATCCTCGACAAACGGATTGGGATGCCCACCTGTCCTCGATCAGTAGTGCCTTACGCACCACGGTGCATTCAACTCTTTCGATGTCCCCATACGAAGCCTTATTTGGGCAGCGAATGATAGAGCATGGGGCAGATTATCGTCTGTTAAGAGAGTTGGGTGGACTGAACTGTTCGGAGATAGATTGGATTCCCAAGGTCGCTAAGATGAACATCATACACTCCTATTTAAAGCAAGCTTTAACCAAGGCTCACGAAGCATATGAGAAGAGTTACAACCTCCGTAGTAGAAACATAGCATTCAAAGTAGGAGATGAGATCTATGTTAGAAATCATGTCTTGAGTGACGCGACAAAACATCTGAGCGCCAAATTATGTCCCAAATTTGTCAAAGTTCGAGTGAGTCCAGTAATCGGAAACAATCTGTACGAAATTGAAGATAGGCGAGGCCATAAGTCAACTTGCCATACCAAAGATTTGAAAAGGTAGGACACTTGATTTACAACCATATACCAGACTTAAACGTTTTAATTTTATTTTTCTCGGTCTCCGAGATCATAAAATATTTTACCAGACATGACATGCAAGTACCTCATGGTACTTTACCCTTTTGCTATTGAATTTTTTTTTGTATGCCCGGCTCTCAGCTGTGCATGAGACTCTTGTGTGAATATATGTATATCTGTTAAATGTTATTATTTTTTTTTAGACAACAATGAGTCAAGTTGTTACGTGATGTTGAAGTTCGAATACGAGACGAGAATTTCATATCTCAAATAAAGATTTTTGGTTTTCTTTGAGAAAGATAGTAAGGACTTGAGAAAGATTGAAAGCAGTATGAGCAATCACTGGTTGTCCTTCTCACAAGCTTCGAAACAAGTGAACTTGTCTCGAGTCTTGAGTTTTGTAGGGAAAACTTTGTGAATACGTCAACCAACGACACCTTGCGGTAGTTTTAGATAACTCAGTCCAATATGTCATAGCTATTGACATTTGGCCCAACCACAAATTTTTCTTGTTTGTGTTTATTTCGAAGTTTCAGTTGTTGTCTGATCTCGCCACTATGAATTCAAGGCGTGAGTAGTCATATAACACCGAAACAATTCATTGCCCTTGTTGGACTCGCTCAACAATGCAAAGTCCGATGGAGAGCAAATGTTCGAGTTACTCAAACACGCTCATTTCCATGTTCACATCATTACGTGATGATTCACAATTAGATTATGGCGGACAGCACTTCCGGCATTTTCGTTTTTCCTTTAGCTACTTCATCCGTCCAATTGGACGCTTTACCTTGTCTTTTTCTTACTAAATTTCCAAAGATCCTAGAAAATAAAGAGGGGATAAATGGAAACATCCACGCGTTCAATGAATGGTAGTTCGTCCCAAACAGAGTATACAAATACATAGTGTAGTCGTGACCTAAAAATAATTTTTGTTTCAGAATCTGACATGTGAAATCTACAGTTTACTTTTGTCAGCACTCGATATAAAACTTCGTCGAAGTAAATACTTACCCGTTTAAATCTGATTTCAGGCAATAAAAGTCATGTAATTTTGTCTCTGACAACGCCGCGCCGTCTCAGACATAGCAACGTTTAAGAATTTGTCTGACAGCATCTGTTTATTTTTGGCAATAATCAGAGGATTAAGTCATATATAACGTCATATCCATAATTAATGGGGGTAGTAGACAGAACTGTCAAAAGAACTGTCAAAATTAAAACAAGTTTTGTTCAAGAAATAAGGAAATGTCAAAATTGACATTCCACAGTTGAGTCAATAAACCCGGCAGAGTATGGTTTAGGAACTGTTATACTATGTCTAAACTCAAATATAACATATAAAAACATTGTCAACTAATGACATAAATCACGATATGGCAAACCTTTCTGTCATGCACCATGATCAGCGTGAAGTAACTTTAACATTAGAAGCTAACTATAGAGTTACACTACATTGTTAACTTTTACGAACGCACACCTTCGTAGATAAACAAGCGTAACAATAGAACCGTTCAGTCATATTATTTATCTATGTGACCAGACAGGCAATGACTCCATTTTTAGTTTCTGTCTCGTCCATTCATATTTCTACTTCACATTTGTCACACCGCCTAAGAAAAGTTTGATTGCTTGCAAAAAACTTTTGCACAAAATTATTGAATTTAACTTAAAATTTTGCTCGCGAGTGTTCTATAAATGTCAACATCCTATAAATAGGATATTGATTATTGCTAAAAGCAATAATTCCTGAAGAAAAAGTTAAAGATTGCCCTGCATAGGTAAGATTTTTTTTTTACATACGTTGTCATGTCGGTCATGCTTCCCATGCGCCAGACATAGTTTTTTTTCTTGGTGCGTATTCCCAATTCTCTTCGGAAACGTACATTAAAATTATGAAACTAGTGAATTCATGAAGTTTTTCTTTTGTTTCACTAGGGTTCTTGGGTGAGGCCAGAATTTTACGCCTCAAAGCAGCCAAGAATTGTTGGATGAAGTCTGCAGTAGCAGCATGAGGGATTTATCCTTGGTCCAATTGGAACCTACCCTCAATCATCATACTTTGATTATCCAGCAGTGTAGCATCTGTAAGCGCTACTGCTGAAGCATTTTACTTGAATGGAATTCATCAACTCCAACAAGTGGAGCCACGTGGGAATCTGCAACCACATGGTCACCAGCGGCCCATTATGAACCGCATGGCCCCCGGTCTTTCCTTTTGACCAGCAATTTATTTAAATGCTAAGAGCACCCTACGTTATTTTATACCCGAAATATATGTTTATCAACGACATACTATATGTATGCAACACATCAGGTAACCTTTAATTTATCTTTTGGCAAAGGCAGTACCTCCTTTAAGAGGAGCATAAGAAGGATCTGGCGCTAAAGAACGCCCATTCTGAAAGTTTTACTTACCATTTTGGAGCATTCATAAAGTTGGTTCCAATAACCAACGCGACGTTCTAATGCCACGGACGGTGGTGTGGTGCACATTTTTTTTTATTATCCTTATCTTTATGCATAAGGCACTTATACCTATCTTAGGATTTTTATCTAGATATATTTATATATATACATATATTTAAATGGTGTGAATTATAATCATCCTTAGAGGAAGAAAGTTTAAGGAGTTTTTAAAAGAAGAGACATAAACTCAAAGATAGTCTGTGTTGTGTTGTATTGTGTATCAGTGTACTTTCGAGTGGATTTTGATATCCACATTGGGCCCTATCATGGTAACCGATCGGAGAAAAATTGTCTCTAATTCGGGCGAAATGTACGAATTTTGTATCATGGTACCTCTCCGATTGATAAATCGGACACACATCCGAAAAATAATAAAGCATGCGTTGAAAATGTCAAAATGACAATGACGCACAGCGAATTCATGCAATGCATGGCTTTTTTATATTTGTATTTCTCTCGATTGTCTCCGGCAGCAAATTACTTGCGGACCTTTGTCGGATGGTAATACAAAAATAAAAGCTATTTAATTTCTTGTGTACCTATTTGTTTTTTTTTATTCTTTTTCCTTTGTTTGAGGCTTTCTGCTTGTGTTATGTATTTCATCCCCTAAAAATACAGCTGCGCTGTGCAGTTTTATTCGACTACGAAGGAGGTTCATACTTTATTTTTTTGTTTTCCTCATGCCATGGTATGCGCGTCGGTACGCATTTGTATTTCTCTTCCGATTCGGTTACCATGAACACAATAAATGCTCCGATCGGAACATTTCCCCGGTCGGAGGATTCTCCGATCGGTTACCATGATAGGGCCCATTATCAGGAACATTTTTCCGAGGATTCGCCCTCGGACCATATCAAAGTCGTTTTCCTTTCTTTATTTTTTTTTTATTTTTCACTTTTTAATTTTTCACTTTTTAATTTGATTCATTTTTCACTTTTTAATTTTCACTTTTTGATTTGATTTTGCATTTCCGTATATCGATAATTTTCAGTGTATCTTTTCTCACTGAATTTCGATCGGGAGAATATTCATTTCACGCTTTACTGTAAAGCATATCCGTCCTCGTAGCTAGATAGCTCACGCCAGGAGAGTCACCGTTGACAACTCCTCCTCAGATACTTTTGGTATCCAGTTTTTTAAGGTTAGTCTTGCAAGCACATCCCTTTTGGATCTTGATATCCACACTATGTTGAACAAGTACTAAACAATATCTTGCTTGTTCCATTCCGACGCCTTCTCATAGGTTGTTTCACTTGTCATTTTTTTTTATCCTATATCCAGGTCAAGGACCAATACTCTTGAACCCTAGTGTTCACTCATATGTAATTAGTCTTAGGACATTACAATTCCAGTACATATGTACAGAAGAGGACATAGCGTCTTGTTTCGAACATGCGCTTTCCGAAAAATAGCTTCTCACTTTTTTTAATAGTTCCTGGTATAAGATACATAGATCTTATCAAGTCATCTGGACTACGTTGTTCAGTAAGAATATATGTTTTGTGTGTATGCGCGTACTGAAGTTAAGAAGTTTGCTAAACTATCGGTCACAATACTGAGAGACTTGTAGATTTCAAAGGATCATAGAGTTGAAAAGAGTTTTTAAATATATGATATTATCATTTTTATATTTGTATTGATTTTTATCTAACCCAGTTCTTTTACAGCAGTTCGCGAGCAGTGCACTTCTCTCTGACGGCTGTGGAGAGTTTACCAACATTACATTTTCATACATTTATTACACTATATAAAACTATATTGATTTCATATATTCATAAGCTATAATGCTTTCATATTTTTTATTGAACACTCTTTCTATCCTATACATTACCGTCTCCTTCCACAACATAAACCCATGGGCTAACGTCCCGTGAATTTTTTTTTGGGAGTTAGTTAGGGATAATTGGGAATCTATCTTTTACGCGTTTTGGTTGTACAGTCGAATGTCAATTGAGAATCGTTTGTATATCGGTTTGTTGAGTCCGTCTATTGCCATTTAATTCAATACGCGATATTTTTGAAAGATTTTAAAAAGTAAAGAAATACGGAACTTTGAGTTTGGAAAATCGCAAATGAGATAAGCTAATACTTTTTTTCTTTTAGCTGAAGAAGTTTATTTTTGATTGATGTTTCAATCTTGCTTTAACTCTTCTGAAGACATCGAAGGTTCACTCCTTTTTTTTTTTAGTAAAACACAGATAAATACAAACTTGCTATTTGAATCAAAAGCAGTCAGAGTCAGTATGTATGTGTAACTGACTAGATACTGTTGAGAAGGATTTACACTCTATTTAAGATTTTTCTATAAGTTTATTTAACTTTCTGCTAATTTATAAATATAGATGTTCGTTTGAAAGGACATTTGCAATTAACTTTGCTTGAAAGTAATCCATATTGTTACCAATTAATGAAGAAACATTATTGATAAGTAAAATTATAGATCAGTATAAGTACGATATTTTAGAAATTACTTTCCTTGTTAACTTTTAAGACTTTATTTAATAAATAGTTATGATGATTTTATAACGTTTGAGCAATTTTGGTGTTCATTTTCATATTTCTTAAGGTTCACTTTTTTTGTTTTGTTTTAAGGAAATATAGGTTGTCAAGTATGACAAAGTAAGCTTTCCATAAGGAGGGTGGTAACCCTCGTCTCTTTTGTTTTGGAACATGGTGTGGTGTAGGTAAAGTAACCTTTCTTTACAGGCGACGTTGATGATGTAGAGTATGGTATCCGGTTTTAGATACCCTACTGTAGCTTTGGGTGAGAAATAAGCGAGCAATTGTGCTTGCTTTCTCATGTTTAGGGGCTGCCAAAAGTTTTATTGAGTCTGGGGACTCACAGGTCCGTGGACAGCCACAGGTCAGTAGTGAGAGAGGTGATTTTTCTACTGTTTTGGGCGGGTTGAGAGACCAGGAGGATCGCATTAACACCATTGATCCTCCCTCCCCTCTGAGTTAGACACCTCATCCTCCATTATCTGCAGAGCATCGTGGTAGCAGAATGGAGGGAAGGTTCTAGAAGCCACTGCAATCATGAACACCTATGATTTGCCAGTTTTTATTTATACTTACGTGTTTCATTCTACAGATTGAAATAACACTCCGATCTTGATTTCTTACTTCAATTCTACGTTTACTCTCATTATTCTTCCTGAGGTGCAACCTTGGATCAATTTTTCTTTTTGATCATTTCTAGCAAGTCTTTTATTTGTAGATTATGAGGGCCCTTAAGCATTCAAATATTTTTATTCGAGCTCACCCATCTTGAGCTCAACGGTCGGCAGAGAAAAAAAGAGGTAACACCGGTTAAGTATATCCCGGAGCAAGTGCCCACGGCCTGGCTGAGCTAGTCATGGCTAAGGTACTGCCGGCCACCGCGACGGTCGATCTCAACCACGGTTCTGCGTTGTCGCATGCCGTTCTTGTTGATTGTTTTAGCGAACGATTGTCAGGAAAGGGGGCGTTGCCGGCATAGGATCGATACCATCCCTTCAGAGATAGAGGTAGATAGTCATAGCTAGGGTGATAGATGCAATCTGGAGCGAAACCTCTGGAAAAGAACCGACACATTTAAGAGATAGTCTTACAATCCTAGTTGTGAGTATGAGGTATAGTAGATTCCCTGGTTTTAGGTGTGAACTACAACGAGATACGGCTACGAGGAGAACATCTATTACTCGTAGTGGATAGGCGCGAGCATACTGGCACATACACCTTAGGCTGTTCTACGGTGTTTTGTAGTCAGCACCTTTGGTGAGCTGCCAGACGACTTGCGCTTCTGTGATGGGGATGGATATGGAATCGAAGGGTTAGAAAGCTGAAAAAACGGGGAGAGGAGTAGGGAGAGTGAGTGGTCGTGTTAGCGATGTGTAAGTATCTCTTATGTAGTGGAGTACTAGATACACCGATACACGGGTAAAGGGTGATGGAGATACTGGTCCTTGGTATAGGAGTCAAGGAGGTATAGATGCTTGTCTCTTCTTGCTTCCTCTCTGGTTCATGTAGTTGGTGGTCCTTGGGGTTGAGCCTTAGGTACCCATAGGGTATTTGGGGTGAAGTCGAAGGTCTGTCGGAAGACATGAAGGGAGATCAATGTTCTTTCGCAGTTAGAAATTTTTTTTTAATTTCTTTTTAATCCCATCAATTTGATTATATTTCATATTTTACGTTCCAAAATAACACAAAACATTAATATTTTAATATTAGACATCCTTCTAAGGGCCTTAGTTGGTATCATCATTTAGAAATAAACAAAAATAAGTTAATATAAATATTATAATGAGATTATTGGAAAGAACAATGAAATACTTAAGAGTAGTACGCAGGTCGAGCTAAATTTTAGTGCACGTTTTTCTCTTCAAACCTTAGCTAAAACCCTAGCTAAATTTTGACATAGGAGAGTTGTAGAGAATATGTGATTGTAATGGCGACTTTGTGTAGAAAATGTCAAAACAAATTTAGTTTGACAAATAAACAAAAAACTATTCTTTTATTTATTTTTTGAAAGTTTACCTGAGGCTTCTCAATAACTTTCTAAATAAAAAAAAGTTCTTATTAAGGTGCGTTATTGAATCTCGGTTGTTTCTTTGTTTTTTCTTAGTTGTGCCGCTTCCTTCAGCGTCGTACCCTCGTACCAACAAGCAGTTCAACAGAATTGTTCTCAAACGTTTGCTTATGAGCAAAATCAATCGGCCGCCACCAATGTCTGCAGCGTGTCAGCCGTTCGTTCAAGAAGGCCAACCTACCCGGCTCAAAGTGTTGTTGTTGGTACCATTACCAATGACTTGCGCCTTCTCATCGTCCCCAAGATGACCATTTGTGCTCTGCACATCACCTAGAAGGCTCGTGAGCATTTTTCTGGAAACACTATCCAACGATGAAGATGCCGATGGAGATGTACATCACCAATTAATAAAACGAAACATCTGTCGCAAAGGAAGAACTGCAGGTGAGTTACCTACGAATTTGAAAAAAAATCCTAACTTATTATTTTAGTTTCAGATAATGACTCTAGAGCGGGACCAGATTAAAGAGTTCGAAACTCGACTAGCAGCTCAGACTTCTCAGGCCATCATCACAGAAGAGAATGATATTCTTATATCCCAAGTCATGCTTATGGATCCAATGGGTGCGGCCAGGCGTGTTCCACCAGCTGTTCTCAAACAATAGATATTTGAACTTGGGCCATCTCTTTTGTCGAAGTCGCAAACCAGATCTATTTCTAGTTCAGAACAGCAAAGGTGACTTCAATCACCTGCCAGTTCATTTTAAATAAAAGATTGAATAAGATAACAAAATAAAGAGATACATTTTATTTACGATGCAGCAGCATATTGTAATATTAGGTAACATGCAGCAAAAGTTTTTTTTTATTGCTGGGACAAATCTTGTATATGACTTAGATGTTGGCCCTGCTTCCATCCAAGCCAATACGATGACGGGACGAGACGACGACAATAGCGACCAACCAATGTTGTTGTTGTGTTTGTTGTCTACCTATCTTATAGGAAATCGGAGGTAAATGTCTGAAACATGAGACTTGTATTCAACACTCGAACGACTTAAACGCATCATATCGAAGGGATCAATGTAGGTACTTCTGGATCTAGAAGTTTGTCTTCCGGTTCTTCAATCGCCTTCAAATAGCTGTTTTCATCCACTAGCTTTTATAGCTCTTCTTGAGATTCACTTTCACTGTTAGTTTCTTCTTCCATCTTAAAGTTATCTGTTTCTTGGATTTCAGGAGCTTTATCTGCTTTTCAAAGTATTTCTTCAGATGCGAGTGAAATCCCGGCAACGAAAGAAAAAAAAATATTGCGGTAAAATATGTCCAACTTTGTTGGTATATTTTGGCAGCACGAAATCAATAAAACTGAAGTATTTCTTCAGATGCGAGTGAAATCCCGGCAACGAAAGAAAAAAAAATATTGCGGTAAAAATATGTCCAACTTTGTTGGTATATTTTGGCAGCACGAAATCAATAAAACTATATTATTTTGTTGAAATAAACTTATTGGGCCGTATTCATAGATGATGTATAAGTTGTTGCTAGCTAAACTGGAGTTTAGCTTATGGAAACTTCATCAGGTAAACTCCAGTTTAGCTTAGCAACAACTTAAACATCATCTATGAATACGGCCCATTGTGTTTATTCAACAACTATCACGATAAATTAAAACACAGTAAATATTATTGAAATATATTTTTTTAATTATTAATCAATCAACCGAAAGTGAACAAATCGCGCCAAAACAAGTCGCACTTTTATTCCGTGTATAAACGCACAATACAAGTTTTTTTTATAGAATAATTGTTTAAAACACATTGGCACTATTTAAGCTATTGTTTATTCGCAAAAAATTGTTTAAAATTATAAAGCAAGATATTTTTTCGTTTATTTTCTTGGAAGTCCGATCGCTTTTGCATATAAAAATCACAAATTTTTATTTGTTTTCATACGGAAAGTTTCATTTGACATTTCTGAGCGAGTGAGAGGGAAGTATATTGCCGTTTGCTTAAAAGCCCTATTAAATAGTCAGCTAAATTCTGACAGTACACTGGGAAACAAAAGTTTGAATTTTTAGCTGGAGCTGCATACCACTCGGCTAAAATGCTTTGCTTAATTTAAGCTTGGCTTAATTTTGGAGAAAATTTTGTTTGGGAGCTAAATTTTAGCTCGAGCTGCGTACTATGCTTTACTTACAACTGGATTGCGTTTTCTTCTGCAATACTGGAAGAGCAACATCCTGCCTCTTTGAATGACTGATCACGATCACGACTGACCATGAAAAAAACTTCTTCGAAGAACATCAAACTTTAATTCGTCTAGTAGCGTGCGGTGACATCTAGTGTTTAGTTACTTTAAGCAACTTACATTGCGTACAAAAGTACCATTTCATCCCGTAAACTGTACGCCTTAGGCGGATTTCATCTTTACACGCAGTTTCCATTGGCAAGAAAACTATCGTACCTTCTGTTCTGTCTGTTAAACTGTTCAATGGATACCACCTCACTGCAGACAGAAAATCTGTTGAAACAGAACTGTCGGGCTTTCTGTCTTGTCTTCTCCGTGGACAGAAAATCAAACAGATTTTGACATTTCGTTTGTCAAAGTTTGATGACAACTAAAAATAGTCAAAAGAAAAATTAAATTATTTTGTTATTTGTTCCGCTGCGTCATGTCTCGAAAGAAACAATCGTGTTAATTAATTGTAATAGAAAATATGAATGTTTGTGGAACTACAAAATTATTTCTTATAAGATTGACCTGTAGGGAAAAACTTTCTCGCCAGTGCACATGAGTAGTGTACTCAACCGGTGCCACCTATGAGAGAGACTTTGCAGTTACTCACACAGTGCTGAACGCACTCAATATAATCCACCTTCATAAAATTCCACAAATACAATCCACCCAGACAATGGAATCCATTTCCAGGAAGGAGTCCACAGACACTTCCAATTTTTTTTGCGGCTTTCCAAGACATGCGCAATCCACCATTTTAATGGAAGATTGGCAGCACTATTCATTTTCGGACTAGTAGTAGTAGTAGTAGTAGTGTTTATTCATTTTCAGTTTTTTGTTCTATACATATTTATAATTCTTTTTTATGTTTTATGTATAATACTTTTTTCAAAAATTTAATTTTTACAAATACTCAAAAAAAATTTGATTTGATATTGAAAACAAAAATATATTCAACAGTGACTTTAAAGTCGTCTGTCGCGATTAAATACATTATTAAATAAATTGATTTTAAGACCCTGGGTTGTGTAATTTACTTAGCTTAGCTCTTTTTTTTTTTTTTTTTTTTTTTTTTTTAAATAATAATACATATTTTTAATAATTAAATTCAATTATCAATTGATTTCTGTATTCCAGCGCACATTTAAGGAAATTAACTAAAGGAGTCCAGTTCATTTCTCCGTTTAGTAAGTTTACTACCCTATTTTCTTCCAGAGAGGTACTGCCCAGGCAGTTTCGGCGTATATTATTCAGGATCGGGCAGATTCCAATGAAGTGAAGAAGGGATTCTTCTTCCTGCAAGTTGCATAGAGAGCAGTTCCTATTTTCTCGTGGTATCCTTGTTGAACCATTGAGATTTATGAGGCCTGCTCTCGCTTTGAAAATCCATCTGATCATAGGGAACTTCGTATCATCGCAAACATACTCTATGCCAGTCTCAAAGTCGAGTAGATGGTATAAACCGTGAGATCGTGTAAGCTGCGCTCTTTGTAAGGCTTCGTTTTTGTCATCAAAAACAATTCTTTCCGCTACTTCGCTAAGAACAGTGTTGAACATATTTCTATTTGAAGTTAAGTCTTGTAAGTTTTCAACAGAGTTGGCCTGTCTAATGTTGGTTTCCCAACTCTGAAACCAATATATCCGCTTTTCTATTACTAAATTTGCTAGGAACTTAGGCAGCCTGTTGTTCCCATAATAGTTTAAGACTTTTCCCAAATAGTTCATATGACGGCGCATCGTGTGTTCGAATATTGGCTTCATTTGGCACTCTAGGGTGAGCATGTAATTCGGTGTAAAGTTTGGCAGTCCGAGCATTTTTTTAAAGAAATATCTTTGTACTTTTTCTACTTCGTCATGTTTTGCGAATCCCCATACTTCAGCTCCATATCCTAATATAGCCCTAGATACGGCGTTAAAAATTTCTATTTTTGAGGAGAGTCTGATATCTTTATTTGCGATGAAGTTGCTCCATGTAAAATTAAGGCTCTGTCGAGCCAGCTTTGACCTTTCCTTAAAATGTTCCGTCAGACATAGTCCAGGAGTTAGCCATATGCCAAGGTATTTATACTTGTTGACAATTTCAATAGGTTGCCCGTTTAACTTCCAGCTTTCGTGTAAACTTAATCTTCCACCTCTTTTTCTAAACACGATAACTTTTGATTTTTCTAGATTGATCATAAGATTCCATCTTCGGGTATATTCTGCTATTTTGTCAATCATTGCTTGGAGAACTTGTGGGCTATCAGCAAGCAACACAATATCGTCTGCATACATGAGTAGTCTTATCTGCAAACCGTTTATACTTACACCACCTCCGATGAAGTCATGAATGTCGTTAATGTACAATGCAAAGAAAAGTGGGCTTAATCCCATCCCAGACAGCTGCTTCAGTATTTTCATAGAGATCTTTTATAATTTTAAGAAGTTTCTCCGAAATTCCTACTTTTTGCAGTTTATATAAAAGAGCTTTGCAGTCTATATAATCGAAAGCTGCCTTGAAATCAATGAAAAAACAGTAAACTTTCTTGTTTTCTTGCGTTTTAAGATTAACTATGCTGAATAGATTGAACAGATTATCTGCTGTACTGTAGCCTTCCCTAAAACCAGCCTGGAACTCATTAAGGATTGAGAATTCCTTTTCCCACTTTGGAAGCCGCGCCAAGATCACTCCTGCAAAAATTTTTGCAATCGAGTACATGAAGGATATCCCTCTGTAGTTTTGCACTAAGTTTTGGTCCCCCTTTTTATAGATGGGGAATATCAGAGATTTTTTAAAAGCTGGTTCAACTTTTCCTGATAACAGCATCCGGTTGAACAACAGTACTATGATTTCAATAGCCGAGTCAGGTGCATTTATAAAAAATTCGTAAGGAACTCTATCATATCCTGGAGCTGTATTTTTTTTCACGCAGTTAAGAAATGAAACAATTTCTGAGCTAATGATGTCTCCATCTAGAATAGGATTACTTGTTGCCGGGGCCAATTCTGAGATATGTGCAGGGCACATTGTTGGGTTAAGAAGATTGTCAAAATAGTCTTTGAAGATATCACATGTAATTAGATTTCCTTTAACAAAATTCACAGACTTAAGTTCTCTTGCAAGGTTCCACCATTCTTGTGTGCTTTTAACTTCTTTAAGCTTTAACCCAATACATTCGTAGTACTCTTTTTTCTTTTGTTTGCATAGCTCCTTGTAGGATTTATTGCATCTAAGATATATTTCCTTAATGATCGGTGAATCGGAGTAGCGTAATTTTTTGAGCCACGAAAATGATTTTTTTCTTGCCCGTTCGCACGCTTCATCGAACCATTTCTGTTTACCCTCAAGTCTTTCAGTGTGGTGTTGTAACCCAACTGTAGACTTGATTGCATCAATTAACTTTTCTGCTGTCCAATCACCTCTATCTGAAGCTGTAACTAATTCATGTAGTCTATGTTTGTAAGTGTTGTTTAAATGTTCATTCCATCTTAGTTTGGGTAGGAGTTTCATATCGACAGTCTGTTCCTGAAGGTTCCTTTCAAACTCCAGTGAGAGTGCCAAAGCCATGTGGTCGGAGAAGATTTGATCCTCAACTTTGAAGCCTTTTATATTCTTAAGCATGCTATAAGTAACGCTGCATAAATCTATTGTCGATGATCCAGTTGATTCTATGAAAGTAAAGTTTCCATCTGCATCTCCTGGGGTACGACCGTTTAAAATCACCATACCAAAATCCTCAAATGCTTCTAACACCTTTCTCCCTTTTGTATTTAATACCTTGTCCTTTGAAACTCTGTTATAAGATAAAAGGCAATTTAAAGATGTGATTTCATTTGGGATATATTGCTTGTCCCCAATCCTAGCGTTAAAGTCTCCAATAGCCACACAATTCTGAATATTTTCTTCCTGTAGACAACTGCTGAGGTTTTGGTAGTCCTCCTCCCACCTGTTGCAGTTTAAATACACCGGAATGATATAGAAGTCTTGTCTTTCTGCGCTTATGCATACTAAATCTCGGTCCATTTTTTTCACAAAGTTAGCATGTTTTATATCAAATTTAATGCCATAAACTGCCCCTCCACTTGCTCTCCCATATCTAGCCCTTTTTACAGCTGGTATCCACAAAAGTTTGAATCCCTTAAAAAATCTCGCAAATCTTTCAAAATCCTCGGTAAGAAAAGTCTCATATAAAAAGAAAATATCGTACTGACATATATATTTGAAGAAGTTTGGAAACAAGATTTTGTTTCCTATTCCATGAACATTGTAAGAAATAATTTTAACTGATTTTGTATTACTGTTTATTACTTCATTCGTTTTAAAAATACTTAAATTAGGATCGCGACAGACTTCTAACTGCTAATGAAAGTTGCTTAAGCTTAAATCTATGCTTGAGAGATTTTGCTTGTATATTTCTTCTAAAACCGCTCTAGCTGGTTGCTCTCCACACTTCAGTTCACCTTCAATCACTGCAAAAGACTTTCCTTCAATTTCCAATCGGGTACCTTTGAACTTGACATCTTTCGTTCGATTTATCTTTTTTATATCCCTCCTAATTCGAAGAAGAAAGTTTTGATGGTTGCGTTCTGTCTTCGTCAGGTCTCTTTTAATACCATAGTTCGTATTTGCCAGTTTTTTTGTGTTTCTTAGAATATCAAACACTGCAGTTTGACTTTGGAATTCAACGAGGTACCTGGGGTGATTTTTGTTTGAAATTTGAATAATTTTTTCTATACCCATTTTCTCAGGCAATTGTAGTAAATTTTTGCATAGGTCCCATATATCCTGTCTCTCTACTTTTTGTTTTTGGAAACCATGAAAAATAAGGTTGTTTTTTCTCATATATCTGTCGAGACTTTCAGTTTTTATTTCTGTTTCAGCCTTGAACGCTTTTAGCGCTTGAACTTCCTCTTTTAGTACTTCATTTTGTTTTTTTATTTGATCAATTTCTTTTGAATTTGTTTCCACTTTGGCTATAGTATTTGCCATTTCTTCCTTAAGCATTTTACGGAACTCTGACATTATATCACTCCAAGTTGTGGATTCTATCATTGTAGAATTTAGGGAATTACCGTCTTCTTCTGTAGTCATTACTGTTGTATATAACTTCTTACTTTTTGGCTGAGAAGGATCTGGGGAGATTTGTCCTCTAAGTCGTTTGGTTTTACTTTCTGTTTCCAGCTTGATGATAAATTGAAATTGAAACGCCCAAAAATATACCCAATGTAATGATTTCCTCTTAGTTTTGGCGCCCAACAGTATGCACGAGAGACAAAAAAAAAAAAATTCTTGTCTAATATTCCTGTGTCCGCCCACCAGTATGCAACATAAGATTTCCTCTTTACTAGTACACCTCTAATGTAACTAAAGTAGAGTGTACAGCATTGAATAGTACAGTCGTAGAAGAAAGTGATCTTGCCAATACATCAACCACTTCTTTATATTTAAAGAGGAGGGAGCAGGGGATATAAGGTTTTGATAGATAGGTGTCGTATTTTTTTTTTTTTTTTTTTTTTTTTTTTTTTTTTTTTTTTTTTTTTTTTTTTGGGATTCTTCTAGGGGCTTTGGGGTCAAAGTCCAACTAATTTAATTTTTGATAAAATCGTTCCCCTACAATGATTATTTTTCAACAAACACCAAAATGTATAGGTATACCTTGTTTAAGTAAACGATAGGAAATTCACATACCTTTTGAGATATTTGTTAAACAGATCGTGAATGCTATCGTTTTGGTTATTTTTCCAAGTTGCTCACACTTGTTGGGGTGCTATTGTGATTCGTGTCTCTTTATTCAGGAGCCCCGCTCTATTTCTGCTGTTTATGATGTTGATTTTTATAAATAGTTTGGTGCAGATTATAATTAAATAAATAATTTTATTTTTGTTTTAATATTATGTATCAATTTATTGAAAAAATTATTATTTTTGTAGAGCTTGTTTTACAAATCGCTTTTGACAGTTCCAGGGTTCCCACTTCTCCCATTTTCGGACTATGTAACCGAACCAATCGATTGACAACGGCGAAAGTACGTCATAGATTTCGTGTTGTCGTCATTGATGTCAAAGTTAGCATTGGATTAGGTATCTGTAAGTCTGACGTTTCTAATGTCAGTCACGCGTTGATGCGAATTCAATCGTCCAATACAATCTGACAGATGTCCATAGACCAGTAGGCCTCACTCAGACGTGTGCCACGGTAGGAACACCCGAATTGTAGCAACCCTAGTAAATTATAACCTTTATGTGATTTGACACTTAAAGTTGAAAAGACGTCTCATGGATTACAATTCTTTCCTTCCAAAGTGATACTGATCACACCAAGGTCGGATAACCAGTACAATGATGCGTCATATGTATGGCAACCAAATTTCCAAGGTTCAAGAATTCAGTACCTACACCACTGACTCATTTAGTTGTATTATTTTTCCTTCACTTTAATTCTGGTGACATCATTGTATATGAAATCTATAGTAGTCTGGGGAACGAGTATGAGATAACGGGGTTTGGAGACACATAGATGTCGCTGATAATTATCACATATTTAAACCTTTCCACCTACATTTTCTCTCCAAAACGAGAAATTTTTAAAAAAAGGTTTGGAGGCTCACGGTGTTGGCACAGTCGATCCTTCTTTCCATATTACTTTAGATTTCATATACAATGGTGACATCCAAGATTGTCAATTGTTACAATGTAGAATTACACAATACTGGAAGGAAGGAAATTGAACTGGAAAACAGGGCGTTGGCTACCTGGAAAACAGGAAAGCCAACGACAAAATTAGACTGTGGACTTCATTTTGAAGAAACCACTCGGCCTGTAAGCAACCCAACAGCAGAACTCGAATTAATCTGCAATCAAGTCGCGTCCATCAATTTATTTTCTGGTGTTAAATAATCACTTTAAAGTGATTAATACGTAAAATATTACCGGCAGACCCATCCTTAAAGTGGATTAATCTACAATTAAAGGTAAGTTAGTAATTTTATTGCGTATTTGAAACAAAGGGGCATATCACGTGCTGACGCCACCTTTGTCTCAGAACGCAATTGATGTCTGCATTTGTGCAACAGGATAGCTAAACGCCCAGTTCTTTTCTCCCTTCTGTTTATAGGATGGTCAATCCCTTGGAGCTACGTTGGTCCAATTTTTAGACACCGCACTGGACAGACAGGGTTGCATACCTTTTTATTTTTTACTTACCATATGGATTTTATTTTCATCCTGGCTGATACGCATCGTATAATATCCACTGAAGCGCCCACTGCTTCTTGTATTTTGAAGAATATACATTATTCACACCCCTTATTCTTTTGTTATCACTTACTCTGTGATTCACACTATAATATCGTAACAAAATCTACCTACGCACCATTGCGATAAGTGCACAGAGGTAGGAATTTGGAACCGCCTTCCTTTTGGCCTGAGAAATCTTACTTAATCAGATCGGAGCAATCCACGCTGAACGCAGAGCGTTCTATCGATATCCATGTGTCTTCTTAAAGTAGCATAGTGCCCGTATTCGGCTCACTGGCAGTCCATGCGGACACCATATCCACGTGCTTAGTAGCATTAGAGGTCCAATTAGGGGTTGATTTCGAACGAACTCCCCAACCTTGTACCTACAATACCGGAGAAGAAGGATACTTATACGTATCAAGGAATCACGTCTGCAGAATCGCGATTTTACTCGCCACCTAAGAGGGAAAACCCAGTCACGATTAGGCTGACGACTACATCGCTGGATAAAAGAAGAACGAGCATAATCATCAGGACGTCTGGCGTGCCTTTAGATGCAGATGCCGGTCCCCAGCTACTCATCAGTTCCAGCTACAAAATTCAGAGCAACGTGGGAATAAATTTGCTTTGACCACCAGACTCACCTTCATTTGGAAGCAGCAGATTCTTTTTATATAACATATAATTAAACACCCTATATGTGTGCTACGAATTTATAAAAGACCAGGTAACCAAATAGCATTTATTTCATTTGTGTATATTTATTGTGCGAGCGCTGAAGCCCGCCCGAACCCCTTAATGTCGATCATTGGCGATCGAAAAATTATCGTTGACGCTGCGCCCTGCGCTGGCATACAACGCAAGCCAACCACGGACGGTGGTTTAGCATAGTTGCTTCACAAATATAACATTTGGATGGCAGGACTTAACGCCTCCTCCATCAATTGCACTTACTTATCGTTATTGATATATATATATATATATATATATATATATATATATTTGAAACTCATAAATCCTCAACTAAGTTAATGTAAGACTATATTATTATTGATGAAGAAAGTGATCAGTTTAGTTAGTTTTAATGACTTTTTATTGAAATAAATCTTTTTTTTTACAAGATAATACAATATTCAAATGTAATTTTTAATAACAAAGTCTTTAAGTATGGCTTTAGAGCCGTCTACTAGAAAGAAAGTGATCATAAAGTGAATCAGTCTGATAATTTCGGTGGAATATAAAGATTTTCTTCAAGATTAAATAAAAAACGTTTTATTGTTCTTCGTGTTAGAGATTCGCGAAACGGAATAAGATAGAGCCACACCTTCAAGCATTTTGCTTCGGGTTTTTTTTATTTTACGAGTGAGTGTGTGCTACTAACATTTAGTACTCATCATAAGGTAAATTCTAACTATTTGCAATGAACATATTGCACTCAATGGTCCATGTACCAAATCACTTTTTATCATTTTTGATTTGTCACTAACTTTTCATATCAATTTTACACTGCGTCTTTACGACACCATACCCCCAGCGTCGGTAGCGACCACTATTATTCGTCGCGTTTTAACGTCGCGTTAGCGTTTAGTTTCGGAATTAATTCGTGACTACTACTGTACTTGAGTACTTTTCGTCACATTTGTGTTGCGAGTTGCGGCAGATCGGATATAGATACACTGTATTATGTACAGATAAGCATCTCAATCGCAGCTACACATACAGTCTTCGTACCGTTAATTGTGTTTGTCATAATTGAGACCAAAAAGAGTATCGATTCAAAGATACATCTCAAACTTTTCAAGGCATCATTATCAGTTAGCTATGTGTGCATACTGAATTACTGAGTACATTCCTGATAGCGATCGTTTTAAATATCAATCACATTACATATAGAGTTCACTTAGTATAAATCTAATCAATTTTTGTTTCAGCTTGATCCGGAGTGCACTTCAGATACAGCATACAGTATTTGATAACTACCCCATTGGTAGCTTTTGAATTATTTTTGAACTATATTTGTTTTGATAACTATATTGAATTTTTATTGATCTATATTGATATACGAAATCGATTACTCTAATGGATGCGAACGGTGTTCATTATTGTATGGTACTTTAAATAATTGATGACCTTTTTGCTGTGCTAGAGGCTTTACTCTAGGCAGATCCCTTTGACTGTGATTATACTTTCTTGTTTTTGGGTATCTTGGGGAACTCATTCTTGAATTTACGTGTTTCGTGTTACTAACTTACTTAAGGTGGCGCAGACAGTCCATTGTGGACCACGGCCTCAACCAACATTCCTCGCCAGTTAGGCCGGTCCCTAGCCAGTGGCCTCCAGTTGCGCACACCAAGTTGGTTGAGGTCGTTTACCACTTGATCGCGCCACCTTAGATGGGGTCTTCCAGAACTGCGTCGGCCCTCCGGGTTGGAATTGAAGACTCGTCGGGCAGGAGCGTTTTCGTCCATACGCTCCACATGACCCAGCCATCTAAGCCGCTGAATTTTCAGCTTCTTAACCAAGTCAATGTCGCTGTATAGCCCGTACAGTTCGTCATTGAATCTTCTCCTCCATACTCCATTGATACATACAGGCCCGAATATCACCCGAAGAATCTTTCTCTCAAAGCACCCCAGCCTGTATTCATCCGATTGTGTCAGTGTCCACGCTTCTGCCCCATACAGCAGGACTGGGATGATAAGGGTCTTGTATAGTGTCTCCTTGGTCCTTTGAGAGAGGGCTTTACTACTAAGATGCCTTCTTAGCCCGAAGAAACAGCGATTGGCAAGTGATTCTTCGACTGATCTCTTCACTGATGTTGTTCTGAGAGGTTATAGTGGAACCCAAATAGACAAAGTCCTTGACAACCTCAAAGTTATATCTGTCCATTGTGACGTTTTGTCCGAGCCTACGGTGATGATCTACTTCACCCGAGGACAGCATATACTTTGTTTTATCTTCATTTACAGCCAGACCCATTCGAGCCGCTTCCACTTCAATACTTGCGAATGCTCCACTGACAGCGCGCTTCGTTCTTCCAATAATGTCAATATCATCAGCATAGCCAAGTAATTGAACGGATCTAAAAAAAATCGTACCGCTGGTGTTGACATGCGAGTTGCGTACGATTGCCTCAAGAATGATGTTGAAGAGGTTACATGACAGCGCGTCACCCTGTCGTAAGCCTTTCTCGACATTAAATGAGTCGGTGGTGTTCTTACCAACCTTGACGGAGCAGCGCGAGTTCTCCATAGTCATCCTGCACAATCGAACGAGTTTTGCAGGGATGCCAAGAAGCGACATGGCTCTGTATAGCTCGTTCCTGTTTACACTGTCATAGGCGACTTTAAAATCGATAAAGAGGTGGTGAGTATCGATCTGGAATTCTTGGGTCTTTTCCAAAATCTGCCGAAGTGTGAAAATTTGGTCGACGGTTGACTTACCGGGTCTGAAACCACACTGATAGGGGCCAATCAGTTCACGTGCGAAAGGGTTCAGACGTTCACACAGAATGGCCGACAAGATTTTATAGGCGACATTTAGGAGACTTATACCTCTGTAGTTGGCGCAGTTTAGAGTATCTCCTTTCTTGTGGATAGGGCACACAATGCTGAGGTTCCATTCGTCAGGCATACTTTCATCCGACCAGATTGTACAGATGAGTTGGTGTATGCTCCTCACCAAGTCATCTCCCGCTGCTTTGAAGAGTTCAGCCGTAAGGCCATCAGCTCCAGCAGCCTTGTTGGACTTTAGTTTAGATATTGCTATCCGAACTTCTTCTTGGTCGGGAGGACGGAAATTTTGTTCATCATCATCCAAATCGAATGGATCATTCTGCCTGACAGCGATTAGTTGGCTGTCTTCGCCGTTTAACAGTCTGCAGAAGTGTTCTTTCCAAATTCTCAGCACCGACTGTGTATCTACAACGACATTCCCACCCTCGTCTCTACGGCGGACGTCCATGACATTGGAGGCATGTCTGCTATCAATCGCAATGTGATCAATTTGGTTGACGGTATTTTGATCAGGAGACCGCCAGGTCCCCTTGTGTATATTGAGGTGTGGGAAGTATGTGCTAGCTAAGATGACACTTCGCCCCGCAGCAAAGTCGATTAGCCTGTGTCCGTTACCGGAAGTGTTGTCGTGCAGGCTATGCTTTCCGACTGTCGAGCCAAAGTTACCCTCCTTTCCGATTTTGGCGTTGAAGTCACCAAGAATAAACTTAGTGTCGTACTTCGGGCATTCATCATACGTCTTCTCGAGAAGATCGTAGAATTCTTCTTTGGTCGTGTCATCTTATTCCTCTGTGGGGGCTTGGACGCAGATCAGCGAGATGTTGCTGAATTTGGATTTAATGCGGATTGTGACAATGCGTTCGCTTATGCCACGAAACTCCAAGACTTCTTGCCTAAGCCTTCCTCTTATCACAAATCCGCATCCAAATAGCCGCTGGTTTCTTGCCCTGTAGCACTTGCCGTAGTAGATGTCACAGTTTTTCATCCTCCTTGTGCCTTCACCATCCCATCGCACTTCTTGGATGGCTGTGATGTCGGCTTTGACACCATCTAGGGCTTCCACTAATTGTTCGGCTGCACGTGGTCTGTTAAGGGTCCGGACATTCCACGTGCAGAACAAAATTCGTTGTCCTTGTTTCGTTTGCTAGGGTCGTCATCAGTAGGGTCATCCATATCCGAGGCAGTTGGTTGTTTCGGAACTATTATTTTTTTACGTGGTAGGGAAGTTACCCCGACGCACAACCCCCAACCTGGGGGACCAGGCCCTATGCTGTTCTCCTTGGACAAAAGGAGCTGGAGAAATCCAGAGTCAGTAACCCACTACGGGGATGTGAGAGCTGCCGTTGGTCCTATATGGGCTCATCCGCCACCTTCTCTATTTCACTACCCTGACTAATAGTAGTGAAAGGACCCAAAGACCTGAGCTCCGAATATGTCGAAGTAGCTCAATGGGGTGCCTACCATATTGTCTGTAAGCGTCGCCGTTGGTTCACCTAATTGGAAGCTCATCCGCCGCTCGCTTGCTTTCTGAGGGGTTCGTACAGAATAAACTGCTACCCAACAAGAGAAACAGAGGAGTTTTATGGCAGGGCAATTATAGTGTAGCTATTTTTCTGTGATCAACACTCGCGCTTATAAGTTCAGCAAGTCAAGTCCGGGTGGACAAGACCAGTACACGATGGCTACCACTTGGAGGTAAAATAAGCACAATTGATGCGTATGAGACAGTTGCAACGCTGGGCATCACCATGTTGATACCAATCAGGGCCTACCCTATTCATACAGCACCCAACCATCTGTGTTTCGTGTTATCAAACAAAATTTCAAAAAAAAAAAAAATAATTTTAGATTTATAATCGTTAAAGACGATCAGATCTCCGGACAGATCCCAACGCCGCGTTAAGAAAATTAGATCTTTTGATGGAATTTTTCTTGAGAATAGTAACGTCGGTCAGCTTTTCTTTATTATTAAGAGATTTAACATTTTTTTTTTAATTTCTAATTTTTATTTTTCTATCATCATTTCAATTTTACATTGAGTAAATAATATCGATTTCAATTAAGAACAAAGTTCATTAATATTGAAGGATTATGATCCTAACTTTTGAATAACTGTGTTCGATGTAACTACACAGATTTAACATTAAGTAAACACATATAACTTTTAATTATATAGAGATTTGTACATCTTTAGATTAAATTACCTATTACAAGTATTGTACTAATAGGGCCAATAAATTTTTAGATAAGATTAAGTATACTATAAATAAAAATAACTTTTGTTAGATTTAAGATTAATCTTTAATAAACAGACTTTCCGTTTTATAACGTAAAAGAAATCTTTTCTGAAGTTGAATTCTTTCCGTTCAGGTTTATTTTCTTGAAGACATTACAGGTTTACATTATGGCAGTATAAGTTATCCGTAGGGAGGGTGGTACCCCTCTCACTTCTTTGGACAGGTCAAGGCATCGTACATATGGAGTTTGTTTAATGCAACAGTAGGGTTGAAGATTTAGGTTTTGATGTTAGAAACCGTGTTTAGATAGGGTAAGGAAGTAAGCAAGCGTTTCTGCTTGCTTGTCATGTTAAGAGGTTGCCCAATAACATTATTGAGTCGTGGGGACTCATAGGTCCATGGACAAAAGGATGAGCATGAGAGAGTTAAATTTTGTGTTCGTTATGAGTGGGTTGAGAAACCAGGGGGATCAATCGACAGCTTCGATCCTCCCTCCCCTCTAGGTTAGACACCTCTTCGTCCACTTCCAGCATATCATCGTGGCAGCTGGTCGTGCAGATGATAAATATGTGCCATGGCTACCATGAAGACCTATGGTGTGCTTTTGTTACAAATACTTACGTGTCGCGTTCTTCAGTTAGTGTAGTAATTCGAACAGGGTTTCTTTCTTGTAGTCTAGGTTTGCTACAGTACGTTAAGAGGTGCATCGATGAATCATTTCCTCTTTTCTATCAATTCACATTAATCTTTTCTTCGAAAGTTATGAGGGCCAATAAGCACTTAAATATGATTATTCGAACTCGACCACCAGAGTTCAACGGTCGGCAGTGAAAAATAAGAGGTAAAACGGGTGTGTAGATCACGAAGCAAGTACCCATGGCCTGGCTGAGCTGGTTGTGGCTATGGTACTGCCGGCCACCGCGACGGTTGATTTCAACCTCGACCTTGCGTTGTCGCATGTCGCTCTTATCGACTATTCTCTCGGAATGGGTGACAAGAGAGGGGGCGTTGCCGGCATAGGGTTGCTTCCATCCCATTTGCACGGAACAAATAACGGTAACTAGACATATGGGTGCATACTGGAGTGGAGTCTCCGGAAAGATATGCGAGGTTGCGAAGGTAGCATTAGTGGTCTAGGTACGTTTGTGGATATTTAAGAAGGGTCCTTAGTTTTCAGGTGTAGGCTACAATGAAAGAAGGCTGCGAGCAAAACATCTAGTACTCGAAGCGGATAGGCGTGAACATGCTACCAGGTACCCTCTAGGCTGTTCTACGGGACTTTGTAGTCAGTACCTATGGTAGGATGGTGGATAGTTCTCGCTTCTGTGATGGGGATGGATAGGAATAGGAAGAATGGAACAGGCAGCCGTGTTAGCGATGTGTAAGTATGTCTTATATAGGGATGCTGGTTAAACCGATACACGGACGAAGGATGATGGAGTTGCAGTTCCTTGGTATAGGAGTCAAGGATGTATGGGGTGCTTGCTTCTTCTCTGGTTTGTGTTGTTGATGGGCAGTAGGTTTGGAACTTGGATATCCATAGGATGTTTGGATGACGGGGTTCGGTGTCCGTTGGCGATTAAAATTTTCTTTCGTGAATAAATTTCTTCTAATTTCCAATTTTTACGTTACAGATGGTGCCCAACGTGGGGCCCGAATTAGCTTGAGAAGATTAGATTGGAATTTTCAGAAGTTAGGTCGATTCATAGTGACTTAGAAGAAGTTAGGAATTTTTGAGATTTTTGCAAATTTTTTTTTTTCGGGTTTCTGAATAGAAGTTGTTGTTTTCCTTTTTACTTGAACAGGTCTCTTAGACAGAGGAATACCATCGAGATTAGCGGTGTAGACACTATTTTGTCCAGTGGTTTAGTGATCATATCCTGAGTCAGCTGTTACATTAGGTCGGCCCACTTTTCCTCTACCTCTTGTCATTTTGGTTTATCTTCGATCTCTGTCCGGATAGAGCTGTATATTCGCTCAGTCGTCAGTGGCGGAGGTGTTGATATGTCCTCATAGTGAAGTCTATGACTCCCGATCGTGTGAGAGCTGGATGAGCAGGTCTTCTGAGCGGTGGTTGGAGCTTTTTGCCCGACGCACGTCAGCTGCAGAAGCTGGTTATCCACTCAAACTCGATAGCAGGTAGTCTCTGCTACAATAGATCTCCACAGAGTCAACGATAGATAATTCATGGCAGAGGAGTTAGCCAAAAGTCATGCACTTTTGCTTGAGCAAGTTGCACAGCTACTCCAAAATCGTACTGTCAAGTCTACCCAACCAGCTCTTCCCCCTTCCAAGCCACCGGTTCCACCCAACGCTACTTCGACTCAAAGGATTACACATCAGTTCAATCCAGCCCACCCAGACACTACACGTGTCGTTAACCTTAATGTTCCTCTTGGACCAACCACGCCCAGGAATTATCAGTCCGCACATGTGCCAATCAACGAAGAGTTGGCAAATCGTGCCACACCAAATTACAAGCCAGCTAGAGCACCTCCTTTGCCGGAAGTTAATCCAGCCCAAATGCCTCTAGGCTCGAATTTGGACGAATTTATGACGCGCTTGAACGCGTTCAACCTTGATGATACTTCATCTTCCTCGCCACACAGACCTCCACCATCAAATGTTACGTCTGTGAACAGGAATCACCAGTTCCATAAATGGGGATTGAAGTTCGATGGTCGGAACATGTCGGTCGACGACTTTATGTTCCGCCTCGAATGCATTCGCAGCAGCTATGGTGTGCCATGGGAAGAGATCAAGATGAATTTCTACCATTTTTTGTCAGGTTCCGTAGAGTCCTGGTACTGGGTGTATCTCAAATCCAACAAACACCCTACGTGGGACACTCTGAAAATTGCTTTGGTAGAACAATACCGCAGTTTGGAGACCGACACAGAGCTTTTCAGGAAACTGTCAGATCGCAAGATGTTGAATGGTGAGTCCTTCAATGACTTCTACGATGCCATTCTACACCTGAATTCCAGGATGCGCGTTCCCAGGCCTGAAAAAGAGCTCATTGAAATAATTAAAGCAAATGTCCGTAGGCGCATGAGCGAACTGCTAATTACCTACAGTCTGTCTAGTTTAAGGCAACTAGCCTATTATTGTCGAGCTATTGAGAAAGCTCAATCTCAATATGAGAATGCACGTCCGAGTTTTGTGCCAAATGCACAACGTTCACCTGCAAGGCGATTCGTCAATGAAATCGTAGAGGAGCCTTGTCAGGATTTAATTGTGGCATTGCCCACCACCAGTATCGATGTGATCCAGAGTGATCGAAAGTTGCAGAAATGCTGGAATTGTCAAGTTCTTGGCCACAGTTTCCGTGATTGTGCGAAACCAATCGATAAGGTTTTTTGTTTCCGTTGCGGATTAGCTGACGCTTATAGTCCCTAAGTGCATAGCGGGAAACGGACGGAGGAACAACCCATCAACCGGGGGGGGTTCGATCCGATTAGATTTACCCGGAGTTCAAGCGACCAAGCCTACAAAGCCCCTTGAACTTCCACAGATTACTATTTTGAAACCGATTAAGAACCAAAATGAATTACTGAATAATAAGACTAATGATTGTAGAGCAATCCCTACTTTAAATAAAGAACCCAATCCAGATACAAATTGAAATTTTAAGATTAATTTAGATGAACCATTATACCGTAAACCTTTCCATGAAAGGCTACGTAATTACAATGAAGTGCGAAAGAGGGTAGTCACTTTTCCAGAATTGTCCAAACGAATACGTCGGACAAGGGAGCGCTTCCATCGGAAGCGGACTACTTATCGTGTAACATCGCGTCAGCAACCATAGGCCGAGAATCGAGTGACCCACGACCATATGTGACAGTTGCTCTGTTTGGAGACAGTTTCCTAGGTCATCTCGATTCAGGGGCCAGCATTAGCTGCCTAGGCACTAATATAATTCCCTATTTACAAGACAAAAACGTTACGATAAGGAAGGTAGAGACTACCGTGTCCACGGCCGATGGACACAAGCAATCCATAGTAGGAGTGTTCACTACGGCGATCCAGTACAAAGGAGTGACTAAAGATATTGACCTTTACATTGTGCCATCGTTAAGCCAACGTCTATATTTAGGCGTCGACTTTTGGCAAAAATTCCAAATTGCACCGAATGTAATTGCGGATCTTTCAGGAATTACGATCGGTGGGCCAGATGAGAGACCCACCAACCAGATTAAGTTGAATGATGTAGAGTCTAAACGACTAGAAGCAGTTGTTCGTAGATTTCCTTCGTTCTCAGTCCATGGACTCGGGAAGACAAACCTAGTACAACATTACATAGATACGGGTGATGCCGTACCAATAAAGTAGAGGTACTATCCCGTATCTCCAGCGATACAAACTCTTATGTATGCGGAGTTGGACCGCATGCTTTCGTTAGGAGTCATCGAGGAAAGTTCCAGCGCATGGAGTTCCCCAGTGGTGCTTGTTCGCAAACCTGGTAAGAACCGATTGTGCCTGGACTTTCGGAAGGTGAACTCCGTAACCAAGAAAGATGTTCGTCCGATTGCGCATATTGAGGGGCTGCTAGCACATCTGACAGAGACACGTTATATTTCTAGCGTGGATCTAAAGGATGTGTTTTGGCAGATACCGCTGGAGCAAAGTTCGAGGGTAAAGACCGCTTTTACGGTACCTGGCCGACCACTGTACCAATTAAAGGTCATGCCCTTCGGTCTATGTAATGCGGCACAAAGTTTGAGCTACCTGATGAGTCACATAACCCCTTCAGGATTACGAGATCAAGTATTTGTGTACTTAGATGATCTGTTGGTTGTGTTGAAGGATTTCGACGAACATCTAGAGACTCTGGAGATAGTTGGAAAGTGTTTGACTGATGCAGGACTGACGATAAACGTCGAGAAGTCGAAGTTTTGTTTTGATGAGCTTCACTATCTCGGGTATAAGGTCGGTCAGGGATGCCTGAAAGCTGATCCAGATAAGATCACCGCAATCACTAACATCCCTTTGCCAGCCACAACCCGTCAAGTTCACCGATTTCTCGGTATGGCAGGTTGGTATCGGCGATTTGTTAAGGATTTCAGCACCCTAGCCGCACCCTTCACCGAGACATTGAAAAAGGGAAAAGTATTCAAGCTAGGCCCAGAAGCTGTTGAACCATTCCTGCAGATCAAACAAGCTTTGACTTCAGCACCTGTGTTAGTCAATCCGGACTTCTCCAAAGAGTTCATCATTCTCTGTGACGCATCTGCGACTGGCATCGGATGTGTACTCTGTCAGCGGGACGAATCCGAGGCGGAGCAGCCTATATACTACTTCTCTCGGAAACTGAATGCTGCACACATAAACTATTCGGTGACAGAGCGCGAGTGCTTAGCAGCTTTTGAAGGTATCCAGAAGTTCAGATTTTACGTTGAGGTTTACCATTTTCGTGTAACTACATACCATTCCAGCCTGAAATGGCTGATGGCAATGAAAGATCCAACCGGAAGATTAGCGAGGTGGAGTATGCGTCTCCAAGCCTTCGATTTTGTGGTGGAGCATAGAAAGGGTACATTGAATGTCGTGCCAGATGCTCTTTCTAGAGCTTACGAAGACGATGAGTTGACAGTGTCAGCTTTCCTCTCATGTCTACCACAGATCGAAGCCTCGGAGGTACTCCACATCGATCTTGAGGATCCGTCCTTTAAATCCGAAGGTTATCTTGATATCATCAGTCATATCAGGAGGGTACAGGAGCGCTTACCTGACCTCAAAGTGTCGGAAGGGTATGTCTACAAACGCACTAAACATGCGGCTGGTAATCCATTGGCCGACGATCTAACTTGGAAGTTGTGGGTCCCATTAGAGATGACGGAATCTCTAATCTCACTGGCTCACAATCCGCCGCGTGCTTCGCATGGTGGGGTGGTGAAGACAATTTATAGGTTACGGGACAGATTCTACTGGCCAGGTATATACACTCAGGTCAAACTGTACGTAGACCGGTGTGAAACGTGCAAGACCAGTAAAGCGGCTAACATAACCCTACGAGCAGAGATGGGAGAAAGTTTCGAAGTGGACAGGCCGTTTCAACATTTATATGTCGACTTTCTCGGGCCGTACCCCAGATCGAAGTCTGGTAATGCTTATATAGTGATCGTGTTAGATCAGTTAACCAAATTCATCTTCATCAAACCACTACGCAAGGCAACAGCCGAGAGCGTGGTAAAATTTCTGAAAGACGAAGTTTTCTTGATTTACGGAGTGCCAGAGAGTCTTCTCTCTGATAATGGCACGCAATTTGTTGGTAAGGAGTTCCAAAAACTACTTGAAGTTTTCGGGATCAAACACTACCGGACGGCAGTGTATGCTCCCCAATCGAATGCTAGTGAACGAGTGAACCGTTCCATCTTGGCGGCCATACGGTCATATGTCAATCCTCGACAGACGGATTGGGATGCCCGTCTGTCTTCGATCAGTAGTGCCTTACGCACAACAGTGCATTCAACTCTTTCGATGTCCCCATACGAAGCCTTATTCGGGCAGCGCATGATAGAACATGGGGCAGACTACCGTCTGTTGAGAGAGTTGGGTGGACTGAACTGTTCGGAGATAGATTGGCTTCCCAAGGTGGCCAAGATGAACATCATTCACTCGTATTTGAAACAAGCTCTTGTTAAAACTCACGAAGCATATGAAAAGAACTATAACCTTCGTAGTAGGAACGTAAGTAGGTGATGAGATCTATGTAAGAAATCATGTCTTGAGTGACGCGACCAAGCATTTAAGCGCAAAGTTGTGTCCTAAATTCGTAAAAGTTCGAGTAAATAGAGTGATCGGTAACAATCTATATGAAGTCGAAGATAGGCGAGGCCATTTGTCGACTTGTCATACGAAAGATTTGAAGAGGTAGAACTCGGACACGACAATATTATCTCCTGTCTTATATAAACATCTCGTTTACCCCATTTTAGGGAAATATAGTACTTCAAAAGAAATTTGTTTTCTTGAATCTGAAAATTCAACCTGATGCCCGGTTCTCAGCTGTGCATGAGACTCTTGGGTTAGTTCAATACTTTACCTTTTTAATTTCAGATATTCAACCGGACATTCAATCTATGACATGTATCATAGCACCTACCCAATGACATACTTTGTTATTATTTTTGTTTTTTTTTTGTCTTCGACCGACTAGACGTTAAGGAGTCGCAGTGTCACAACGATGCGAAGGGTGGAAATTACCCAAGCTTTTGGATTTATTTGCGAGAAGTTCTCCTTTTCCTTGGAAATTAGAATAAGTGGACTTAGTCGAAAGTCCAAGTTTTGTAGGGAAAATCTTTCTCGCCAGTGCACATGAGTAGTGTACCACTGATCTCTATATTACACTGGATAGCGTATCCCATATAAGGTATAACAGTTTTTGTGTTCCCATTTGAACATGACATTTTATAAGAAAAGTGGGTTTTGTCATAGACGTCAAACCTATTTGACACTTCTTATTACTAGAAAAAGTGATTATTAGAAGGTGAGACGTGAGCATTTTAAATTATTTATTAATTGCAATTTGTTTTTGTTTTTGTTTGATTTTATTATAAATTTAACTTATTTTAAAAACAAAATTTCACAGATAGTGCAGTGCTCAAGAAAAATTGAATTAATTCAATACAGTAGTTGGAAACAGACGAAAAGATAGATCGCAGGACCACAAGACACACTTTAGAAAAGTGGAAAATTTTTCTTGAAATTAAAGCAGGAACCAGAGACTTCGCCTTATCAATTTAATCCGCCGTTTTGAAACATAACAAAATAGAAAAACAGCGTCTTCCATCTGTGCCTTTATAAAACCACATTTCTACAAGTTGTGAAATAGAAACGTAAATGCTTTTCAAGACAGGAAGGGCATGCACGCTATACAGCATACTGTCTTGGTTTCGCCATCACCATCTCTGCGTCCGCAGTCGCTGTCGCAGTAACAAAATTCATCTCAAACATCGAACTACGTCATTCGTGTATTTTTAAAAGTCGCTCTCTATTTTGTTTGTGTATTGTGTGTTCCTTGAAATTATGGACAAAAATTGCACAGTAATCCACTGGTTTCGCAAAGGATTGCGAATCCACGACAATCCTGCTTTAGTTAAAGCCTGTGAACAAATCAATCAACATTCAAACTACAAATTACGTCCCGTGTTTGTTCTTGATCCAGGTATTCGCAAATGGATGAGAGTCGGTCCAAATCGTATGCGTTTCCTGCAGGAATCACTTCAACAACTACACGAGAATCTCCTGAAAATCAACTCTCGACTATATGTTATCCGTGGTAAGCCCGAAGATGTATTTCCTAAACTTCTCAAAGCATGGAATGTTAGAGTTGACCTTCGAAACTGACATCGAGCCATATGCCCGGAAGCGTGACGCTGCCATTGTGAAGTTGTGCAAGGAACACGATGTAGAAGTGTTTCAATTTAGTTCCCATACCATTTACAATCCAGATATTGTATTGCGTCGCAATATGGGAAAACCTCCATTGACGTATCAGAAATTCCTGTATTTGGTTGAGAAGCTTCTCTTTTATAAAAGACTGAAGGCAATCCTCGACAGGAATTCATATGATTGAGCCTTTAACAATAACATCACAAGCACCAGCACAGCACCAGTGAAAGCTGCTATTTTAGAACTTAGTTAGATCATAGTTAAGGCTGTTCAGTGATAGCACTGATTCAGTCTGAATCTGGAGTAATTTTTTTTTTTTGTAAGGTTTTAGGTTAGGTTTTGCTTTGAAATAAAAAGTTTTTTTTTGTGTTATTGCTGGACTTGAATTTTTCTTTCGTTTTTTTTAACCACGTTTTGTCTTTGCTGGGATTGTCCGGAGCTTTTGCTATTAGCGATTCTTTCTCCTGCTGGAGCATAAGCTGGTAATTAGGTCCCTTCATCTCTCTGTTCTGTATCTCAATGCTGGTACTGAGCACGGACCAATAGGATACAGACCGCCAACTCACTGTATGGTCTGGTATGAAGAGTGCGACCCTTTCCCTTGCTTTTTAAACCCATTTAGCAAACACACCAAAAAAATAAATGGCATACGTAGGGGTGGTTGCCACCACAAAATGCACAGACAGCGATGTACATGTATTCACAGACAGGAAAAAATATTTGGAGGGTGTTTCAGGCAAGAGTACGAGTTGGCGGTCTGTATTGGTCTGTGGTACTGAGGTCCTGCCAAAGCACTTGACCTTTATGTTGTTCTCGGTCGACTTAGTAGCCTTGCACCTTGAGGTGACAGCTTTTAGGAGCACCCTGCACTTCTTGTTTCTAAGGAGCAGGATCTTGGTTTTTATGGTTGCACTTGCTGGGACCTCAATATCAATGTTCCTTGATGCTCTAGGGTCATAACTGAGGAGTGCACAAAAGTATTCTCTCCACCTTTGCATATTTTGTTGTATTCACAGATCGTGTCTAGCAAACAACGAGCATGCTTCCTTTAACACTCCTTCTCCTAAATCCTTGCATCAACATTTTGCTATGATTTCCATCTCCATTTAGTTTCTTTTAGCCGGTGAGAACATCAACTACTGCCCGCATTCTAATGTCCAGTTCCTCTGGTTTTATGAAGCCTTTTGTACTGCTCTAGGACAAGATTGTGGTATGACCAATTTGTTATTTGCTTTTGTTGGCAGCCATTCGGCACACTTAATTGGCATTATCGTAGTCCACTCTATTCCACTAGGAAAAGTTCACAGGTATTCCTTTTATTCAGTCTTTGTCCATTGATATAGACTATACGGTATTTAGAGTCTATCTGGTTCCTTCGGGAAAGTAAGGAAGACAAATAAAAATTTCACAGAAAGATGATGTGTCTAAGTCAAGTTTTGTAAAATATAATAATCGGCACACACGAGTCATAAACAACAGGGTATGACTTATGTGATAAATAAATAACGCAGCATTTAACCAATAAGGAATTCATATTCTATGTTGGATTTGATTCCTCTGCTGGACGCTTGGCTGGTATTGCAGGAGGTGGCATGAAGCCTAAACGAGCATTTGGCAAGGAAGTTCCAGGCTTCACCGGTTGAAAGACCATCAAACTTCCAAAGTAAACATGTTGAATAACAGGGAACTTGGATAGAATCTAAAAAAAAGATCATATTAAGACATCTACTTCTTCTGGCTTAAATATGATTTCCATACTTTGGTTTGGATTTGGGTGGAGTGTTATCTACTAAAAATGATGCATTATTAAATTTTTCATATCATTTAAATGTTCGGTGTACTCACCCAAAATATCAGGTATCGGAGCTGGACGCAAATCACCTGAATCAAAAGATCCCAACAAATCAAAGCTAGCCTCCTTTGTCGATGCAACGAAAGGCTGACTTTGAGATGTTGATGATTCTTGAGACAATGATTGGCTTCCCAAATTGAGTAGATCAATTGGAGGAGCCGGTGAATTGCTGTCTCCACAACTTCGATTGAGCACACGTGTATATTGAACCCGCCTCGACTGTGCGCACCGGTGGTGGTAGTCGTTGACTTCTTTTATAAATAATGTGAGATTTTTTTGTGGAATTTACTTTTATATAGAAATATTGGTCCATTCTAAACTTTGCTTTCAGTTTTCCTAAATGAATTCCATTATCGTTTTCAAGATGTTCGGAGAATTTCATTGCTGAAAGAAAAATAATTTTTGTTAGAATTAATTTGCTAATTTAAAAGGTTTTTGCAGGTAATTACATCTTTGCGACGTCGAAATTTAGGACTTAACTAATCTTCTGATGACATTTTTGTTTATTTAAGTATTATTCAAAACGTAAAAATACGAAATTTTATATTTTTCACGCTTAATAGAGGAAATTGAAAAAATTGTCTTCTGACTCTTGACATTTGCCTAAAAACGAAAACAAAACAAGCCGCCATTTTGGCAATTGAGTCATTGTTATACTGTTATAATGAAGTGGGTTTTGTCATAGTATAACAATCTTCAAATCGGCACAACTTTTTTGTATGAATACGCTATCCAGTGTAATATAGAGATCAGTTTAGTGTACTCAACCGGTGCCACCTATGAGAGAGACTTTGCAGTTACTCACACAGTGCTGAACGCACTCAATATAATCCACCTTCATAAAATTCCACAAATACAATCCACCCAGACAATGGAATCCATTTCCAGGAAGGAGTCCACAGACACTTCCAATTTTATTTGCGGCTTTCCAAGACATGCGCAATCCACCATTTTAATGGAAGATTGGCAGCACTATTCATTTTCGGACTATGTAACCGAACCAATCGATTGACAGCGGCGAAAGTACGTCATAGATTTCGTGTTGTCGTCATTGATGTCAAAGTTAGCATTGGATTAGGTATCTGTAAGTCTGACGTTTCTAATGTCAGTCATGCGTTGATGCGAATTCAATCGTCCAATACAATCTGACAGATGTCCATAGACCAGTAGGCCTCACTCAGACGTGTGCCACGGTAGGAACACCCGAATTGTAGCAACCCTAGTAAATTATAACCTTTATGTGATTTGACACTTAAAGTTGAAAAGACGTCTCATGGATTACAATTCTTTCCTTCAAAAGTGATACTGATCACACCAAGGTCGGATAACCAATACAATGATGCGTCATATGTATGGCAACCAAATTTCCAAGGTTCAAGAATTCAGTACCTACACCACTGACTCATTCAGTTGTATTCCTTTTCCTTCACTTTAATTCTCGTGACATCCAAGATTGTCCGTTATAATGTAGAATTGCCCAGCGGAATTCATGTAGACATAACTTTTCATGTGTCATAAAACATTCACCTATTGTTTAAGAAATGACACAAGTCTTATATTTCCATAAAATCACCACCTTACCTTGGGTAGGGGGATAGTAATTTTATATTTATTGATATATATTGCAAGAGTAAAGAAATGACAAAATGTGTAGTCTATTTATGCAAAGAAAAGTGCTGAGATTGGTAATTTACAGCAAAATACCATCTCATCAAATATTTAATTATTATTTAAAAGTAGGTTAATGCAGTCAGCACATTATTATTGGAAGTGCATTATTTGGATTCGTAAACAATCTCCCGCCAGAAAAAGGTGCAAAATTCGTCAATTTGCTTCGGTGATAGTAATGGATACTAGATCATTGGTGTTGGCGTGTGTCCGTGCCTAGCTGCCAGGTATTTTGTCTTCCTTGCTGAGGTAACTTATATTGGCATCCATTGTTCTTGTCTTACAAAGAGTTTTTTTAATAGCAACAGTACTGATGATCCAGGGAGATCCCATTGGCATCCTCAAGTTCATTTGAAATTTCTGCTTTAAGTAAAGCAATACGTGGGTCGTTTGGGAGTCGTTCTTGTATGGCAAGTCTTGGCGGTGACAAATTATCTGTAACTGTTGTAGCGTTATCAGTAATTATTTTTACGACATCTTCCATTGGAGAAACCACCTGCGATGAATTGCTGGAAATAGTGCAACCTTGGAATCGTACGACATTTACCTTTGTTATCATTGGAATGATAGAGTCATTGCACATCAAATTAACTTTATTTTCTTTTGAACTGTAAATGACTGCAAGATAACCCTTAAAAAGATGAATTATATTGTATTCGGTGTTGACTGTAGTGGTGTTACAGGTTCTCAAAAATGAATTACGGGTGGGAATTTTGAGGACATCCTTCCAGCACTCGTCTTATTGCTTCTCCTTAACGTCTTCGTATATTCCGTTGCCCAGATCTATGGCTTGAGATGGCTCAAAGAATGTTCCGTTGTCTGAACTAATCATAATTTGCTGTACAAGACTTCCATTGCCTAGGAGAAGAGCTCTGTTCATTCTGCTGACGTGCTCCATTAGTTCAGTAGAAGGGCGAATGCTTTCGATGTTTTGGTGATTAGCCTGAATGGAACTGATGAGTAACTGAATGCTCGATGAGTAGGTATTTATTTCCTCCTGAACGCGAAGCAGCTGTTGCTGCTCTATGAGTTCGTCAAGCTGTGTATCCACGGCTTTAAACTCTAAGTCGGTGATATTTGTTATTAGATACTTATTTTGTTTTTTCACCTGGGTATTTTGTTGTTCCAGCTGATTGTATTTAACAAGTCCTTTGGGATAGTTTGCGATGATGCCTTCCTTAATTCTAGTGGCTTCTAACGTAAGAGCTTGTTCTACAGCCTGACAATGTTGGTTTAATCTATATATATAAAATTCAAAATTTGTGTGTGCTTACGCGATAAACTCGAAAACTATGCACACAACCCCATTGAGTGCTGAAAGAAATTTGTTCTAAGAGTCATAATGATGGTTTATAGAGCAGTCCGATACCATTCAGATAGATGGCGCAACAAATGCATTTTAAGTGAACTTTGTCAAATAACTAAAAAAATTTGAAATATCTTCAGCGAGTAGACTGCAAAGTTTAAGCACACGCAACAGCACTATCGGACACTATTCGTCAGCGGAACAGTGCAACACCATCCGGCAAAATAAAATTCGTATGCAATTTGGTCAAAATTCGGTGAGTTTAGTTTTAATATATTCTTTGGTAGGGTTTTCTGAGGACAATTGGTAAAAAAACAGCTAAGGGTGTTGCAACAAGTTGGACTGCAAAGTTTAGGCTAGAAAAAATAAAAATTTTATGTTTTTATTTGATTTTAAACGTTTAATCAGATTGTGGATGAAAATATGGAAGGATCTTCTGAGTACGCCTACGAAGGATTGAAATGGTTTGCAACAAATGCATTTTTAGTGCACTTTGTCAAATCTATCTATCTATATACATATATAAAATACAAAATTTATGTGTGTTTACGCACAACAATCTTGAGTGATAAAAGAAAATTTATTCTACAATTCATAAGGAAGGTTTATAGAGCGGACGCACGCGTGGAATTTTACGAAGAAAGAAAGGAATTTTTTTATTTTTGTATAAACATAAGAGGAGTAAATGAAATAATAAGAAGAAAAATCGAAAGGAAAAGAAGATCATTAACATGAAAAAATTCGCAATATTTGCATGATTTTTTATGAACAAACATACTGTGATGATTGATCGATTAAATAAAATTGAGTTGCGTTGTCGTTATTTATATTTCAAAAATGTTGAGAGGCAAAACATATTTGCGTGGTAAATATTTATAGTGACATTCACTGTCATAAATGGTGTACATATGTATAATAGGACATAAATATTCTATTTAGTTGCAGATAGTGAACAGTGAAAATTAAACCAAATGCCACGGAAAAAGACATCCATTGGAAGATCTACACGTAATTTGAGACGTGTGACAACCGTTATAGCAGCAGAAACGGATGAGCAACGTTTTGAACGAAATGAAAAAAATCGAGTTCAAACTGCAACTGCAAGAGCAATGGAAACGGACGAACAGCGTTCAGAACGAAATGAAAATAATCGAGTTCGAACAGTAACTGCAAGAGCAAGAGAAATGGATAAGCAACGTGAAGCACGTCTCCAGAATGAACGTTTACGACAAGCTCAATTAAGGTTGCGTTCCGACTTGAAATTAGAGGCATTCAATTACAATAAAGACTGCGACTACAGTTTGCATATAAATGTTATGATTGGCAAGATGGATATAGCCTGTCTGTATTGCCGTGCTTTGAAGTTTCAGAAAGAGTCGCCTGGAATGTGTTGTTCGAATGGAAAAATCAAATTGCCTCCACTAAATGAGCCACCAGAGCCATTGAAAACTTACATTTCTGGAACGAATGAGCTGTCAAAGCACTTTTTCAAACACATTCGAAATTACAACTCCTGTTTTCAAATGACATCATTCGGAGCAACGAATATTGTGAACGATGGCTTCTTGCCGACATATAAAGTGCAAGGACAAGTGTATCATCGAATCGGTTCACTTCTTCCTCTTTCCAATGAAGATTCAAAGTTTTTGCAAATTTACTTTATGGGTAATGAGACCACAGAGGTCAACAAACGTTGTGGAATTTTTCAACACTATTCCATGAACACAACCAATTAGTCAATGTATTTAAAACCGCATTGGAACGAATGCCAGCAGATGATTATCAAGTGGTTATCAGAGCTGATAAAACACCAAGAGGTGAACATGAAAGGCGATTTAATGCTCCAACGGTCAACGATGTAGCAATTGTAATGGTTGGAACAGAGTTTGATCGGCGAGATATTGTGATCAGTTGACGAAATGAAGATTTACAACGAATTAGTGAAACACACAGATCATATGACGCACTTCAATATCCGATCATATTTTGGCAAGGAGAGGACGGATACCATTTTAATTTAAAGCAAATAAATTGTATTACAGGTGTTGAAACAACAAAAAAGGTGAGTGATAAATGATATTTTCAGATTCGAATAAGTGATTTTGCTCCAACAAAAAATAAAAATTCCAATTTTGTAGGTGTCCTGCATGGATTTTTATGTGTATCGTATCATGATTAGAGCTGAACAGTCTAATCACATGCTGAAATTTCGAGAACTCTTCCACCAATTCATCGTTGATGTGTACGCCAAAATTGAAAGCGAACGACTTCTCTTTATCCGCCTGAATCAAAATAAACTTCGTGCTGATGAGTATGTACATTTACGCGATGCAATTGCAAACGATGGTAATGCTACGAGTATTGGACAAATGGTTATACTTCCAGCAACTTTTGACGGGACAAGCATCAATGTACCGCCATGACCTCACAGCTAGAGTTTTCAAACAATAACTAATTCGTCTCATGGATCTCATCACAAAAAATCATATTTATGGAGAAAACCCGCTGTTGGATGTATTCCATCGAATGGCAAAAAAGAGGTCTGCCCCATGCTCATATTTTAGTTTGGCTTAAGGATACAATTGTTTCAAACCAAATTGATAGTTTTATATCTGCTGAGCTACCAGATCAAACAGAAGATCCTATACTTTTTGATGTTATTAGTAAGAATATGATTCATGGACCGTGTGGAGCATTAAATCGCAATTCACCTTGCATGAAAGATGGAAAATGCACTAAGAAATATCCACGTGCGATGATTCAAGAAACCCAAACTGGTGTTGACGGATATCCGCTGTACAGAAGACGCAAACCAGATGATGGTGGACACACAGCCATCGACAAAATTAATAATGCTGATGTCGAAGTCGATAATAGGTGGATCGTTCCATACACTCCATTGTTGTTGAAAATGTTTAAAGCTCACATCAATGTTGAGTCATGCAATTCGGTCAAGTCGATCAAGTACATATGCAAGTATGTAAATAAGGGTAGTGATATGGGTGACGTGAAATAAGGCCCAACGAAAAAAGGCCAAATTTTAAATTTGGCGTTATTTCGCTTTTAAAATGGAAATAAGGCCGAATTGGCTGTATTTCTATTTTCAAACCGAAATAAGGCCAGATTTGCATTGGAAATAAGACCAAATTTCAAATTTGGATTTATTCCACTTTACTAATGGAAATTACGACAATGTGAAACAATAGAATTTCCACTCCATGGTCGGAAAAGGATTTGAGATAAAATGATAATTGATAGAAGGAAAGGATATTTCGTTGTGGAAAAAAATAATAGTTTCTTTAATTAACAAAACAACAAATCAAATATATTTTCTTCAATATATGCAAGAAACAAATTAATGAAACTTATCTAAACAAAAAAACAAATTTATCGAAATACTTGACAAAAAAACATAAAAGCTTAAAATTCGCCGGTACTGAAAACATGTAAACTTATCGTTTGGGATGAAAGCACAATGGCCCATAAAAAATCGCTTGAGGCACTTGATCGTACTTTGCGAGATCTGAGAGGAATAGATCAACCAATGGGAGGAGTACCTCTCTTATTAGTTTATGATTTTCGTCAATCTCTACCTGTGATTCCAAGATCAACACCCACTGATGAGCTCAATGCTTGCCTGAAAGCATCACCACTTTGGAGAAATGTGAAAAAAATCTCTTTATCGACCAATATGCGTGTATATTTACTCCAAGATGTTTCTGCTCAAACATTCTCCAAGCAACTATTGGATATTGGTGATGGCAAATTTCCGGATCATGCTACAAGTGAAATATCTTTTCCATCAAGTTTTTGCCAAATGCATTCGTCAATTCAAGACATTGAAAGGATGGTTTTCCCTAACATTTCGACAAACTTCAAAAATCATGACTGGCTTCGCGAACGAGCAATTTTAGCTCCCAAAAATGATGATGTTAACAAAATCAATGATCGAATTCAATTGAAATTCCCAGGAGCGGCAATGAAATATAAATCAATTGACACAGTTACAGATGAGGATCAAGCAGTCAATTATCCGGTAGAATTTTTGAATTCCCTGGAGCCGTCTGGAATGCCACCACACATATTGTCTTTGAAAGTAGGCTCACCAATCATGCTCCTTCGAAATTTGGATCCACCAAAGCTATTCAACGGAACCAGACTTTGCGTTAAGAAATTAATGCCAAATGTCATTGAAGCAACAATTATTAGCGGTAAAAGCAAAGGAGAAGATGTGCTGATTCCAAGAATTCCGATGATACCCACCGACCTACCGTTCAATTTCAAGCGATTGCAATTTCCTGTTCGCCTAGCCTTTGCGATAACAATCAATAAAGCTCAAGGACAATCGCTTGCTGTTGCGGGATTGAATATTGAGAATCCATGTTTTTCCCATGGCCAGCTATATGTTGCATGCTCCAGAGTTGGAACGCCGAAAAAATTGTTCATTTTTGCACCAAATGGAAAAACTAAGAATGTTGTATATCCACTCGCATTACAGTAATTATTTACAATGAACATTTTCATTGTCATTGATAAAATAAACTAAGTTTTTTCGATCTCGAAATAAAATACTTTATTTACTCTTTCTTGGGCGTAACAACGTACGCCGGGTGAAGCTAGTTATCTATATTTAGTGTTTTCCTATTGATTGCAAAATAGTTTGAAATTTTGAAGAAGAGTGCCAATAGCATGTAAATCTGCAGTGATATTCAGAGAAGTTTCCACCAAAAATTCAAGGTCGAAGAGTTTCATCGATGCATTTCTTAAACGCTGAATTTTAATTCCAGGAGTAAGAGGTTGAATGGAAAAAGCGCTAGTTTCTGGATAAGTAAGGGAAAGCCAAAGCAAAATAACACGCGTGTAAGCAGGGTAGTCGTGCGATTTTGCACCCGGTTACTTCTTCTTAGGGCTTGCTTTCCCTCGGTGTCAACTGGAAATATTGGGACCAATCGATTTGTTTCGCGGTGCACAACTTCCCGTTTCGTTGTCCTTACATCAACTCTGCGCACATTGCCTTTTTCATCAGGATAGCATTTTTGACCCATTTTCCAGTCTGAAGGCATAACGCTCGCTTCTTGAAGTAATACTACATCTCCGATAAAAAGGTTTTGAGTTCCAAACTTCCATTTGTTTCTTTTCTGTAGACGTTGGAGATATTCTTGGTGAAATCTATTCCAAAATTGCTTGCTGAAGCTGCTGTACTTGTAACCAGCGTTTTGTAATTGGACCAACACTTTCAGATGTATGGCCAGCATCGATTACAGAGTTCTTGAAGCTACGTTGAGTTATATAGTGAAATGGTATCCCAGGTGGTAGATCGCCCATAATCGGCTTGATGGGATTAGACTTCCATCGGATACAAACTGGATAGGATCGAATACATTTCTCTACACGAGATCTAATAGCAGGGATCCAGTATTCTTCTCTCATTATGTGCTTTGTCAAGGAATTCCCGCTATGATGGTGATCATGGTGAATCTGGCGAACGATCAAGTCAACTAAATGACATTTTGTTAATATATTTTGGTGGCGTTGGCTCCCTGGAATATTAGCAAGGGAAATCCTCCCCCCTTCGCGAAGTATGCCGTCAGAATCAATAAATGGTGTTAAGCAGGCTAGCCAGTATTTTTTTGGAAAAAGTCTTTATATGTTGAATTGGGAGATTTCGAATCTGAAATTTCGTTGTTGTTTTTTTATCTTACAAGTCCAGCGAAGACAGTAGGCGATCACTCGCATTAAATGGTTAAAGCAAGAGAATCTCTCGATGAAGCTTTTTTCCAGTGGATCATTTGTGGTAGCATTGCTTATAGTGCACTCTATTTCCTTGAACGGGGTGAGTGGTAACTGGTCGTTCATTTACCAACTAGGTCCACTAAACAAAAATGTGCAGTCGATTAAGTGATTTGGTGTAAGTCCACGTGAGGCTGGATCTGCCGGATTTTCAGAAGATTGATTGGGGGTGGATAGTTTTTCGAATTTTGCTGACTCTTGACTTCGCAAATTTGTTATCAATCTCTTTGTTAGTTTTTACCCAAGGTAAGGTGGTGTCTTGATTTTGATCTATCAAAATGTCGTAATTTGCCTCGATGGAATCCCGAAGGCTCTTTGCCTTGTTATACTGCCTTGAGAGTGTTTCCAGGGTACGCCTCTCTAATCCCAGCTTTGTAAGGTTAACTCTAACCTCCTCCAGCTGGACGATGACATCTTGCAGGTTATCTATAACCCTTTGAATTTTGTTTATTTTTTTTTTTTGCTTAACCACTGGGTTAAAATATTATATATATAGGTTAACTATAACCCTTTAAATTTGAAATGACACTTGTCTTTAATAAATATGTTGGTTAACTATAACCGTTTGAATTTAAAAATGACTCGTAACCAGTGCTTAAGAATAGACAGTTACCATCAACTAATGCAATTCATACCACCTGTCAAGTGACAGAATTTCCATCTTTATGAAAATGGTACAGTGCGTACTTACCCTAGACACCTATATGAACACGCCACTTATCGTGTCACTGACAAACTACACAATACTGGAAGGAAGGAAATTGAACTGGAAAACAGGGCGTTGGCTACCTGGAAAACAGGAAAGCCAACGACAAAATTAGACTGTGGACTTCATTTTGAAGAAACCACTCGGCCTGTAAGCAACCCAACAGCAGAACTCGAATTAATCTGCAATCAAGTCGCGTCCTTCAATTTATTTTCTGGTGTTAAATAATCATTTTAAAGTGATTAATATGTACAATATTACCGGCAGACCCATCCTTAAAGTGAATTAATCTACAATTAAAGGTAAGTTTGTAATTTTATTGCGTATTTGAAACAAAGGGGCATATCACATGCTGACGCCACCTTTGTCTCAGAACGCAATTGATGTCTGCATTTGTGCATCAGGATAGCTAAACGCCCAGTTCTTTTCTCCCTTCTGTTTATAGGATGGTCAATCCCTTGGAGCTACGTTGGTCCCATTTTTAGACACCGCACTGGACAGACAGGGTTGCATACCTTTTTTTTTTTTACTTACCATATGGATTTTATTTGTATCCTGGCTGATACGGATCGTATAATATCCACTGAAGCGTCCACTGCTTCTTGTATTTTGAAGAATATACATTATTCACACCCCTAATTCTTTTGTTATCACTTACTCCGTGATTCACACTATAATATTGTAACAAAATCTACCTACGCACCATTGCGATAAGTGCACAGAGGTAGGAATTTGGAACCGCCTTCCTTTTGGCCTGAGAAATCTTACTTAATCAGACCGGAGCAATCCACGCTGAACGCAGAGCGTTCTATCGATATCCATGTGTCTTCTTAAAGCAGCATAGTGCCCGTATTCGGCTCACTGGCAGTCCATGCGGACACCATATCCACGTGCTTAGTAGCATAAGAGGTCCAATTAGGGGTTGATTTCGAACGAACTCCCCAACCTTGTACCTATACAATACCGGAGAAGAAGGATACTGATACTTATCAAGGAATCACGTCTGCAGAATCGCGATTTTACTCGCCACCTAAGAGGGAAAACCCAGTCACGATTAGGCTGACGACTACATCGCTGGATAAAAGAAGAACAAGCATAATCATCAGGACGTCTGGCGTGCCTTTAGATGCAGATGCCGGTCCCCAGCTACTCATCAGTTCCAGCTACAAAATTGAGAGCAACGTGGGAATAAATTTTCTTTGACCACCAGACTCACCTTCATTTGGAAGCAGCAGATTCTTTTTACATAACATATAATTAAACACCCTATATGTGTGCTACGAATTTATAAAAGACCAGGTAACCAAATAGCATTTATTTCATTTGTGTATATTTATTGTGCGAGCGCTGAAGCCCGAACCCCTTAATGTCGATCATTGGCGATCGAAAAATAATCGTTGACGTTGCGCCCAGCGCTGGCATACAACGCAAGCCAACCACGGACGGTGGTTTAGCATAGTTGCTTCACAAATATAACATTTGGATGGCAGGACCTAACGGCTCCTCCATCAATTGCACTTACTTATCGTCATGGATATATATATATATATATTTTTGAAACTCATAGATCCTCAACTAAGGTAGTGTAAGACTATATTATTATTGATGAAGAAAGTGATCATAAAGTGAATCAGTCTGATAATTTCGGTGGAATATAAAGATTTTCTTCAAGATTAAATATAAAACGTTTTATTGTTATTCGTGTTAGAGATTCGCGAAACGGAATAAGATAGAGCCACACCTTTAAGCATTTTGCTTCCGGCTCTCTATCTTCGGGTTTTTTTATTTTACGAGTAAGTGTGTGCTACTAACACTTCGTACTCATCATAAGGTAAATTCTAACTATTTGCAATGAACATATTGCACTCAATGGTCCATGTACCAAATCACTTTTTATCATTTTTGATTTGTCACTGCGTCTTTACGACACCATACCCCCAGCGTCGGTAGCGACCACTATTATTCGTCGCGTTTTAACGTCGCGTTAGCGTTTGGTTTCGGAATTAATTCGTGACTACTACTGTACTTGAGTACTTTTCGTCACATTTGTGTTGCGAGTTGCGGCAGATCGGATATAGATACACTGTATTATGTACAGATAAGCATCTCAACCGCAGCTACACATACAGTCTTCGTACCGTTAATTGTGTTTGTCATAATTGAGACCAAAAAGAGTCTCGATTCAAAGATACATCTCAAACTTTTCAAGGCATCATTATCAGTTAGCTATGTGTGCATACTGAATTACTGAGTACGATCCTGATAGCGATAGTTTTAAATATCAATTACATTACATATAGAGTTCACTTAGTATAAATCTAATCAATTTTTGTTTCAGCTTGATCCGGAGTGCACTTCAGATACAGCATACAGTATTTGATAACTACCCCATTGGTAGCTTTTGAATTATTTTTGAACTATATTTGTTTTGATAACTATATTGAATTTTTATTGATCTATATTGATATACAAAATCGATTACTCTAATGGATGCGAACGGTGTTCATTATTGTATGGTACTTTAAATAATTGATGACCTTTTTGCTGTGCTAGAGGCTTTACTCTAGGCAGACCCCTTTGACTGTGATTATACTTTCTTGTTTTTGGGTATCTTGGGGAACTCAATCTTGAATTTACGTGTTTCGTGTTATCAAACAAAATTTCAAAAAAAAAATAATTTTAGATTTATAATCGTTAAAGACGATCGGATCTCCGGACAGATCTCAACGCCGCGTTAAGAAAATTAGATCTTTTGATTGAATTTTTCTTGAGAATAGTATCCTCGGTCAGCTTTTCTTTATTATTCGCTTAAAGAGATTTAACATTTTTTTTTTTAATTTCTAATTTTTATTTTTCTATCATCATTTGAATTTTACATTGAGTAAATAATATCGATTTCAATTAAGAACAAAGTTTATTAATATTGAAGGATTATGATCCTAACTTTTGAATAACTGTGTTCAATGTAACTACACAGATTTAACATTAAGTAAAGACAATAACTTTTAATTCCATAGAGATTTTTACATCTTTAGATTAAATTACCTATTACAAGTATTGTACTAATAGGGCCAATAAATTTTAAGATAAGATTAAGTATACTATAAATAAAAATAACTTTTGTTAGATTTAAGATTAATCTTTAATAAACAGAACTTCCATTTTATAACGTAAAAGAAATCTTTTCTGAAGTTGAATTCTTTCCGTTCAGGTTTATTTTCTTGAAGACATTACAGGTTTACATTATAGCAGTATAAGTTATCCGTAGGGAGGGTGGTACCCCTCTCACTTCTTTGGACAGGTCAAGGCATCGTACATATGGAGTTTGTTTAATGCAACAGTAGGGTTGAAGATTTAGGTTTTGATGTTAGAAACCGTGTTTAGATATCATCGTGGCAGCTGGTCGTGTAGATGATAAATATGTGCCATGGCTACCATGAAGACCTATGGTGTGCTTTTGTTATAAATACTTACGTGTCGCGTTCTTCAGTTAGTGTAGTAATTCAAACAGGGTTTCTTTCTTGCAGTCTAGGTTTGCTACAGTACGTTAAGAGGTGCATCGATGAATCATTTCCTCTTTTTTATCAATTCACATTAATCTTTTCTTCGAAAGTTATGAGGGCCAATAAGCACTTAAATATGATTATTCGAACTCGACCACCAGAGTTCAACGGTCGGCAGTGAAAAATAAGAGGTAACATCGGTGTGTAGATCCCGAAGCAAGTACCCATGGCCTGGCTGAGCTGGTTGTGGCTATGGTACTGCCGGCCACCGCGACGGTTGATCTCAACCTCGACCCTGCGTTGTCGCATGCCGCTCTTATCGACTATTCTCTCGGAATGGGTGACAAGAGAGGGGGCGTTGCCGGCATAGGGTTGCTTCCATCCCATTCGCACGGAACAAATAACGGTAACTAGACATATGGGTGCATACTGGAGTGGAGTCTCCGGAAAGATATGCGAGGTTGCGAAGGTAGCATTATTGGTCTAGGTACGTTTGTGGATATTTAAGAAGGGTCCTTGGTTTTCAGGTGTAGGCTACAATGAAAGAAGGCTGCGAGCAAAACATCTAGTACTCGCAGCGGATAGGCGTGAACATGCTACCAGGTACTCTCTAGGCTGTTCTACGGGACTTTGTAGTCAGTACCTATGGTAGGCTGGTGGATAGTTCTCGCTTCTATGATGGGGATGGATAGGAATAGGAAGAATGGGGAGAGGAGTAGGAGGAACAGGCAGCCGTGTTAGCGATGTGTAAGTATGTCTTATATAGGGATGCTGGTTACACCGATACACGGACGAAGGATGATGGAGTTGCAGTTCCTTGGTATAGGAGTCAAGGATTTTTTTTTTTAGATTTAGATAGATATTAATTGTATCAGAATATTTAAGTACATAGTATAATTGATTAAATATCATTAAAGCCTGGCAAAAAAAAAAGCGGTCAGCTTGAAAGGCGAATGTACAATTTACACTTCGTTAAACATTTTCTACTTTCCAACATTTTGCTTAATAAACATTTCAAATTTCATTAAAAAAATAAAATAAAAACAAGATAAAAATATAAACCAATTTACATCAAAAATCACCATTTCTAATTCTCTCTCTATAATTTAACGAGATCTTACAATAGTTAAAGAGTCGCACCACATCCATATCGTTGAGTAAAGCCACCACTTGGTTTTCAGACAGAAAGTCACTTCCAAAAGAACATCTTCTAGGCTCTTTAAGGGTGGGACACCTACCAACGAAATGTAATGTATCCTCACGTTCATTCAAATTACATATATCACAGACAATTGGTAGGTCATTCCTATGAGGCATAAAATTTAAATTTAAAAGCTCGCCCCTCAGTTTAACTATTGTTGAGATAAGTTCAATGCTGTATTTATCGTCGAAGTAGTTTTTATCTGCTAAGTTATAGTTGAGTCTGCTATATACTACTCTGAACAATGACCCGGATGCTTCCGCTTCGAACTCCGCTCTGCAACGTTCATCTTCTTTTTGAATAATCTCATATAACTTGACCTTAAATCTTCCTGCCTCCACGTTGTTGATGCTAAACTCCGTTCCACATCCTTCGGCCAACTCTCTCCACTCCTCGTACCAGCTGTTTTTATCGTGCATAGCCTTAAGAGCTACAACTTTTGGAAGACGATTTTCCTGCATGTGAAGGACTTTATCCAGGTAGTCTGCTTGCAGCTTAAGTGTTTTGATGAATAAGGGGGGCAGTCCGGTTTTCAACATAATCACATAGTTTGGCGTGTTCGGAGCTAGGTGAAATGTCCTCTTCACATAGTACGTTAAGAGCTTCTCGACAGTATTGTACTTTTTTCCTCCCCAGACTTGTGCCCCATAGAAGAGAATGGACTCGGCAACTGCTTCAAACACCTTAAACTTACTGCTTTGTAATACGTTTTTGTTCATGAAACATCTTTTCCATGTTATGTTTAAAGCAGTTTTCGACTTTTCTAACTTTTCTTTGAGATGTCTCTCCAAGCTTAGGTTTTTTGTAAAATGAACTCCGAGGTATTTATATTCGGTCACTACCTCTATATTTTCTCCTTTGTAGGTCCATTTTTCAGAAGATACATTTCTTCCACTCCCTCTCTTGAAAACCATTATCTTTGACATTTCTAGGTTAACTACGAGACCCCATAAACTGCAGTATTCATGCAGTCTGTTTATCATGAGCTGTAGAGTTGTAGAGGAATATGCGAACATTACAACATCGTCTGCAAAAAGCAGGGCCTTGAAAAGTACCCCCGCAAATCTTACACCGCCTGGTAGTGCCTCCACAATGTCATCAATAAATAATGAAAATAACAAAGGGCTCAACGTACAACCCTGCCTTAGGCCCGACCTTGTCTGAAACTTTTCGGATAGTTCATCGCCATGGATGTATGGGGTGCTTGCCTCTTCCTGCTTCTTCTCTGGTTTGTGTTGTTGATGGGCAGTAGGTTTGGAACTTGGATATCCATAGGATATTTGGATGACGGGGTTCGGTGTCCGTTGGCGACTCAAATTTTCTTTCGTGAATAAATTTCTTCTAATTTCCAGTTTTTACGTTACAGACTTGAAAAAAGCAGCATGGGCTGAAATCTCCCAATTGTCATTGGTCTGTCATGACAGAAATGTGCCCACCTTAAAAATGTGGACTGATTTTTGACAGAATGGAAAACAGAAACAGAAAAATTTTTATGTAAAATGGAGACACCATTTTGTGCCAGGAGGGTGCCCTCCCGGCCACACGATTCATTAACGCACAGCTAGCTTCAAATTTTATAATGAAAGCGATAATAAAACGTTCCAGACGCGTAGGAGAATGGATACTTTTTGGTTTTTGGGTTTAGAACCACTGATGTGACTTGCCGTATAGTATTCGCTTAAAACGTTTCGTTTACGAAACGATTGGACGTAGTGAAAGCGGTAGGTGGAGCTAAAAAATAAATTAAAACGCAGCCATTTTGTTTTATTTTTTATTTTCTTGGAACACAAATCACAAATAACACAAAACATTATTTTTTTAATATAAGACATCCTTCAAAGGGCCTTAGTTGGTATCATCATCATCATCCAGAAATAAACAAAAATAACTTAATATAAATATTATAATGAGATTATTGGAAAGAACAATGAAATACTTACTTAGGGGCCAGTTATAGCGATACGGAAAACCAAACCGAAAAAATGTTCAAACGGAAAATTTGGTATAGTATAATCAGATTTAAAACACAAATGCTACACTGATCGATGGCAACAAACTCAGAAAATTTATTTTGCAAATAAAAATTTGAATTGAACTTCTACTTTTTGTTAAAAATGTATTTAATCATTTTTCTGTTATACGTATAAAAGAAAAATAAAAAAAAAACATTTTTAACAAAAATTATTTGTTCAATTAAAATTATTATGAACAAAAAACATTATCTGCATTGATTGCCATCGATCAGTGTAGCATTTGTCTTAAAAATCGAATCAGAACATACAAAATTTTCCATTTGAAATTTGTTTCGGTTTGATTTTCCGTATCGCTATAACTGGCCCCTAAGGGGCTTTTATACGCATAACAGAAAAATGATTAAATACATTTTTAACGAAAAGTACAAGTTCAATTCAATTTTTTATTTGCAAAATAAATTCTCTGAGTTGGTTGCCATCGATTTGTGTTTTAAATCTGATTAGATTATAATAAATTTTCCATGTGGAAATTTTTTCGGTTTGGTTTTCCGTATCGCTATAACTGGCCCGAAAATTTTTTCCAATGGAACATTTTTTATGTTCTGATTCGATTTTTAAGACAAATGCTACACTGATCGATGGCAACCAACTCAGAGAATATATTTTGCAAATAAAAATTTGAATTTAACTTGTACTTTTTGTTATAAATGTATTTATTCATTTTTCTGTTATACGTATAAAAGAAAAATAAAAAATTACATTTTTAACAAAAAGTCTTTGTTCAATTAAAATTCTTATGAACAAAAAACATTCTTTGCATTGATTGCCATCGATCAGTGTAGCATTTGTCTTAAAAATCGAATCAGAACATACAAGATTTTCCATTGGAACTATTAGTAAAGATTTACGAGCGCTCGCAAAACTTATGAGCGGTCAGCACCACTCCTAAGTTACTAGCGGTATCTTCGAAAAATATTCGAAATCACTAGTCTATCCGTACGCAGCAGTGTAACTAACGTTATTTGAATGCTAATTCGGCAGTCTCGAAGGATTGGTTAGTAGTCTTCCAGACTACTGAACAAAGTTTTAGTAGAGTACCGATATCGTTTAAGTTGTTGGGACTATTAAAAATGGAGTAAAAATGACTTTACCCCGCAAAGCAGACAAACGAAATCATTCAGAAAAGTTAATTATAGTAAGACTGCTGAGTACGAATAGACTACGATTTTTACTGATTTGACATTTGGAAAACGAATACTCATTTGGTGAAAAAAAATTGCTGGAGCTGTAGCAGAGTTTACTGCTGTGAGTATTTTGTTCCTTATTTATTTACTTATTTTCTTTTTGAAGTTATGTTTATAGCCAAAAAAACTTTTATGTGTATACTTTTAACTGTAGGTACATATTCAGTAGAACTTCAAGCACATTGGAAGATGTAGAGCGGAAAATATATGCCATTGACAGGAAAGATTATTAATTCGTGTTTACGATGTATATCTTCTCAAAACCAAATATGAAGACCAATAAATTAGGGTGTTTGTGACTACGGTAAGTTGGTGAAAAATTCGAAAAGAGCCCTCAAAGTGTTAAAGAACCCCTTGTATGCCATAATCTTGATATTACAATGAAGAAAATGCAAGCAATAGTCACAAAAACAGGTAGAGAAGGAGTTGGACTAAAGGTTTCCAGTCGAGTTCGATGCAGTGGTGGAAAATATTTCTTATGCCAGTACCCAGTAATAATTAGGATGGCTGCCGTCCCTACCTGAGGCGGCGGACGTAATGATGATAATTCTATGAGACGAAAGCAATAATGGACATCATGTGCAGACTGGAAGTGTAACCTATAAACAAATAAGCAAGAATCAATGCTAAGCAAGTATTATTTTCAACTTTGTCTCAATAGTATATGTGTATTAAAAAATAGATCTTTATACAGTGTAATCGTGATAAAGACATGGGAATAAAGAAAATGGATGGCCTTCAACAACTTTGTCGCGTAATAACCAGGTCGTGGTATGATAAACGCTTCGAATATGTAGAAATAATGTAGTCACACTAAGAACCAGTATCAATCGATGGCTCCTAGAATGCAAGGCAAGGTAAGTTCTTGGTTAAGGCTGCAGAGAATAAAGAAGCTAAAACATAATTAATTTATTTAAATATAGACTTTGCCTTCATCATCATCCTTAAACCAACAAAAACAGTTACGATCATCAAATAAACCGAGTTCAACGGCAGTTTTTGATTAACCCACCGAAGAAGAAGAAAATATTATCAAATCAGTTATTTCGAAAATGGTCCAGATGAACGTGCGTTAATAATACTTCCTGTTTATAATTCTAGCTAAATATTTGTATTTGGCGAAGTTGGCCAAGTTAAACGACGCTCTGCTGCCAATATTGTGACATTTTTGTTAAGTGATGTACCTATCTATCTACATTATGTAAGTATGTTTACCTATGCCTTAGAAATTTTATCAATAAAGTGCACGACTGGGTCGTACGAACTTGCTCTAATGTGTTAAAATGTTCTTCGGGGTTGAGATTTTCGGAAAAAGCATTGATACATTTTTTGAATTTCAAGCAATTTTTTTTCCCAAATCGTTTGGCCCTTTTTTTTAAAACAGTTTTTTTTGTAAAAATTCAAAAATTAATATTGTTTTGTTTATAAAAGAGCTCTCGCATTAGAAATTTCATCCAAATCTGTTGAGTGGTTAACGAGAAAATCTATTATGAAAAAACAGGTCCTATGGGAGGTACCGTTACAAGACTTTTCCTGAAAAATTAATTCCAACCAAAACATAAATTTTACTCAAAAACACCATTCAGAAAAATTTATCAAAATAGTTTTTGAGAAAAATAAATTTTTCATAAAAAATTAAATGACAGGTACCTATACCGTCAGTTTTGGAGCTAGAATGCTAATTCCGAAAATCCATCTGTAGGACATCATAAGAATTCTATGGATCAAGTTTGAAGCGAATCGGTCCAGCCGCTTAGGCTGTAGGTGCCGATACAAACAGTCGGATAGAATTGTCGGACCCAATTTTTTCGACTTTTCTATCATCGTAATGTTATATTTGCTAGCATCTGGCAACCAATATCTTCACAAATTGGATTTGGCTCCGTTCAATTGCAAGAGCAAGTTAGATTTTTTTTTACGCAAAAATTGTACTTTTATTTTCTTATAAAATAACAGAACCATAAAACCATTTTTGGGTTCACTTCTTCTAAGACACACCAACAGTGCGACCACGACGACCGATTGTCTTTGTGTGATGACCACGGACACGGAGATCTCAGTAATGAAGCATACCGCGGTGGGCCCGGATCTTCTTCAAACTTTCCAAATCGTCACGAAGTTTTGAGTCCAAAGATGAGGAAGTGTATTGAGTGTACTTGCCATCGACGATATCCTCCGCCCTGTTGAGGAACCAGTTACGAATTTTGTTTTGCGTTGGTTCTGGATGATGGTGACAATTTTGTCGACTTCTTCATCAGTGCACTGGAACTTGGTGAGATCAACTTCGCCCTGCTTGAGAACAATGTTCGCGTAACGACATCCAACACCCTTGATTGCTGTCATGTGCTGAAACTCCTGTGGAATAACGAGACACTTTGTCTTCAGAGTTCATCGAATCCAAGTGAAAAAAGAAGATTAAAGTTAAGAGGAGGTTCTTTGCTCGTCAAACTTCAGCTGCGGTGATCATGGTGCAGACTACAGACACGCATCCATTCTTGTGTCACACTGCATAGCTTGTTCTGCTGGAAGAAAAATTCAAATTGGTGATGAAATATGTTATTGGAAGGAGTTCTAAAGTACATACCTCGCTTCGGAGTGGACCAAAAACTTCATATCAATTTTTCCTTATAAGTTAATAGTAAAAAAAAGTTGGTTGTAACAGAGTTTCTATCGGGCGTATTCATGTTATTGTCTTTTAAGTAGTTTGGAGCACTGGTAAACTGCAAAATGAAGAAAATTTTTTACATTTTATAATAATTAATAATATACATTGACTTAAGTAGTATTACCTGTAATCAAGGACCTTCTTTAGCTTTAAGTTTGAATCTTTCATTTTTGCATTACAAATTTAATTTTTTCCTGGCTTATTTTGATTTTTTTTTTGACATTTGCTTTCGAAGAATGAGGTTATGGTGCGTTCCGGAATAAGGAATCCGCCATTTTTCGAATATTCGAATTAGAGTTAAAAGTATTCGATGAAAAGCACTTTTCGAGATTAAGTTAAGAGGCTCTTAAAGTTACGAGCGGTTTGATATTGTTCGATAAATATGGGCCATATATATATATATTATTTATTATACTACAAATAATGCAAATTTATAAGATTGAAACGAAAAATATATGAACATTCATTTAATTTTGTCAGTGCTTTTTTGATAACCTCAACTTTAATCGCAATTTTTCCTAGAATTTTTTTAAACGTAATTTCAAAAAAGATTGTTTTTGGGATTTTTGTCTATAGTAGTAGTTCTCAATGGAATATTCCATAAAATGAGTGAGTAACCGCTGTAACATTGTAAATCGTCAATTGAATTGACAAATAATTTTGTATTTGGGACAAAAGTAGTTACGTTGCCTAACGGAGTCTGGATTTGTTTATATTTTTACAGTTGCTTATAGGAGCTGTCAAACTTTACTATTTGTTGAATAACTACTAAATAAAGCTTTTGCAAATTCTAAAAATGGTTTTCTAAATTTTAGCAAATTGAGACCTATCGATTGATACCAAATAATATACTTTTGTTTTCATGTGCTGCTAACTAGCTATACACCAAAGTTTAAATTGTTAATAACTAATAAACTATGGTTTTGCGAATGCTAAAAATGGTTTTCTAAATTTAAGCAAATTATTTGCTAATTATTTGCATCAAAAAAATTGAAATTCGTGAGATCGTGCTGCTAACTATACGGCGGTTCGTGCTGCATATGTTCATGCATATCCTTAAAAAGGGAATCATCCTCGTGTGGATTCTTAATGCGCTCAAATAAGAAGGCGCAAGACAGTATCTTGCTACCAAAATCATCGACGCCGTGCCTCTGCGGCTTATGGGTTCATGTCCAGGCGGCTGCTTGACACACTAGTGATCGTGTGAGCCCTAGTCCTGAAGAAAGACAAAAAGGAAGGTATCAGACTTTTATTCTTGCTTTGCCTCTGCCAATCATACTGTCGAGAGACGAACATTCGTCCTGTGAAATGTGCTGCGGCCCAAGATGGCCGGTGGCGTCTTTCTCTAACACAAAAAAATTGTGTTAGAATCCTTGGTTGAATCTTCTTAAACTCCGATTGCAATTAAGCAATATCGGGTATCAAAAGTATATAATTGTACTCAATCACACGCGAGCAAGATGTAATTATTCTATAAGCAGCTTCGTATAATAAATTAACTTCAATAAATTATTCGGACGATGTTAGTTAGGTGAAGTGTCGAGACATAATGAGGTCCCAGACAGAAAACGATGGGCACGCCAAATTCGCGTCCATATTAGGAAGCTCTTTTCCTTCTTTCCAATTTTTTTTCCAGCGTGATTTTGGAAATTTGATGTCTCTAACCCTTGTTTATAAAGCCTATAGTACTCTGAAGAAACAGCTTCTAGTTTTGTAGGGCTTTGCCGCTTGAGATTGCTGCGAACGCTACCAGTTTGGGAGAAAACACCAAAGCCTGGACCGAATGACACTTTGATTCGAAAGAGTGCGTTACATTATATTAAGTCTGACAACAATAATGAGTTAGAGGGAGAAATGGTTGAATGAATTAAATAAATAAAATGTATTGTCTTTTTCGTTTTCAAACGCGTTTAGCCAGGGAGAAAGAGGTTGATGGGTATGTGAATTATGTACATAGAAGGAAAATAATTTTTTCAGTGAGTGATTATTGCGTATTTTTGTGTTTTTGTTTGTGTTTTTGTTTGTGTTTTTTTTTTTAATTTTAGATTTGGATTTGAGGATTATCAATAAATAAGCTGAGAAAGTTTTAAATATTATTTTTACTAAGCAATCAAATGATAAATACATTTACCATTAAGGTTCTGCAAGAGAAACAATATACAACCGCCATCCTGGATATTTTTTTTTATTTATTCTAAATTAGAGGGATGATTCAACAGAATTCGATGAGGAAACGATTATCAGGATCAAAACAAAATCGTCCCTGAACTGCACAACGATCAACATGAAGTCGTACCTGAAATTCACAATGATCAACATATACATGTAGATACGAATTTTTAAAGCAGTCAATTATATTTTTAAATAACAATAATATTTTTATATAATGTATCTATAATTTCAGCTTCTAAAATGATGTTTATTTAAAAATTGTCTTTTGGAATTCGTGTAAATAAAGGATTTGAAGAAGCAAATACCTAATTAGTTTCACTTTTTCTCAGTACACAATTTATTTTCTCTTTGGTGTGCCTAGTTGATGTTGGATACGATCACTGATCTCTATACTACACTGGATAGCGTATCCCTTATAAGGTATAACAGTTTTTGTGTTCCCAATTGAACATGACATTTAGTAGGATTTTTCCTAGACGTCATAGATTTGACACTTGCTTTTGTTTTGTGGTTGATAAACAATTAAGAGATTTTATAGTGATTAATGAAAATAATATTATATCATAATAACCATAACAGCTGAGAATAAAAAATAATATTTAAAAATTAAAGGATGGATCAACAATGTATTTATTGTAAACAAAACAGTGGAAGTGAAGCCAAAAAACTGGGGAGAACATTTCATAAGTAAGATATTTTCTAATTCTCACAATAAAGCACATTGCCAAATGATACTTTTAATAGAAAATAATATGTGAAATCTGTAATTGAATTAATTTACAGATTCCCATTAAAAAATACTATTCTGTTGTAGTTGCCGGGAGCATCCCTACATTGTTTGGAGTGCAGAAAGGTGTTTGCTTCTACTGCAAAACAACACGCATTATACAACAAAATCAAGAAAAGTGGCCGCACAAATTTCACCTTTAAACGTGAATTGTGGCTAAACTAAGCAACCTAGCGACTTCAAACATGCATATTCGTGATCTATTCAGTAACACCTTTCAATTGATGTATCGCATTATAAAAAAAAAATCAAAAAAAGTGGCCACAAAAATGACACCTTTAAACTTGAATTGTGGCTACACTAAGCAACATATCGGGTTGTTGGGTTGGTTTTGGTTTCTTAGGTCAGTTTCATTGACTGAGTAGCATCATTAGTATAACAAAAGGATGTCGATTCTTTGTTTGGAAAATTTTTATACAATTTGTCAAAGTACTGCGAAAACTTCTGATTGATTGAATGATGATTATGATGGTATAAGTGGAATGGTGCTGCTTTTTGAATTTCACTAGTGAAAACAACTAAAGCACAGGTTGCACAATAATTTTATTAAGATTTAATAACAAAAATCTTTGTAGATTGTAGTAATCATACTTACTTATACTTACATGCTTCTTAAAGTCCCCTTCTTAGGCTGTATTCTTTTCCACATCACCAAGTTGGGTAGAATACTAGATGCGTTTCCCCAGTAGGCCTAATCCTCGTTATAATCTACCTTATAATATATAAACGATATAATATATCCTATGAAATACTTAATACAACTAATACAAAAATAACAAAAAACAAAAATTTTTTCTCGTGGGCAGATTTCCGAACAGCCTTTATAGGATTCTTCCTACCTGCCCGACACTTGCACCGTTTGGAAGAAGAAATCCTACGCCAAAGGCCAAGGAGTATATTCTCGCCGTCCAATACTTGCTGCATCAACAGCCGCGAATGTCAGCAGCTGAGAATATCGACCGGATTTTTGATAACATGAGGCCTGAGTACCGGTATTATATCCGCCGTAAGGATTTTGAGACGCCAGATGAGTTGGCCCATTTAGCCGAGGAATTTGAAGCAATCAAGAACGACCAGTCACACTCCGCCGACACCCCGAGTTCCGCCATCCAACGTGCCGTATGACCGCAAAACGCACTGTTGGAATTGCAAGGATAGGGGTCACCGCAAGGAATCGTGTCGCCAACCGTTCCGCTTATTTTGTTCGTTTTGCGGGGAGGACGGGAGGCTAACAAAAGATTGTTCGTGCCACCAGCATCCTGTAGCCGTGGTTAACACACCTCCAGCAAACGACCCCCGCTGTTTCATACCCATCAGAGTGGAGGACCAGGATTTTCACGCGCTAGTGGACACCGGGTCTACGAAAACCTTCATAGGATTTTCGTTGAGGCAAATATTCCGTGAACTGGCATTACCTTTGCGAAAGTTTCAGAAAGCCATTCATTTAGCCAACAGAGCCCCCGTCATAACGACCGAACACTACACCGTCACGTTCTTCCTCGGAGAAACCGCATTGACAAGCGAGGTGACTTTTCTCCCTTCGCTGACAGAAGATGCATTAATCGGGATGGATTTGCTTAGCAAAGCTGGCCTGCAAATAACCATGGGAGGAAAAACAGTGGTCAGTAGGAAGCCGTCGACAGGCCCTACTGGTAGCGATACATGTCTGGCCACTTCACATCTTCCGGTCCACCAGCAAGAAAAGTTAGACGAACTATTAAAATTGGAACTTCCTTTCGACGAGATAAAGGAATTAGCGAATGTTCCCCCGCACTGAATTCGTCTTAAGACCACCGAGCCGTTTAAACAACGCTATTACCCTCGAAATCCGGCAATACAAAAAATCATTGACGAGGAAGTGGATGAACTACTACAAACCGGTAAGATACGTCCATCCAAAAGCCCGTATAGCTCGCCTATAGTCCTAGTAAGAAAAAAAGGCGGATCATGGCGGGTGCGCGTAGACTTCCGGCAACTAAACGAGTTATCGATTAAAGACGCGTACCCTCTGCCGTACATAGTATCAATACTAGACAAACTTCGAGGAGCCAAGTTCATGAGTACCATCGACCTGAAGCAAGGATATTGGCAGATTGCATTGGAGCCGCGAAGTCGTCCCTATACTGCCTTCACCGTTCCGAGCAGGGGACTGTTTGAGTAGAACGTTATGCCTTGCGGCCTCCCTACGGCAGGAGCCACTTTCCAAAGGGCAATGGATGCTATTTTTGGACCAGACATGCTCGACCACGTGTTTGTCTACTTGCATGACATCATTATCATCAGTCCAAGTTTTTCCGAACACATCCAGCATTTGACCGAGGTTTTCTAACGGCTTCGTTCAGCCAATTTAAAAATCAACGTAGACAAATGCAATTTCTGCCGGGAGAATCTCAAATACCTCGAGCACGTAGTGAGCAGAGAGGGAATTCATACCGACCCCGATAAGGTTTCCGCGGTTCAGGAGCCAAAAGCACCTTCCAACATCCGAGAGTTACGCCGAATATTGGGGATATGTTCATGGTATAGGCGTTTGATTAAGGATTTTTCGACAGTCGCTTCACCGCTGACCGGTTTGCTCAAAAAGAACGTTAAGTGGGAATGGACCTCGATTCATCAAACGGCGTTCGACCTACTCAAGGAAAAGCTCACCGAGGTACCGGTATTGACCTGCGCGAACTTCGATATACCGTTTACGGGGGACGTACGAATGGTCGACAAAAAAAATGTCGACTGGATAAATACAAATTTCATCGACTATCAAAATGTCGACTGAAAATTGATCGACAGAAAAAAAGTAGACAGTTTAAAATCCAGACTATGAAAATGTCGATTGAAAAAGTGTCTGTAAAAAATGTGGACTTTCATCCTGATAAAAAATATAATTCTTTTGATTGCATCGACAGTTTTAATTTTTAAATTATTTTTAAATCATAGTAGTAGGGCCGCAACACTGATCGACAGTGGCAAAGTGAATGATGTTCACATGCATGCGGCGCCGCATCATCACTTTGTTATTTGTTTGGGCATACGGAAGATGCGACCCTACCTCGAGGGCTACCATTTTAATGTAGTTACGGATCATCATTCGCTCAAGTGGTTGCATTCTTTAGAAAATCCTTCCGGCCGATTAGCCCGCTGGGCATTAGAATTGCAACAGTACGATTTCACAATCAGTCCCAACGTAATTGGGACGAGCACATCCCGGAGTTGACTTTCGCTTTAAATTCCAGCCGTCACGAGTCCACCGGTTTCTCACACGCCATGCTAAACTTCGGTCGAGAACTTCGAACGCCGAATGAGTTCAACTCCCTTTTACCGTCACACACCTCCCCCGAAGATATAAACACCCTCAAGGAGCGCATGCAAACTTTGTTTGAACTGGCTCGCGTGCATCTCCAGAAAGCTAGCCAGATCCAAGCTAAATATTACATTTTACGCCGACGAGCCTGGCGTCCCAGCATAGGAGAACAGGTGTACAAAAGGTCTCACGTCTTGTCTTCCGGAGTAAATTATTTTGCTGAAAAACTGGCCCCCCGTTACGACGGCCCCTACGAGGTCGTTAGGTTCATTTCTCCCGTCATTGTGGTCCTTAAGCCTAAAGGAGCGATAGCGGCAAAGAGAAGAGAAACCCAAATCCGCGCTCATGTGCGAGATTTAAAAGGGTTCTATTCATATCAGACCAAGGACAACCCGGATGGAGGGAACCAAACAGCTGCGCTTGTTATAACCCCTTCGACCACCGAACAACACCATCAAAAGAAAAGAAAAAGAAGGGCTCGCAAGAAAAATAAATCAATCAGTCAGAAAGCAGACGTCAACGAAAGCAGTCCTTCCACCACCAGTCGTACCAAATCGCTATCAACTAGGAAAAATAAATTCAGTCAGCCGTCAGCCGTCCACCAGGACACTAGTCAGCAGTGCATATTGGAGCTAGCGATTCCCTGTCAGAGAGGTGAGATAAATGTAATTTATAACCGGCCAGACATTCATGTATCAACCGTCTGCAGAATTGGACACCCAACCGAATCCCCTCCTCGACCAGTCAACTATTTGCTACCACTCCCGCTTCCCTACGACGAGGCTATGGACACCGAAAGCGATATACCGAAAAAGAGGAAGATCACCGTACCTCGCATGGGCGTGCGTCGGAGCCCGAGGCAGAAGCCACAGGAGAACTGGTCGACTAGTCCTAGGTTCCATCGGCTATCGGCACCGGAACGGGTAGCCTGTCCTTCTTCGGCACCGAAGGTGCCTACCAAGGGAACGAAGCCCACGAAAACCGGAACCAAACCATGGCTCCGGCAACCTACTAAGCCGCAGAAAATGAAGCCGCCAGCAAGGGAAGAGGAGTCAGCAGTATTGCGCATAGAGACAAAGCGACAAGTAAGCCGAGCGACTTTACACCACGACCTGGAAGCTGCCCGACCCATTCCACCGCGACCGCCGGCCGCTTCCTATTTGGAAAAAGTACGGGAGCAGCGTATTAAAGCCGAGGAAATCTGGTTTTCACTTCACCCGCCCGTAGATAAACCAGCACCTGAACCGTTGCCGAGTAGTAGCGGCCAGTCCGTCGGAACCGCTCGCCAATCCCTTCCTTTCCCGGCCCCAACAGTTGGTGGAGTTCCTAGCACAGGCCCATTAGTCACCGCTCCTGGACACGTTGTTCCTTTAACAGAGGCCAAACCGATACCGAGTTACAACCACCAGCACCAGCACCAGCACGTTGGACCCGCTCACCGCTCTTTCCCTCTACCATCACAGGCAGCCGGTTCAGCACTTGGTACAGGTCCGCCAATCGTCGCCCCTGGATGCATCTTTACTTTGCCCCCTGCAGCAGATACGTTGCCTCAAGAAACCCCACGTTATGCGCTGCTGTTGGATGGGAACGGTAATATGTGTTTCCCCGGTCGAGTCTCTTCTCCAGTTGCCGCGATAGAAACTTCCGAGCCGTCGTTTGACCCTTTCCTGAGGATCAAGCTGCGAGCCGAAAAGTATCATAGGGTCTTTGTCATTCAACGCCCTTGGGGACCCATTCACGTCCGTATGAACAGGCGAGGAACCCGCGCCGAACTACGCTTCCGGAATCAGAGGAAGTTTATTGAAATAAACGTGAAACCGAATTTGAATTCTTTATGTTTTGTTTATATATGTAAGAAGAAATGAATTGTTTAAGTTTTTTTTCAATAAAGAAAAGTTATATTTTTAATACTTTAAATGGATTATTAAAAAAAAATCATAATAAAAGAAAAAAAAATCATAAAAAAAACCATAAAAATAAAATCATCAAAAAAACAAAAAAAAAATCAAATAAAAACCTACCGCCGAATGCCTTTTTGACGAGAAAGTCCTCGTCACATTAAGTAGGGGGGAATGTCACGAAGTTACAAATTTCCACTTTCTATCCGCCGCCCACTACTTGGAAATCTTCTTATACCCATACACCAGAAACACCTCCAACCACCACCGACGAAGCCGCTCCACACCACACCATACACAATGACATCACCAATTACCATACAATGACATCACCAAAAAACATAAACCGAGCCATCCTACACCCCACCGCACACAGCGCCTTCATCAACCAACATAGACGAAGCCATTCCACATTCCACTGCACTCAACAAAAACAACCACCGACAACACCCGCCAACCCTGGGCCCTTTAGCATTTGAAATAGACCTCCAACCACTTGCAATAGCCAACACATTAGCAAGCGACAAAGAACTCAATAATGAAATATTTATAGCTAAATTCGCATTTTATCTTTCAATTCACACTGTGTCTTTCCAGAAATATACATAAGGAGGAGTGGAGAATACACCGAAAATCAGATTCGAAATCTCCGCTAGTGGTTTCGGTGCTAATCAAGCGCACCAAGGAATTCGTCTCTAACCTTAAGGCATACTGTATGGGAATACCAGTCAGCAGCTTTAAATTAATTTTTGGTATTTATACCGTGAAAGAGCCCTGCTCACCGTTTATGTCAGCTTTTCTCTCCGTTGTCCATCGTAGAGAATCGCTAGACCGGCCATAGGCCAACAGCTTATGTCGTGGATCGTTTACTTTACAGAGTACACACCACAGACCTGTTTATGTCGCAGCTATTGCTTCTTTAAGCAATACTGTAGACCGAGTTCATACTCACCTGTTTATGCCGTAGTCCCTTCGTTTAAGTAAGGAGGAATTACAGGCCGAGCTCTGCTCAACCGTTTATGTCAACTTTTCTCTCCGTTGTCCATCGTAGAGAATCGCTAGACCGGCAATAGGCCAACAGTTTATGTAGTGGATTGTTTACTTAACAGAATACGCACTACAGACCTGTTTATGTCGCAGCTATTGCTTCTTTAAGCAATACTGTAGACCGAGTTTATACTCACCTGTTTATGCCGTAGTCCCTTCGTTTAAGTAAGGGGGAATTACAGGCCGAGCTCTGCTCAACCGTTTATGTCGGCTTTCCTCTCCGTTGCTTCGTAGAGGATCGCTAGACCGGCAATAGGCCACCAGTTTATGTCGTGGAGCATTTTGCTTTGAAGAGTGAAACAATACAGACCGGCAATAGGCCACACGTTTATGTCGTGGACGGTTTCTTAGGAACCCCACAGACCTAGTCTTAAGTTGAAGTTTTGAATTAAAATATATTGTACGAAATAAATTGTTAATTTAATTTTTCTATTCATTAAATTTTGATTGTTAAAAAGAAAATATTAAATTGATGTATTATATGCAATATATTGTTAAGTTTAAGAAAAATAATAAAAGATTTGGAGTTCGCAACTTCTGAAATCAAAAGTTTTCGCTTTCTTATTGATACACCCTGGACACCGACGAGCTAACCTCAGCCTCTACACAAAAAAGCATCACAAGGTAGAAGAAGGTATAGATGGTAGATGTTAAAAGAAAAAAATTAAAAAAAGTGTTTAAAGCAGAGACCCTGAGAACCTCATCAAGAAGGCAATATCCTTGAATCCTGATCGCGAAGGAGGAAGAGAAGAGGAAGACCTAAAAATTCCTGGCAGCTACAAATGTAGAAACACCAGCATATTTGGTTGGCATCAGAAAAATAAATGAGGTAAACCCTTTGGTTTTTCTTCGTGTACGATCAGGTCTTTATTAATTTTTCGTATAGAAAAAATTACCAGTCCGGCCAATAGAAATTTTAAAATCACTCTTTGGTGTTGTTCTGAGCAGGTTATTTTTAAAGTTTAGTTTTTTAGTTCCATAATTTCTTCCATCCATGATTTTACTAGCTGTCTGTTTATCTGTTTTTCCGGAAAGTTTTCTTCAAAAATGGTTTGGACTATTCTAACTGTTTCTTCGAATCCTATTGAAGGAATTATCAGTTTTCCGAATTCAGAACTCGTTGTAATACTTTCGTAGGCCCTTGCTGTCGTCAATCATAAACTGCGAGCAAGCTTCGCAATTGAGTTTACTTTTCAGTTTAAACACTGCAAATCCAGCATAGTATGCAGCAGCTCCCCTCTGCAGTTTTTCTGAGATTGTTGGATTATATTGTGGTTCTGACTCAATCGTTGTTTTTGACTCAATGTCTTGATCAACGTCATCGCCATTCGTCTTATCATCCTGCTCAATTTCTATATTTAGGTGAAGTTTTTTGTCTAAGAGGTTATCTTTTAGTGGCTTTTTAACAAGAAAGTCTTCATCTGAAGATTTTTTTTCTTTCCATAATCAGCTCCTTGCAGCAATGGTGCATCTTCGTATCCAGAATGTTCGGAAGAACTTAAATGCTGAAAGATGATTTTTTTGAGATTTCGAACGACTCTCAAGGCCGAAGGATTTTTGTCATAGGAACCTCTATTAGATCGCGCCATAGAAAATACATTTTCTGCAACATCTGTGTTGAGATGTGCAAGAAGTAAGAAGCTTTGCTCTTCATTTTTCAGATATTCCTACATCTGAATAATTCCAAGCAATGTTTGCCGTAATCCATTAAAGCATGGAGGTATTTGTACTTCACTAATAGATCTCCAAGGAGAAATCCATTCTCTGGCACTTTTTAACGAATGCAGTATGTCGTTAGAATCTGAAAGTGCCTGTTGGTTGGGATTTCTGGAGTACAGCTGTGCAGTGTTAAGGGTATCGAACAAATCATTCATCTTCTTAAAAAATCTGGCTGTTGCATCAGCCTTTAGTTTATCCTCATCCTTTTCAAAGAAGTTTATTGCCAATGCATACATTATTCCAGATGATACATTGGCACTGAAAACCTGTGTGGCCAATTTCACTTGCATTTTTTGAAACTGACTTGGCTCTATATGAATCTTTGAAAGTTTGAAAAAGACTTGAAAAATTCCTTTCGAGTCTTCTTCGACGATCCTCTTAAGAATATTCCAATCAACGATGTCATCATTTATAAGTATCTTGTGTTTTAACAAAATGTTACGAATACTTTTGAAAAGATGCACATAATCGTATAATAAGAAAATTCAGTGGTTTTCAATTTCAATATAAGGAGAGTGATCCATAAATAGGCTTGGTCCAAGTTTTCTGTAAGCTGAAACATTGTTACTGCCTTGGTCGCAACTTTTTGCAACTACAACTAGCCCACATTTCAAAATTTTAGTCAAAATTTCCAACAGCATCTTGGATAAAACATCGCCTTAGGGTGAAGACCATAGCTTTGGATGCTATTATACTTGACCTACAGAACTCTTCAAAATCGGTAAACCCATACATCATATCCTCCTTGATGCTATACTCCAATTCTTTCTTGATTGCCATCTCATCGAATAGAAGTACGCATCTTCGATCTATAGCTCTCATGTTTTTGGATTTTTCTGTTAGCATATCTGCCTGAACCAAGTTGGCAGACGTATTTGTGCATGCCAACCGTATATAGTAATTATAGCTGGCAGTTTAAATCCTGACTTTAGCATAAAGGAGTAGCAGGATGGAGATTTGTAAAAAAAACCTTAAAAATTATTCCCGTTCCTTGTTTCCCCAATTAGCTTTTGGTATATGGAAGAGTTGAACTAAAATGAAAGTTTTCAACTCTTCTGTTGAATTTTCTAAAAGATTACTTACGTGTGCTTCTGATGTCAGCCTTTTATTAGTTTGTTCTTTGAATGTGTCGCGAAAGATATCGCGACGCACAGCACGATTTACTATTTTGCGCACAATTTTTCGTTTATAAGAACATTTTCCTCCTGAAGGAAATTGAGTGGGAGAAATTTCGGTGCTGAAAGGCACAAGTGGAATAGAATAATCTCGTCCTTCATATGTTTTAAATGAGCTTGAAACTAAATTAAAGAGAGGTGAGGAAGGACATGGGTGAAGGATCAGAGCCAGGGGTGACAAGTGCAGTAGTTACAGTGGAAGTCGGTTCAGTCCTGGACTCATATGGAATAGGTTCAGAATTACTAAGGAGTGGCAACACTGTTTTGCAAGTAGATAGAAGTCATATAAAAGTGCTCCTCAGTTATTTTCAAATAAAATCAGTTAAAAGTAACAATGAATTACCAAATAATTTCAAGCAATTTATTTAACAGCTGTTTAAAAAATCTATGCTAAAATTAGCTGATATTCAGGTAATCTTGATATTAAAAAAAGGAAATAAACTTCCCTGAGCCATTTTGCAAGTCACATGACCGAAAACAAAAGAGACATCCACCAAACTTCACCTGAAGACTCAAACAATTTCGGACACGATTATAGAAGAACCCCAAAAATATTTAGAGCTAACTCAATCATGTCGATTTCATCCACTGATTTTGAAAGAATCAAATCAATAATTGACGATTCTCTTTCCACTCAACTTGCGAAAGCAATCGATCTTTTAGCAACAAAGGAGGATGTCAACAAATTGAATGCAGAAATTAACGTTCTTCGAATTCAAAATGAAGTCCTAACGCGACAAATAAATCAGTTTGAAGCCCGATGTAATACACTAGAAGAAGAACTTGAGTCCCAAAATCGTGAAATTAGAGGAAAAAATATTATTATAACGATCCCAAATGAAAATCACGTCGACCCACAGGAAAAAGTTGAAAGCACAATGAGAATCTTGCTTGGAGACGTTCACCCGCAGAACATATCGAACGCAGTGAAATTAAGTGAAAACAGAAATATTATCAAACTTAAAATCGACACTGGTTCTAATGAAATCGCTTATAAAATGATAAACAATTCCTCTAAACTAAAAGGCACCGGTGTATGTATCCAACGCGATCTATCGAAACTAATGCAAACGAAACGCAGAGTCCTTCTAGGCTATAGAAAGATTATAAAAACGCACTACCCGAACGAAAACATACAAATTAAAAACAACAATATTATTATTCGCAAGAAGACATTTTATTTAAACAATTTTTATATTCTTAAATATGATAAATTTGATGGGGAAGAAGCATTACAAGAAATGTTTGGAATGAAAATGAATTTTGATGCTGTCAAAGATCTGTCAATGTCATCCGCCAACAGACGTCGAAACGATCGTACTAGATTAACAGATGCTACTCCACCAGGGATGTCGCCTGGAAAAAATTTACCAGGGAGTAGCACCTTAGTACACGATTGAGAATTAGCAGCCGTCAGCACAATACTAAACTTTAATTCAAATATTTTAGCATATAATATCTCAGGTCTTAATAATAAATTATTATTTCCTGATTTTTTCAATTACATTAAAACTTTCGATTTATTTTTTCTCTTCGAAACATACATAACCAATGAAAACATACAAAAATTTAAGAATTACTTCAATGGATTCAAACTTTATATTAAAGGTGCAATAAAATCATCAGTTAAAGGAAGAGCAAGCGGTGGTAGTATCTATGGAATAAGAACAACATTACTTAAAACATATGAATTTGTTCAATATGAAGAAGTTACAGTTGTCAGACTTATTCAAAAAAAGAATATGTTCATAGTGCCTACCTACATCAATTGTAATAAGTGGAACGATGATTATGAAAAATTGAGTGAAATTATGTGTCAACTGTCCGGTGAAAGCATTTTGGTAATTGGCGATCTCAACGCCCGGACATGCAATAAACAAATTACAACCGTAAACTCAATCAAGAACCCGCTAATTTCATCATCTTCCAGGATATCAAAGGATGATGTTTGTAACAGAAATGGGGAAAACCTCTTGGAACTGCTGCAAATGTACGACTGCGTCATATTAAATGGATGCACAAACGGAGATCTTGAAGGCCACTACACATTTGTTGGAGGACAGGGTAAATCGGTGATTGACTACGGGGCAGTAAATGGTGACTGGTTGGACTTAGTTTCAACTTTTGAAGTGCAGTGCAAAACATACTCAGACCATATGCCCATTGTGTTGAAATGGACGAACGAACCAAGAACTCAACAAAATGAACTTAAACTTATTCCGAAACTTAAATGGAAATGTGAACAGTTATGTTCTTATCAAAACAAATTGAATAAACATCTGTCCGAAATCCCTGCAAACTTCAATTCTATCGAAAAATTCTCAAATGCAGTAACATCTAGTATAAGGAGCTCCTCACAAACACAAAATCAAACTCCCACAATTAAATTTAAACAGAAATGGTTCGATTATGAATGTGTTAAAGCACGACGAAAATCATTCACTTTTTTAAATGCTCTACGTAAATGCTACAATGAAGACCTGAAGAGATGGTATTTAGAATCAAATGCTAGGTATAAGAAGCTATGCTCCCTTAAAAAAATTGAATTCCAAAACAACCAAGCACGCTCGCTAGGCCTCATTAAAAACCCAAAAGAGTTTTGGAAAACAGCCAAAGAAATAAACGGATCCAACTTCATTATAGGCGTGACTATATCTGCAGAAGATCTCGCTTTGCACTTCAAAGGGTTACTTTTCAACAGCTCGAGTTTACAATTCGCATATGCCGAACCGTTAGTGCTAGACGAAATTCTTGATTCGGAAATAACAGTTCATGAAATTCAAAATGTTATTAATAAAGCGAAAAATGGAAAAGCACCCGGTGAAGACGGTATACCGTATGAATTTTTCAAAAACGCCTGTCCGACATTGAACAATAAGTTAAAGCACCTTTTTAATGAGATATTAACAACAGCAACAATTCCAACCTCATTCAAAAAATCCGTGATATTTCCAATCCATAAAAAGGGTGATTCTAATAATCCTGAAAATTACCGTGGAATCTCATTCATGAATACTATTGCTAAAATTTTTTGCGGTGTACTTGTAAGCAGGCTTGAAAATTGGGTTGATCATCACAATATTCTTACGGAACTTCAAGCTGGTTTCAGAAGAAACTACTCAACTGTCGACCAAATTTTTTGTCTCACCTCAATAATAAAAGCATTTCAAGCTAGAAAAAAGAAGGTTTACTCATTTTTCGTCGACTTAAAAGCAGCTTTTGACCTTGTAAACCGAAATGCACTATTATACAAGCTGTCACAAATAGGTCTTTCCTCAAAATTTACCAAAGTCCTGAAAGAAATGTATACAGGCACGCAAGCAGCAGTATGGGATGGATCAGCTTACTCTCAGTGGTTTGATACAGACTCGGGAGTTAAACAAGGATGCCTTTTAAGTGCGCTACTATTTTCGCTCTTTATAAATGACATAGTCTCGTGTATACCCGGTGGAATTAATATTGCTGATACTAACGTTAATGTACTTTTGTATGCGGATGACCTGGTTCTACTATCGGAATCTACTGATAACCTACAACTGATGATTAACCGCCTTTCAAATTATTGTGAAACGTGGGGCCTCTCTATAAACATTGAAAAATCAAAAATTATGGTCTTCTCACATAGCTCCCGAAGTTTAAATAGATACAAATGGTACTACAAGGGCAACGAGATTGAAGTTTCTAAGGAATATAAATACCTGGGACTGAAAATAAATTCGGTTTTAGATTTCAAAAACCACCACGAAGGGAAAGTTGCTGCTTCCCAGAGTTTAGTTAACATGACGTGGCGTAAAATATTTTCTAACAAAAATATCACTCTTTCTATGCTGCTCAAATTTGGGGAACAGATGAATTGGAAGTGATTGAAAAATTTCATCGAAATTTTCTGAAAAAAATGTTTCATCTACCAACAAACACCCCAAACTATGCATTGTATCTCGAAACTGGCCTGCCTAAGATTTTTACATATACACGGAGAGAATTGAAAAATCACCAATTGCGAAATATTCAGTTGCAATTTACAAAACATGTTTTTTTTGTAAATCACGGCGCTTTGATTCGAAACTGATAGAGCAATTGGCAATTTAACTTTCAATTCATCGCAAATTACAACAATTCCTGAGTTGAGATTTACAATTAAAAGTTATAATTCAAGCTTGTGCCCTTCAAAGTAAATTACAACCTTTTTGTCGCAATTTACTACTTCAAGGGAGTAATTCCATTTATACTTTTTACCAATCTGGATTTGCTAAAATTTTTTCGTGATTTACAATCACTGAGTATTAAATTCAACTCAAGTGTGTCTGACGGCTACGTCGAAGGTCCGGAGTTCGATCCCTGCCTCGAACTAATAATTATCTTTTTTTTTTGGTACTGTCTCTTTTGAGGAAATGTAAAATCATCGAAAAATAAATCTATTTAATATTAAAAGTGGATCTTTGTAAGCCATTCGGATTCAGCGGGAAATGATATTCCACCAGAATATCAACGCACATACAGGAATCGTTTAGAATATAAGTCATTAGGCCCAAGCCCCGCTTGTGTCTCCAATAATGCCTTTTTTGTAGTTCTATTATGTACATAGGGAGCTTGTACTTGTTGAATTTCAACTACTCATTATATACAATTTCTTACCTTTACTTAAATGATCATCACAAAAAAATGTACATTAGAGGTTAGAGGTTAGACAACCAAAATAAGACGACTAGGTATATTTTTCTCGCCTAAAATGTAACTCATATTCAGGTTGCTTCTTATTATTAATTTTGATATCCGACTTGGATACATCACCATGGCCTAGTAGATGTGTGCTAGGTTGGTATGCAGAGGGTCTCGAGTTCGATTCCTAGAATCAGCCAAGTAAGTAAAAGTTACATTTTTCAATAAATAATAATAAATGCTTTTCAATAAATAGAAAACGTTGCTTCTCTCTCAAAGCGATATAATTTGTTACAAATTGAGTAAAATGGGGTTGCAATTTACGACTTTACCACTCATTTTTTCAAAAACATATTTTTGATTCAAAACAAAAAGATGGAAATCTACGACTAGCTTTTTTGCAATTTACAATCGAGTAAATATAAAATTGATACAAATTTGGATCAATTTTCGATTCGCGATGGCAATGTTTTTTTTCTCAGGATCGAATTATTGACCCAAAAAAGTGGTAATTTGCTATTTTTGAGTGTCAATATCTTCATTTCGTTCAATTTTGAAAATTGCGAACAAGGAGTCGTAATTTACAAAACCTGATCTAAAAATTCTTTCCGTGTACTCTCAAGCTACAAGCAGACTTTATCTTAAAAATTGCTTCACATTCTGATACTCGTCTAACGAAAAAAATGCTTCATTACGAAAATAGAAACAACGACTGGTGGATGGTAAAATGGCAAAATATTGCCTCTTATTATAACATTGTTTTGGATTGGAACTTCAGTAACCTAAACTCATTAAAAGAACAACTTTACTCCTTAATACAAATCAATGAAGACTACACTCGTAACGCATTTATTGAAGAAGCACGACAATCTGAAAGCAGAATTATGTATTCGCAATTAAATTATCACCTCTGCTGTAACAACTACTTTCAAGATGAACTGGGCTATGAAGAAATATCGTTGCTGTTTAAATCGAGATGTGAGCTCATCTACCTAAACGGCAGTCCATACAATGGTATAATTGTATGTATACGTAGTTTTTAGAAAAACTAGGTAATTAAATCACCGAAACACAACTTTATTTTAAACTCGTAGCGAATTCGAAACTTTGTATTGCAGCCAAATTTAGTTTTTAAAATCATGAGCACCATACGCACAATGAGAATAATGATTCAAAATTTGCATGTAATAAAATTCTATATATGATACACCTTCTGTCCCACTCTAACACACACCTACGATCTATCCATAAGAAACAAAATTGCACTTTCCGCCATCTCAATAAGAACCGTTATATCGTTTTCATAAAGAAAACCCATAAGAGAAAAAGAAATTCGTCCTCACCACTACTTCCTAACAACACGTCTATACCCTACATACCAGCAAAACAATATCCAGATTCCAAAACAAAAAGCAAAATTAGTGTTGTTTTTTTCCTCTCTCTAACCCTTATGAGAATTTTGAATTTTGTGTGTAGTGCTCTCGTTTCCTCTTTTTTTTTGTTTTATGACCATTCTTGGTCTGTTCTTTACTCCCTTCCATCTGCCCCTCCTCATCAGTATGTCGAAACACAGTTGTAGGGTTCTGCCACCCCGTGGAGCACCAATCGTTCCATTTTACTGTAGTACAAAACCTACATGTACATGTATGTAGCCTACCATAGGTTAGAAAAAACTACATTTGTTTCGTCTGCTACGTAGTTTATGTAGTTTATGTAATTAAATGTAGTTAAATGTAGTTTATGTAGCAGACGTAGTTTGAGCTGTCAAATTATCTGTCAGCAATCAGTTTTACAGTTTTTTTTACGATCTTACAGTTTCCAAATCGGTTGTTCTTGGAAGACTATCAAAACTAAACTTGATTTCAATTTTTCTTTTTTGATTTTTTTATTTTTGTAGGTAATTTGTAATGTGCAAATGTACAATAAGGAACAACAAATGTTCATACATAATAAAATATATGTATACAAATATAAATTCTTAAATCTCGTTGTTCGTTGGTCTTGAATCAAGACTCTTGATTCTGGAATCTTGAACTTGATACTTGATAAATTTATATTAATTATTCCAATTGTTTTATACTTACTATACGTGCATGTAGCAAACGTAACAAATTGTAGTAAATAAGGCGTGTAGTTTATTAAATTAACTACTCGTAGTAAATGATGTAGTAAATGTAGTGTAGTTAATTCGGCCAACCCTGGTGCTGATCATAAAACCACATGAAACAGCCTAGAGGATATATGTTGATTCGCTCACGCCTATCCGATATAGGCATATGATGTTCAATCCTATAGCATTGTTGTAACCTAGCTAACACCTACAAACCACAACCTCCATTCAAATCCCTCAATAAATGCCTAGAACTCAAATGCTTCATTACCTTATAACACAAGAAAACCCCGAAGACGTTACTCCAGGATGCACTCTATACTCTAGCTATTGTTACTCTCCTCTGTATCAATGGGACGAAAGCAACCCTATGCCGGCAACACCATTTCGCGTTAACTGTTAATCATAACAGCGGATTCGAATGGTATGCGACAACGCAGGGTTGTGGTTGAGATCGGCCGTCGTAGGGGCCAGCAACACCATAGCCATGACTAGCTCAGCCAGGCCGTGGGCACTTGCTCCAGGATCTACAAAACCGGTGTTACATCCAATTTTTCTCTGCCGACCGTTGAACTCGTGATGTATGAGTTCGAATATTAATGTTTATATGCTTAGAGCTCCCTCAACAATTGAAGATACAGTCGAACACACTATCAAGAAAGGAATCGATCACGCTTGCACATCCTATTCCTTTATGAATGTTATGCGGAAAAGTGTTGATATAAATCGTCCCCTACCAGACCTAAGACAACATACACGCATGTTTGGAAAGAGCGAAACACCGATGTCAAAGCTCGCGTTGGCCTTGACTAACTCCACGCTCGCCTATGCCAACATGATATAGTAGGCGAGGGGGAGGAAGGTGTCTAAGTAAAAGGTGGGGAATTCAAGTTGGTAATAGAATCCCCTGGTGTTTCAACCCTCCCTCACTAGTATTACGAATCAATTTCATAACCCTAGCCTTGGTTTCGCGTAGACCTAATAATCGTAGTTATTATAAATATAAAGCGGAACCCCTTACGAAGTCGGGTTGCCTAAAGCAGGTGAATGGCAACCCTAGCCTCTTAACCCTCCCAAAGCAATAACAGAAATCAACTCTCCTATCATCACTCATCTTTGGATTCCTATATGGCTATCTATTCTGTATTAGCGGAGTCCCCAATATAATAATTCCGTCTTTTAATGACGGAACTGAACTAGCTAACTAATAGCTCAACTATAAACCTCAACGTATCATAAGACAACGCAGGGTTGTGGTTGAGATCGACCGTCGCGGGGGCCAGCAGCACCATAGCCATGATTAGCTCAGCCAGGCCGTGGGCACTTACTCCAGGATCTACAAAACCGGTGTTGCATTCAATTTTTCTCTGCCGACCGTTGAACTCGTGATGTGAGTTCGAATATTAATGTTTATACGCTTAGAGCTTCCTCAACAATTGAAGATACAGTCGAACACACTATCAAGAAAGGAATCGATCATGCTTGCACCTCCTATTCCTATATGAATGTTATGCGGAAAAGTGTTGATATAAATCATCCCCTACCAGACTTAAGACAACATACACGCATGTTTGGAAAGAGCGAAACACCGATGTCAAAGTTCGCGTTGGCCTTGACTAACTCCACGCTCGCCTATGCCAACATGATATAGTAGGCGAGGGGGAGGAAGGTGTCTAAGCAAAAGGTGGGGAATTCAAGTTGGTAATAGAATCCCCTGGTAATTATTATAAATATAAAGCGGAACCCCTTACGAAGTCTGGTTGCCTTAGGAAGGTGAATGGCAACCCTAGCCTCTTAACCCTCCCAAAGCAATGACAGAAATCAACTCTCCTATCATCACTCATCCTTGGATTCCTATATGGCTATCTATTCTGTATTAGCGGAATCTCCAATATAATAAATCCGTCTTTTAATGACGGAACTGAACTAGCTAACTAATACCTCAACTATAAACCTCAACATATCATGAATTATCTGAAAAGCTTCATGTACTAACTCTGCTGCTCATCTTAATAATTTCAAACACACTTACACACACACCACATCCTGTTTTTGGTGTAAATATGGGACATGTCAACGCATTAAGCCGTTGCCACACCGCAGGAACTGGCCATTCCGCGGAATCCCTATGTGGTGTCGTAAATGAAGAGCTTAAGATGCCAAGTCGCCATTGCAGTGTAGTTTATGCTGTGGACTTTGACGAGATAGGCTCTCAGATCCAAATCACCCAAAATCGTGACGAGTCCATAAGACAACTGCGGGAATGACTGGAAACAGAATGGGTGGTAGGCTATAATCTAGTAGATGGGTTGGTTTTTAGAAAAAGTGACGCTGGAATACTACAGTAAATTGTATTCGTTGCATAATGTGTTCAGCTCCTGCTCATATAAATGAGCGCAATCTGTATAGCATCCCCAAGGAGCCAGTTCCGTTTGACACCATACACTTGGATCATTTTGGTTCCTTGCCGTCCATAGTTTCAAAGCGTAAACACATCTTAGCGGTCATTGATGCCTTTACGATATATGTGCGGTTGTATGCGGTTAACTCCACGAGTACGAAAGAAGTCATAGCGTGTCTATACAAATACTTTAGTTATTATAGCCGCCCGAGACGCATTATAACTGACCGAAGCTCATGTTTTACATCCCTCGAGTTTGATGCCTACCTCCTGGAGCGCAAGATTACGCATATTAAGGTAGCCGTGGCGTCTCTGCAAGCGAACGGACAGTAGAAAGAGTAAACAGGGTCATTAAGTCTATGCTTGGTAAAATATGTGAACCTGTCAGTCATGCCGATTGGTCTAATCTGTTAGGTCGTGTCAAGTATAGTCTGAATGACACTGTGCACTCAACTACGAAGAAAACGCCAAGCCAGTTGTTGTGTAGAACAGAGGGGTGAGCTAGTCGACGAGTTGACAGAATATCTCGAAGAGAAACAGAACATAGCTCCAGTACGTGATCTAGAAGGGATGAGAGCATCTGCCTCGGATGCTATTGTTAGTTCGCAAGAGTATAATTTAAATTATTTCTTAGCGCGAAGTAGACCTGCAAAACCACACTCCGAAGGGAATTTCGTCGTGATTCGTAATGTCTACACAGAGATAGGCACCAATAAAAAATATATACCGAAGTACCGCGGGCCATATCTTGTTTATAAGGTTCTGCCCCATGACCGATATGTCATCAGGGATATAGAGAACTGTCAGATGACCCAGATACCATATGATGGTGTCATTGAAGCTTCACGTATGAGAAAATGGGTAACAGATGATTGCACACTGAATGATCCGACGCAACTTGAAGTGGGCAACACTTGCTAGAACCTAAGTAATTATAAGAATAAGTTAACTAAATCAAGGTCGATTTTATGTCACATCGGCCGAGTTGTAATATCATAACATTTACCCCATGTAGATGCTTAGTTACTAGTTCAATACCTTGGACGATCGAATCGGGCTGTCCGAATAAGGATAACAAGAAATAGGCCATCAGCCAATGAAAGAGCTCCTTCTATCGTCCAATAGGAAAGCTCGTTCTATTTAGTTTGGATGAAAAATATAAACAGATGAAAGCAGCAGCAGATGTTGTCTGTGGCGCGAAATAGAGTCATTAAGAAATATTCTTTAAGACGAGACAGTTCGTGTTATGAAGTAGAGTTTGCAAGTCATAAGAGAAAAAGATACTTTGATCTGTACTTAATAATACAGAATAATAAAATCAAAAAATGTTTCGCCTTTCAATATATACGTATTTCATTTTTATCTTAAGATCTATAAATGTCCTTCTTTCCTAAGCTCATATGGGTTCATAAAACGTACACATAATCGTGTGCATCTGCGAAAGAGAAGAAAAAATATTTTTTGCTGTAAACGATAATATGGATATGGTGAAATAGAAAGTGTGTCTGCCTGACTACGTATCCCAGTAAAAAGTAAAGAAAATTACCATCGTCACGCACACACACACACACACACACACACACACACACACACACACACACACACACACACACACACACACACACACACACACACACACACACACACACACACACACACACACACACACACACACACACACACACACACACACACACACACACACACACACACACACACACACACACACACACACACACACACACACACACACACACACACACACACACACACACACACACACACACACACACACACACACACACACACACACACACACACACACACACACACACACACACACACACACACACACACACACACACACACACACACACACACACACACACACACACACACACACACACACACACACACACACACACACACACACACACACACACACACACACACACACACACACACATACACACACACACACACACACACACACACACACACACACACACACACACACACACACACACACACACACACACACACACACACACACACACACACACACACACACACACACACACACACACACACACACACACACACACACACACACACACACACACACACACACACACACACACACACACACACACACACACACACACACACACACACACACACACACACACACACACACACACACACACACACACACACACACACACACACACACACACACACACACACACACACACACACACACACACACACACACACACACACACACACACACACACACACACACACACACACACACACACACACACACACACACACACACACACACACGCACACACACACACACACACACACACACACACACACACACACACACACACACACACACATACACACACGCACACGCACACACACACACACACACTTGCTATGATAAAGCATTGCCTCCCAATAGATCAGCGAAATCAAGCATCGTTGCGCGTGGTTAGTATAGTAGTAAGATGGAGGACCGTCAAAACTAATAACTGCGAGCTGTTGGCATTTCTTTGTGTGTTCTTCTATCTTCTGTTCTGTTTCTGTCTGTCTCTCTGTCGTATTAATGTCTTGTGTTGTCTTGAGCCGGTGGCCTAAGCTGCCAGTGCTTGTAAGGGTGTCTACTTCGTCGATTCACCTATACTAAAGTCCAAGTCAACTAATATAAAGCGCTTTGAGATTTAAAAATATGAAGCAATTCCGAAAAGAAAAAGTAAAAGAATTTAATTGAAGTTAAAAAAAAAAAATTGAATTAGTCCATGTCTAATGTTTCGATTATTTTTGACAGTGAATAGTAAAAGAAAAGTAAAGCAATAAAAGAATACTTACCCCTAGTGACTTATCTCTTGTGTGAAATTGGAAAAACCTGTTTATATCCCATCCCATTTTCTTTCCTCAATTACATACATACCAGAAATCATATACGTTTTATTTAATATCCAATAACATATACACAGCATAATTACATCAGGAAGTAGTGCACTACCTCGGTTTAAAGTAGATTCTGTTTTACAAATACATATTTTAAATACACGGTTTGGAGGCAGCCGAATTGGAAGCACCGCAAATAAAACTTTTTGCCAAGAATTTTTTGTTTGCATTCGAATCATAACAACATTTCACATTGGGTTTTATAGACACAAATTACAAGTCCGATAACAATTTTTTTTTGCATTCGTTTTTGAAAAGAATATCTCTGTGGGGAATAAAAGACACATTCCGTTTTTTTTTTCACTAGTTCCACGTCGTCAATTGTTTTGAGTCTTATGTATGTAATTTTTGTAATTTCCAAGAAAAAAATCACATACAACAGATTTGATCTGTTTTTCTTATTGTGTTATTTGTATTTCTTTTGACGTTCTTATATTATTTACTATATAAAAAAAAATAAGATAATTAAAAATATTATGTACATTGTATAATGATTTTAATCCATATTTATTTTTTCACTCGCGCAAAAATGCATTAATGAATTCATTAATTAAATTAAATTAATTAAATTATGTTTGTATGTTTCTCCTAAATAAATAAAAATAAAATATTTATTTATGAATCCAAAATTAATTTAAAAAGAATTCTTTTTCCACAAATCTGCATTTACAAAAAAAATCACATTACATTGTCTCGGTGCGTGTGAATAAACAACTTCCTTGATAAATGTCAAACAGAAGTCAGTGGTCAGTGCCTCTGTCTCAGTCTGACTTATGATATTTTGTTCAAAAATTGCAACGAAAAACTTTTCATGGCCCAATTTACAACTTTGACTTTGACTTTGATTTTATTGAGACTATAATTTCGATTACAATATTTGTCTTAGTCTAACTTAGTTTATAGAATTGAATAAAAGTGGCTGTAACGTATGGCCTTCTTTTCTTTTATCTTAAAATGAATAGCCTCGTGGCTGTCAGTTTTTATATAATTTTATATAGCTGAACTGCTTTTGCTCATAAGCGTTGTATACTGTTGCGCATGACGTATTGTCACTTTTGGATATTTACATATATACAAATAAATACTTAATCTAGCCTACTATAAACCTTAAATAAATAACCAGAAAATATAAACTATATAGACTATATAGATTTGTTTCGTTTGATTGTAATTTTAAAAGCGAATACGCTCTATATCTTGTTGTACGTAAAAAGAAATCACATTGAAAAATACATGAAATAAAAGAATTATCAAGTAAACAAAAAGTATTTTTTAGAGCAGGAACACTCTATTGAGTTACGGGAATTTAATAAATCACATTTGTAACATGAAATTACGAATTACGTTCACATAAAATATTTCCTTTAAGACGATTACTTTACTTTATAAATTAACAATTACCGGTTAGAGTATAAAGAAAATTTACAAACATTTTCTATGTGAATAGAATATTATAAACACCAGGTTGCTGCATAATCACGTATCACTTTGCTGCTGTTTGCAAATGTAGTGCCCTTTTTTTTTTTTTTTTTTTTTTTTCATTGGTGGGCTTTGGTTAAAACTCCAGACAATGTTCCTTGTGGAATTCTGTAGCCGATTAAAGATGAATTTACAGTTGCTGCTACAGAATCCGTTGTTTGCATTCGCCGCCAGTTTGCGGTGGATGAAAATTCCGAAAGTTTACCGCTCAGCCTGTTGCTTTAACTGTACACTCTCCCCAAAGTTACAGTTAATAACCGTGAAGAAACTTCTAGCGGTGCTGAAGGATACGGGACTTTCGGATGACGAGTTGCTGGGCACTATTTGTGCCCTGGTTGTTTATCGGTAGACCGATGAATTTTTCTTTTTTTTTTTTTTTAATTAATTTTACTCAGTTACTTTTTTAACTCCCGATAAAAATTGAAAAAATTTGCCAATAAAACGTTTACTTTTTTTTTTAATAGATTAATGGACGGCAGTGCTTGGCACAGCACAACCGTCCTCTATCACGACCTCGACATCTCTCCGGCCCAATTTACAACGAAAAAAATGTTTTGACAGCTCACCTTCCAGTGGAAAGCGAAAACAATTGGATTGAAACAGCAAAGACTACCTCTGTTCGCGTACATTTTGTGCCAAAAAATGAAAACTGTCAAAATTTCTCAAATCAGAGAAAAATTTCTCTCACTTACCGAAAAGTACACGAACGCTTTTTTTGTAAAAACTTGAAAAACGTCAAATTCGAATTTTTTGATTGGTTAGCTCTTCGCGGTAATGGTCATCTGCAACAACAAATGTTTACGTCATTCGATTTTGACAGAGTTCAAGTTTTTACCAGATGAAATTTCAGTGGGCAAAAACTTGCAAATAAATGAACGAAAGAATAAAACAGCTGTTATTTTCTTTCGTTCATCTTTCGTTCATCTCTCAGTACGCGAACGCTTTTTGTGTTAATGTAAACGTATGAAATCGAATGCAAACTGTTTCATTTGGGTACGCGAACAGAGGTACTTTTTTTTCCATTTTGGTGGAATTGTCAATCAGCTGTGCGAAAAACCAAATTTAACCATAAAAAAGAATAAATACATTTTTAACAAAAAATATTAGTTCAATTGAAACTTTTACTAGCAAAAAAAATTCTCTGAGTTATTTAGCATCGATCAGTGCAGCATATTTGTATTTGTAGGGGGAGGGAAAGGATTTAATGAAAAAAACAAGACAGAGATTATAGTTCAAATAGTTTTAATTCACTGATAAAGTATTTGTAAATTGTAATTAGGTTTTAAATATTAATTTTAATAAAAAAAGTTTAAATGTTTATTAAATTTAGAGATTTAACATGAAATAATTAAATTAACTTTGCTTTGACTTTAACTTGACTTTGATTTGACTTTTATTTGACTTTACTTTACTTCGCTTTTTTACTTTACTTCGCTTTTCTTTTCTTTTCTTTGCACAATTCTTTTACCGAATAATTTTCATTTACTTTATTCTGCCTTTTTATACTTTAATCTTAGACAAATTTCTTTACATAAAGATGGAATTATTTGGAATTATTTGAAATGGAAAAAATAGTGTAATTGCCCAAATGTTTGGCTTTAATTTAGGATGTTTTTTGTGTGTACTAAATGTAGCGATCCTACATTCGGCCATCCTGCTTGTCGGCTGCCTCAGACGACCAGTCATCTTCAAAAACGTATAAAACATCGCTTAACATTGGCTACTTCATCATCATCTTCATCATCGCTTTCATTCTCATCGCTTTCAATCTCATCGCATTCACTACCATCTTCGTTCCGCCATGGTTTCATAAAGTCGGCTGATGACGATGTAGAATTCGGTCCCTCGTGATTTCCAACTTTATGAACTTCATATCTGTCGTTTCTTTTTACTTTTACGACTTCGTACGGGCCAAGATACAATGGGTATAACTTGGATCCAGGTGCAAATTGTGTTTTCTTAATCGCAACCAGATCACCCAACTTGTACTGCTTAGCTGCTTTTCTTTTCCGGTTGTACCCCTTTCTGTTTTCTTCTTGCACCTTCGCAATTTGCTCTCTAGCCTGGCTTCGCATCTCCTTTCTTTCACCTTCGAATTCTTCGATAAGATACTCTTCCATCAGCTTTCTCAGCTCAAAATTCTCAACACATTTCATACGAACACCAAACATCAATTCGAACGGAGTCTTATTGGTGCTTCGATTTATGTTCGAGTTAATAATACTTTGCAGTCTTGGTACATGTTTAAACCATTTATCAGGAGCATCAATTGACATTTTTGTTAGCATTTCAACAATAGTGCGGTTGATTCTTTCCACCTGTCCGTTTCCGCGAGCAACACCTGTAGTCACAAGCGAATGAATAATATTCCTTTCTTCACAATACTCCTTGAATAGATTGGACGTAAAAGCAGACCCTCTGTCCGTTACCACCCTTACTGGATCTCCAAAAGTTTCGCTCTGGATCAACAACTTTTTCAAAACTTCTTCAGCTCCTGTAGATTTTACCGGGAAGATCCAAGTAAATTTAGAAAAAGCATCGACGATAACCAACAAATGTTTGTAGCTCTTAGCTGTCGAATTCATAGGTCCAAGATGATCAAGATGAAAAGTATGAAGAGGAATATCAAACTTTTCGATTGGGTTGAGTAAACACTCCTGCTTTCCACTTTTCCTCGCTCCAAGAATGCATGGTATACAGTTCGCGATCATTTGTTTGATTTTTGAAGACAAACTTGGAATATAATAATCCTTCCTTGCTAACACTTCAACCTTCCTAGCATTCATGTGACCTTGCTCGTGTATGCCCCGCAGTACTTCTCGTTGCAGCTTTTTTGGGACCACCAAAGAATAATCACCTTCAACAAACCTATATAGAACACCATTGCGCATTACAAAATCTTCGTGTTCTTCGTGTTTCAAAATACTTGCAACCAGCGAACAGAATTCATCAGTCTCTTGCGCCTTTCTTACTCGATACAGCACACCATCTTCCACCCTCATTATCACAGGATAACGACTAAGTGCGTCTACGTGCCTCATAGATGTTCCCGCTCTATGGATGACTTCGCACTTAAAATCTTGCAAAAATATTGCCCACCTGGCCACTCTAGTACATAGCTCCTTCTTCCTCATAGTAGCTGTAAAAGCCTTGCAGTCCGTATAAAGTTTAAACTGTATTCCCAAAAGATACACCCTTAACTTCTGCAAACACTTAACGATTGCTAAAACCTCTTGTTCATAGCTTGTATAATTCATTTCTGATTTTGTTGACTTATAACTCATATAAAAAACAGGATGCATTTCATTGTCATCGTGTCTTTGAAATAAGACACCTCCATATCCAACCTTACTTGCATCAGTATGCAATTCCGTCTCCAACCCTGGATTGTAAAGCTTCAAAACTGGATCTGTACATAAAGCAACCTTCAAAGTTTCAAACGCTTCGACTTGATTCGGACCAAAATTAAATGTCGTTTCTTTACGTAGCAAGTCTGATAAAGGCTTCGCAATAACTGCATATCCTGCAATGAAGCGCCTGAAAAAACCTGTGAGTCCGAGAAAGGACTGAATTTTCTTAACCGTGTCTGGCTGCGGGAAATTTTGAACCGCATTAAGTTTTTCTTGCGACGGTTTTAATGATCCATTTTCTACTATATGGCCTAAAAACTCAATTTTTTCAGTGATGAACTTACATTTCTTCCAGTTTATAACAAGTCCATTTTCAGCAGCAACCTCGAAAACAAGTTTAAGCTTTTCCAGACATTCTTCAGGACTTTTAGCTTGGATAACAAGATCATCAACAAAAATTCTCAGCCAATCGGAACGTAAAAGCCTTTCAAAAACTGCATTTATAAACCTTTGGAAAACAGATGGCGAATTACAAAGACCAAAAGGTGTCTTAAGAAATTCATAATGCCCGTCTGGCGTTACAAATGCTGTGTACTTTTGACTCTCTTTTTCAACTGGCACGTGAAAAAATCCATTTTTGAAATCGAGAACGACAAAAAATTTTCCCTCAGCTAAATCTTCTAAGATTTCTTCTATGAAAGGAAGTGGATGTCGATCTTTTATTATTTTTGCATTAAGCATTCGATAATCGATACATATTCGATTTGTACCATCTTTTTTCTTTACTAATACTATTGGACTAGCGTAATCTGAATAACTGTGACGTATTATTCCTTCCGAAAGCCAAGTATCTATCTGATTTTTTACATCTTCCTTTTCTTTTGGCGCTAATCTTCTTGGCTTTTGATAGACTGGGTGATTATCGGCCAACACGATTCTCATTTCTACTAAACTCTTATCTGGTTTAGATGGCTCATAGTTATTTATCAAATCTCTTATCTGATTTTTAATTTTGTAATCTGTTATATGATTTAGTTTTGTATCAAGAATTGAATTTAAATCATTCTTTTCTAACACTTCGCCAACTTCGATCTTTGAAATGTTATTTTCTTCTAAAATGAAAACTTCTGGAATCTTAGATACAGAAATATAACCATTTTGAATGCTAACCTTAGCAACGCTTAAAAAATTCTTTCCTAAAATCATATCATCTGACATCCATTCATCTGGAACGATATGGAATCGAATGGAATAACAATCTTCTCCAATGAAAACATCAAGTAAACACGACCCATGACTACGCTTCGCTTTACCATCGCCAAATCCGAACAAATTTTCTCCAAGCCCATCGATTGCAGCAGCACCATTTCTCCTCCAAACGCTTTTCTGAATTAACGACACATCCGCTCCCGTATCCACCAAAACATCGTAAACTTCCCCAGCTATCTTAACCTTTACACAACAGTCTAGTCTGTTAATTCGTTTAACATTTGCATTCGAATTTTTAGCTTCTTTCCTTGGACAATTTGAAGAAATATGCCCAAACTCGCTACATGCAAAACACCTGGCTCCTTTACTTTTGTTTGGACAAACATCTTGGTTATGTGATAAAGAACCACAATTCGTACAACGTTTTTGACTCACAAAATTTTTTGAATTATTTGAAAAATTTGCCTTAAAATTTTGAAAATGATTTTGGTTTCTGTAACCACTTGTAGTCGGTAGATGACTTTTAATAGTTTCATAAACTAAAAACTTTTTCTTAAGCTCCTCCAAGCTCGTTGCTTCATACAGAACAGTTTTATTCAAAGGGCTATCTGAAATACCTTGAATAATATAGGATATTAAAGAGATGTCATCGAAAGTTCCCTTCATCGCAATATGTTTCATTGCATACATATATTCTAAAAAAGTTTCATTAGATTTCTTTTTCCTAGACTCAAGCTCTTTATGAATACTTATACAAGACGGTGCATCATTAAACTCTTTCGATAAAAACTTCTTTAAATCATCCCAACTGCAAATACCACTTTGCGATTCAATTGCCAGTTTGGCAGCTCCTTTTAACAAACGCCTAGCATACAGATATTTTTGTATAGGATTCCATTTACACACTGTTGAAATGTCTTCAAAATCTTTTAGCCAAAGCACAACGTTCTTTCCCGATTCGCCCGAAAATCTGTCCAATGATTCCTCAACATCTTTAAAAACGAACTGATTGGCCTCCGACATCTTTGCAGCAACTTTTAAATCTTGTTCAACTTCCTTTTTATTTAATTGTTCAGTTCCGTCTTCATCAGTTGTATTTGTATCATCAATTTCTTCTTCCGTATCTTTTTTTGCTCTTTCCTCTAAAAAACTACCAACTTGCATACCTTTACCTATTATATCATTATATAACCTCTCAACTAATTCGGTTTTTAAATTATATCGATATGACAATTTCAGTTCCTTTAAAATAGTTTGAAGTTCTTTTGTAGTTAATTTATTTAACTCATCCATTCGAAATTCTAAACCTTCCTCCCCATCATAACACTTGCAGCAGCATAGCAAAAAAAAAAAAAAAAATTTTATTCAAATTTAAAGCTTTTTTTTCTTTGTAATTTGTTTTGATATTAGACGATAAAAACAAACAAAATTACTCGCATGCGATAAAAAGCTTTTGTTAAAGCTTTCCAAATATCAATTTTTATTACAATGCTTAAGCAGATGCAAAATAATAATCGAACCAAATTTCACTCAATTTAAGTGTGGCTCAAAGCTTTAAGTGCAAAAAAAATGTTCTAAACATGCAAGAGAAAAGTAATATGTATTAAGAAACGATCTCACCAATTTGTATACACGTATGAGTGTGTGAATTTCATTTGCAATTTGTGATGACACTTTCTCTTATTTTGCTCTCTTTTCTTATTTTTTAACTTATGCACTTTTTTATCTGTTCACATGTAACACAATTTTATTAAGTTGAATGTAATGCATGAACTTTTTAGATTTTTAATTTAAAATTATATCTTAGCTTTTAAATCTTTTTATTTATTTTACTTTCATTTAATTAACCATTTGCATGCTTTTTTTTTTCTTTTTTTTTTTTTTTTTTTTCTTTTATTTAAACACTAGGTAAGGTATAGTAGGTACAATAATTCTTAGTTTCAACGAAATGTTAAAAGTACTTTACGCGGCACTTGTCCAGCAACACTTCTGACACCAATTGTAGGGGGAGGGAAAGGATTTAATGAAAAAACAAGACAGAGATTATAGTTCAAATAGTTTTAATTCACTGATAAAGTATTTGTAAATTGTAATTAGGTTTTAAATATTAATTTTAATAAAAAAAGTTTAAATGTTTAATAAGTTTAGAGATTTAACATGAAATAATTAAATTAACTTTGCTTTGACTTTAACTTGACTTTGATTTGACTTTTATTTGACTTTACTTTACTTCGCTTTTCTTTTCTTTTCTTTGCACAATTCTTTTACCGAATAATTTTCATTTACTTTATTCTGCCTTTTTATACTTTAATCTTAGACAAATTTCTTTACATAAAGATGGAATTATTTGGAATTATTTGAAATGGAAAAAAAAGTGTAATTGCCCAAATGTTTGGCTTTAATTTAGGATGTTTTTTGTGTGTACTAAATGTAGCGATCCTACATACGTATTTCATTTTTATCTTAAGATCTATAAATGTCCTTCTTTCCTAAGCTCATATGGGTTCATAAAACGTACACATAATCGTGTGCATCTGCGAAAGAGAAGAAAAAATATTTTTTGCTGTAAACGATAATATGGATATGGTGAAATAGAAAGTGTGTCTGCCTGACTACGTATCCCAGTAAAAAGTAAAGAAAATTACCATCGTCACGCACACACACACACACACACACACACACACACACACACACACACACACACACACACACACACACACACACACACACACACACACACACACACACACACACACACACACACACACACACACACACACACACACACACACACACACACACACACACACACACACACACACACACACACACACACACACACACACACACACACACACACACACACACACACACACACACACACACACACACACACACACACACACACACACACACACACACACACACACA